>CM067065.1:739846-1487346 GCA_033980235.1 Diadema setosum
ATCTCGCAAAACGTTAAAAGCTAAATCCTCACCTCGACCAGAACTGTACACACCCTTTAATAAAGAAGTTATACATTTTTAAAAGATGGTTCACTTCATAAAATTATATTCTTTCATTTCTTGCACTGTCTGAAATTGAAGTTGTAGAACTTACCCGTGTATTTCTATCTAAAAGTATAAGAAAACAATTGATGATTTGGGTTTCAGTCCCGTCACCAGAATACCACAGTCTCTCATCACTATAATATCACTCCATCCATCATCCACTGTTCTCTACTACCAATCTACCACCCACGCCCAATTCCAATTCCACTACCACCACTGCCTCCACCACACACCTACGATCACACCCAAACACCTTAATACTCACTTGCTATAGCCTCATAAAGGTCCATGAACTCCCTGTTGTCATACTTCCCCTCACAGAGGGCGCGGCACTGGGCGTCGGCCTTCCAGTACTCCACCAGGCTCAGCTCCATGTCTGAGATGACTTTAGACCAGGACTCGTCTTGGTGGGCCTGGTAGGCAGCCAGGAAGTGTTTCTGGGTCACGACAAACAACTTCCTGAGGTCAGGAGGGATGCTGGTAAGGCACACTGCACAAGGTCATGAAACTTTTGACTCCTTAACCCATTGAGGACTGGCTGATTCTGCTACAACACAAATTCCCATAGATACTTGCCTGATTATACTCAGGACTCCTCCTAAACGGCTTAAAGGTAGGGAATCCCATTTGCATGCCTTAAATGAAGAGTTGTATAAACACAGTGATATGTTGAAGAGAGTATCATTTTAGAAACTCCCATAAAGTATTGAAAGTGGAAGGTAACATTTAGTACATTTTTATTGACCATTAGATTTTGAATTGAATTTTTTTTCGGGGCTCACCGTAAATTCCAGTACATTACTAGGCTACCTTTGCAGACCCATGCACAGCATGTGTGTCCATCATGTATATTTTGTGAATAAAGTTCACCAAAACTTACAAACATTTCTTTATACATTCTTGCCACACACTCTATATGTTATTACATCAGCTCTTATACTTTTAGATTTGTGTTTATAGATAAAAAATACAGAAGACTGCAACAAAAAGGCTTAAGTGTGGCTGACACACAGAACTACTGAGTAGTTGAGTTTTGTGCATTATTCAAATTGTAGATAACTGTTGACTTCCAAATTTCTAAGCAGTGGCCTAAACAAGTCCACTGAGGTTCATATTTAATGTTTTGCTGCATTTTAGGAGTTCTGTAAAAGGTATCCCCTACCTTTAACAGTTCCTATTGATGAGGAGAACTTGCTAACCTTGGTATGTGTATGCTTTTAAAGTACATTGTAGCTACAGTCAAAGCTGCCTTAGTGAACACCTGTCTATAGTGGCCGCCTGCCGAGAGGACCACTAAAAAAAATAATAATAATAATTAAAAAAAATAATAAATTACCCCCAGAGAAAAGCCGTATTAAAGAACCTGTCTAGAGTGGCCATCTGTCAAAAATGGTCACTTTTATTTTGTCTCCCTTCAGTTGCTGCTGCACACAGGTTTGATTGTATTTAAGTTAAATAAAAGGAATCTAGATTTAACAGAGAAATGGGTTCTGTCAAATTATTTGAAATTATCACTTCACACACCTCAGGCAATGCCTATCAAACAAGCCAGACCCTTTCAAAAAACTTATAGTACAATGTAATTTCCGAGTTTGTAAAGCCTGGGCCCTGTTTTATAAAGACTTTAATATAACTGATTATATACTTGATTTCCATCATAAGTCTATGGCAGCCTGTGTGGTAAGGGACTTTACAATCGATTATATCTTTTGATAAAACAGGGCCCTGGTATGATAAAACAAAGTTTAGTGCAATGCTCCAATATCAAGCTTTCCAGGGCAACAAGATATCATGGTATCATGAGATTTCTTTAAAGTCTCCCCTTATAATAGATCGTAATTAGTTAATTGGATTTTATTATTTCTATGTGTTTCTGTGTGCCATATATTTGATATATTTGCTATTTAAATTGACAGATTACATTCCTTTTACCAACTAGTGTAAGACATTACTTACGTTCAGACGACAAGCCTTAACCTCGAGGTTAAGCTTGTAGTTAGGGACCGTGAAGACGCACTCGTAGTTAGCTATTAACCTCGAGGTTAGCTCTATGTTAAAGGGAAAGTAAACCCAAAGAGCAATGTGGATTGAGTGAAAGCAGTAATATTAATAGAGCACATCAGTGAAAATTTGAGGAAAATCGGGCAATCATTGCAAAAGTTATGAATTTTTAAAGTTTTGGTGTTGCAACTGCTGGGTAAGGAGACTACTAGAGGTTATGACGTATGAGTGGACTACAATATAAAGAAAATAAAAAGGGAATTCAATGAAAATTCATTTTTCATGAAAATTACATATTCCATCAACTTGATACTGACATATGTTAGGGGTAGCACTTATTTCCCCTGCTTTTTGAAAGCAGTTAGTCAAGAACTCTTTCATTTTGCTAGAAAAGTGAATTTTTGTGGAATTCCTTTTATATTTCCTTTATATTGTGGTCCTCTCATACGTCATAACCTCTAGTAGTCTCCTCATCCAGCGGTTCCAACACCAAAACTTTAAAAATTCATAACTTTTGCATCGATTGTCCGATTTTCTTCAAACTTTCACTGATGTGTTCTATTAATGTTACTGCTTTTACTCAATCCACATTGCTCTTTGGGTTTGTCTTCCCTTTAAGAGCCACAAGAAATCTTATGGTTAGCGCTCTAACCACGAGCCCCGGGGGGGGGGGGGGGGGGGGTCCCCACTCGTAGTTACATTTGTAAGCACCGTGTGGACACAAAAATCAACGCACTCAAAGGGGCAGGAATTTAACCTTGAGGTTTCGTAACCTCGAGGTTAGGATTTGTCCTGTGGACGCACATCGAAGTTAGGGGGCAAGAGCTTAACCTCGAGGTTAGGAGGTTAGGGCTTGTCGTCTGATCGTAACTATAGACTGAATGAAACTGAAACTTGATGGAAGAACTGATTATCATGACTGGTATCTACCTGTTGTACTCTTTCCTCCAGATTGATGAGTTTGGTGTCATCGATGCCGTGCATATTCCGGTAGTAATCCAAATTATTCTGCATTACCTCATCGTCTGAATGCCACTGGAGGTATGTGTACGCTGCCAAGATCGCCTTCTCATACATACCATTCTATAAATACAGAATATACATGTAGAAGAAAAATCAACTTAAAAGGACTGTACAGCACTAGTTGAGGTGAGGATTCTGGTTTATAACATTTTTAAGTGAGATAATGAGAAACCTCTTATGAAATATGAAAGAGCATGTAATTTTGAAAAGGATTCAACATTTATATGATGAAAATTGGCCTTGAAATGGAAGAGATATCCCAAAAAGTGCTCGTAATAAAATTGACAGGCCACAACTTTTATCAGGATCTATTTGTTTTTTCTTGTTTTTATATCTAAGTTATTTCAAAACCGATTTTCATCAAATAAACTTTTTATTTTCCTTATGATTACATGTTTTTTAACATTTCATAGAGTGGTTTAGAAATACTTGTATCTCGCAAAATGTTACAAGCTAAATCCTCACCTCAACTAGTACTGTATTCCCTTTAAAGCTTCCCGCCAGCAAACAAGAATAATCATTTGTTTATTAATCAAAGTACAGGCAACTCTAATGATAACAAAGTCATTGCGGCCAGCAGTTGTTTTTCATTCTATAGAAATTTCATCACAACCTTTAACAGGAATTTTCTACCATGAATGTTAGTGATATCTGAACCCTGAATTTTTTAACTATGATCATTGTAAAAGGAAAGCCAGGTACTACAACTTCTCTTAAACTTTAATTCAATGAACTCCAACACAAAATACCCATACATTGTACTATAAAAAGAAGAATCATCTTAGCTATGCCTGACAAACCATGGGAAAAACTTGGATCAATCTTTGACAATTTCATAAAATTGAATTGAAGTAAAGATTAGTCACAGAAGAATGAAAACAATGTAAGTGCACTGCTCAAAATTAACAGACAGACTGCCGCTACAGATGGGACCACAGACATTTTGTTGTGGCTCATTGTCACCCTTTGTTGCATTCACCCATTTTCATTATGGTCTACTAGGTTTTTTCATTAGAACCGGGACCTGTGGCAATTGTGTACAATTTAAAAACCTAGCACAGCAACCGCAGCCTGTCATGTCTGCCTATAATACCGTCTAAACCTCGTTGTCTCACATCTACAATGTATCATATTTTATCCATGGTGGACTGACACGTGATTGCCGTGGACATTGGGAACACGGTGTAAACGTTGCATTAACAAGCGAAGGCAGTCACTGCAGTCTGAATGCTTTCCAGATGCTATCTCCTATAGTCACTTGTCTGACGGAAACAATTAACCCAGATTGATTTGAGTGGTAGACAACGAACTAACAATCCCTTCAACGAACTAACAATCCCTTCATCTTTAAAGATTTATCACATTTGATGCATATGTGTAGGTCTCTTGTATCACAATAACATCTAACCATATAAAATTTTTGCAATACAGCCTAAAATATAAGGAAATATCAGAATTTTTCTCCATAAACCATAACTGTAGACGGTTTAATCTAAAAACATTTTTAACATATTATAACTACATTGTATTGTTTGAACACATTTTGTCTTAAGTAATTAACAACACTTTTATAACATCGGTTACACGGATTCAAATTTTTACAGTGGTTGCTTCTATCCCTCACTCACATTTTAGAGTTCTATTTTAAAGCACTAATGCTGGGTTTTTGTTTCATTTGCAAATGGTAAATCATGCCTTTAACATTTAAAGGGTGTGTACAGTTCTGGTCGAGGTGAGGATTTAGCTTTTAACGTTTTGCGAGATATTCAGAAACCACTCTATTAGATGTCAAAGAGCATGCAATTCTAAGGGGCATCAAAAGTTTATTTGATGAATATTGGTTTTGAAATGGCTGAGATATCCAAAACAAGGTGAAACAAAGAGATCCTAATAAAGGTGGGGCATGTTGCCTTTTATTATTATCACTTTTGGGGATATCTCAGCCATTTGAAAACCAATTTTCATCAAATAAATGTTGAATCCTTTTTAAAATCACATGTTCTTTCATATTTCATAAGAGGTTTCTCATTATCTCACTTAGAAATGTTCAAAACATGAATCCCCACCTCAACCACTACTGTACAGTCCCTTTAAATAATGGTATAAAGCCAGTCAAAAGTCCTTGTCAATGTAAGCAAAGGAAATGTAATACTTCCCTTTTGATCACTCCGGCAATAAATTACATCCTTTTCTATTGATTTCAGAATTAGGCTTTCACGGTTGATTTCATTAATATACTTCAGATGTTTCCCACAGCAACTGACACAAAACAGCCAAAATAATTCAATATGGAGGGCAAAGAGGAAGTAAACTTTGCTCTAAAAATTTTCTGCCAACTGAGTATAATTTGGATGTACGTTAAATGATGTGTGCCTACATTAAAAAAAAAAAAAAAAAAAAAACTTTCAAAAAAAGATAAGCCCAGTGAATGTTAAGTGGATCGATGCTTAAATGTAAAATTTATGTCTAAAGATGAAATATTTCCGGGACAAATCAGAATGTAATCTTGTAAATTATTCCTCCTCTTGTCTAATGTCAAATCTACCCATCAAGTTTAAAGATTTAAAACATACTCCTCACCTTTTCACACAGAGCTACATAAATTAAGTACAACTCAAAAGGTTTGACTTGCAACGTTAGGAAAAGTAAAATAACATGTTCCTCGTTCAGGTTTTTGAAGAAAAAAAAATGAAAAAGAGGGGATGTTTATTTATTTATTTTTCATTTTTCAAGATGGCCACCATTTCCCGAAGGATTTTCAGGATTTTCTGATGTTTTTACAATATTTTTCCCCCCCTTTTTTTTTAAGATAAAAAATAAATTGAGGTGGTCTCTAAAATTGAAGTGGGTTGGGACGAGAAACATATATTTTACTCTGCCACAGCTGTGAGCTAAATCTAGTTCATTGGCGTGATACAAACCTTGTTAGCATACATTGTATTATTTGATGTATACTTACATGGTGTACATTTATAGTATCACATCCTCCAAAAATTGAATGCTAACTTTTGTTGTCAGGCAAAGAAATATCAATCAAATAAATGTTGATGTAGAAGCAAAGGATTCAAAACATGACATCAGGTATGTTTGGCATTGATGCTCTCCCAGCTGGCCCTAATGCCTGCTTCAAAATATTTGAGTCAAGGCTAAACTTGCCATAACTCACATTACTACTGAATTCAAGGACTGTATCTTATTACACTATTGATGATCTTTATAGTTACAACTTATGTATACATTTCAAAACTTATAGTTATCTGATTTGAAATATAAAATTTGTTGCATTCATCTTTATCATCTTTCATGAAGATTTTAAATATTCCCACACATTTTTATCATTTCAAGTTGTGAGAAATCAAATCTGACACTTGAATCACCAGGAAAATTGGACAAAATCAGTTTGGTACAATTTGACTGATAGAGAGGTCTCAGTAGGGCTGAAAATGTGTAACACAGGAAACCTCACTCTACAAATGAATCATCTAATCCTCTATTCATTTCAGACAAAGAGTATAGGGCCTACAGGTTCACACAATCCCTGATAGAGAGCAAACTTTAATCTATATAATATCCTTTTCTCTCCAGCTATATCAGAAACTATTACTTCCAGTGAAAGCCTCAAATAGTAGTGGTTATCAAAGTCAACAACAACAAAAGAGCAACATACTAGTTCTATGCAAAACTACAGGGGTAAATAAACACACACACACACAGGAAAAACATGGAGGATTATAATTTGCATGGGAATGATTAACACATCAAACTCTGTCAAAGGAAGAAGGAAAGATCCAAGTGCAATATCTTTATGACTTCCACATTGATTTTTTTTTCTTTACAACAAGCATCTCAATAGCCAAAAATAATTTGTAAATTAGTGAGGTTTTTCTCTTTCAGTGACAAGAAATAGAGATGAGGGCATTTAGGGTATCCTAGAGAGTCAGAGAAATTTGGAAAGCCTGTCATGTGAGGATAAAAAGTAGAAATTTAACAGATCATTACAACATATGCTGAAAAAGAAAGAAAAGCAAACAGTAAAAAAAAAAAAAAAAAAAAAAAAAAACTAGCAGAGTGCAGACCACCACCAAGCATCCTCATAAAGAATCTTTAACCCTTTGTGTGCCACATTAATTACCTGTTCATAGGTTTGTGTGTGAAATTTGTGAAGATTTTACTCATTGGCACAGAAAGGATCAAAAGAAAGAAGATGATCAGGGGAAAAAGAGGAGGAAGAAGAGAAAGTGGAGTATAGGGAAGAGGTTGAGGGGAAGAAGAGGATGAAGAAGAAGAAGAGGAGAGGAATAGGAGGAGGAGGAGAAGAGGAGGAGGAAGAGGAAGAAGAGATAGAGGAGGAGGAAGAGGATGAGGATGAAGAAGAAGAGGAAGAGGAAGAGGAGAAGGGCAAAAGGTAGAGGTGAAGGCAGCAGGACAAGAAAGAGGATTGGGAGAGGAGAAGGGGAGGAGAGCTGGGGAGTCATCATGTATGTCAGTGATTTCAAGGTCATGAGGTGATGATGCGTACAATCCACATTTTAAGTTACAAGGATCCAAGGATGATGAGAATGGTCAGTGATAATCTGTAGATGACAAAACTTCTGACACTGATGTAATGATGATAATAAGTTTGATGGCAACATTCTGGATGGGAAGGTTGTAACATTTGAGTGATTTTATGCAAGATACACTACAGATTGATCCCATGGCATTGATGATGCAATCATGATGTCGTGAGAACAATGGTGTTGACAAGTCGACAACAGTTTTCGGTAATCACACGAGAATGGCCATGGTAAGGACAAGATCCAGATTCTACGTTATGATTGGACTTACTTTATAGTAGGCAAACTGGAGGTAGCTGTATGGTGTCATGCTCAAAAACTTGTCCGTGACCGAATCATCTATCCTCTCGCTTCTTCCTCCGAGTTTTCTCAATTTGCATCTCCGCGTACAGTCCGCCTTTTTGAACACCCCCTCAAACACTTTTAATTCCGATAACGGATCATTTTCTGAAGTAGCTATGAGTGAAAGATTTTGGCACTTTAGTCTACATTCTGTTAAGCTGCTACGATAATAGTGAAATTCTTGCAGAGCTCTTTCAAAGTAAAACACAGTTCCCATCCAGTCTTCGTTCGTGTACGACTGCATACCGCTTTGATAGAGTTCATCGTACGTCGTGTCTTCCTGGAGGTATTCGCCGCTCAGTGCGGAGTTCGCTGTTCTCCATAAATGATAGTTTATTAATATGAGAGCAAAGAAAGATGTCAGTGATAGTAATTGGGCCATGATGATCCAGAGTTTCATCGGCTTTAGTCTAAAAAGGCTCCAATTTCGCGATCACGATACACCAAAACATCACTCACCGCGGTACAGTCTCCATTGCATTGCTCACACTAGATTCAGCTTCACGAATTGCTTACCCAGCGGATCTGCGCCTGGGAGGCACGCCGACACTTACCGTGGGCTCTCCTGTGGGTAATGCACACTCGCACTCCCACGCAAGCGCATCCGAAAACCACGAGAACGTGCTAGATCACTGGAAGCGAGTGAAAGTTGTTGACGTTGCAGTGGTGGCCGTAGTCTTCGCTCTAGGGATTTCGTTTTGTAAATAATTCAGCACCGTGTAATGCGTGCTCAAAGACTTAGCGATACCACACAATCAGGGCAGCGTGTTAAAGTCTACGGACATTTGGTCAATCAATTATGCAAACCATATTTCCAGGGCAGGCTGGCATGCTAAACCTCCGTTGAAAAATATGTGGTGTATTGTTATTTGAAGTGCCATCCTTCGGGAAAATAGCGTACGCATCGATTATAACTTTCTATTTTTATTACGTTCTCATTGCATTTTTGATAGATTCTTACCCTTGCTTACACAGCGATTCGAGAGTTGTGACGTCTCTTTGTTAGGATGTTTTGACAAATTAACAGAAGACTACGACACTGATGAGTGATGTATTGTAATGTGATTGTACTGGTGCCTGATTTTTATTTATTTATTCTAGATCTAAATTGATAAACGTTTGGCCAATGTTACATCACAATGTCTGGAGTAAAAACTAGATTCACCACAATTCACACACACACACACAAAAAAAAAATATTGCTTGACTTATTGTGGTAAATGTAATGGCATACCTTGTTGTCTCTTTATACGTTGACTATAATACAATGCAATTGACCACTAAAAATGTACACAATGTATTTCGATCAGCTGGCTGTCTCCTCATCAATTCTCCCTTACACAGAAGCGACGACAGATGGCGCACTTGCAGTCTGTCAAACCACTCGTGACCTATGGTGCTTCGAATCGGTTCGACAGCAAAATCTGATCAAAACGTTTTCCCCCCCCCCTTTTTTTTTTAACATCTTGTATAAAGGTTTCTCGAAGGATTCTACTTGGATAACAGAAAATTCATTAATGTTTCTTTTCCCTCGACCAAAGCGGGTTTTTATTGCTTTTCCAGTAACAACAGTTACTATTATCATATTGCTTAATACTGTCATTATTGAATAATGATGCTAATATCAAAATCTATTTATAAAGATTGTGTTATGTGATAATTACAATGCTCTTCCCATTTAAATCACAGTGCTGAATAAAAAAAAAAGTTACACAGAACAGAAGAGGTTCAAGAACCATAAAAAGCATGCATGCTCAAGTTCAATCAAGATTATAAAATCCCTAAATCTTATTAAAGCAGTAGTTACAAACAAAATGATTATCTAGGTGTCATCTCATATATATGCACATAATAACTTTTATTATTGTTTTTCTTTTCTTTGGACTTAAATTTCCGTCTTTTCATTTTTTTTCTTAAACTTCAGCCTGTAAAGAAGTGACAAAATGCATTGTGTAGCTCAGCTAAAGATGCCTTCCTTAATGTCTTGTGTTTTCTTGAGCAGATGATAGACAAAGAACCTCAAGCCTTTATTTCGATAAATTTCCTTCTTTTTTTTTTTTGTGGTTTAGAAAACCAATGTTTGAAGGATGATGCGTGTGACGCCTACACAATTGATGCGCTCTGAATCATATCTTTTTGTTTTGTCTGTTCTTGCTGCGGGACGTGACAACAGCAGCAGTTTCTTCTTCTTCTTCTTCTGGTTAAGTCTGCCTCCTTCAATAGCCTGAAGATTCTTGCAGACTGGTGCTATTTACATTATAATACAATTTATTTACAGATATTTACAAGCACATAATTTTGAGTACCAGACTCACCCTCCCTGTCGACACTATATAAAAAAATAATAATAATGAATTCTAGATTTCATTTAGTAGGGGCAGGAAAACTACACTTTTTAACATTGGGCAGCATATACAGTGATACAACTCCCTTGCTTAAAGATGAATTTCTTCTTCTTATTCTTCTTTTCCTTTTTCTTTTAATGTAATTAATCTAACCACATACAACGTCTTCGGGTGGAAGGAACATCTTCGTGAACATGATTATAATGAAGGCTTGGACATTACAACTATTACAACTTTCTCAACATCTTGAGCAAAGTCAGAAAGAAAGTAGGGCCAAAATTAATTACCTTTTTTGGAGGCTGAAGGTGGGAGAATAATGGAAAAACAACAAAATAAGCTGGTTCTTATGGAAAAAAATATACGCTCCGAGTAAAAAAAAAAGAAAGAAGCAAAACAATAACGAGAAGTGATACAAACGTGCATTATACAAGGAATATGATCTATACATTATCATTTCTTATGATAAGCTGCCTTAGAACGATTGTACGTTTGGTATGTCTCCATTCATTTACTTCTGTCTCTTTTAGAGTTATGTTTTGACTTGTTACAGTTTAAATTAGGCCATTACGATTTTTTTTTTTTTTGCACTTATATAGTTCAATTTCATTTTCCTCCAGACATAGCGTATCCAGAGGATATCCAGTGGGTTCCGTCGATGTGGGAATTAAAGGGGGTGAGAAAAAAGGTGGTTTATGGCATGGTAACTCTTAGAAACAATCACTGGATCATAGAAACGATTAGACGAAAAAAAAAAAAAAAAGAGGGCGAAAGAAGGGATCAAAGAATTGAAAGAAGGAAATTTTTAAATAACGGAATAAAAGTTTAAATCGACATGAATAAATGAATATAGATGGCAGGAATTTAGACTTAGAAGAATGAAAATCAGTTAAAAGTGAATGAATATCAAGTACCTGTTTCCGAAATTATTTCTTAAGAAATAATTAGTGATTTTGCATCATTTTGAAGGAACCCAGCTCCCCCAATACTGTAGGGCCCCGTCTTATAAAGCCTTCAAATCAATCACAAGTCCCCAAATCAATCGCAACTTGCATTGCAGCACACAAAAAACTTGTGATTGATTTCTATCACAAGTCTTTATAAGACAGGCCCCTATGATCCAGTGATTGTTCCCCCCCCCCCCCCCCCTCCCCCTCTCCGCCCCAACGGTTCCCTCCCCTCAGTCTCACATGGGCCGGGAATAGCAATGATTTCATGTCGCGTCGCGTCGTTTGTACCAAAGAGAATAGAAGCGTAGCTTCGCAAACGCAACGTCCATGTGATGACGTGATGGTGTGACACTTATATTAACCTGTCTGCGTCTAGGCATAATACGTGATCACTTGGTCCACGAAATCAACATTTTACTACGATTATAGTGTGAGTTAAATTGATTTATCCGATTTAGCCAGTTGGGAAGTATGTCCGTGCTTGCTCTTATTGGAGTGCTAATGAGTTCAATCATAACCATAAAGGAATCGAGACACGTCTGTAACTATGTCTATATCTAGATGTGATAGTCCCATATACTACAAAAAGTGTTGCATTCAGAAAGCTGTCCGTTAGATGTGTTTAGAGTGTAGATTCTAATCACTAATAGTGTCTAGACTCTGTCTATATGGTGTAGAGTTATCGGACGACACATTCTTCTCGGAAATACTCCTCAACGTTCTGCCCACAAAGCTTCTTGCATGCACTTTGCAATTTACTCACTACTCAATTCAATGACAATGTAAACTTTAAATTTAGGCCTAACCACTTACAGGTAAATTTACTTAAATTTTAACAAGAACTTTCTATTTCTAACGTTTTAACGGTTAGATTTAGACTCTACATTTTACTGATCTTTTTTTTTTTTTTTAGTGTCAACTAGCATTAGAAATTTACCGTTAGAATTTCATATCGTTCAGATTTATGTCCAATCTCCATGAAATTCCAAGATTCCGTGTTAACGCTTTCATTGATTACTCCATTCCAATTTTAATATTTTGACATGATTACAGGTGTACGCAATGGTAACCCTGCCTACTACATATCTAACGTTACCGCCCTTATTGAAACCGACCGCATAGTATTGGCACACAAAACGCTTAGTATGCACTTCACTGCGTGCAGAGCACATAGAAATGGATTGGCTTTGACCATTGATGAGGATGTGTGGGAAAACGTGAAAATTCACCGTTCATTAATGGTTTTAATCAAGGACAAAATTTGAATGAAAATTTTAACCGAATCGTAATGTAATGTCTATGGAAGAGTCTAAAAAGCTTTGTACAACACGGTGTTCAACTCGGTTTGTGTGCATTGTCAATGCAAAAACAGCAGTCGATCTCAATATATAAGGAGCGGCATCGTGGGGAGCTGAAACGAGGCCACGCAAGTTCGACAGCAATACTTTTGCACTGAATCTTTGAATTGAAAAGGGAACAACGGCATTTGATAGTGCTGGATTTTCTCAATCACGTAGGTCAAGTTTTTACGTGAATTTCAGTGTTAACATTAGGCGGTCGATTAGGTCCAACCGTACCTGTCATCTGTAGACTTTACACTGTACAGCCCTTTCCTGTATAAAGACATTTTTTCCTCCTGAAAATTTATGTTTCTTTTCTGATTTACCATCATCTCTTTGACTTTATCAGGTTTTGAGTCTACTCACCTAGTAGACAGAGTGACCATGGCATTTCACTTGAACACTGGTCACCAGCGGTCACTCAGTGGCTTCCAGAATCGTACGGACGATGTTTTTGGGTCTCTAGCAGGCTTGGAGAAAGACTATGACAAGGCTGTTCTAGAGAGGGGTCCAGATGAATTTATAGAAGAGAGGGACAGTGAACAAAAAGACTTCAAAACACCAGAAATCCCCCATCACCGGAGTGGTAGATCCCGGAGGGATCATAGAGACACACGCGAAAGGATTCTACCAAGTTGGAAGCAGAGGGGAGGAAGAGGCTCAATTCGGCAGGGACGTGGTAGGAGGCAAAGGGAACCAGACTACAAGCTCCATCCAGAGAGATGGACGGAGTATAGCCTGGAGGACACTGACCTTTCTGGGGAGTCGGCCAACAAAAGGGCAGCTATAGACTTCCTCAGGGAAATTCGAGAGAGGAAGGCAAAAGAACAGCGCAGTGAGGTATGGGACGCTGATTTGTACTGCGACAAAATTCAGTTCAAAAAGCCTGTGGAGAAGGCTAAGGATGAACAGGAAGCTGAGAGCATGAAAGCAATGTGTGGTGATGTGCACAAAATGCCGGAATACGTCATTGGACAGAAAAAGGTGCGGCTGCCTAAGAAGACTGCTGCTTCCTCCACTGTCACGGGAGCTGGAAGTGCAGATTGTGTGGCTTTAGGGCATCTTGGTGAGGAGGAGTCTGTTGACCAATCAGAGAAGACTGTGAGAAAACTTGACCAATCAGAAGAAAGGACCACGGAAGAAAGTTCACCCAGTATTGGAGACAAAGATGCTCCTAGGAGTGATATGAGTGCTTCGAGTTCGGAAGGAGAAAATGTTAGTTTTCAGAAAAAGGGAAAGGGAAAGAGAAAAATACGGGAGAGGAAGTCTAATGATGATGAAGACTAAGCTACACTCAGTTGTCTATATTCACCAAACTTTGCTGGTGTTTTTTTAAACCCATTGAGGACGGTTTGATTTTGCTACAACACCTTTCTAGATGCTTGCCCGAGTATACTCGTGACTCATCCTCATTGATATACGGTACTGTTAACACAATATTTTGGCAGCATGAAATTTTTGCAAGTTGCCTCTAACATTTGATGTGTATAGTGTAGAGAAGAACTTTCATGCGCATTTTAATTTTGCAAATCTTGGCTTGCAAAATTCATGAAATTAAAATGCATGCGAACTTTCCTTGTTTTATAGTAACACATTTTACATCGTAATGCTTTATACTGATGCAGCGTAACTTTCTATAGGTTTTACTATAGACATGGTGCGTAGCTGTTTACACACACTGAAAGACCTGTATGGTGTGTGTAACCCATGTTTAATAGTCATTATTACAGTCTCTTTTATCATTATCCTCAATAATCAATGGAAAGAAAGAAAAAAGAAAGAGTTTGTAGCATACATGTAGGTGGGGCCAATGGGGGGGGGGGGGGGGATTGGAGGTACACCTCTACCCCCTACAGAAAATATCTTGTGTGAAGAGTCCATGGGCTGCGGTCATGAAACTTACATTTGTTCAAAACTGTTTTTGCTTTCCACTAAACGTGTTATAATGTTTTTGTCGCGCATTCTACATTTCAATTCCTTTCACAGTGATGTACAACATAGCACTGGCAGATGAATCGGACAAAAGTCAATGAAATGGCTGATTTTATCAACCTGGGTATACTGAAGGTCTAGTGTGGTGTACATATACCACAACAAAAAATGAAGCTTCTACTACACCAACCTTTATATTAGACTCACTGGCTAGTTTTTCTCCACTATACAATTGAAGGGGTCGGTGCAATATAGTGCTAACCCACACTTTTGTCAAAATTGAGTTACATGCATTTTCATAATCCTTATCCTTCACTCTAACCTCTGTGAAAATATCATATTTGAATTCAACCAATAAGATGGTAAGAAATGCATGCATTCATGTTTTATTCATGTACAATGTATGGACTTTCCAAACATTCAACAGCGATTATCTCAAAATGACTATTGTGTGGGTTAGCACTATATTGCACCGACCCCTTCAATTGTATGTGGACTTTCTCAAGCCAAATGATTCTTTCACACAAGTGACAGTGTCCACATAGTGGAGAAAACCTTGCTCATGAGATATGAAGATTGGTTTGTTGTGTACCTTTCCTTCACCTACGAAAATTTCTGTATTGCCCACTATTGTGGTTGTGTTGGAGAATGGTATTTCAAAGTCTGTATCTATACTTGAATATATGAGCAGTGTGATGCACAATAATTGATGTGATGTATTACGATTACAAGATCAAAAACACAAGTACCATATGTCCCCCAAAAATTACAACGGGACCCTCTGCAATGATAACTGTAAATGTAGCAAATTAATCCAAATACAATTTCAGGGTATGAAACTATAACTCATTGCCCACATCTTACAGAAAACCCCATCCGATTTGCTTCAGTGGTCAAAGAGAAATGAAGAATTTGTAGAGCATGTCAGGAATCTCTTCCCTCCAAGTTCTGTCCATTGTGTTCACATATTAATACAGTATGCAGTTCCAAGAGCAGCCAAGTCCTAGATTTGGAAGAATTAGACTCATGACATGCTTTACAACAATCCACATTTCTCTGTGACTGCTTAACCAAATTTAATAGGGTTTTCTGCAAGTAGAGCTAAGATGTTGAAGTAGCATTTAGACAGTTAAATCATATTGGGAGTTATCAATGCAAAAATCCGATTGTACATGTTGTAATTTGTTTTGGGGACATACTGTATAATAAAGGCTATTCCTGTCATGGAATACTGTGTCTACAGTTCATTCTCTGTTTAACAAATTCATCAAAATTATGGTGATATCAAAGATGGTAAAAAAAATAAATATAAAGAAAATAAAATAAAATTAGCCATTTCCCACCTAACAGAGGGCAATATTTTTGTGACGAGTAGTTCATTTTGAGAGTACTACTTGACTTTCGGAAAATATTGCATCCTACCATGTACATGTATACAGTTGCTGTGCACTGTACTGTAGCAAACATAGTTTGCGTGTTTTCATTATACTGTGCATTGTATTTGTTCGGTTATAACAAAAGTTTGATACAACAAAGGAAAACTGCAGATCCTGAGTACTTTGTTATAATGGGAGTCGTACAACCCGTTTGACGGATCAATGTACTCGTGGTATTTCACCAAATGACGGTAATCAGATAATAATAATGTCCTTTCTACACTGTCTACTGTAATCTTGCTTAAAAATACTGTTGAAACGGATGCAATAAACTCTTCACTTATTGCTATAGTGTAGATGTGTCATCCATATGTGGCATTGATACATGTGTATGTATTATCCATTTTCCCAAAATATTAATGTAAATTTATTTAACCCTATTCTAACTGGGCTATTTGAGACCAAGTTTTTACTGAGGGGGAGGGGTCAATTTGACCCCCCCCCCCCTTCAGATCTCGGCCGCCGATCGCGTGATCGCCGCGAAATTTTGCCTGAAGATAGAGCTGGATGTCAACTACAAGATTACATGGTCATACAATAAAAAAATATTGCCTTTCTATTTTTAATAAATTAATTATGCAAATTTGTGCATGAAATCATATTTTCACCTATAACGCCATTAAAAAGACTGGTGGATTGCCAAATTTTTGTGTCAGAATTCCTCAAGACACATCAAACAATTTTTGTGTAAAAAAATAGCACAATCGAAATCAATTTCTTTTGTTTTTTATTGTTTGTTAATTTCTTATGTATTTTATTGTTTTTTCGACCTTTTGTTTTCTATTGTTTTTTTGGCCAAAATTTATTGCAGGCACTTTTTCAGGCTGATCTACACTAGAATTGATTAATTTCAATGGTTAAATGTTGAAATAATCTAATTTATATCAATTTAACCAAAAAACACAGTTTACATTGGATTTGCACACGATATCATGAATTTGAGCTGTTTTTTGGTTGACATGCATATGCAAAACATTACATAACTTCAAAATGGTGCACCCAGACGTCGCAAATTTGGTCTCAAAATATGCGGGAGACTTCAAAGAAAAAAGTCGTGAAACGACGCGGGAAAATCTTTGCGCGTTGCGAAATCGTGGCGCGAAACGTCGAGGCCTAGTTAGAATAGGATTAATAGATAAACTAATTCTTTTTTTTAGTTGGTTATATTTGAATGTTAAAGAAAAACAAGTCATGTTCAAGGCAAGCAAGGAGCTTGTGTGTTAATCGTAAGGAGAAAATCATGCGACTTTAAACAGGACCATGAATGCATGCCCTGATATTATGAAGTCTAATCCGTGTGGTTTTCAGCTTGCTCAAGAGCAGGAATAAGAAAGGTTACAATGTAGGTAGGAGTACCAGAGGTCTGTTACGAGTGTGTGTGTGCTTGCCTGTCTAATTGTGTCATGTTTGTATTTAAATGTGTGTGTGTGTGTGGCTGTTTGGTGCATGTAGACCCGTATTACACACAATTACCTGCACTGGGGTAACCAACCTACCTGTATGCCATTCGGACAAAGCTCAACAAGAACATGAATACAATGGAACTTACAATATACATGTAGTTTTAAAAGAGTTGCAAATTTGTGTAACAAAAACCTCATAAACCAACAGAGGTGAATTTGCAGGCCAAAACTTGCTATACAGTCAACTTTGCTTGGCCGACCTGCATAAGTCGAATAATCGTCTAGGTCGAAGGTCTATCAATCAAGTCCTCTTTATACATTGCTGTATTCTATTGATTTTAATTCCCTCATGATTCAACTTTTCTCTTGGGTCAAAGCTACTGTACTTCTTCAATCCAAATAGATTCGACTTGGGTGAGGTTGATTGTACATGTACATGTATTTCTTTGCTTTTGTACACTTCATGTATAGTAAGAAACCTGATGAAACACTGGTGATTGTCATTTTGTGTGTGTGTGTGTGTGTGTGTGTGTGTGTGTGTGTGTGTGTGTGTGTGGGTGTCCTTGCTAACGGGACTGTACAGTACTGGTTTAGATGAGGATTCAGCTTCGTAACATTTTGTAAGATATTCAGAAACCACTCTATGAAATGTTTTAGAGCATACAATTCTAAGGGGAAACAAAAGTTTATTTGATGAAAATCGGTTCTGAAGTGACTGAGATGTCAAAAAAACAAAACAAAACAAGGTAAAACAAAGAGATCCTAATAAAAGTTGTGGCCTGTAAATTTTATTATGATTGCTTTTTTGATATCTTAACCATTTCAAGACTAATTTTCATCAAATAAACGTTGAATCCTTCATGAAATTACATGCTCTTTCATATCTCAAGAGGTTTCTATTATCCCACCCAAAAAATGTTATAAACGTGACATTAGGTCTCGACCAAAACTATACGATCCCTTTGAAACAAGATTCCCTTGTACAACATATCACAGGTGACCTCACTGCAGAATGAAATAACCAACACATAGGATGTTAAAACATGGTACATGTATCCACCATCATTTTACATCATTTATTTCACTTTTTGCAGCCATACATTAAAACTGCCATATTCCAGGGAATATGACCAGTATTCATAAATTGAACACAATGCTGGAACACAAAATAAATATTCATTGCTCTTAAAATCTTGTGCATAGGGTATTTCATAACCAGTGTATAGTAAATACAGGTAAACCCTGCTATAACAAACAGACACAAAATTTAATTTGAAAAAAATGGTTTATCCTTTAAAATTCATTACCGGTATTTCCAAATTTACTTTGTATATTTCAATGACATTTTGTTGTACACAAGAAAACTCTTACATGTCCTGACTATGTCGTTATAACCGCGTTCACCTTGAATAACAGCCAAAGAATACACCTACCGGGTATTAAAGTTTTTACACACCTACAGTGTATCTTGCATTGCTACACACACAGTATAACCACAGCAGATACTTTCTTCATACAGAAGTACATGTAGTTGTATTTTGATATCCCTTTTACACACACAGTATGAGGGGATAGCAGAGAAACACCCATAGAGCTACATACTGGTTGGACTAGACAGTGCATGGTTTGGTGAATTTAGACACCTGCCCCAATATGGCTGAAGGTGAAAATAATAAGAATTATCTTGTGCTTCCAAGAAAAATATTTCATCATCGACTACTTGCATTATTACACTATTTTACCGGTCTGTTACCATTTCAACTTTTGTGTGTGCTTTGATAAAAAAATAAGAGTCAAAATGTAGAAGACTGGATTCTTTACAAATGTCACATATGTCCTTTTGCACGTTAGGGTTCCAGAAAGATAGCAAGGGCCTTTCTCTGAAGTCTGAAATCTTGGTAGAAACATTTGATTTAACCCTTTGTGTGTTTTGAGTGTTGATTGACACAGAAAACCCTATAGCATTGTACACACTGTCCAAAGTCACTGGTATAGAAAGGGTTAACTATGGAATGCTGATTATGAATACCTGAGACAGAAAGATCCATTTGTCTGGAGGAGTCTTATAATTTTTTTTTTCTTACTTTATTGCTCTCCTCCGTGTATAGGAGGGGATTCCGTGAAGCCAGACGCAGTCTCCATGGAACATATCCTCGACAACCAGATACAGACCGATCTTTCAGTCAACATCTACATGTACTTTATCTGTATGATATAGCTACGGTCCAGATAATGGGCCTCAACAGTCCAAGTACAGTGCACTCCCGTTGTAACGAACATGGTTACAACGAAATGAAAATTCAGGCTGCAACATTATCGGCTTTATGTATTTCTATTATTCATTCGTTTGCTTACAACCAAATTTCGATATAACAACAGAAAACTGCTGGTCCTGTGGACTTCATTATAACGGGAGTCCACTGTACAGAGAATGCCTGCTGTTGGTGAGATTATCCTAATGAACAGACGCTGCTTGTCCACATATGGTACAAGGAAACTTCTCATAATGAGCCAACTTACAAGGTCCCAGTTTTAACAAGGCAAAATAAGCAGTCCCAGGGACCTTGTTATAATTATTGTGATTTTTCAGTACCTTCTACTGTTAAAGTGGATATTTTCGCGCGACTAATTTTTTGCGCTCGTCAGGATAAGAAGTGTCACATGTTTTTAATTCCACAGAATCAAGACATCAACTACTGGAGCATAATTATACTACTATTATAGTGCAAAAATATCTGCATGCCTTTATTTTCTCGCTCGCTTCTGGTTGCGAAAAATGCGTGAAAATCTCAACACCACGAAAATTTCCACTTTTACAGAAGCTAAAATATCACCTATCCCATCAGTCTTTAATACAAGTCTCCTGATCCAGCCACAGTCAAGATAATCTCATATGCCTCTGGTTTAACTCAGATTATACATGGAGCGCTACAATGTACTTCACAAAGAGTCATAGATATACATGTTTTGCATGGACAGCGCTTTACACAAAATGGCTGGATGATGCTGATTGAAAGACTAAAGAGAACAGTAGGCAGAAAGGTGTAACACTTTACACTTTACATATTACACTCCCTCATGGTGTACAATATTTCACATAGCATTATCAGTAATGCTTGAAATAGCTGTTTAGCACCTAGCTCACATAGAATCAAATATTCTGTGATAGAAGTAAATTCCATTTCACATTGGTGAATGGGCAAAATTGTGCTTGTTTTAACAAATCTTGCAATAAATAATGATTTTCTTCTGCTTCTACAATAGTGACCCGCTACAACAAAATGATCCTAAAGTCGGGGGAGGTCGATTATTTGAAAATTGCATGATATAATCCCCTAATCTTTCTGCTTTAGATTGATATATAACACATTTTATATAAATAATCGGCTGCGGAGATATCGATGTTTAAAAGAGAGCATGTCGAGACGTCTGGAAAATCACTGTTTCGAGAAAAGCGCCCTAAAAGTCTTCCTTTCGACGCAATCGCGATCAAGGGACACGCTAGTCAGTTTTCACCTCTGGACAATAGAAGATAAGCCCTAGCAACCCCCGAAGAGTTCATTCAAGCACATCAGCGTCGGCGGTCTCCTCACCAACCAATCAGTGACCAGGATGTGAGAAGCGGCTGAGCATAGCGCACCCCGCCCGCACGCACCAGTCGACTGGGCAGTGTGCGAGCTTCACGCTTCGGTTAGCAGCAAGCAGCAAACTGACCAATGAGATCACTCTGGTCGTTGTTAGGGGCGGAACCTATCTGTGGCGCTCAATCCAAATTTTCGAACCAGTTTCTGCTTCGTTAAAACGCCAAAAAACATGGTTCAGAAAAACGCTATTTCTTTGTCTTTCCTTTGATCATTTTGCTTCAAAATTTCGACAGATGATAGAAGACATGTTAGACTCCAATAATATATCACAATCAGAAAATCGTAAGTTTTAACCAATTTTAATGCTCTGACTTCAAACTCGATTTTCACGGCTTCGACCGTGCGCGACTTTAGGACCTTTTTGTTGTAGCGGGTCACAATATGTCAGCCTGAAAAGTTTGCTTGCTATGTATAAGATGACGACGTTCGTGGCTGGGGTGACAAGGTCTCGTATCTACAAAATGTCAAATGTTCAGGAAAGCAAAAAAACATAGCAGCCAAAGCACTATAACAAATGGGATTCCCTCTCCTTTGACATGTCATGGTGGCTTTATTTTGGGGGTAAGACAGCCAGGATTTGGACAGGACATCACTTAACTGATTGTCTGACCAATACCCCATTGAGGACAAGTCCCGAGTATACTCGGGCATGCGTCTATGGGAAATACATTGTACATGTTGCAGCAAAATCAAACCATAACCAAAATTTGAGATACTAAGTCTTGTCACCCCAGCGCTGATGTATCATTTATTTCCTTGACACCACATAATTATGCCCCACTGGAAGATAAACAAAGGCATCTGAAGTCATTTGATATTCAGTTGGTAGGAAGAATACATTGAGTGGAACAACGCAGCAAAAGTGCCTCATAGAATGAACAAAGTGGACATCATACACAAATATGTATATGTGGGACTGTGGAAGATGACTACATGGATACAATAATCTGATATAAATTGTGCATCATAATTAGTTCTTTTGTGAGTATACATGTAGTCAGTGTGTTTACATTGAAATACAAAAACAAAAAAGTCACTGTTTTCAAAATCATGAGATTGTATATAACCATGTAGGCCTACACTATGCAAAAGTTCAGACAAGTACTTGATATACAGTGTAGACATTCAAAAGTACCAGTGTACATCTCCCTTGTCAGGACAATAACCACAGAAGGTTGTAATAGTACAACTGGATCAGTATCTTGCCATTCCCTCACTACCTGGTTTGGACATTACAATTGTTACATGCATCAGAGTATGCTGCTTTTTACTAATGGCCTCTGTCAAAGGCTTTCAGATTTTTTCTTTTGGTTTATTTTGTTCCAGTCTCTGAAAGTCACCAATCTCCAACCAGTGACAGTTCAACCAACATACAAACCAAACTCTAGGGTACAGGCTGCTAAATTATGTATAACTCTCACTAGAAGATCAAATACTATAAAAGTGGAAATTTTCGCGGTGTTCAAATTTTCGCGCATTTCGCGCAACCAGAAACTAGCGCGAAAATAAAAGCACACAAATATTTTTGCTTGCCATATGTGCCTGTGCGTGATGTCTTGATTCTGCGGAATTAAAAACACGCGAAACTCTTCCGACCCGGCCAAGCGCGAAAAATAAGTCACGCGAAAATATCCACTTTTACAGTATCCATGATTTACAGAGAGGGAGAGAGAGAGAGAGAGAGAAAGCCATCCTGTCTGCCCCGTTTCCTTGCTATATGTACAGGTTGGTTGACATTGCCTATTTAAAGTCAATGTGTTTTCCCCAATCCCATCAAGATCAACTCATGTGGAGTTGACTGTAATTTCAAGAACTCCGCTAATGCCGAGTTGACTGTAATTCCAAGAATTCCACTAATATGGAGTTGCCTGTAATTCCAAGAATTCCACTAACATGGAGTTGCCTGTAATTCCAAGAATTCCACTAATGTGGAGTTGCCTGTAATTCCAAGAATTCCACAGTTATTTCATAAAACTGGACACAGAGGTGAAAAAAGGTCATGGCTTCTCCATCATCACATGCACTTGGCATTGCATCAGAGAGACACTATATTCAGCTCAAATGAAAAATGAATGAAAATAAATGCAACAGAAACATTTCTTTTTGCACATATTTAACAAAAATTATCCTTTTCAAATATTGTGAATGTGTCAGACTTTCACATCGAGAGAAAAGAAAGAAAGAAAAAGGAAGTAGAAAGCCTGGCTCTCCTACAAACAACCAATTATCCACATACAGCCATTGTCTTGTCAAAAGGCTATTAAGAGAAATGCAAACATATGTGATAGTTTTGTTGTCATACCAACCATCTCCTTGGTTGTCAGAACTAGGAAAAAAAATTGGTGCTACTTGTAATTTCTGTCTTTCACTTGAAGCAGTCTCAATTTAATTAACAATTTTACAACATTTACACACTCTGACTGTACATTAAATATCTCATGAATCAACTACAAGTATAAGAACACTTGTGAGGAAGTTTGGTATAAGCTACAAAAAATCAAAGGTTAATGTTAAAATCTATTTAATCATCTAAAATCTGATCTTCTCCTACAGTCTAAGATTACTCAACAAAATTGAATTCCTTTCACCCAACAGTTCGGAAACACTTCATTAAGACTTCACCTCTCATTAGTTAAAACTATAAAATCTAAACATATCAAATGGTAAATTACAACACAACTCTATATGATACATTACACACACACACAAAAAAAACTCAACGAGACATGAAACTCGTCACACTGACGAGTTAGGTGATACGCCTGGGGTCATCAGATGTCGGTCATCTGTGATCGACAAAGAAAAGAATGTGATATAGGCACTTTGAAGTTATATTGAGCGTGCATGCAAAACGGTTTCTCTAACCACTCGGCCACGAGACATCCACGGAAACGGTAAGGCAAAAAAAAAAAAAAAATGTTTAGATATTACAGGGGGAAAAAGTCAATGCCCACTCAACAATCGTGGCCGCGTGAACATGTATTGCATTGCTAGAAGGAAATGCGGCCTCCAACACAAAACAGAGGGATATTGTGTGTGTGTGTGTGTGTGTATAGGTGCGTTTATATACGAACGTAATTTCTACATGGACGAATGTGTAATACACCATTGAAGAAAAAAAGTAAAATAGCTAGGTATTTTGTTTCGTGATCTTGTGGGGTTCGAACCCGCACGAGTGCAACCTCACGTCTCTGAGACGGCGCCTTTAACCACTCGGCCATACGTCTCGACGAGAAAATATGAGGAACGTAAACTTATATATGTGAAAGATGAATCAGGAATCGATTCGTCCACATTCCATTCTCATTTTCAGTTTTAAACTGCAAAATTGTCAACCTCATGAGAAGATTTCAAAGAACAAAATGCATGATTACTGCAGCTTATTGTTTGAGCTACAACATACTTAAATTTCAGAGGAAATGAAGCAAAATCAGCTGAGATAAAGGTGCTTAAACGTTGTCAAGTCAATGCATGGTTTTAAAAAAAATCACCTCCCATAGACATAACACGTAAACTTGTCCGATTTTGCATCTTTACTTTTAATCACAATTTAAAGTATGATGACGTCATCAAATTTCAAAACCATGACATGGACTTGAAAGGCAAATGTTTAAAGTACAACATATGTGAATTTGGGATAATATTGAGCTTAAACAACAGAGATACGAGCAAATGAATGTCAGAAACAGTACCTCAAAAAAATCAATTCCACTTTTTTTATTCAAAGTGACGATATGATCACGTCATCGCGTTTTCCTGGCAATATTGATACTTGGAATGTTATTTACAATTCATATGCTTTTGTAATATGCAATAGAAATATCGGGTCAACGGACGATTTAAAGAGCTATGGCGAAATAAACAAAGACATGTTTTTTCACTATATTTGCAGAAAGACGCGCGCGCGGAATTTCAACTTTGACGCCAGTGCATTCCTTTGTTATAGGTCAACATCGATCGGAAATTAGTGGATATTGTTACTCAAAGTATCAGGAATCCAAATCAGTCAAAAAAATTGCATTTTCATGTTGGTTACGCCCTCTGCGCGAGAAATTGCGCGGACGGACGCGCACGCGAGAAAATGTTTGAAACGCTTAAAATTGTCTGAAACTTTGAGATTTCCCATTGGGAAGTCGTTTTGAGCCTTTTAAAATTTTGACGCGCGCGAACGCGCGCGTAATGAAAACCTGGGTAACTAGCGTTAAAAAGTAAGATAGAGCGTGACCTGAACTTTATGTCCACCGAAAATGATGCAGAAATGACATCTAGTTATGAAGTTATGATCGATCATGTGACAAGGTCCGAGAATCACAAAATGGCGCCTAAATGACGTCATAGATATGTTACTGTCATGAAAACCTTATTGTGGCTAGATATTGTTATGAGACATGTTGACTGAAAATTTCATGTCATTCCGTAATGTCATTGTTGAGATATTGACGACACAAAATTGTCCAGAAAGAAAGAAGAATAAAAAAAAATAAAGAGAGATTTTGACAATCACAATAGGTGATACGCTGATAGCGTATCACCTAACAACTTAATAAACCAGGGTTGTGTTGTATAACAGCTGAGATCAAACGTAAGTCAGAAAAATCAAACGTAAGTCTCTGAATACTTGCTTCTGATTGGCTGATGCTGTTTGATATTCTGACTTGTGTTTAATTGCCTCTCTTTATGCAACAGGGCCCAGAGCATATAAAAAGTATAAAAGATTTGCAGCACTCTTGAAAGATAACTGAACAGTAGATACAGTCAAACCTGTCTATAGTGGCCACCCGAGGGAAACAAAAAAGTGGCCTTTATAGACAGGTATCTGCCACAGACAGGTTTTTTTACCGGCATGCTTTTTCTCTCGGAGGGAATTGTTTTTAGTGGCTGTATATGGCAGAGGGCACTAAGACAGGTTTGACTGCAATTAGAAGCTAAAAATGTTAAAATCCGTCCTCCTGACAGAAGAACCCTTGGGATGTTCACCAAACCCCAAAATCTTACAATAGCTCTCTTTTCCTTCTTACAAGAAATGAAAACAAACCAAGTATGCAAACACGGGCAAAAGGCAATGTAAACACCGGCACCGGTTGGTCACGTACACAATAAACTTCTGTGTTACCATAATAGATGTTGTAACATACTTGTGTGTATTGGATAGAAAACTGCTCTAAACACCCTTGGTGTTAATGTATGATCTTCAATACACCAGCACTATTATTGACATACCGGTATACAAATTGTACACCAAATACACCAGGGCTGCCAACATTGGAAACTAGTTGAGAGTGAGACTCCCATAGGCCAATGCTATAATTTAGGAGTCAAAATGAGTGAGATCAATAGAAGTGCATGCAAATGAAATAAAGTTTTAGAGTGAGAAAGGACCAAAATGAGTGAGTCTCACGCTCAATGAGTGAGAGTTGGCAGCCCTGAAATACACTCAGTATGCCCCGTGTAAACAATGAGTACCAGGTACACCTGATAGTCTTGCTCTTAATGCAAAGACCCTTTTACACCCTGTCACCAAACTTACACACAAAAAAAGTACACAAAAAAGATTTTAAAAAAAATAAGATAAATACAAATCAAATTTTGATGTGGCTACTTATCATTTTTGTCATGAAGTTGACAAACCTGAGTAAACATATTTAAACAAAGGCAAAGTAATTGTATCTTTAAATCACACAATGAAATTCTTACATCTGTCTGTTAGAGTAAGGGGAGAACGTTGTATTTGGGGCTCAGATCAATGTTATGGAATGCCACATGGGGCTAAAATATTTGTACTGCTGTGCTATAAAGTTTACAACATCACTAAGCAGATTTCATTTCTTTTGCTGGTAAACTTGTTAACGATTTATCTCAACCTTTTGCTGACAAAAAACCCCAACAACATTACAACAGACAAAAAAAAAAAAAAAAAAAAACAAAACATCCCCAACCAGCAAAAACAAAATAAAACACAACAGGAAAAACAGAAGAGATTTTGCCTCCAAATGGAAAACCCTGTGAAACCAAAAATTTGTTTGTAATGCCCAATATCTAGGAAGTGTCTATACATTGAAAAGTTTAAAATGTCCTAGTCTGTGTATGCTAAAAACCTACTGCACACAAGTACACACAGATGCGGTTATATAAAAATGATTGTACTGTGCAATCCTATATTATTTCACCTTGTTCTTCTGCATCACATAAACAACCTTCTTTCATGAAAAAAAAAATAAATCTGTCCGCAATGGCATCAGTTTATAAAATTTCTGCAATGGAAACTGTTTGTGAACAATCCCTGAAGTCTAAAGTGCATAAAGAGAGTTTGAGTGCAAAATGGTCTACAAACTATTTTTAAACATTTCAAAGGATGCCATCATCAGAAGAAGCAAAATAAAACCTTTCCAGTGATACCTCACTTCTAACACAATAAGGAATACTCTTCAAATTATGAATAAAGATATTCCATATTTCTTGTCATTATATTTTGCTTTTAGCACCTTCAATCGCAAATATTTCAACTTACCAAGAATGGATTGGACTCATTTTGTGATAAAACTATTCATATCATTCTACTGACCCATCAGGTCCTATACAGGGTAGCTTATAGCTGCAAAAATTATCATCCTGCCCTCCTAAAATTGGCAACTCTGTATTTTGCTGCTGATCCTACAATGGATGGAGACTTGTTGGAACAGAGTATTACAAAAATACATAATCAACACAAATAAGAACAAAATGCACAAGCTTTCCAATGTGTATTATAAAGTGTTGCCAATTTGAGGGGCCGGTAAAGATTTGATGATTTGGAAGCTTTCATTATTCTGCAACTGATATGAATAATAGTATATGACCAAAATAGAGCTTAAATGACGGTGGAATTGTTTTTCTAACCTATGACATACCCGCAACAAAACAATATTAAAAAGTATGTTAAAAAGATAAGGTGTCAAACTACAAAGAAAAAAAAAAAGGAAAAAAAGATCGTAGCTTGTCTTCTGTACTAATTGAAATTGCTAACCTCTAAAAGGTGAGAAAATGCAAAGGGTCTTTAAAAAATGAGCAGAATTCACCAAGTGTTTTCCAATTAAAAACTATCAAACTAAGATACTTGTCATTGTCACGAGTCAAATATGTCCTGAAAGTTTAATTTACTTCCATTACCTATATTTAGGCAGTCAGAAACTGACAGTTTTTTTTTTTCCAGCTTTCCTACTCACCCCTCAACTTCTAGAAATAAGAAAAACTACAGATAGTGTAGCTCTCTTTGATATATATCAAGTTTGGGGTAAGAATGTAAAGGTGAAATAGTTTAGACGCTGATACTTTCTATATAACCTAAATCACTAACCAAAAAAATCTGTCAATGTATTTCAGATAGTTTTTAAATTACTGACAGTGTTATTACGAGCATCTTTAAAAAGGTTTTTTTCAGCAAATCTTGAATTATTTTCCTTTCTGTTCTACCTTCAAACACCAGAACTCCCTCCCCCTGAAAAAAACAAAACAAAAACGCTTTACGTTTCTCGAACAGGACAAAAACAGTATTGCACAATCAAGACTTTGTACAACAGACTGCCACAAACAAATTGTAATGCATTATCATAAATATATGCATACAATATCAATCTGTAAAGCACCACACCTCTATTCATACCTTAACTGCATTGCAAGCTGCTTTACCTCTCTTTGTAAAGTGAAAACATGAAATGTCTAAAACTAAACAAAATGAAGACATCATGGAACCTGGGCAGGGATCACAGATTAGAACATGATCTAAGATGTGTAAGAGGATCAATAGGAATGGTTGCCCTGGTAACCAAGCTCATTTAATCCGAAAAAAAAAGAGACTTGTATTAAACAGTTTGATAAGCAAGAAGAGGAATACACTGACTTTCCCATCATTTAACCCACTGACGTATTCTCAGTCAGGTGTCAAGGGAATCACATAGCAAAATCAGCTAGTCCTCAAGGGGTTAAGGTTATATTCTGATTTGTATAAATTCTATCTCCCTTATGTAAGGTATACCATACACTGAAACATCAGTTGTTGTTTTTGTTTTTGTTTTTGTTTTTAAACCCACTGGAATCTTCTGGAGGCCACAACATTTTATTATTTCTAAGAAGGGCAGGACAAGTAAAAGACCCACCAAGATAGAGAGGAAAGGAGAGACAGAGTTACAAATGACTTCAGGATACTGCACACTGCTTAGCTTGTAAACTGAGATGACAAAACTGTGGACTGTTAGGATTGGAAAATGAATGGAGATATGTTTTTTTTTTTTTTTTTTTTTTTTCACAGAAGCCGAAGAATGTGACACTATTCTTTAGATCTGTTAAGTTCCCCCTGAAAACTCTTTTCATTTGGGTTCTTCATTTTAAATTTCATTTCATTTTAATATTCATTTATCATTTTTTTTTTTAAATTTTGTATATACAAGTGTACATTTCCGTCGGACATTGCAGCAGCTAATAACCTGAGACATTCGGTAATACTTTCATTTCTACTAAGTCTAGGAGAATACCTTTATTCCAAACTGCTGTGTGCTATAAAATACTGCCAAGTTGAAAAACTGACCACAGGTAAAGCTTTACTGTTAAATAGATTTGTTACTGTTTGTACTTGCTGATGTGCTAATTCTGTTTCGCATATGTATGACATTCACTCCTTGATATGTCTGCTCATACCTTGACAACTTAGTCTCCCTGCACCACATTGCAAATTTTGTCTATGAATTCAGGCTTGAAATTCTTGCATGGTTTTTGCTTATCAGCATCATAAAAACCTTATTACAGAAAACAACATTTCGGACATAATTGCACATGTAATCCTTACAATGACCTACATGATTCTCCTTAAAAAATAAACACATTGCTCTAATAATTGTCCATGGTCTTGGGAAAAGAAAAAAAAAATCTATTGTATCGCCATTTCAAAAATTCAGCTGGAATGTACACTGTCTTAACAAACTGCTCTACGAATGAGATTAATAAAGATAAATGAGACTTTTACTTGTGAAGTCAATTCCATCCAAACCCCTCCGACAAAAAAGAAACGAAATATTTCAGACTTACATTTTTTGTTTTGAGATAAATTCTCATCTACGTCTTTTCATCAATCACAATTGTCGAGAATCAGAGAAGAATCTATCCTCTTTCAAGATTCTCATCAATTCAAAACTTCAGCCTCTTATTATGACATCTACAGCTGCTAAAAGTTCACATCAAAACTGCACTGCTCTTTCAAAATATATTTATTTTTGGTCAGCATTTTGGTTACAATACCTTATTGCTGTTTAGTTTGTACATCTGTATGAAAATAACATTTTGCATCAAACTGAGCTGTAAATTCTACAAGTCTTTGTTTCTTCAAAATGATTGCAAGAAACAAACATGTTTTGCTATGAATTAAGTGCCTCAGCTTACATCTCCTGTTTACTATTTGTGAAAAAAACAGATAATTTCACACTTGTCTCTTTTGTGTTTCTGTAAAAAAGATATCTTTATGTTTTTATGTACAATTTGTATCTTGTAAAAGGGAATCTGAAGTCTTCGGACTTATCACCCATCTGCAATTCTTTGACGGCAGTAAACCCGATCATTCTATTGTATTCTATGGTATTGTATTGTATTGTATTGTATTGTATTGTATTGTATCATATTGTATTGCATTGTCTTCTACCATTCTATTCTATTCTATTCTATTCTATTCTATTCTATGCTAACCTGACCTGACCTAACCTAACCTATTAACCTAACCTAACCTAAACCTAAACCTAACCTAAACCTAAACTTAAACCTAACCTAACCTAACCTAACCTAACCTAACCTAACCTAACCTAACCTAACCTAACCTTACCTAACCTAACCTAACCTAACCTTACCTAACCTAACGTAAGGAGATTTGCAAGGTGGAGGATAGGAGTCTGAGTACTTGTGATGTTTGATGCAATCTGAGAACTGAACACAATGCTATCTAGTCCTCCAACATTATCAACATACACACACATTGCACACAATTTCCATCATCAATAAAACCAGGAAGGTTTAGAGTAACATCTTATTTCTAACACCTTTCCTTTCACACTATCACTGAAGTTGAATCTCTTCTCCAATGAAGATTAAAAGTTATATCAGTCCTACTCCGTCCAGAGTGGGCAGCCTTGACCGCTGGTTTCTCTCCATCTCTTGACCATCCTGCTGGCCAGTCCCCAATGGATGACCGGGTCTAGAACTGAATTCGACCAGCGAACAGGGCCAAGATGACCATCAGGGCGAATCCGGTCAAGAGACCAGCGTTCTGAAGCAGGAGGATACCAAAACTCCTCTGGTCCCTGTGAAGGGGGTCACCGCCCCCAACGTTGTTGATCTCTGGAAGCTGGTTAGAATACAAAGGAAAAGATTGAGACAATTATACTGAGGTGGTGACATAGCCAGTGATTGTATTTCACCAAACACTGCACCAAATCAACTGTAACATCAGCTTGATTATACATAAATACAATACAATACAAAACAATATGGGTACTGTTCTTACAATGAGTGAACATGTATCACAGCACTTCAGAGAAATATAATATCCACCTGACACTTGGAAGGTAGGAGAAAGAATACAACAGAGAAGAAAAAAAAAGTAATGTACATAATTAATCAATGAGTTATTGAAAAGCAAAGTCAACAGTATCTACTTGATTTCAGCTTGATACTGCATACCAAAATTCTGACAACTAGAAACAATACAACTGATTGACAAATTACCCTACCTTGGTACATCGACGGAAATAAGAACTGGGTGAAATTCTTGCATACGTTGTCTTTAAGGCCCCGTCACACTACAGCGAATGCCCAACGAAAGCCAAGCGAAAGCCCAACGAATTCGAAAATGTGAAGACAGTTTGCATGTCTGACGTTCTTTGAATTCATTAGCTATTCTTAGGGATTCGCAGAGATACGCTGGAGATTTTGGACATGTTTAAAAAATAAAATCGGCTCCAACGTATCTCTGCGAATCCCGACGAATATCTAATGAATACAAAGAACGCCAAGCATGTTACGAATTATTTTAGTATTACCAACGGATGTTAACATATCTTCAAATTTTCAAATTCATAGGACATACGTTGGGCGTTCGTTGGGCATCCGCTGTAATGTGACGGGGCCTTTACTGACTGACTGCCAATTTCCATAATTTGAACAATAAGCCAGTTCGGGGTTAGCTCATGGGCACATGGGTACAAATGACCTTTCTTCTTTCTCAGTTGATTAGGCACTCCACTAGTTTCAAGCGACAGAAGGCATGAGCTTGCCCAACGTAACAATTTATGGAATTCATCAGTCATGTTCAAATAAAGGATGAACTTGCATAGACCAGGTGACCAGAATGATCCTTTCATTGGCATTTTGGAAAGCATCCATTTCATTATTTTGCATTGAATGTATTAACAATCTCTTTCTATTGAAATTGTCAGACACCGCTTTTGCTGTCAGGTGGATGTGCTGGCAAGCACCACTTAAAGGGATCACTTGAATAATCATTACATGACAGATGCTTATCTCAGTGAATTTAAAAACCACCATGCTCTGCTGGTACAGATGACCTTTTTTTGCTCATGCTCAAAGTGGAACCCCGAACTGGCTTATTATACAGCACCTGCTGCACTCTTAGAACCAGCACTGGCTGTTGGGCGAAGCTCGGTGGTCTAATGGATAAGAGGCCTGTCCAGAGATCAGGAGGTTTGTATCCTGCTCGAGTATGCACAACGTATGCCATAATTTCTTTTGTCATGACTACTATTGAAACACTGATCAATTCAGTGCTTATCTATGTTGATGTAGGGTAATTTGACAATCAGTTGCAATGAAAACAACTTGACACAAGAATTTCAACAATTAGAAATAATGTTTATAACCTTTGTCATATGCAGCCATTTGCACTGAATTCAGTCTTCATCATCTGAGCATAGCTGATGTTTTGCATACCTTAGAATAGTCATACTTGAATAAAGGCATTCTAAAATTAAGTCCTTAAAGCTAGATTCCGATTTGGTTGAAGTTCATTTTAACTTTGATTCCCGGGTCAACTATGAAATTCCATTCTTCAAACTCCAGATCTGGCCTAACCCGTATCAGGGCAATTACCCCCCCCCCCCCCCCCCCCCCCCCAAAGGACAATTACCCTCTGACTAAATACTAGTTAGTAATAAGATTAGAGTAAAGATTAGGGTTGGGGTTAGGTTTAGGATTAGGTACAGGATTAGGGTTAGGGGAAGGGTAAGGGTAAGGGTCTGGGGTAATTGCCCAGGGAGTAATTTCCCTAGACCCCACCTAACCATGTCAAAACATGGTCTTAAACCTTTTCTACTGCAACTTTGTTTTCATGCTGACATCAGAGAAGACAAAGAGTTTTTTATTTAGAAGAGGGTCTTCTTTCATGCCCTCCCTCAAAAAAAAAAATGCAATCAATACACTGAAAAAAGGTATGTTTTTATACCAAATGGCCTTTACATGAAGAGAAAATCATAATGGTAAACATTGGTCTAACACACCAGGTATTTTTTTTTTCAGAGTTAGTAATGATATTAGGGTTTATGTAATGTCCTGTAGGCCTACCGCTCTCTCTGAGTACTTAATGGGGTCTACGGCAATTACCCCCTAGGCAATTACCCATCACCCTTCCCCTGACCCTAATCCTAATCCTAACCCAAACCCTAGCCTTAATCCCGATCCTAACCCTAATCTTTACTCTAACCTCATCACTAACATGTACATATTTAGCCGGGGGGGGGGGGGGGGGGGGGGGTAATTGCCCTGATAAGGCTTAAAGTCCACAAACAAATTCTTCACACAACACAATGCCAACAAATATATATATATGAATACAAAATACAAATATAAATAAATCAAGACTAAAAAATGAAGTCGTTGACTTATCATGATAAACTGCAACATTACAAGGGCGTGTCTTCAGTGCTTCATTAAAAGAATCACAAACTAAAGAGATAGAAAGAATATGAAACAAGGAAGTTTGTTTCAAAGAAAGGATCCAGCGTGAACATACCATGTCAACCAGTGAGATGTAGAGAAACATCCCTGCTGCTAGGGCAAATATCCACTCGCTGGCATGGAAGTTTTCTCCCAGCACTATCCCTAGAATCAGACCCAGGTAACAGGTGCAAGCCGACAGAAAGTTGGCGAGTACGGCCTGTTTGACGGACATCCCAGAATTCAACAGGATAGCAAAGTCGCCTGTAAGATGGAAACATTGTGAAATGGTTGAACGTCTTTCACTACAACAAATATTTATGACTGGAGAGTGAGCAAGGCGTGACTAGACAGGAAACACTACAGAGTCCTGCCTTAGCAGAAAAATTTGTTGGCTGTTTTGATTTTTGAGGATGGGATGCTTGCATCTTGTGTAATGTGTAGGCCTACGCTGTCACACATGGTTTACTTTAAACATACAGCAGTTACCTGCTCCATCCTGATTACAGACTAAGATACTACAACGTCGTGGTAGGAGTGCTACACAAAACAAATTCCCTACACCTTGATGTTCGTTAATCCAAAAATGAAATAGGATATGTTAATCCAAACGTTGGTGAAGTTATTACAAAGGATCTTTTACCAGAAAATGTGACGTGGTTTGTTTATCTGGAAAGGAAAAAAATGTGCGTACTAATGAGCCTTCGGAATGACGAACTGTATTTTCGGATTACTGAACCTTCGGAATAATGAACCTTGTTTTCAATTTTATAATAACGAACCTTCAGAATAATGAACATTATTTCATATTTGGATTAACAAGCCTTTGGCAAATGAATGGTATTTAATTTTTGGATTTATAAGAAACTTTGCAATTACAAACCTTTTGAACAACAATAACTTTATTTCATTTCAGGATTAACAAACCTTACTTCGTTTTCGGATTATCTAACCCTGGGACAATTAACTGTAACCATACAGAAAGTGAAAGGGGTAAAAAAGTCCAACAAACCTAATTCATGGGGAAATTCCTCACAAATGACAGCCACCGATGTGCTGATTCCCTGGTAGATGGAGTTCGTGAAAGAAGCTCCGATGGCCAGGCCGTCAATGAAGTTGTGAAGCCCGTCGCCAAATATGATCATATAGGCCACGGTGGCTATCATGTTTGACCCGTCGTAGATTTGTGCGTGGGAGTGGCCATGATGGTTGTTATCATGAACACCATTGCTACGGTGACCGTTCCCATGATCATTGTTTTGTTGATAATCTTTGACTTTATTTGTTGGAAGGACTCCATTTTCTGCATCCTTGAGAAAAATGGTGCTAGGTGTTATATCCTTGGTTGGGATATTACCAAAAGGAAAAGAAAGAGAGAAAAATAATAAATATGTGATTACTCTTTATTCAAACAAACCAATAATCCTTATTCAAACACAATTCTTTCCTCATCACTGCGAGGTCTGTATTTCCTGAATTCAAACAGAATGGCCATTAACATGAATACAAATAAGCTACGAAGAACATATTAACAAGAGTTACGCAACGCTGCATACTGGCACTGGTCCGGCAATCCCTGACTAGTAAAAATCACTGTTGGACCAGTAACTTTTTCAGGAATGGACAAGGAAAACATGGAAAAACTGTGTACCTTCTGGCTCGATAAGACAGGTCGGACAAGTAAAAAAAAAATGGGGTAGTGTGTAGCCCTGGGTTATGGTTTGGGCTTTACAATCAAACAGCATAAAATGACAAACGCAAAATCGATATGATTAATGTTAAAACCTGTGCAACAAACAAACAGATCAATATGTGATATTTTCAATGAGAAAACCGATGAAAACACGACACAGATGATGCATCTATTCATGACAAAGCACATCATCATCCTAGCAACCGACCAGGAGGAGAAAGCCACACCCGGCAACCCATCACATACCTCTTGTTTCTCCTCATCACACTCCTCTCCCCTCACGTCACTCATTGCCATGGCTTCCGTTGGCGAGGTAAACTTGTATCCGATGCGGTCCGGGTTGGAATCCAGATTGTGCATGGCAGTGACCTGGACAGACGGCTGAGATGGGATCTTCTCTTTGTTCCTTCTCGCTTTCTCCTGATAAGAACAGAGGAAAAAACAACAACAACAACTTGACATTGCTGATACTTCAGAGACTGCGGGCTGCACAGCAAATGTTGAAAAAAAACTTTCAGGAAGATTTTTGCTGAGACTCCACCCTAGCATCTCTCAAAGTTGAGATTCTCTTGGCTGAATCATCTAGGAAACTGTGGAGACTCTGATATTATACAAATAATGAATGGTCACAAGTGCGATGGTATTAAAGAGATTGGATGGTACAAGATATCGCACGAGGCGAAGCCAAGTTATAAATAGTGCGCCTCATCTTTCACCAAGTGCGAAATCTTGTTCCATTGCATGAGTAAGGACCATACACTTTTTGTTTTATAGAACACTTTGAACATTAATAGATGGGATCCACACAGATTCTTGAATTTAGCACAGAAGTGGCAACCATTTTCCCTGAAGAACGAATGAGTAGCCGCAGTCACAGGCACCCTGTACGTACATACGTGAAGCCATTCAGTTGAAGTTGTTTACAAAAATGAGTGACAAAAATATGCGCTAAGCGCGTGCACTAAGCTCGATTGTAATTGTTGATTGCGAATGGCAAATGTTTGTTTATTGTGACATCAGAGCCGTGTGATGGAACAAAAACTTGGAGGTCAATTGTGAGTTTAACACAGGACTTAATGAAAATGGGTGACGTCAGCCATGCGCTATCCAGTTTTGCTCAAACAAAATTGCATGCTTGACAGCCACAGCTTGCGATAGAACTTTTCACTAAATGTCACGTGATGGGTAATCAACCAATCGGATAGCTACAATGTACATACTAAATAGGTGTTGTATAATAAAGGTAAGCAGGAGATATATTAGTCCTGTATGACTTTAAACAGTGTAAATGTTCCTTACACTCTGAGAACTGATTGATCCCAAATTTGTTCCTGAGATCAGTTGAATTGAATTTTTGATTTTAGAGTAGGAACAATGGATGTTAGGGGGTTGATTACCAGTATCTATAAATAGCACAAAAACCAATCAATCATAAAACACAGTTTAAAACTTTACATTGGTACAGATGCCTATTTTGTTACATTAGTCATACAGCCCTCTACAATGGCACAAGCATCTCACCAAATTTATAAGTGTTCATCCACGCCCTAAGCCACCCACTGCTGAATTTTACTATGAACCAAAGAGGTTACCATACACTAGTATGTACTAGAGTGCTATACTTGCCACATGCCGATATAATTGCTCTGTGAGTGTGTGAAGCGACTCGACATAACAGTGCCTTACCTTTCACAGGGCTCTAGCATACTAGCAACCACGGAGCAGCCAAATCAAGGAGTGGGCACTTGCATTCAAAGTTCAACAGTTTTAGTACTGTATATTTTCGCTTTAATACAGATATTTTCGCAAATGAGGTCAGAGACATTTTCACGTGATGCTGTTTTTGCGAATTGACACCAATGGTATCATAAAATAATGCAGTAAATACCGACTGTGCAATGTGACATTTTCGCATGTTGTTAAATTGCGATCCGACTGTGATTCGCAAAATTTGCAAAAGTTAAAACCTGAGGGAAAATAACAGCTTATACAGTACACCCTTCAAAAACATTCCTTGAACCTGCACAGCACAGGCACACACAGGAAAGTCTGCCATTACAGCACTCCAATCCTCCTTGTACTCACAGACATATTACAGAGTTTGCCTTCCGTAGCCAGTGGGTATACGATAACCTCATTGCTATGAACAGACTGGGATCGAGTCAGGGGTCAAATCTTTGGGGTCAAAGGTCAAATCTAACTGCTCACCCTCTTTCTGCTGCCAATGATCTTCAGGACTCGCTCTGTGTTAAAGAAGAGGTAGATACCAGCCAGGACCACCATGTTCTTCCATATGAACCCCTGACCTTCCTCCTCCACCAACATCCCATGGGCCTGATATGATTGGATTGGATTGGATTTAGATTAGATTAGATTAGATTACATTAGATCAGATCAGATCTGATTTGATTAGATTAGATACCAGCCAGGACCATTCATTCTTCAAGATGAACTGTTGACCTTCCTCTTCCACCAACATAACGTGGGCCTGAGAGAGATGAGATTAGATTAGATTAGATTAGATTAGATCAGATTAAATCACATTACATATATAGATGGATTAGATTAGAATAGATCAATATTTTCATATGCACAAAACAAGATGGTCTGAATACTGAATAGTCAGCTGCACTGTCATAGTGTTGCTGGTTTTCCATGGGGACCAGTTGTACAAATGTATGAATTGTGTGTAGTTGAGGCATATCACTTCCTTGGGTTTATACACTCTGCTTTTAGTGATGAATGATTGAAGGATATTTACGACTATTGACCGATTCGGGTTCGTTGAGGGCAGCAGACATTTTATGGCACTGGGCGCAGCCATGAGCTCAAATTGCGGTGTCTCAGCCGACCCCCCCTGCTCTCCCCCACCCCACAGGCAACATGTTTATCGCTCGCTTGTAACAAAGGTTCGCGCACTAAGCAAGCATTCGCGCACTCAGTACGAGATGCCCATTGGCTAAAACAACCATGCATCAGTTTTTCATTCTGCGCGCGTAAGAGGGGTGGGGAGAGAGGAGGGGGGGTCGGATGATACACCGCAGTAATGGCGCTGCCCATGCCAAAAATACACATAGCGCGTCACAGAATCGGTCAATAGGTTGTGATTTTCTCCATGCTTGTAGTTATTCTATCCTTTTCATGACTTTGTGACTACAGATATAGCTACATGACTAGTTTTGCCAATTTAAAACTTTTTTTGGATTGAATCATAACTTTATTCAAGAAAATGTTTATACATAACCAGGTCAATTACCCCTTTAGATAATTGCATGTATACATCGAAAGTTACAAATCACAATTTTAAGAACATACAATACATATAACATCTGTGAGATTAATGTAAAACACGATATATTCGCAGGATGAAATTTTCGTGAATTGGAGCCGACAGCCTTTTTAGTGGCATGAAATTTTCGCGAATTGCCACTGGCAATCAATGCATATAGCGTAGACAAGAACTTTCACATGCACTTTAATTTCGCAAATTTTGGCGCTCGCGAAATTTGCAAAATTAAAATGCATGCGACCATTCCTTGTTTGGCAGTACCATAATCACTGACACTCATTTTGTACACTGATGTCCTCTGGGGCACCAGTATAGTGTTGTGAATGTAAATCAACCTGCAACTACAGTATTTTTGTTTAACTTCAATGCTTATCTTGTAATGTCTTTTCAAATGTGTGATGTGTATAGAAACAAAATTATAATTATATCAAACTGCATTGGATGCATGCTTACGTCACTTCCCCCAGAGCTATTTCATGTGGGAATAGAAATTTCAGTATCTAATCTTGGCCAATCAAATATTATGTGTAAACTCTCCTTGTCCAAAGACTGTGACAAGTGACAAAGAAAAACAAAGCTTTCATTCTTGTTTTATTCCCTCTTAGGACTATAATTCCTCAGCTTAGCTGGTTAACGATCTGACATGTTTGAAGTAGCTGCTTGTTTGTTTATTTGCTTGTTCTTTTAATTTTGTTTTGCTTAGTAAATATTGTTAATTTCTTGCATTTTCGTACAGAATATATTCATCATCATGGTAGTAACTAAAAGAAATTTCAAAAGCTAATCTTCTGCTTCACGAAGCAAGGTAAACACGAAGAACAAGGTAAACATGAAAATCATCATTTTTCATGTTTACCTCTCTTCATGACATAGAAGATTAGCTTTATTTCTTCTTGTATTTTGTTGGAATTGCTGAATGAAAGACTTTGAGTCTATGTAGAAAAGGGGCTATATAAATATCATTATCATTATTTTCTGTCACCATGGCCTTCCTGTTGGACTAAGGCACATTTGTTACACCTGAGTGGACTTAAATAACTTCACAACTCTGTCAAATTTGGATGAATTACTGAATGCTGATGATTAAGGCTTGGCAAGCAGAGTATAATGCTGGGGCACATGGTAGGGCTGATAGCCACGGTAAATATGGGAAGTTCTAGGCGTGTGCTGAAATGACTCATCACCATTATCTCTTGCCAAGAAGGCTTTAAATCTCTTTTTTCCCCCACTTTTTTATTACATTGAAAACAATTCATAGCCCACTCATTGCTGCTGCCATAACAACAGGCTGGCTGGCAAACAGCAGCAATGGCTGCTAGACTTTTATATCTGATATGTACAACATGCAATTGATGTTATTATGTAATACTGGCAAATTATGTAGCATCTTTGTTTCTATGTAATACACACTCTACTTTCATCAAAACTCATCCATTCTTTTTCTTCATATTACCCAACAGCACAAATATGGAGGGTATCGATGATGACAAAAAATAGAACTATATAAATGCGAAAGACAAAATAAAATAACATATATCAAATACAATTTAAACTGAATAGAATCAAATGAAACAAGGTAATATCATTAAAAACAAAATACCACCTTGAAAGAAAATACAACAAAACATCAGAACTAAAATCATGCAATTCAAATAAAATAAATCAAAGTGGAATGAAACAGTATCGCCCCCAAGGGGTGTAAAATCTCTACCTCTGGGATTAGACTGAGGATGGCGTTACCACACAGCGTTCCAACAGCCAGCGACACGAGGTACATCAAGACGTGTTTATACAGCCTTTTGTTCATGAGCGGGATGACCCAGACTCCAACAAAGGCACCCATGTTGATGATGGTGACGAATAAGAAGCCATACCCCCAGACTAGGAAAGGAGATAAGACATGGATCAAGGATTAAAGGCATAATTTACCATTTGCAGATGACACAAAAACCCAGCATTAGTGCTTTAAAATAGTTCCAAAATGTGAGATTGAATCAACCACTGTAAAAATTTGATTCCATAAAATCAATGTTAATTTGTTAAATACACAAAATGTGAACAATAGTCAAAATAAAAATGTTGACTAAAGTTATGGTTTAATGAGAAAAAACACTGATATCTCCATATAAATATTTTAGGCTTTATTGCAAAAATCTTATACATGTAATGGTATTATCAGCATGGTATTATGTATTTAAATTTGCTATCTCGAATACAATTTCTGGCATCAATCACCACATACAGAATGAACTTGCGCAAACTTACACGCAGATATCCTTACCAATCAATGACTACCAGGTTTCTCTCAATGTGAGATTACCCTGTGAAATATTGACAGATTTATACAACTGTACACTTCTGTGCACAGGTGGGCTTCAGACAATAGTTATGCTCAGACGACAAGCCCTAACCTCGAGGTTTAGCTCTTACCCCCTAACTTCGATGTGTGTCCACATGACGAATTTTAACCTCGAGGTTACGAAACCTCGAGGTTACATTCCTTCCCCTTTGAGTGCGTTGATTTTTGTGTCCACACGGTGCTTAACTAGGAGTGGGGACCCCCCGCGGCTCGTGGTTAGAGCGCTAACAGTAAGATTTCTCGTGGCTCTTAACATCGATCTAACCTCGAGGTTAGCTTGCTACGAGTGCACCTTCACGGTCCCTAACTACAAGCTCTAACCTCGAGTTTTCCTAACCTCGAGGTTAAGGCTTGTCGTCTGAACGTAACTAGTGCTTCAGTTGAAAGCTGTATCATGCATTAGGTTAATAAGCTACACATTACCAAGATCAAATTGTGACAGTTTATTTTGATACACATTATCTCTGACCTTAAAACTTCATAACAATTCACCAGGAAAGGCCATAGCTAAGAATAGAACTTTTCTGTCACACTGTATCACTTGCACAGTGTTACTTACAATGTAGATTGGTGAATTCAATCTCTCTCTCTCTCTCTTTTTAATGTGAACATAAAATTCATGCAATGACATTGTAATGACTTTCCCAGCAATGACTCAGATGAAATTAAACTCACCAACCTTGATATCAAAGGACATGTTCACCTTCATAAACATAAGGATTGAAAGAATGTAGCAATATTAGGAGAACACATCATTGAAAGTTTGAGGAAAATCAGACAATCCGTTCAAAAGTTATGAATTTTTTAAGTTTTTGTGCAGTCACCGCTGGATGAGAAGACTACTGCAGTGTATGATATCACATGCGTACAACAATATAAGGAAAATATAAAGAGAATTTCACAAAATTTCATCTTTTGAAAAAAGTACACATTGTATTCCCTTGACTCGTTACTGACATACTGTATATGTTATGGGTAATATTATGCCCATTGCCTTTAGAAAGAGGCAAGTCAAGTGCTCTTTTATTATGCGAAAAAAGTGAAAATATGTTGAATTTTCTTTACATTTTCTTTATACTGTTGTACTCATATGACATCACGAGCCTTAGTAGCCTCCTCATCCAGCAGTTCCAACACAAAAGTTTTAAAAATTCATAACTTTTGCATCGATTGTCCAATTTTCCTCAAACTTTCACTGATGTGTTCTACTAATATTGCTACATTCTCTTAATCCTTATGTTAATGAAGGTGAACTTATCCTTTAATTTGTTCATACCACGTATTACTTTAAACTCATTTTTTATTTTTTTTATTTTTACAACCAGGTGCATTTTAATTTAAAAGAATTCTCTTTGGGATGCTAAAAGGATTGATCTGTAGGCCCTATACTGTAAAACCAACAGTTTTTGCGTGCATTTTGCAAATTTTGAAAGAGCCGGATTCGTGAAATTAAAATGCATACAAAAGTTCCTGTCTACAATAAAATGCACTGAACACCAGTTGCAATTGGAGAAAGCTTCAGGCAGCAAAAAAGGCTGTCAGCTCCGATTCGTGAATATCTCATAGTTTTACAGTAAGTTTAAAAAATATCTCAATATCTGCTCAAGTTGATTTTCTTCTTACCTTCAGCTGATGAAGCTCCTACAAGGGAAAGACAGAAAAGGAGATAAAAGATATCAATATTTTCATATCAATGAAATATCACTTTTTCCTCTATTCTTATACATTTTACTATCAGTAATAGACACTATTTCTTATCATACACGGAGATTCTGTTATGTTTGGTTGAGATATTTTTTCTAATGCCAGCCATCCATATTATTTCATCTGGTAAGAGTGTTTTGTCTGAAACAATCAAACACACTGTATCCATTCTTGAAGACATGGCATTCTTTGAAGGGTAGTGCCATAACTGACCTTACATTGTATATTATGGTATGCTTTGAATTTTGCCATTTAACCCATTCAGGACAAGCTGAATTTGCTAAACAGGCATTTCCCAGACACCTGCCCGATAACTGCGATAATGTGCCATGATACAGTAGTGTACAACATGCGTTCGAGGTTAACCCAGAAGCCGAGGTGGAATAGGGGTCATGGGAAGGTCACTTTTAACTTTCCAGTTTGTTAAAGGGATTGTACATAGTTTCAAACGGAATGGGAATTCACATTTCTACGGAATCTTTTTTTTGATGATCATTTTTTGAGATGAGAAACCTCTTATGAAATATGGAAGAGTATATGATTCAAACTTTATTTGACGAAAATTGGTTCAAAATATCTGAAATATCCAAAACAAAGTGATCATAATAAAGGGTGCAACCAACTTTTATTAGGATTGCTTTGCTTTACTTTGCTTTTGTAAATATCTCAGTTAAATAAAAACTGATCTTAATCAAATTGAATCTGAATTCCTTGTGGAATTGTAAGCTCTTTAATATTTCATAAAGGGTGTGTTTGAGAACTCTCCTAAAGCTGAACAAAGCCAAAAGTGGACCATTTCCTGATGTGATTGACTGATTGATTGATTAAAAGGTCTTTATTCAAAAAATCTGAGTGGGCGACTGAAAGTCAAATTACACAGATATACAAAAATTAATACATTAAAATAAACAGAATATAATGTGCTCCACAAGTTAACCAAAAGCACACCAAAAGTTCACATGTGAAGAATGCGTGTAACATGCACGTACATCATAATGCTATTTTTTTAAGAGTTCATACTCTTTGTTCGGGACAGCTGTAAGTAGTTCAAGCGTGCCAGGTGAATTACCCTTTTGCTACAAAATGCATGACCCCCTCTAAAAATAATTCACGAGGTACAATTTCTCAAGAGAGTACTTGAATGCTCAAATTAAAAATCTGGCACAGTACAGTATGGTACGCTGTAATAGCTCAGTTTGCTTTAGTTTGCTTTTTGTAGAGAGCTCGAACACACCTCCTTCCCCTGAGTGGATACTTTTCTCAGTCAAAAGTAAATCAATACTAAAAAAAGCAAATTGGTTTTGACACCATTTGTGTACAGAATAGAAAAAAGTAAATTGGTAAGACCCACATTTTGTGTACAAAAAGCGCCAGGTGTATTGAAATTTATATCTTCACGTAAAATTGAAATTTGAATGGAAATCAACCAAAGACTGAAGGGTTAGGGAAGGCTTTTGTTTTTTTTTTTGTTTGCTTAAAAACATTTGCGAAGGAATATATGTGTATATCCTGGCTTTCTACCTGTTATTACTGAATATGTTCCCTCATAATGCAAGATAAGCAAAGTGACACAAGTAGATAGTTTTGACTATCAGTTTGTCTTTTAGTGCTTGATTTCCTTTTGCAGTTAATGAACTCTATGATGTATGCTGTCAAATATCAAATATCACATCATTTATTTTCATTTATTTTTTCATTTTATTTTTAAATATTTTATTCTTTTAACAATTGCTTTATATCTGTTGTATCATAGCAAAAACAAAGTTCTTGCCCCGTGGTCACATGTAAATGTTTTTATTAATGAGCAAAATAAGACTTTATTCAATTTTAGGGTAAGCCAGTTATAGATTTATCAACTGGGTTCTCTGATGAACATCAGAGGAATATAACAAAGCAAGAGAAATTAATCTAAAAAAAAATTGCCTTGTCATGAATGGTAGGAAAGGGCAAAATTTAAAGACTTGAATGCAGTGAAAAAAAAAATAATCTGGAATCATCAATTCAATATTTTGAGGTCTTGTTAGTGGACAGGAATGTGTCAGTGAAATTCTGAGAAATATCCTCAAATTTCATTGATAGATCAAACAAAAACAAAAATGAAATGAAGGACTTTTCAGATCTTTTAAAGTTATCAAGAATATCTTACTTGGGTCATTTACTTGCCTTTAATATTGCTAATCATTGCATAGATCAGCATTCTGAATTTTGTCCACTGGATGCATTGTTTTGTGTATCCAGTTGATTTTAATCAAATTCTCATCAATTTCTGCTGTGATTGAAGTCTAATATCCTCAAATATTGCCAAACTAGTGAATTTGGGAAACATAGTTATACATGTCTACAATTGTATTTCAAATGAAGATGTTAAAACATGTACGTTGAACTATCAAATTATACTTCTTGAATTGATACCTGATTAAAAGTAACAACAAACTGTACTGAACGATGCACAGATAAGATTATTAAAGAAGAATTTGCGCATCAAATGACATCCTAAATGATTCTTTCTTATCATTGAGTAGATTTCTTTTTTTCTTTACTTTCTCTTATTTATCTTTCTTTTTTCCTCTTCTCTCCTTTTTGAAGTGTAATGTAACTCAAGTTTCCCATTCCTGCTGGCAGCTATTTCAAATAAGTTGGTGAGCTAGTTTCATATTTTTGTTTTGGAATGAGAATCAATTCCATAATATACATCCCAAAACACTTTGCCATCTGCCTGCATACAATAAAATAATCTTGATGCGTATTTGCCTGCATCCATGTGCAAAGCAAACAAAGGTAATTAATAGTAATACACTAGTGTAGAGTGGTACTTTAGTGAAGGGACATAATGATACGGGAGACTTTCTCATTATTTTCATGTTTATTACTGCTATGCCTATTATTATCTTAACCCGTTGAGGACGAATCCCGAGTATACTCGGGCAGGTGTCTATAGGAAATGCGTGTTGTAGCAAAATCAAACCGTCCTCAAGGGTTAAAGGGGATGGCTAGTACCTGATCAGTGGGAATCAGTGGGAATGCTGGGGGATGACTGTTCCAATTCTTGTGGGATTCATTTAAGAGTACAATCTATTGAACATGTGTGAAAATTGTTTGCTTCAGAACGGTCTCATATTCAAGTAATGTGCAGTTTAATGCCCCATCACTATACAGACATGCTAACCTGGGAACATTAAACTGCACATTACTTGAATATGAGACTGTTCTGAAACAAATAATTTTCACACAACAATAGATATATAATGTACACATACATGTACATTGTACTCTCTATAAAATGAATCCCACAAGGACTGGAATATTCATCCCCGGAATTCCCACTGATTCCCACTGATCAGTTACTAGCCATCCTGTTTAATTGTTGCTATTTCACAGATTATCTGATACGTAGTTGTACAGTTGTAAATTCACTGATGCCATACTATGACTTGGGGCTTCTGTTCCATTCAGCGATGGTTCCATTCTGTGTAGACCACTCCTCACCAGCCAGTACAATCTATTGTGTATGGATTCTCTGGAAGAACATAGCAAACAGACAAACATTTTAAATAAAAGAAAACATCAACAACATCAGCATGAGAGTTTCTTGGAGGCAGCCCAACTTCAGTACGACTACTAGGTATCTAGTCTAGGGATGTACTTTAACGGTTCCTACATTTACGAAGAGCATTGACATGAAGTACATGTAGAACTTGATCCCCAACCAGATACAATTGTACAGACTGATCTTTCGGTCAAATTCTGATCTACAGTTTGTACAACTGTTTACACCAGGGCCAGTGGAGCGTTTTCAAAAGTATGGGGGCCCACTTCTGGGTTTCATGAGCTAACAAAAAAAAAAAGAAAAAAAAAGAAGAAGAAAAAATACATTTAAGTGTTCAGTGGAAAACATAACCTTACCGCGCTCACACTCGAAGATCTCTATATTTCTATAGTGCCACTTTAATAGGGCCTACGTACTGTACTTCCAGGTTAAAACAAGTGTGGGGGCCCAAAGTGATGACACCTTATGTATTCTTTTGCATGGTGCACAAAAAGTGTGGGGGCCCGAGCCCCCACGGCCCCCACAGTTTCCGCCGGCCATGTACACAGCCCTGTCGGTGTACGCGTATGCGTTAAGTCGCGAAAGGCTAACTCCAATTAACTCATCCATTCCTGAAACTTTAGCTCTAGCAAGAGCTAAACATGACTTTAACTGAAAGATCTGTCTGTATCTGGTCGTCAGGGATTGTATGTATGTTCCAAGGAGACTGTGTCTGGCTTCATCGTGTTTGTACAGTAGCATCCAAGTTTACGGAGGAGAGCTGTACTACAAGTAAGAAAATGAAAAAGCTCCTCTGGACCGACAATTAATTTTTTTCCCTGTCTAAATATGACTCTATTTTGTATTCAATTAAATTCAATTTACAATGTACTGTATACGCCGAATATTTCGCGAGGTTTTTATTTTTCGAGAATTTCGCGAGTCTGGTGCTATTCGCGAAATTAAACACACATGTGTAAGAAAATATTGACTCTGATCCCGATGACGCGATGTGAATGTGACGCACGCCATGTACACTTCTCCGTTCAGTACAGGACTCCATGATCGCGAATTCGCGAATGAAAATGAAGATTTTGGAGTTTGTTTTCATATGCAGCCATTGATAACAGTATAAATTTACACAGCCCAGTCACTTGTACAGCAGCGTAGAACCAGGGAGGTGGAAAGAGACCACCTCCCTGAGCGTACTAACAGCATCTGGTCGGGCTAAACACTAGCCCGACCAGACGCCATGCGCTAGCGCGACTTAAACTTGTGTACAGCGACAGGGCTGTGTATAGTAAGTTAGGCTACCACAAGATAAAACATTCCTGTAAAACATCATTAGTGATGAGGTGGGTGGTAATTACAGTAGTACTGTAGACCAATGAAACTGAACAGCAGATGAACAGGGAAACCAGTTACAGTCAGTGACATACCATAATTTTTAAGGGGCACTGGTCACCGCTGGTACGTAGTCAAGTTTGACTTCGTGAAACACCCACACCAACACCCGTATCAAGCGCCTGAACATGTTTGTATTGTATTAAAGTTATTTTTATAATACTACAGTACAGGCTACAGCGTTGTGCACGGTAAAGAATAAATTACTCACCCCGCAGCAGCTCGAACCAGCAGAAAAGCAACACGAACGCTATCGCTAACGTTAGATGTATAAAGATAGAGGTGTCTGACGGGTTAGACCGGTCTACGTGGCCGGTGGCGGTGGCCGTGTGAGCGTGAGATCAATACGTGAAGCCGGTGACGTGTGATGGGCCAGGGGTGGCTAATCACCTAAAAGCACAAAACTTATGCACACGACACAGTAGATTGTGCTATATTCACTAATCTGCTCAGTTTGACTAAATAACAGAGAACTCTTTTGAGTAAGAAATGAACACCAGATCAAATTTGAACACCAGAATATCAAGGATGCCGACGACTCAAAAGAGTGAGGTTGAAAACGTTGTTTACGATGCGATGTGTCGCTGTTCTGCAGAATTTTTCCGAGAGCTAGCCACATGTATCGTATGTATGCGCAGGACAAATGTGTTTACTAGATCCACGTACAATACACACAGTACACAGAGCTTGTGCAATAGAATGCTCTGTATGGCAATATCAATTTACGGCAGTGCATGATTAGGGGAACTTTAAATATATTATTGTATGTTGAAGTAGAATTCAAAATAATGATTATAAAAAAATAGCTATTTAAATATACCAATATACATGATTTATATGAAAATTTATTACATTTTACTCATTTTAAAAGGTGATTTAAGTAATCATTAAACATGTTGCATATTCACAAACTCGGCAGCTTTACGTACACACTGTTTTTTCACGTGGCTTACACACGACTATACAGTAACTGGAAAGTAAACAACGCTTTACGTGAATACGATGTGCATGGTAGAACTCTGTGTGTAAGTCAGAGTTCTGTGGTTCGACAGGGCGATTTTCAACGATAATACTACATAGGTCTGCATGATATTAAATTTGTACAGAAGTGAAAAGGTTCTAGAAGATTTCAAAATTTGAGATTTGTAAGACAATACTGTTAGAAGTAAATTGGTCGTCTAGAACCATGTTCGTTTCCTATACATAGGCCTACAAGTTATTTTAAATAAAAAAAAAATATATGAAATACAACTCATTAACACTTACTAGATTATCTCTTTCTTGCAATCTAAAATCAGGCCTAAGCCTTTGTTAAAGCGTGTTAAAGTCGATGTGAAATGTGAAATACAGGCTCAGAGGCCTTGTGTTGTAGGCCCTATCTTGAAATATATGAATGAAGTGTTGTATCACACTGTCATTATAGAGGCTCTCTATATGTAAATACAATATGTACAGCTCTATGCACACTGTACACTTTATTTTTATGTGCCGCCCTCTGGTGGCAGATGGCCATATAGGCACTTGTACACATAGGATACGAACACCACAGAACCGAAACTAACATGTCACAGGACAGAGACCACCATGACATAGGCCTATTCATTGATTTTTGACACCGTCATTTATTCAGTATAAATGTATATGTAACGAGCGGAGGAGTGACAGAATATCATACCTTTTGGATGGAAAAGCCCTCTACACAGCATAATATAGGCACGATCAACAGATCACAACACATACGAGTTCATTTATTATGTTACACAACACACTTCATAATTATAATTATATGTGTATAATATATATATGAAGAGTTTGTTTGCAAAAACTGATAAGTCCATATTTGCCAAATGGAGATATTTGCGATTAAAGGTCAAGAAAAATAAAGAGAGTAATAAGAAAATTTTTGCTTCTTTTGACCATAACTTCAAAAAATGTACCTTTAGTGACCAATATATCATTTAAAAAGTTTTTTTTTTTGTACTTTATGACAGAGACCGTACTTCAAAATCTTCAAAAATGGACTTATTGGTTTTTGCGAACAAACTCTTCATATATATATATATATATATATATATATGAAGAGTTTGTTTGCAAAAACCGATAAGTCCATATTTGCCAAATGGAGATATTTGCGATTAAAGGTCAAGAAAAATAAAGAGAATAATAAGAAAATTTTTGCTTCTTTTGACCATAACTTCAAAAATATACCTTTATATGTAGTGACCAATACATCATTTAAAAGGTATTATTTTGTACTTTATGACAGAGATCATACTTCAAAATCTTCAAAAATGGACTAATCGGTTTTTGCAAACAAACCCTTCATATATTTATTTATTCATCACTCTTTCACTTAATTCTGGAGGAAATGGTGAAAATATCAGACAATCAGTATTCAAGCAAAGGGAGAATAATTGAGAGCCTATTTTTTGAATAACAGTAAGTTTGATCATGAACGTATCTCACTAAATATGGAATTCCAAACAATGGAAAAGCTGAAGCGAAGAGAATCTTTCTGTGTAAGCCGAATTAACTTGAAATGAAAATCAGTAGGCCTACAAAATTATGCGGTGCGATGGTGAACACTTCTGTTTATAATAAACAATCTCCGGTATATTCACAGGTAATAAGTTTCGAAAGTAAAACGAAAAATTGGCAAAAACAAAAAGACCCCCCGAGTTTTGCAGTATGAAGGATAATAAACCATGAATCTTCCAAATCAATACACACCTAGTGATTTAACATTTTGTTTCAAAACATTGTTGGAAAGATAATGAAAAAAAGTCCACCTTTTATTTAGAGAATAATGCAAAATAAGAAGCAGGCCGTAAGGCCTATCAAGATCTAGTTAATGATACATTCTTTTTACTGTCCATTTCTAAAAATGTATGTTTTCTGCAGTTGTTATACATCAAAATGAAGTCAGAAACCAGATTCATGTTCTACTTTTATGTCCATTTTAATACTTAACATGCTGATTAAATTTTTGGTTTGTAGGCCTACATCTGCTGTACGGTTATTTCCACGATTATAGATCAACTGTTTTCTGTCTAGGTTTATATCTCAAGAGTTTTCAGTGTGTAATTTAATGTAATATTTGACTCATTGTAAAGTACAAAATATAAACAGAAATTTATCCTGTTGGCCTATGTTTTATTGTATTATGTCTTTTATCAATAATCCACTTCAACAACAACAACAAACGATTTTCCAACTTGTGGAAAGCGATATTTTTTCGTGAGTTGTTAATTGAGAATATTGTTTGATTCATGTGTAATACATGTCATGTTATACAAATAATGAATGCTTATGAGTGCATTGGACAGAATATTATTTTCATGAGGTGAAAGATGAAAATTAATGCACCATTCATCGTGGCGCAGCCGAGTTGAATGGATCAAGAATTTCATCTTTCACCGAATGAAATATTCTGCCCATTGCACCGACGAAAAACATTTACAGTACTCTCCGCGTAATCGGGTATCGCTTAAACGGGTACTCCGTTTAATTGGGTAGTAATGTCAAAATCAGTTCCAATGCACATTAAAATTACCTGATAATCGGGTTGCCTCTCCGCATAAATGGGTAAATAATTTTCTTCTAATCTAATTTCTTCCCGCATTTTATCACAGATAATATAACACTTTAAGAATCATGAATGTCAAATTTTCCATGGCTAATCGCATTCTCTGCCTAATTTGCAAAGAAGACCGATCATTTGGGGAGTGATCAAACATGAAAACACATGTACCTGTACCGACTTGCCACACGTAAACGAGCATTACACATGTAACTGGCACTCTTAGACATAGACAGACAGGAGTTGAACACACTTGCGCTCCTCCCTTGCTCCGCAACAACATTCACAATACGAGAAATTTGCAAAGAAAATCAGCCCATGCAACATATTTTGCTCTTCCCCAGTCAATTCTCGAAAAGTAACTCGACGTTCTACGTGACTAGTGCACGCAAAGAGACATGTTCATTTCGGAAAACGCCTTCATGTTAGAGCGCCAGAGTCTATAGTCAAACATCAAAGTTTTCTCAAGACATATATTTGTCCATAAAAAAGGGTAAATTATTGTTCGTGACGGAGGAAGTGTAATGTATGTATAATGTGCAGTGCAAGCATGCGTGTTCAGCATACAGTGTAGGTGTTTGGTGCAGTGTACAATGCATGTACATACACATTGTGTGTGTCAATTGTGAATGAGACGTGTTCTTCTGTTAATCGGGTACTCCGCTTAATCGGGTAAGAAACGCTCTGCCCGAGCCTACCCGATTATGCGGAGAGTACTGTATTACTTTTTTTTTTTTTTTTTAAAGATTCTTGTCATCTGTTGTTAGGTAAAGAATTTGGTATTTGGTAAAAAAAAATAAATTTTGGGTTCATGAGGACAAAGGTCAAAGGTCAAAGGTCATACTTGTACAGTATGAAAATGAGGCTCCCATATACATGTAAGACGTAAATACCACAGAACACAAATTATGTATACGACTTCACAGTGAAATAATGACACGTAGAATGCAAAGGCATTATAGGATAATATCCCCCACCAGCCTATTTTTTTTTTATTTCAGTAATTGCAACAAGGCACTCGCACTGCCATATCATCATAAAGAAAATATAATACACAGACCCCCAGTCTTCAAAAATGGAACACGAAAATAAATGTCTATATTGCTGTTCATGTTATGCATAGCGCATTTCATACCGAATGCTTAACGCAGGCGAACATCGCACGAAACATACACGAGATTTCATTTTACACGTACATGTAAACCGATATGATTTATCAGGGAAAACGGAAAACCAAGCTATCACTCTCTTCCCCATAAACTTTAAAAATGTTTGCATAATATAAAGTTTAATTTGTGTCAGAAAATTATTTTGTTACTCGGCCCGAACGATACAAGCCCTGCTTCACATGGGTCCATGGCCTTTCAATGTCTTTTGTATTATGTATGTATGTACACTACTATACGGATATTTTTTTTTACTGAATGACTGAATAAAAATGACATGAACTGAACTGAGTAGGCCCTATACCAAAGTTTTGACATACCTATCTTACACTGCTACAGAAAATATAACCACTGCAGGTATTTCTTCATACACCCTCACTTGTATCTTCGTATACATAGAGGGGATGCATGGTACCCATAGATCTATACACTAGTTAGACTAGACAGTGCATACTAGGTCGGTCAGACGAGTTACGTGCAACACCTATGTCTGAAGTGAAGAACGTTATGAGAATCACTTTGTGTTCCCCATCAAATATAATGTAGGCTTTTGGAATTGTCATAAAATAAATCTTATGAGCCTATTTCCATTCCAAATTTGTGTCAAAAACATCGTTAAAAACTGTTTGCATGAGAATAATGTCCAATGGCATGAATAAAATGAAAAAAAAAGAAGAAGTCAATGTCACATACACTGTACTTCCTTTTGCATGGCGGAGTTCCATAAAGTCAATGGGAACAAAATCTCTGAAGTTTAAAGGGACTATGCATAATAAAATTTCTTTGACTAGTCTTGAATGATAATACCCAAAAATCACTTTCTGGCCAAATGAATACGTATGAAATATGTTTTATGACTTTTTCCCCAACTAATTACTGACTATACGTCCTCTGCTCGTACTATTTTGCCATACAGGATATTGACGCCCTCAACGTCGAAAACTGGAGCAGTTTTTGGTGGATTTGTCCGCCCTTGCCTTCGCCGCGGCTGATGGAACATTTCGTAAAAGGAGTCTAGTTGGTAAAAGGTCTTTAAACCAGACTAAAACTGCTTTAAAAGAGATTGACAAATGACGTCACTGGCAGAATCCTGGCTTGTATTTTTCTTTTCTCTCGTTTTTGTTTTTGTTTTTGTTTTGTTTTTGTTTTTTGGGGGGTGATGTTGGTTTTTGTATTTTTGTTTTGTTTTTGTTTTTGTTTGTTCTTGGCTGGCGTATCAAATAAAGTACTCTGAAGAAAAAATATTTGAAAATAGAAATAACATGGTACATATTCAGATATTCCTTTGGCCACAAACGTGATGATCAGGGTGTTAGGAATCAAAACAAGTTAACATGTATTTGCCCTGTATAAAGTCCCTTTTCAAATTTTAGAAACATTTCATTTAACTATGGAATGCTGATTGTGAAAATACACCTGAGCTGCGGTTTACAATACAGTACTCTCCGCTTTATCGGGTTAAGAAATGCTCTGCCAGACACTACCCGATTACCTGAGACTACTGTATATCTTTAACCCAGATAATGAGTCCACTATAATGTGTCTCTACATGTTGGATGAGGTTTACTCTAACATACTTGTTTGTCTGCATGATTATAATGAAGGGAAACCCGTCAAAAGGAGCTCGCTTACATCGAGATCCTGTTTATAGAGAGGTAATATCAGCGGTTCCAGCGACCTCGTTATACCGTATGGCTATTGCATATCAAGTAACACATTAGTCTTTAAATCTCGAGACACGGCAACAGACAAAACAATTTCGTATATAAATGTCACTGGTACAAACACAGGTTATAATCAGAGCACAATTCCATGTAGCATCTTAATAGATACACATGTTTTGCATAGACAGCGGAAAATGGCTAGACTTTGCTGATTGAAAGACTCGCGAGAGCAGTCTACAGTGCACTCCTGTTATAACGAACTCGGCTATAACGAATTTCCGGTTACAACGAAATAAAATTTAGGCCGCATCATTATCCACTCTATGTATTTTCATTGTTTATTTGTTCGGTTAGAACGAAATTTCGACATAACGAAAGAAACCTGCCGGTCCCGAGGACTTTGTTATAACCTGAGTCCACTGTACATAAACCAAAGTATAGTAAAGGTACAATGTATAACACTTTACACTCGATTATCCCTGCAAGTCGATGAGTTTTCCTTCGTCCCGTTGACTGAAGTTTCAAGGATTCATGGCTATTTTTAAAGAAGACCGGACAGGGTGCCGCAAAAAAAAAAAGAAAAAAAAAAAAGAAAAGAAAAAAGATCATAATACAAATTGTATATACATTGTACAATCATGTACCTTCTCGGTCAAACTATAACATGGGAGTGATACAACTTACAGCTGAAATGAAAAATGAATAGAATTTACAGGAAAAGAAATATTTCATTTCAATATCATGTACCCTTTTCAAAGAGTGTCAATACGGGTGCTGTTCGTTATTCCGAAGGTTCGTTAATCCGAAACACGCAAATTCCCTATACCTAGAGGTTCGTTAATCCGAAAATGAAAAAGGGTTCGTTCATCCGAATATTTGTGGCGTTATTCCGCAGGTTCGTTATTCCGAAGATTTGTTCATCCAAAAATGAAATTCGGAAAAACGAACCTTCGGAATTAGGGACCTTCGAACTGAAGAGCCTTCGGAATAACAAACCTTAGGAAAAACGAGCTGTTACCACAATACGTCTTTCACACCAGGAAAGAAAGGGAAAGGAAAAATAAAAAGAAGAACAAAAATCCCTTTTCTCCAAGTTATGAACAATCCGTAATCACAAATGCCATAAATCGCAGTTTTAAAATGACAAAAGGTAACTGAAGAGAGAAAAAAAAAAGAACATGCAACAATTTTCTGGTTTTCAGAACCAGAAGATTTGGTATAATTTCGTTGTTTTGTAGTTTACAAACAACATTCTTCATTTTCTTTACTTTCTCAACATTTCACATCTTGAATCAAATTACAGGTGAATGATTAAACAATCGCTTGTAAGATACGACAAATCATCTATTACATCTATTTACATGTATTTAACCTACTTCTGCAAACTAAGATTAAGAGCCAAGTATCCCATGTTCCCGTTAAGAAAACCAGAAACTTTACGTCGCTTTTAAGTAAAAACTATACAAATCAACGAAATTAAACAGTGCGACTATTGCAATTCTATTTACATGCAGAATTCTATTTTAACCCTAAAGGGGCCGGGCTTTTTTGGCTATGCTCAGGCCGGGGGGGCGGATTCCGCCCCCCCTGAGATCTCGGCCATCGGTGGCGCGATCGCGATGAAATTTTGCATGCGTGAGACCTGCGTCATAATCTACAAGATTGTGTCATAAGATTTTTTGAAACAATCAATTTCTAATTTTAATTAATTAATTATGCAAATTAAGCTCAAGATCATATTTTAGCCTAATTAAAAGCATTGAGAGTCTAATTTTTGGTCTGTAAATCTGTTGCAGCATATTCAACGATTGTACATCACAAAAACTTCCAAAATTCATTTCAATTCTTATGTATTTTATTGTTTTCAGAATTTCTTATGTATTTCTTTGTTTTTCAACTTTTGTTTTTTCTTTGTTTTTTCATTGGAAATTGTCACTGACCACTTTTCTACCATAATTAGCACAAAACTAATCAATGAAAGTGATTAATTGTAAAAATAATCAGGTTTTTATGACTTTCACGACAGAGCACTGTTTTCCATAGGAAATGTACACAAAATCACAAAATTGTGCCCGTTTTGGGGCGACATTCCGTTACAAAAATGGGCGTGGCTTCGCAAAAGTACGCGCGGACGTCGCAAATTTGGTCTCAAAAGTTGCGCGAGACTTGAACAAACAAAGTCAAGAAGCCTCGCGACGAGGCCTTCTCGCGTAACAGAATTATAGCGCGAAACGTCGAGGGGGGGGGGGCAGATTCCGCCCCCCCCGGCCCTTTTAGGGTTAAGAACTAACTAAAGCATTTAGAAACAACATGAATAAGACACAAAATAGTATCACAGCACTCTTGAAAGAATATCAAAAAATAAAAGCTTTATAGTTATAACACTGCAAAAAGATCGGTGTTAGATTTAACACCACATGTGTTGAATCTAACACAATTACCATGCAGTGTCAAGAGGACCACACAAACAGGTGTAGAAAGTGTGTTGTGATGGTGTTGATAGGAGTTCACCTGGCACTTCGTGGTGTTAATTTGACCCCGTAGCTGGTGATATCTTTCACATCGTGCTGGTATCAATTCAGTAACGATACTACATGGTGTTGAGTTGGTATTGCTGGAGCAAATTTCCGTGGTACACATGTATAACACACGTCCACTACGATAGGAGACCACACTAACTGGTGTTACTGCGGTGTGAATGTGTTCACATTCTTTTTTGCAGTTCACATTCTTCCCCCCCCCCCCCAAAAAAAAAAAAAAAAAAGAAGAAGAAATAAGTAGGCTTATTTTATCGGAAAGTTCTTCTTCGTCTTGTTGAAGGTAAAATCCAATAAGAAAAACAAGAAGTAATTACCTAATTTACAAAAAAAAGTTTAACATTTTGAAATGACACCAGGAGGTGTTAACTCAACACCACAAATTAGCACCGGAAACTAAACACAAGCTCGGTGTTTTACCCGACCTTTCTTTTTTTTTTTTATGGAGCTAAACTCGTTCTGCCTCACAGAATACCAGTCAAATCTTGATGCTGCTACTTGACAAATTTTTCTTCTTAATGAAGGTGTCGAACCTGATCATTATTTCTACAAGTATACCAAATTAATCATATTTTGTAAACACCCTCGTCTGTGTATGAGAAGAACCGACTTTAAAGAAATAAATACAGATAGGGTTGTGTTAAATAGGATTGTGCTATATGCAATGCTACATTTTACACATTTCCTCTAAATTTTCTTTGTTTTCTTTTTGTAAATCTATTTATATTTCGACCATTCGAAATGACTAGACATCAAACTGATATGAATTCACTCTGCAGGCAAGAAACAAAATCCTGTAATTGATCCACCCACAGGGCTCACCATTTTAACCAGTACTAATCGTGTGCCTCAGTTTACTTCACTATGTGCACAAAAGAACTGCGAATCCAGGAAGCCACCATCGAATCTCTTATCAAAACATACCGACAAATGATGAAACTTTTTCTATATATACAAACATTGCATATTTTTACAAAGAAATGAAACAGAATCATAAAAATAGAGGTTTCATCGAATAAAGTGAAGTGGAAGACCCGCACCAAATATCATGAGTAATAATTTTGATTCAGTTAGAGTACTTTTTTCATCATACACCACAAACCCTGAAATAGTATGTACTGTCATTGATTCTCTACCACAGCACCTGTCGGTACGCTGCTTCATCGGAACAGGTGCAATAAAACAAAAAAAAAATGTGTTTTGTCAGAGCTGCAGCAGACTTGCAGCGAAGAATGATACCTGAATGACAGACCACGTGCATGTGTGGCAACATAACACTAGATGGCAGCATACTCAATGTACCCTCGTGTGAGAGTAAACACTTCTGTACCAGCACACAGAATACAATGTAGCATACAAAATACGGCAAAAAATATAATAAAATCATCATTAAAAAATGAATATATCTATATCTTTTTCTGTATTGTAAACTGTTTCCAAATAATCCTTGTACTCTACAGCATAGGCCATGCTAATGATTTATTAAATTCTAGGCTATTTTTCGTGCAAAAATTTCGATAAATTGGCAACTCTAAATTTTGCGCATCTCTAACTTTTGCAACTAGATTGACAACTCTAGATCTTGCCGCAGATCATCCCAAAATCGGAGAAAGACTTACAGGGGCTGGTAGATACATAGAAGTTGCACAGATCAGAGGTATGAAAAACTTGCCAATTTGAGAAAAGAGTATGAAATTCAATTTTACAAAATGAGTTGGCAATTTGAGGATTAGATGTAAATTTGATTTGGAGGCATGTCTTAAGGCTCTTTTCAAAGCACTGGCAGTGTTCTCATTGTGCATGATTTTACAAACGATCTCATCCAAGCTAAGAAATTTTTTTCATTTCACCTGAACTAGTCTTCTCTCAAAACAATGTCATTTCCTCCAATAACACTTTAAATATATCTCAAACAGTACAGTACTCCACAAACAAAATTTTGTTTGACAGATTTTGTTTAACAGATTGCATCAGATAAAGTGAGAAGCATTATCATAAACATAATGCACATTGTACAAATCTGCACGACTTTTAACTCTCTTGATACCACAGTCTATATGTCATATAATCTAACCTATGACTGCAGGTTATATGAAGTATTGCCATGTAGAAAAACTGATAACATGAATAGCCATTACTAAAGTTAAATTTGATAATCCTTATATTTCTTGGTCTTTTTTCTTTTTCATAATTAGATATACACATTACTTACATTGTTCCAGTTCTGCTCATGTCTGAACAATTTACTCCAACTGCATCAGACTACAACTCTTGCCTTCAAATTCAAATTATAAATACCTGCTTTTGTTCATCAGTAGTACAAAAAGCTTGAAAATACACGAAAACAGTACTTTGGACATAATTGCTCATGTAATTGAATTAAGGGATCTACATGATTACTTTACTTTAAATTTAACGCTACATCTGAAAAAAAAAATGAGCTTGGATGTAAACTGTCTTTGCAAATTGTCATGCAATGAATATAAAGGTTGCCTTGTAAGGTTAATCTCATCCAAATTGCTCATACAAAACAGAAATACGTCCTTAAAAATGAAACTTAATACATATGGTGTATTTCAGAATTAAATCCTGATTTTTTTTTTCCGTTTATAATCAAAATTGTTGAGAATCATAGAATATCAAACATCCTTGAAGTAGATTCTTGTCAACTAAGCACACAAGCCACTTATAATGGTCTTTATCTGCTCAAGAAAAGACATCAGAACTGCGGTTTCCTTTTCAAGATTAGATTTTTCTTTTTTGGGCAGTACAGTGGTTGCAATACCTTATTGCTCTTTAATTTGTGCGTCTGTATGAAAATAACATTTTGCAACAATTCAGCTGCAAATTTCACAACCTTTTTGTTTATTCTCTTCAGGTTGAGCCAGAGAAACCAGATTGTTCTGCAAAACAAGTGGCCCAGATATCATCTCGTATTCTTTCTTTGTTTAACAACAGAAAAAAACCCAACACCAGTCTTTATACTCTAGTACAGTATACTGTATATCTTACACAGAGGATGCTATATTTTCGAGTACCGTTGATCGTTGAGAAACATAATGCTATTAACCCTCTAGCATTATCAACATGCATACATATTGCACACAAGTACTATCATCAATAAAATTGTAACATTTTGATATAGCACGTTATATTCATCACTTCCCATTGATACCATCTATGGAAATAAATCTAGTCTTAACACAAATGGATAGTTTTGTTATTATCAGCGCATGTATATACTTGTTCTTTTTGTGCATGTTTGTTATGTGTTTGATTGTTGGTGAGCAGGCTCTGTATTTGTGTGTGTGTCACGCAGTTAGCAGTAATAACTGAATAATACAAGCATGCTTAATGATGGAATCGAAATGAAATATTGTTTGAAAAAATAATATCAGTACTACTCCGGCCGGAGTGGGCAGCCTTGACTGCTGGTTTCTCTTCTCTCTTGACCATCCTGCTGGTCAGTCCCTGAGGGTAGACCTGGGCTACCTACAACTTGATGTTTTCAGCGAAGAGTTCCAAGAGTAGCATGATGCTGAATCCAGTCAGGAGACCAACGTTCTGAAGCAGCAGGATACCAAAACTCCTCTGGTCTTTGTGGTAAGGGTCCCCGCCCCCGACATTGTTGATCTCTGGCAGCTGGTAAATAAACAAAGGAAAAGACATAACATGTAACAACAATTGTGACATATAAATATATTGATATATTACATACAAATATATTGATATAGTACATTGTTGATCTCAGTCAGCTGGTGAATATACAAAGGAAAAGACATAACATTAACAATTGTGACATATGTGTATTGATATATTACATACAATATTGCTAATGATTCGTACATGTACATTGCATACAAATAACTTGATATGTTACTTTCAATTGCTAATTATATATTACATTCAAATATATTGATAAGTTATATTCAATTGCTAATGATGATACATGTATTACATTCAAATATCTTGATATATTACATACATAATTCTATATTGATATATTACACACAAATATATTGATAAGTTATATTCAAGAGCTAATGATTATACATGTATTACATTCAATTGCTAAAGATATATTACATAAAATATAAACAGGCGTTTCTAGGTAGGTCGACTATGCATTTTACCAAATCATCGGCTAAGTCGGAAGGGAATAAATGGTCAAAATAGATAAGATTTTCCTCAAACTTTCACTGATGTGTTTTACAAATGTTGCTGCTTTCACTAGATCCACTATTTCCCTTGGGTTTTGATTTACTTTAGATAAAATGGCATTTACATGAAACTTACAGTGGCCAACACTAAGCACATAGAACCGGATATAAAATCATATGAAATGGTAGCCCTTACAGCTACCGCTGTCTGCACGTATATCTCCTTTGTGTCTGAATTGAGACTAATCTTGACAAAACATCAGGGGTCATGGGGTCATCCGGAGGCCCAGGTAATCACTGTTGCAAACGCCATCTCAGGTGGGCACGCTTAGTCTACATTCAAGGCAGCGGAGGTATTATTCAAAGGTTAATGGAATAGGAACGTACCATGTCAACGAGAGAGATGTAGAGGAACATCCCTCCTGCCAGAGCGAAGATCCATTCACCAGCCTGTAAGTTTTCACCCAAGACTATTCCCACGATGAGGCCAACATAACAGGTGCAAGCTGACAGGAAGTTGGCGAGCACGGCTTGTTTGACGGACATCCCAGAATTCAACAGGATTGCAAAGTCACCTGTAAGATGGATAAAATGTTTGATGGCACCTCTTGATAAAACAAATATCACCCGCATCCACGTACATACGAAAGTTTTTACACCGCGATGTATTTGCCACCATTCTGACCGAAATAATTCATAAAATCAATATTCTCATGGGAGTTTTTCCAAGTTGATGTAAGAATCAACTTTGCTTGCCAGAAGCAAACTGTGAAAAAGATCAATGAAAGTGTTGGATCTCATGAAAATATCAATCACTGGTCTATCATACTGTAGAAGTATGAAAGAAATGTCGAAAGTTTTCGGTTGTGTTTAACTCTGAAACCGACATTTATAAGCTGCGATTATTTTGTAACATTTAAAGATTTGGGCTATATTTCGTATTTTTCTTTTTTCCTGTAGAGTTTTGCGCAAATTTCTGATAACAAATTTGCATACACCGCATGTGCGGTTGCAGAGTTACATCGCGTTTTCAGAAGGGTGTTCAGAAATATTTCATATTTTCCGTTTGTTTGTGTCTAAAGTCAATGGGGACTGGAATAAAATCTATATTACAGATAGTGTTCTCAAACTATATTTTCATTGGATTATTTTAGTTATGCCATTTCTTAATAGAAATAACTATTCAAGATCATACAAGAATGAAATACGGTACATTAATAACATAAAAGTTTTATGAGTAACAATGAATACACTGGTAATTTCACACTGTAGATAACTAACCTGCGTTGGATAGATTGATTACATTACCCTAAGTTATTAAGTTTTCCTTTTCGCTCTACTCATCAAATAAAACAGGCTATTGTTATTCAATTTGCATAAATAATGATATGCATAATTATGTTATATTTGGATTAGTAAATCTTGCTTTCATATAAGTTTATACTGTATATTTGTCATTCAAATTTGCTTTGGATCATTCCATGGGGAGATCTGCACCAAAAGTGCCAAAACATTACATTTGCTTACATAACGTGTATATGCACTTTATTAGTAATATGTATATTCATTAATGTTAATTTGCATAAGTGTAACATACAATCCAACCAAGAAATAACACAATGCATGACAACAATGACCTTTTTTTTTGACATTTAAACAGGGATTTCTAGATAACTCTCTTCTCTCTCTCTCTCTCTCTCTCTCTCTCTCTCTATATATATATATATATACATACATACATATATTATAATTATATAAAACACACACATTTTCGACAAATAAATTGCATATTAGCATAATCAATTAAGAATACCTGTAAAAGTAAGGGTTAGAGTAATAGAATTGATCTGACTATGCATCATGTAGAAAACACAAATAATGCATATGTCAAAAATTTGGTTGAATCGGATAATCAACAGCAGAGAATTGGGGTGGGGGTTGTAGTAGCCACCCCAGCCAGACCCCCCCCCCCCCCAGGCCCCCACCTCCAGTTTTTCCTGTCTCCAGTGTTTCCTAGATAGGCTCTCTGGATCATCTTCACTATCGATATTCCAAACTCAGTATCTTAAAGGTAGGGGATACCTTTTACAGACCTCCCAAAATGCAGCAAAACATTAAATATGAACCTCAGGGGACTTGTTTAGGCCACTGCTTAGAAATTTGGAAGTCAACAGTTATCTACAATTTGAATAATGCACAAAACTCAACTACTCAGTAGTTCTGTGTGTCAACCACACTTAAGCCTTTTTGTTGCAGTCTTCTGTATTTTTTTTTAATCTATAGTCACAAATCTAAAAGTATAAGAGCTGATGTAATAACATATAGAGTGTGTGGCAAGAAGACAATAGAAATGTTTGTAAGTTTTGATTAACTTTCTTCACAAAATATGATGGACACACATGCAGTGCATGGGTCTGCAAAGGTAGCCTAGTAATGTACTGGGATTTACGGTGAGCCCCGAAAAAAATTCAATTCAAAATCTAACGGTCAATGAAAATGTACTAAATGTTACCTTCCACTTTCAATACTTTATGGGAGTGTCTAAAATGATACTCTCTTCAGCATGCCACTGTATTTATACAACTCTTCATTTGAGGCATGCAAATGGGATTCCCTACCTTTAAAGGAGATCTCCGGATGATTTTCAGATTTTGACTAACAACTATGAATTAGTTATACTGAGGACAGAGTTTTAGAATTTGTGATAATTAGGATGAAGAATAAGAATATTTTCACAATTTAGAACAAATTGCAATGAACAAGGATGATGACATGGCAGAGTCACCATAAGAATGCATGAGTTGGGGCTCATGGAAGCAGAACAAAAGAAGAAGGCATGCATAGATTATAAACAGGTGAACTCGCAAGCAAGCGGTACAGTATTGTAATGAAATTACACTGCTACATTTCTGAAATATGTGAACCTCCTATGTGATCATCCTTGTTCAGTGTAATTTGTTTAAGGTTTTTCAAAGTATTGTTTCTCTGCTCAAGAACCACAATAAAATCCACAATTCTATACATGGAGTTGTCGATTTATGTACTACATGATGTGAAATTATGAAAATCGTCCGGAATGACCCTTTAAGTTTGATAGTAACCATGGGAAGGACAAGTCAAGAGTTGGTACAAGAATATACATGAATCATTGTACAAGAAATCTAACTTGGAATCTGGGGAATGCATATCTGACATAAATGACAATCTTTGTTTGTTTTGTTTGTTTGTTTTGGTTTTTCATCAATTTCACAAGACGATTCCGCTCTTTCCTATACAGTAGGTTGTATAAATGCTTTAACATTTGATACTGAGGTTCAAGCTTGATTCCGATTTATCAAGTTATGTTAGAAATCATATAATCTTTATTAGAATAACAGTTACATGGAAGATTTTTAAACGTAAGGAAAAAACAAACAAACAAACCCACAATACACAAAGAATAATGATGACACAAGTTTTCGTCAAAAAAAAATACAGTTTTAGAAAAGGTGGATCTTTTTATATATGGAATCCAAACTATCATAGCATGAAAATGTGTAGACAAGGAAATGCTTAGGAATAAGGATATCAATAGACTGACAAGCAACACAAGCAAAATCAAAATCTGATTATGATAATTTGATATCATGTTGCAAGAAAAAATTGGCACTATATAGGCCTATAAATTAGTAAATTTCGCAACATATTTCTTGGAAAGAGTAATGAAAGTTCAGCATGCACATATTGAAAAAAAAAGGACTTTGAAGATGCGGGTCGAGTTGTAACAAATACCCTCCCCCTCCCCCCTCCTCATCCCACCTCAAGTGGTCATCTGGACAGCATGCGCGTTTTCCGCTTATTCGGGGAAAAAAGGTATTTTGTCAGGGGTTCAAGACGGGGGAAAATCCCGAAAAATCGTTGAAATCGGTGATCTTCCAGTGTATTTTCCTGAAATATTCTTAATTAGAGGAATTTTCACATCTTTACCAAATGACTCTGTAATAGGGTTCCGAATAGGATTAGTTCCAACTTCCAAAAATATCGAAATAGGGGTTGTGGGGCTTCTCTAATCTTGGTGTTTGCCCAGCTATCTCTCCTCTCTCAAGTGCGTCATAAATGCTGATGTGAATGTTTTCCTGCAAAGCAGCCGGGCTGGTCTTCTCTTCGCAGGAAACTTCGCAACATTGCAATGTTGAAGTGGAAAATAAGACAATAATTTTTAGTGTGACGTTTGTCAAATAGATGAGGATAATTATAACACATGCTTTTATTACAGTGTCATGTAAACTGAAGGGGAGGCTTTGGAATTATATTTCTTGCTTAATTCAACAAGTTTTCATGTTTCTGTTAGCACAGATATTGCATTTTTTATCAAAGAACAATGGAGAGGAAGGAGGTGATTCTATGAATACAGGTGTATAGCATTTTGGTGCATTCATACACTGATAGTGTTGTGTAATTACAAAGGTGTTCATTATAAAGAATGTAGATTACAATTGGCATATTTCTATCAGAATTATGGAAAAGACTTGAGGTAAACAAATTACGTTGTGGCAGACCTTGGCCTGATCTTCCAAATTATTTGTTTATGTTTGAATTTCTCTCTTATACATCACGTATGTAAATGAAAATTTTGATGCTATTTTTGTTTATATGAAACATAAATAAATTTTATCAAAAAAACATGCACTGCACATACATCATGCCCTTTTGTTATATACCTCTCCTTCCAAAGACCTCTACATGTACAGGGGTAATGTTGCTGATTTCTTCCCAAAGGCCTGTGAAAGGGAATCAAAATCTATACCCTTTTTCCATCTTTAAAGGGGTATCTCTAAGAACCTGGAACAGGCACAGTGTATGGTTGACTGTCAGTGTAGTGGTGTGGTGATGGCGGAAAGGGGGGGGGGGGGCAAAAAGTTCATGAGTTGCAAACGTTTACATTATTTGTTGTTGTTATTATTGAAAGTAAATTAACCTCTATACCTGCCATATCAACTTTGACTAATACATGTAGTAAGATAATCTTCTTTCTCAACCAATATTGTTGTATAATGCCAAGTAAACATCGTTTGGCATGTGAAAAATAATAGAAGTTCTGGATTCGGATTATGTTTGTATGACATTGGTTTTAAAAAGTCATTAATTTGATGATTTTTCTCTTTTTTTTTTATAGATTTACTGATCTTTTTTCACCCAAAATATCAGGAGTATATTGTCACACGGTTCAGTTTCTCTACAAAGTCATTGAGAAAGCATGAAGTTTAGGTCTAGGTGGTCGTAATCGAGCTAACTGGGTAGTTAGCTCTCACCAAATCTAATAAGAGGCTGCAGCTTCACTTATTATTCTTGGTATTCGGCCTTTTCGTATTTTGCTTTGGACACTTGATTCGATTCGATTCGAAGTGATATATTTTTCCTCATGTAGTTAACAAAGTGAGCATAATCATGATTATACACCAATGGACTGCTCTATGCTCTTCTCTTAGGCCAAAAGAACGAAAAATCAGGACGCCTGCAATTAATCCAAAGGGACTAGATTGAACCAGACTAGTTCTAGACCTCGTTGCTGTCTCCCAGGCTCATGATGGGGAACTTTAGATCTCCAACGCGAACGTTAGTGGGGGAAAAGCAACAACCAAAACAACCAAAACAAAAACAAAACTTAGTTTTTCGCATGTGCAAGACAGCTTATTAAAACTGATCTTGCGTCGTCTTAGTTTCCACGACGGTTTTGAAAAATTTTAGTGTCCACTCATTTTCATGACGCAGAGAGCTACTTGAAACTACTACGACCATAAAGGTAGCTGTTTAACTACACGACGCAGGGAGAGAGAACGGACCCCGTTTACAGTGCGGGGCCGGGCTCGGCCGCGGATCGGCCGCGGCCGAGCCCGACCTCAGTTGCGCGGCCGAGCCTCGCAATTTTGTCCGTTTACACTGCTGGGCTCGGCCGCGCTTTTAATTCAAACCTTTCAATGTCTTGTTGCAGTGGCGCTCTGCTTGTAAACAAACGCAATTTGGTATTGTCTGGTTTACAAACCCTTTGCCAACTGAATTCCGTGGCGACGAAGTCGCCGTTCGGGCAAAGGCCTTTGCCGAAGGAAAAAAATCCTTTGCAGGACAAAACTACCTTAAACTATACTAAGTTTTCGACGTTGAGGGGGTTAACATCCTGAATAGCGAAATATACAGGCAGAGGGCTTGGAAGCCAGACTAAAATTGGCCGCGCATTTGGCCCAGTTTGCGTTTACACTGAATAAAGGCCGGGCTCGGCCGCGGCTCGGCCGCGGCCGAGACCACCTCCAGAGCGTTGCCAAATGCGCGGCTAATTTTGGCCTCGCATTTGGCCTTTTGCGCGTTTACACTGAAATGAAGGAGGGCTCGGCCGCGGCTCGGCCCAGCCCCGCTTCAGTGTAAACGCGCAAAAGGCCAAATGCGGGGCCAAAATTGGCCTCGCATTTGGCCTCGCTCTGGAGGTGGTCTCGGCCGCGGCCGAGCCCGGCCCCGCACTGCAAACGGGGTCCATGCGTTCGCGCCGCAGATCTGAAGCTCGGTGATGAAGCAGGCTAATTAATGATTTCACTGAGCACGCGAACAATTTGCGACGAACAAGAATGTCGAGTAATTGGCAAAGATTAACCAAGGAGGTTTAAGAGATGGAGTTCCAACTGGCTGTAATTATTCAAACAGTTGTCACTTTTCTGTTGATGTACAAAAGAATTCCACAGGTGCATCTGTGCCTTTGGTGACGGGGTTTGATGCCGCCGTCTTGCTGAGCAATCTGAAGATTCATTTTGAACGTTAACTTAATGTTGGCTATATTTTGCTTGTTTATCTATTAAATGAAACGAAATCTCACTTAATGATAAAACTCATTAAACAAAGGTCAATCCCTTCAAGAAATATACTTATGTGCAAAAGTGAAAATCAGAGCTGTATCATGTGAAAAGTGTTTAAAACTGTACCCTCCCGGAAAGCCGGTTTTATCACTTTTCCACTTAATTCCTCCAAATAAAACTGATATGGAATAATCTTCGAGTATAATTCTATATTAATAGATATATCAGATTAGTGGCCGGGCATGGCCAGTCGAGTAATTTTCATTTTCATTTCATCATATTTTGCGCAATTTCTATTCGCGCATCCCCGTGTCTTTACCATTATATACCACCTATCTTTTATAAGTAGGGATGGCGAAAAGTAATTACCATCACAAAAACATATTTTCGTTAGAAAGTGGCTGATGATTATGCAATGAGATATGAGTCAATTGTCTTCCTATCTGCGCGGCAGATCCAGTTTGCTACATGCTTCAAATACTTTCGAGTGGCGGCATCAAACTTCAAAGGAAATACGACAGTTGTGACTCCATTCTCTTGAACCTCCTTGGATTAACGTTCAGGCTTTGTTTTGGTCGGAATGTTTGCCAAAAAAAGAGCCGTGAACCGTTCTTGTGAAGTTTTGCCTTGTTCTCACAGACACGAAGAAGCGACCTACATGAGAACAGCGCAAATTTTCCGATAATCGTGGGCAGTGGTGGGGGAAAACATCAACGGAGAGCGGATCGCTGTCTCAGCTGAGCTGTTGTCAAGTTTTTTTCTCTTTCCTTTCTACTTTTTCATCCTTCATTTCTCTCAGGTATTGTTCTGTTCACGCACGCCTGTGTGTGTTGTGTGTGTGTGCGCGCGCGCGCAGGTGTGTGTGCTGGCTTCTCTTCTGAGGACCCCACCAACAGATTCTGTAGGCTCTCCTACACACATCATCTTAATTTTCAGATATAATTTTGGCGTACTCTATTTATAACACATTATAGAGTCATTTGAAGTGTTACCTGGGATTTTTCTTTAGGATTTCGTTCTCTATACCGTTTTTTTATTTTGAGAATCTTTATTAAAATCATATATTTGCTTGCTTGATGTAGATGTAAGTTACGATTTTGATTTGAAAAGGAAACCTTAAATATGAAATGAAATGAAATGTTATGAGGTAATTTTGAAGGCAACGCTTCAGTCACGAGCTTTATAGCGATCAGTTGCCGTCGACTGGTGCGGATTTGCCTCCAAACATGCCCCAAACGATCGTGGGAATGTCTCAAAAAGTACGCGAACATTTTGACGATAATGTCGTAAAATGATCGGAAGAACTTCGCGTCCTTCTATATAGTACGCGAGACATTATCTAAACTGTCGGTATCTTTTGGGGGTTTCACCCAGATTTTGCGAACAGCGCGCAGGTCGTCTGAACGTCTTGTACACGGAGGCTTTCAAACATTATCGAGTTCAAATCCCGTCCATATCACGACTCAGTGTGACGAAAAAATTCACAGGCGATTTCACTTTCTTCCCCCCCCCCCCCCCTAAAATCACCGCGAAACTAAAAGCGACACCGAATCTTTTGCAGATTAAAATACCGGACTTTGCCATAATTTCAACATTTGCATCCTTGATAAATCGTTCGCGTGCTCCGTGAAATCAGCCCTTTACGACCCACCGGGCGAGTGAAGGAGTGCATGATAGATGCGCATTCATGGCGCTCTGCTCTCGTGGAAATATCCACTATCGTGTCGTGTTTTCCTCATTGAACATTTTGCTTCAACTACCCAGAGACGTAAGTGGTTGCTTATGTATGTGCTTTAATTCTTGTTTATTATTATTATATTATTCCTGTACGAACTTTTGTTTTTTCACCATTCATAGGAAGGGCAAATAGTAGGGCAGAATGAATATCGAAAGAAAGAAAGAAATTTCTGCTTAACAAGTTGCCTTTTACCAACACCAGCATAAGTAATTTATTATCATCAGCTTGTAAGTAATTTATTGTCATCAGCTTGTAAGTCATTGCTTTGGTCTATTGCCGAATTTTCAGAAACACGTTACCATGAATAATGATAATGAATAACATTTATACATAGCGCTAAATACTGATGTTTCTAAGCACCATGATCATAATTCGAGATGAACACCAGAGCAAACAAATCACAAGTACTAACGCTCTGTGTCTGTTACTACACTGAGCAAAAAAAGAAAGTAAACACTTTTTCAATTATATAGTTCTCATGGATTATTTGGCTTAACCCTAAAAGGGCCGGGGGGGGGGGGGCGGAATCCGCCCCCCTCAACGTTTCGCGCTATAATTCTGTTACGCGAGAAGGCCTCGTCGCGAGGCTTCTTGACTTTGTTCAAGTCTCGCGCAACTTTTGAGACCAAATTTGCGACGTCCGCGCGTACTTTTGCGAAGCCACGCCCATTTTTGTAACGGAATGTCGCCCCAAAACGGGCACAATTTTGTGATTTTGTGTACATTTCCTATGGAAAACAGTGCTCTGTCGTGAAAGTCATAAAAACCTGATTATTTTTACAATTAATCACTTTCATTGATTAGTTTTGTGCTAATTATGGTAGAAAAGTGGTCAGTGACAATTTCCAATGAAAAAACAAAGAAAAAACAAAAGTTGAAAAACAAAGAAATACATAAGAAATTCTGAAAACAATAAAATACATAAGAATTGAAATGAATTTTGGAAGTTTTTGTGATGTACAATCGTTGAATATGCTGCAACAGATTTACAGACCAAAAATTAGACTCTCAATGCTTTTAATTAGGCTAAAATATGATCTTGAGCTTAATTTGCATAATTAATTAATTAAAATTAGGAATTGATTGTTTCAAAAAATCTTATGACACAATCTTGTAGATTATGACGCAGGTCTCACGCATGCAAAATTTCATCGTGATCGCGCCACCGATGGCCGAGATCTCGGGGGGGGGGGGGCGGAATCCATTCCCCCCCCCCCCCCCCCCGGCCTGAGCATAGCCAAAAAAGCCCGGTCCCTTTAGGGTTAAAATTCATAAACTACATAATCGGCTATCAGCCCTGTAGGTCAATAAAAAGGGAAACTTTACGCATGAGTGAACATCTTTGTTTTTCTCTTCCAAGGCACAAAAGCAAAAATTGCAAAATTGAAGAAGTTGTTATTCAAGTTGTCATTCTTCCATATGACAATAAGAACAAATGACAAATTTAACACAATTAGATGCATGAATTAAGTTGCAAAAATAAAACTTTGACCTCTACAATATCTTTGAAGCCTAAAATATCAATAAAGGCCAAAAATAAGGGAGAAAAATGAAGAATCTTACGTCAAACCCATATTCAAATGAAATAAGAGAAGCAATATTACCATGAATGGTAGAAATTTCAAATTGATTTCAAATTAGGAAAATTGTAAATAGTATACAATTCTTAATTTTTTCTCATGAATCCTTAAATTGCTAAATAAGAAGAGTAAAATAAAGAAATTTTGCTTTTTAAATCATCTTTATACCATTACCTGCTATGTCGTTTGAAGTTTAAGCTGACAGAAAATTCTTATTCTCCCCTATAGTCTCCCTCTTTCTCTTTGTTTGAAGTTATACAGAGATAAAGAGAACACAAACTTGTTTTTGCTATTTCATTCATGTCTCTCATTGTGTTTAACTAGCTTTTTGTTGACACTGTTTTCTTGAAGGGCATTGCCAAACGAAAGACAATTTGTCAAATTTTGCAATTTTTACTTTTGTGCCTTGGCGGGCAAAATGAATGTGTTCACTCATGCGAAAAGTTTCCTTTTGTATTTACTTACGAACTTGATAGCCAATTAAATTACCTTTAATATGTTATAATACAGTAATTTTCACCGAAATCTTCGATGAAAAATATGATCTCGAAAAGTGTTTACTTTCTTTTTTTGCTGAGTATACATGATAATAACAGGCAACTAGGACAAAGTGACAGAATTAGGAGCAAACTTCTCTCAAATCATCGCAGCAAAGTTGATAAATTACCGATAGGCCTATAAAGATACACACAAGAACGTGAAAGAACGATACTATATTTTGAAATGTAAAGGGAAAGGATAGAACGAAATTTAAGTGAGAGATCGTACCTAAAGAGGTATTAGAAACGACTATTTTCCCCAAAAAAAGTAAAAGTAAACGAAGTTTTCTCCGTCCAGATTCTGAAGTGTCGCGCCTTGCAAATTTTGAGGATGGTACGTGAATTTGATTTCCGGGTCGGCCGGGTCGGCCGGGTCGGCCGGGCCGGATGGACCGGCCGCGCTCGGCTCGCTGGCTCTCTTGAGCGAGTCGCTGAACACTATGTCCTTATCATGACGCCACACGCTGACGCGCCGCTGAGTGGACTGTGTCAATAACCTGTCAGCACACAGCCGTGTCCGTACCGTACACATCACGTACCTCTATGGGTTGGAAAAACGATAACCACACATCAAAGTTTGTATTAAAAAAATCATCAAACTACCCAATCTATAATCGAACTACAAACTACGCAAACAATAACGCCAAACGACTAGTCTTTTCTTTTAGATCACGGCATATATAGGCGATTGGGAACTTATCTTTGTAATTTGATATCTCTGTAGGCTATACGAGCAAGCTCGAACACACTGAGATTTCTCAGAGATATTACATGAGGCCTATATCATTATATATTATATTATATTATATTATATTACATTATATTATATTATATTATATTATGATATATTATGAGGTATGATAATGTAATATACATCACTATGGTGATAATGGCAGAGCCCTCTGGTAGAGCAGTGGCAACAATGAAAAGGCTACCCTTGGTAAAGAATTACTTAATGCAATACACTACAATTTCAGTAAATTAAAATATTATCCTTTTTTAAGTAAGCCCTACAGAAAAACTTTAACAAATATAATTTGCGAAATGTTCAGGTATGTTTGATAATATATATATATATATATTTTTTTTTTTTTTTCCTTTCATGACGCACATTAACATTATTAAGCACCATCAAGACTGTTTTCCCCTCACAAATAAAGGTATTACACATTCAAAGTATAGTCAATTTACAAACAGGTATTTTTATGCGTTATTGTTACATTGATTCAAACATGCGTATAATAAAGTAAACTTGAATGATTATCATCTACTCTTAAGGCGAACTGAGAGAGTCGGATCCACAAAATTTTATCAAAGACTAATGAGTTAGAAAAAATGTCAAAATGTTGAAAAGGCTCTGTCAAACGTTAAGTAAATGATTATTTGTTTTATGTTTGTTTGTGTTTTATGTTTATGTTTGTTTTATGTTTGTTTTATGTTTGTTTTATGTTATGTTTGAAATGTTTGTTTTATGTTATAAGTGCTGTCTGGGGCAAATTATTTGTATAGGGCCCCATTTCTCTCTCTCTTCTTTCGATCTTTAAAATTACAACAACAACATAAATGATTATCGTCGCAATTTTTAGTTGAAATTGCATATGTAACCATTAATAAATCTCTCTTTTTGCGCTATAAGAAGTCAGTATTTTCATTATTACTTTATAAAGTATTTCATCTGTGACTTTCATGTATTTATTTATTTATATTTTTAAACAAACCCGACGAGCTTCAATTGGCCCCACTCTGTAATATTGTTCTAACGTCTTTTTTCCTGTAACATTTTTAAGGTGGGAATGAAATGAAATGAAATGATTAATGATACAAAATTCACAAACCATCCAAACACATTATTGTAATATCTATTTTTAATGCTTTTATTTGCACGTGCTGTTATTGTTCTAGTTCAAAGGCGATTGATACACGGAACTCTGCGATAATAAAACTACTGTCAGATCATAATTTCAAGTGGGGCAGTACGAACTCTGATTAGGGAATAGTCCCATAGACTAAGTGAGATCTCGGTCACATCTCCCTGATAGAATCTGGCATCTAGTATCCTAGACTGTAGAAGGAGCCCTGTTGGAAAGAACACAATATGTCATACTGTGTTCTCAATGTGTTCACATAGCCGGCTATATAAAAATGCTCGAATTTCACAGTGTGAAGATTTCACACTGTGGTGTGGTTTTTTTCACCAGAGATTTAACATAATCAAAGGTATTCTGTTTCACACTATGTATTTATGATCAACATTGTGAACTGATGATTCACAGTGTGTTCACAGTGTCTAAATGCTCAAATCTAACAGTGTTAAAGGATTTCACACTGTGTTTGCAATGTGTGCACACTGTGTTTCACACTGTGTGTTGGACTCTGTAGGACCTTGGGTTCTTTCCGGCAGTGCGAAAGTGTAGGGAGGGAGAAAGAGAGAGAGGGGGAGAAAGAGAGAGAGAGAGAGAGAGAGAAGTGCAGATAATACCACACCAACCTAATTCATGGGGAAACTCCTCGCATATGACAGCCACCGATGTGCTGATTCCCCGGTAGATGGAGTTCGTGAAAGAAGCTCCGATGACCAGGCCGTCAACGAAGTTGTGAAGCCCGTCGCCGACTACGATCATGTACGCCACGGTGGCTATCATGTTTGACCCGTCATATATGGGGGCGTGGGAGTGGCCATGAGGGTTGTTGCCATGGAAACCATTGCTGAGGTGACTGTTCCCGTTGCTGAGGTGACCGTTTCCGTTGCTGAGATGACCGTTCCCGTTGCTGAGGTGACTGTTCCCATTACAATCATTGTTTCGTCGATTATTCCCGACTCCATTTGCCGGCAGGTGTCCATTTTCAGCATCCTTGATAGAGGTGATGGTAGGTGTAATAACCTTGGTTGGTAGTTTATGTAAAATGGAAAAATAATGAAACCAAGAGATGTAAAACAATGAGCATTGGGGTTATTCTTTACTCAAATGAATTAATAATCCTTCTTCCAAGCATCATTTTGTTTGTACGTTTTAAAGAGTTTGAGAGTCGGTTCATATTTCTTGATAAGAATGTATAATAATAACATTCTTCTCGATTTCACAAAGAATGGAGAATGAAAAGGTACAAAGAACATATTATCAACATTAGGATTTTGCAGTCAAACGTGACAAAACTAACAATAGAAAACACTAACTATATAAATAAAACACTTTCCAACAACAAAATGAAAATCTGAGATTCCAAGGATAAAACCTAGATGAAAACATGACGCCAATAATAAATCAATCAGAAGGCATACACGCCATCACCCTAGCAACCCATCCATGAGCAAAAGCCACACCTAGCAACCCATCATCTATACCTGTTGTTTCTCCTCGTCGTAGTCCTCTCCCCTGACGTCACTCATGGCTATGGCTTCTGTGGGAGATGTAAACTTGTATCCGATGCGATCCGGGTTGATACAGTCTATATTGTGCATGGCAGTGACTTGGACACACGGCTGGGAGGGCACCTTCTCTTTGTTCCTTCTTGCTGTCTCCTGGTGAGCACAGAAAAAAAAAGGCAATTGGAGTCAAACCTGTCTATAGCGACCAGTCAATGGAGACGAAAAGAGTGACAGGTTACCACTAAGACAGATTTGACTGTAGTTCATGATTATAATTTACAGGTAACTCCCGTTGTAAAGACTACAGTGTAGTGGATACTAAATATGATCTGTAAAGGGGACAAAGCCCGAGTGCTGATCGTTATTCAGAAGGTTCGCTATTCCGAAGGTTCGTTATTCCGAAACACAAAATCCGAAAATGAACAGCATTCGTTGATCCGAACATTTGAAGCTTTATTCCGAAGGTTCGTTAATCCGAAAATGATATACAGTAGGATTCGTTATTCCGAAGGTTCGATGATCCGACAGTAACGAACCTTTGGAATAACGAGCCTTACTGTATTTCATTTTCCAACCTCCGGAATAGCAAACCTTATTTCATTTTCGGATTAACGAACCTTCGGAATAACGAAACTTCGGAATAACGAACTGAACCCCAAACCCAACAATCCATCAGGCCGTATCCAATCAGCAACCAAACTCTTATTCCACTCATCATTTATTACAACTTTCTTGAGCTTAGTGCAAGCATCTCACCAAACTTGATAGAAGCATTCTTCTACCTCTCTCTTGATTGCAAGTCTTCAACTTCGTCCTTTTCATTCAGGAACTGCTGAACGTATGTAATACATCACAGATTTCCCAAGTGGAGATATTTTTCTTATGAGTTCCAATAATATTCTTAAAACAAAACGAAAATGAGCTCTCTTGTGGAAACATTTGGGCTAAAATATAATAGTCAGTTGATCTGTTGATATCGGTAATACCATCTCACTTCATATCAGAAGGCCTACTGTCTGTGGCAAATCTATTTCAGCAGAGACCTTATTTATATATTGTCACAAAAACAGCAACAAAAATGCAAGAAAATGAAATGAGGATCACATGTGATATCTAGATGCCACACCTATACAGATTCAGAGATGAATTCCACAATGAAAAGACCACAGAATCCCCCAGTGTGTTCGCGATGTGTTCACGCAATTGCCTGTGAAGACGTTCCACTTTAACGCTGTGAAGGTGATTTAACACTGTGGTTTGGTTTTCACAGCGTGTTCATAAAATATTTTGCTTCACAATCTGAATTGATGTTCATAATATGTTAAACTAATTACAATGTTAAAACGCTCGATTTATAACTACGTGAAAAGATTTCTCACTTTGCTCACACTGCGCTGACACTGTACACTGTTTTATTTAAACTGTGTTTAAACTCTGTTTCACATGTTTCACACTGTGGGACAGTGTGTTTACACTGTGTTTCCACTGTGTTTCCACTGTGTTTCACACTATGGGACAGTGTGTTTCATATTGTGTTTCACACTGTGGGACACTGAATTCTTTACAGAAGGGATAGAGTGGGCTGCTCACCCTCTTCCTGCTGCCGATGATCTTGAGGATTCTCTCCGTGTTAAAAAAGAGGTAGATACCAGCGATGATCACCATGTTCTTCCAGATCGACTCACGGTCATGTCCTCCCTCTTCTTCCCCGTGCTCTCCGTGTTCCCCATGTTCCCCATGATCCCCATGCAACCCCTGAGCCTGGCAGATATTCGAGGTCAACCAACTTTGCTGTAAGCATGCTCAAGGCATTCCACATAGCTATATCAATGCGTGGGAATAGATTGAATTTCATAAGCATACAATTTTTGCTACTAAAAAAAAAATGATATTGTAACGTCTATCAACTCTAAAGACTATTCATAACTCATCATCTTTATGGAATGACCAAAAGACCTAAATAATCGCAATTTTTTCACCCTAGTAATACATTCTTTTATATCATACAGAGTCTTTAATCATCGCATGATGTGGACAGACAATCTAGCGTAGAAGGACATATATTTTATCTTTTTTTCTTGTTAAAATCCGAAAGTAAAATTCATCACTGATTGACTCTTAACAACAGGCAGCTTGGAATCGTTGCAATTTGATAACACATTAAAGGCATTATTCGCCATTTGCAGATGAAACAAAAACCCAGCTTTTGCGCTTCAAAGTAGTTCTAAAATGTGATTTAGGGGGAAAATTTTAATCATTACGGTCAATTTTAAGTATTGGGAAATATCAAAAAAATGTGAACAACATTTACAATGAAATTGTTTCAAGACTATACATTCTACAGTTGTGTTTAAGTATGAAAAATAGTAGCATCTCCTTATATTTTGGACTTTACTGCGAAATTTTGTCTGGTAAGATGCTTTGTGATACTACGCATATTCATCAAATGTGATAACACTCTATTTTTGCTAGCTCCCAAAGGTGAACAGTACCTTTAATAACCCGATAGCATCATTGCTCGAAAAGTATTTCTCCACAAACAACCGAAATAAGACTCCCGTAGTGACTGCAATCGAAGTTATAACGTAATATAGCAAATTCAAATAGCTAACAAAAAATCACGTTTTTCTTAATAACGATCTTTCTATGCTCTATCAATTCCAGACATTAACCCTAACTTACCTGGGCTATTTAGCAAGCTTGAATTCCTGGGGGGGGGCCATTATGGCCCCCCCATCAGATCTCGGCCGTTGATCGCGCGATCGCCGCAAAATTTTGCATGAACATAAAGCCGGATGTAATCTACAAGACTGCTAAGTTAGATTTTCAAAAAATTAGCATTTTTTATTTTAAATCAATTAATTATGCAAATATATGCAAAAGACCTCATTTTCGTCTGTAATTGGCTTATAAAAGCTTATGGAATGCTGATTTTTGGTGTAAATATTCCTAGTGACATTCCAAACATTGGCGCGTAAAAAAAAAATCAGTATCAAAATTAATTTCTTATGTTTTTTATTGTTTTATCAATTTTTTATGTATTTCATTGTTTTTTCGAACTTTTGTTTTTGTTGTTTTTTTCAACAGAATTTGTTATACACATTTTTTGAAGCATAACTATACTAAAATGAATTGATTTCAGCCATTAAAATGAAAAATATGAATCTTTATATGAATTAATTGAAAAAACACAATTTGTATTGACTTTGTACACAAAATCACGTTTTTGAGCGATTTTGGGGTTGACGAAAATTTTTTGAAGGGGCGTGGCTTCGGAACGGTATGCCCGGACGCAACAAATTTGGTCTCAAAAGTTGCGCGAGACTTGAAAGTAAAAAGTCAGCGAGCGGCGCGGTCAAAAAATTTTGCACGCCGGAATGGTCGCGGAATTTGTCGAGGGGGGGGCCATTATGGCCCCCCCCCAGGTAAGTTAGGGTTAAACCTCAATCTTCATACATTTATACTACAAATGAGTACCAACAATAACAATAAAAAAGAACACGAAATTACTTAGAATTAGATCATTAAGATGGCAATAGACAAAATCTGAAAAAGCAAAAAACTTTACAAGATCAAGATTAGGCGAAATGAAAACAGTACAAGAACTTGAATCAATGCACAACATTAAATCACATTTAAATAATAAATTGGGGTGAAATGCTAATATTAACACAACATTTCATTGCATAAAACAAAACAAAATTGAAATGAAATGAGGTAAATGAAGAAAATGAAACAAAATAAACAACATAGAAGACTGGAAACGTCGCAATGGCGACTGGTATGCCTCCGCCATTATGCATGATAGTACAATGTCTTGACAATGATCTAACGACAGTCCCACATAGTAACTGGCAAAATATCAAAATGACAGGTTTGTCACAAATGTGTGAATTTTAACTTTCCTTAAATTGGGTTTTATTAGATGAATCGCTACATTACAGAGACCAGGTTTTGAGGGATTTGAGGCTTTCAACTCGACTTTTGACCCCTTTTATAAGTTTTTTGACCCCTTTTATAAGTTTATGCACAAAGTAATTTCAAAGGTATAGAGAATAAGTGTAATTCCAGCAGTAAGCATTTTAACCTGGCCTTTGACCCTTTGCCATTGACCCCATGACCCTAAAGAATTCCAAGAAAATCACTGTCAGCCAGTACATGCATAGATATAATAATGAATGTTTTAAGTTTCATGATGATAGAGTGAGCCACTTCCACGATATGGACGAAAAAAAATAAGTGAAATTTAGAAGTTTCACTTAACATTTGACCTTTTGGCAAAACCAACAACACACAACTTTCCCTCATAATTTCTATTTTGGTTATACATGCATACACTAAAGTTTATAGAAAATGCCTTTTGGTTTTGCATAGGTCCTAGATATGAGGGAAACACTGAAATTTTAAGGAGTTGACCTTGAGCTTCGACATTTGACCTTTGATCCCATGACCTCGATTTTCCAAGGTAATATCTGTCAGGTAGTACATAGTACTCAGTTCAATGAAGATGCCTTGAATAGTGCACCATTTCCGAGATATAGAAGAAAAAATGAAATTGTAGCATTTTCACTTGACCTTTGACCTCACGGTCTGAAACAATCTCTAGGGAATCTTTATTTGGTAGTACATCAATGTATACATCAAGCCTCAAGAAAATCCTTTCAAGCATTGCATAAATATTGGGGAAATATTGCAATTTTGAGCATTTGACATTGACCGTTGACATTTCACCTTGAGCATGAACACTTACACGTGTAAATGTTGATAGGCACAATTTCGCCCACTCGTATTGTACATAATCATGTCAAGTTTCTTTAGGATACTTCAAACGCTTTTTTAAAATAGTTGCGCTGTCCACAAAATTTATTATGGACGGAAGGAAGGACGGACGGATAACCCGAGAACTTAGTGCCTCCGGCGGCATTTCGCGGTGGAGGCATAAACATGTAAATCTAAGTACACAAAACATCAAGAAAACGAACGTACCGTACATCAAAAATCAAATAGATTACACGACTTTGAACAGGGGAAAACTACGTAAAATCTAACCTCTGGGATGAGACAAAGAATGGCGTTACCACACAGCGTTCCCACAGCTAAAGACACTAGAAACATGAGCACGTGTTTATACAGCCTTTTGCCCATGAGCGGAATGACCCAGACTCCTGCAAAGGCACCCACGTTGATGATGGTGACGAAAAGGAAGCCATAACCCCAGACTGGGAAAGGAGATAAGACGAGAAGATAACTAGATCGATAGTATAGATATCGTAACTGACACCAGTATCCGCTCGCTACGTCCGGCGGTCTCCTTCTAAGTCCGCAATACAAACAAAGATTGCTTCCAAAGTAAATTAAAATGTAGTAATGTTCTGAGTAACATTTATTTTTTTCGTTACTGTACTATTTGGACTTAAAAAAGGGATTGGGTTTGAAGTTTTCAGCCCAGCATTATGGCCATGGTTTATAAAATTTATGATTGTACCAAACACTGGACATTATGTGTATTGCACAGATATGAATGTAAAACAATACTTGCCTCAATAACACATAATATTTTCAAATATCGACAAGTTCATTCACCCATTTCACACGTGGATTTTAGGCATAATGATTTGAAAGTTGGTTGTATGAGATAGGCTTGTAGGCAATGATTTGAAAGTAGGTTGTATGAGATAGGCTTGTTTGTATAGCTGCACATTAAAAGGATAATGGTAGTTGTAATGATACAATTACCTTTGACCATAAACCTTCATGACAACTTGTCTGGTACAACACATCATCATACGTTATCACTACAATCTTTTTCTTTTTTTTTGGGGGGGGGGGGGTGGCAGACTTGTTACTTGCATAATGTTATACTGAACTTCCTTAATCTTTTCATGTAAACACAAAACTATATCACCATGGCATGACATTGTAATGCCATTCCCCTGCAATGACACTGACAAAATTTGATATACCAACTTTTATATAAGTTCTATTTCTCTCCCATACGTGTACAACTCAACTGTGCATTTCAAGCTCTATAAGTCTCACTTTGGATGATTCAAAGGAATCCTCAAAAAGACAAGACTGCAAAGAATTATTGTAAAAAAATTAATATTCTTCTTACCTTGTGCAGAAGACGCCCCTGTAGTAAAGCCAGCAATGGAAAAGACATAAAAACGGATATCAACGTTAGACAATAAATATCACTTTTCCTCTAACCTCATTTCTTAACCATAGAGATTTTGCTTTCTTCAAATCATTTGGTGAAATGACACTGATAGTGATATCAAAATATATTTTGTCTGATTGTGTGAAAGAAAAAGTCAAACACACGGTACTCCATCTATTCATATAGAAACTACATGCAGCATTCTTAACCAAGGCCAGCCCTACATCTATCTACCATTCATACACTTTGGAGTCTATCTTTCGATCCTTTCAGGACGAATTGACTTGGGATGAAGTGGGTATTCATGCCCATTTGTATAATTATGTATAATCGGCGGTCATCCCAACCGTCATATATCCCAATTTTCGGTAAATTTTTCGATTTTGAGATATATTCAGTCATTTCGATAGTGGACATTCCTTTATAAAATACATATTGCTTCATTCACTACATCCACAGGTATAATATTATGAAGGTGAACTTGTCACTTAATCAAGACAGAAGATTGAAGAAATTTCGTCCTTTGGCGGAGTTAGTATGAATTGTTTAGACGAAAATATAGTTCTGATACATGTTTGTGAGTGGTGCATATTCAAATGAAAGAAAAAAAAATAATAATCCAATACTACTAGCATACATCTGTATTCAGTGAGCCAGTACATGATTTAAAGGTTTTCAATGGCATTCTAGATCCATCACGTAGATATGCTTTTTTGCTTTAAATTGAGATGAATTGATTTACAAACTTATGCGTTCTCATGAATTCCATCTGGACTTTGTAAACATAACACACTTTGAAGAGGAAGGCAGTGATAATATCTGGAATCCTCAAAAGCTGCAAACCCATAACTTTTGAGGATTTTGTAAACAGAAAGATGTTAGTACAACTCTGAGAAAAGGGTCATTCAGCCCATGAGTTCGACATTGAAAACAGGTCCATGAGTCATATCCAGCACATGAGTTTAACACTAGTAGGCAAATAAAGCCCATGAGTTTGACACTAGGTAAAACAGCCCATAAGTTCAGCAGATACAACACAGGGTTTAATGTGTCGGTCTCATGGTCCTTGTCAGCAAACTCATGGGCTGTATGACTCGTAAGCTGTATGCCTCGTGGTTGTCGGTAAAGCTTTTCAATTTTCAGAGATGTACTTGATTCACGATTATTTTTTGAACAAACCGTGGCTTGAGCAAACTGTACCAATTAAACAGTGTTACATAAAGGCAAAACAGTACTTCAGCTCTAAGAAAGACATTTATTTTCACTATGATAGATAATTCATAAATGAAAATTTCTTTATTTTTCCTTCATTCCTATTTACTACCATGTTTGAATTTAGTGCTCTTATAATAACAGTTAATGTTTTTCACACAAGCACATCCCCAATAGTCGGCATTTACTCTGACTGTATACTTATGATCTTTTTTTTTTTAATAAAAATAAATTTATATTTCAATATGGTCATATCACTAAAATTATCTTTGTTTTCATCATTCATTCATTCATTCATTCATTCATTCGTTTATTTCATTTCTACAAGATCACTATTCACTCTTCAGCATACAATGTAGATCATTATTCAGCGTATATAGATCATTATTGATCATACTCACTTAGTTTCATCTCTGTGTTATCAATCATACAGCTTGTAGTTATAGAATTATCAACACTCTTATTTATTCATTCATTAATTAATGCATATATAAATCTATTAATTACTTCATTTATTCCCTTAATGATTTGTTTACTAGTATCAAATGCATTTATTCATTTAATCACTTTATTCATTTATTCACTCATTCTTGCATTCATCTTTTCTTTACCTTTACTAAGAGATTCTGTTCCATTTACAGATGGTTCCATTCTGTGCAGACTTCTTCTCGCCAACCTTGGACAATGCACTTTTTGTTATCTCTGAAAGAACAAAACAAAACGAGCAAGCAAACAAACATTAACAACAAAACAAAAAAAAAAAAATCCTCACACAAGTAAGAGTGTTTTTGCATTAACTTGATATTGTTACAATATTTATGTTATATACACTTAAAGGAGACCTATATTGGTGACCAGAATGATAATGATAATGAATAACATTTATAAATATAACGCTTAATACTGATGTTTCTAAACGCATCAATCCGGGAAAAAACTTGACATAGAGGAAAAAAACAGCATTATGTACATAACGACCGCAACAACAATAGAATTAAGGTTGAGTAAACAGTTAAGTTTTAAACAATGACTTGAACCTATCAACATCTTCAGCATTACGAATATGATTTAATAATGGACACTTTGGAAAGCATCCATTTCATTATTTTGAACTGAGTGTATTCCAGCAATATATATTTTTTCGATTGATATTGTCAAATATTGTACATGTACCGCTTTTGCTGTCAGGTGGATGTGTTGACAAGCAACACTTCTTGAATAATAATCAGGCCTAGATCACAGATGCTTATCTCAGTTAATTCAAAGGCCAACATGCTCTGCAGGTACAGATGACCTTTTTCTGTTCATGCTCAAAGTGGAACCTCGATCTGGCTTATTGTGACGCTTGCCCTTGGGTTCACCAGGGCGGATCCAAGAATTCCGTAGGGGGGGGGGGGGGCGCCTTTATACAAACTTAAAGGGGGTATCCCGCTCCCATGTTTTTCTCTTTATTTCTTTTCTTCTAACCCCACAAAAAATAAATAAATAAAATAAAGAGGAGCACGCGCCTGGTGTGCCCCACATGGATCCGCCTCTGGCTTATGATGGTGTGAAATAACTGTTTTAGTGAAGGACTTTGTATTTTTCAATCCAGCTTTCAAACATATACCCGCCTTGGTGCGAATTATCCCGCTATTTCTTGAAAAATCCCAAGACTTCTTTGGATTTGAATCGTAATGCTGATCGCGCCATTTAATGAGGTTGTTAATGCCCACAGATGTAAAAAAAAAAAAAAAAAAAAAAAAAAAAAAAAAAAAATCTCAAGATTAATTTGTCCCTCTAAATTGCGTCAGTGTGAACCTCATGCCATGATCAGGACTATAGCTCATCTGATGTCAAATTATTTTACGCACGATTTATTGACAAAAGCATTTTTAGTTCGAACATTTGGGACTGACTAGATAAAATGCACAGTAAATGAAAATATGCGATCGTGATCTGAAAGTAAATTATTGCCTGAATCGGCTGATCAAATGTCAAATTTGTCTCTTTTTATTTACACAAGAAAATGTAAATCATCATCAAATTGATAATTCAACAAAACACCATTGAAAGGTTTAGCAGGAAAGTGCATAAGCAAGGTCAAGGGCAGCATTCATGAAACTGGATGCAACGAAGTAAACCACAGGAGCCATACTAATCATGATGTATCTTCAAAATTAAATGCATTATTTACCGTTTGCATGTGAAACAAAAAGATTCAGCTTTAGTGCTTCAAAATAGTTCCAAAATGTGAGTGAGGAATAGAAACAACCCATGCAAAAATTTGATTCAGTATACAAATTGTAAACTATAATAAAAAAATATTTCTACAGTTAATGGTTCAGTGAGGTGAAATTGTGATGCGATTTATTTTCATATCGTGGAATGTTTTGTGATAGTAAATACAACTGACATACACAAAGATTATGCATCAAATCAGACATATCGGTCATTTTGTAATCCACTTCTTGCAATGGTAAACATGCAGCTTTCACACTTTACTTGTTCGGATCAATTGACACCAAGAGAGAAAGCTGCCCGGGTCCCGCGGATTGGGTGACGTCACGATAGGAGTCGCCATCAGCAGGCTAATGTCGGATATCAGGCAGGTTTTTGCAATGTCAGCAACATATTTGGTGTTACCACAAATGTTTTAATTGTGGGTTATCCAACATGCGCTATAAGTATTCGCTCGACGAACGCTTTTCACTCGTCATTGAATTACGAGCTATAAAATCATCTAATTGTAAATCTTTAATTAAAATGCTAAAATGAATTGCGTTCAGGAAAGAATTCAATATCAATTATCATAAGTATACACATAGGCCTACAGGTATTTCTAGTTTCTTCGATCGTAATACGCAAAGCGAAATGAAATGAAAACTAGGTCTTCTAGCTGTAACAACTATTATTTTGTATGATACGCACATTTCGACATGTTAGTTTTTAATTTATCAACCTTGAATATTTTGATCTTTTATATAATAACACTCTGTGAAAACGTGTTCCAGCGTGCTTCTCATTTGTTTTCTGCTAAAATTGTCAGTTTTACACTGTCTTTTGATTCGCTGCTCGAAGGCACAAAAATCAATGTTGCTACCATGAAAGAGAGAGCGAACTGCAGAAGGGAAAGTTTTTCATGTGAGAGGGCTACAGCTGTAGTCTCTATTATTGATACTCTCTTTTGTCAAAGCACATGGATTATAATTTGCCTTTTGTTTATTCTGTCTTCTTTATACAGGGTAGTCTCTTCAGTACATAAAACTGCTTTACAAGAGAGCCCTGTATTACATAAAAATATTAAAATTTTACAATTCGAAACAAATTTGAAACAGTGTAATGTTACAATCTATAACAATATATTACATAAAGCACAATACAAAATACGACAAGTTAAAACGACAATCAAAGTATGAAACTGAATATGATATAAGCTGAATAAAATATATAACAATATAAACTTAAAACACGTCTTACGTCTTACATTCAGGATAACAGTATATACTGCCGAAGCTTGCAATTCCTACAAACTCTAGCTTTTCTCGGTTTTTTTTTTCTATGTTTCTCTTTCTGCTCTTTTGCAGCAGTACAATATGACCTTTCCAAAATTTACTACATATTATTGTCTAGTAATATATAATTAGTGAGATTTCAACATTTTGTCTTTTTATTTGCGCATTTGGTTTTCACTGTATATGTCTGGTCGTATGTTAATCTTTGCTATTTATTAGAATGAACCCGAACGACCATGGCAGCACTAACTGGAATGAAGAGACTCTATGGTGATAACAATATTAACACGTTTTGAGCGTGGAAAGACAGCGCGAGGGACCTTCCTGTTACAGTTGATCCAGATTAAAGATGGCGCCCAGCGGCTTCAATTTCGCCCACGTGCTTCCTCTCCAGTAGGTACAGTATTATGTCTCTATGAGCTACTGCATTCCGTTGACTATTAACGAAGCCATCCTATTGTCCTGTAGTATTAAATACCCCAGTCATTCGCCGCACCGCAGCAAACCACGCCACGGAGGCAAGACCTGTGTGTGTGTGTGTGTGTGTCTTTGTGTGTGTGTGTCTATTGATCGCAGTGTACAGTACATCTCTCATTGTCCCATTCACAATGTCAAAAGAACTGAACCGCAGCGCCGCCGTTTAAATACCAGTGACACTCTATGGGGACGTACACCAGCACGCATGCCCTTCACCATGCACCACCATACACCGCAGTGCCGTACGGCACTGTACACCGGAGGCGAGACTGCCACCAAGATCATGTTATCAGACGTACAGTAAAACACAACAAACGTGCGTACTGGCAATGTGCGTGATAAAATTCGGACCCAGTTGGCTTCAATGCGATTGGCCTCCGAGATATCCAGAATATACAAAATAAGTCAGTGGTGCAAATCCCCATAGATTACAGTGTGCCTGGTAAACCCCATCGTGGTTAGATGAGATATCCAGATACTCGGCCATTCATCGAGGTCCTCGCATACAGGGGAGGCGTGTGTGTTCGTGTGTGTGTGTGTGTGTGTGCGTGTGTGTGTGTGTGTGTGTGTGTGCGTGTGTGTGTGTGTGTGCGTACCATCCACACTGATCTCTATGGGAATGTTTCTATAGAGATCCGTGGGACAATCGCGTGTGTTTTGATGAGCGCATGGTGACCTACAGATAAGAGACGGAATTGCGGAAGTTTTTAGTTGTTTTTTTTCTAATCTCTCTCTCTCTCTCCCTCTTTCGATATTTTCAAGGGAAATTAGCCAAGAACAGTAGAGATAATGTGTAATAACTGGTAAGATAATTACTTTCGCGTGGGATCGCGAATTTAACAACACTCTAAAATATCACAATATTCTAGGATAAATTGTGCATTTTTTTTTCTTAATGACAGCGTCGGTGTCAATTCGCGGAAACATCTGGCGAAAATGTTTGTCAGCTTCTCATTTTCCATAATATCAGTATTTATATGATTTGTAAGTGAAAATAACAGTTTATTTATATGTACAAGTAGCTGGTACTGATCCCTGACTAGTAGAAGTCGAACTCATCAGATACAACTATTTCATTTTTAGGTGAGAGTTAGTAACTAGAAAATAAGGTGAGTTTGAGCATATTCGGAGTTCAGTTGACAAACAACGTCCCGATCCAATCCACGTAGTACACAGGTCCCGCGTCACGCACAACTACCAGAACACGTGCGTTCAAACCACGCGGCGTGGCCGAAAGGGCATGGTATACAATACAATGTACTAGTGGGTGTAATCGAATTCCTATGTAGTACCCAACTACTGGGTCACTGTTCTCTTTTATAGTAAAATGTCTGGATATCTCTTTGGCCAATTCATAATGCACAAACAACTGCTACCACGCGTATACTCTTGCAGCAAGCATACGCTCTTCCTAGCAGTAGTGTAGTACTGTAACATCTTGTTCAGAAAACGTTGTGGTCGCGTGGCGAACTCCCTACACATCAAGTTTGTGCGTAGGCGATACGCGTAGAAAATGGCTGCCCTTGGCTTCAAAAGCGATTGGCGATGAGATATCCAGTTACTTCCTTAATACAGATTTCACTGATTAGTACTATCGCACACCCCGAAAAAGTGTGATCAAAGCACACGACTGCCAAATAAATAATCACCAAGCAAAGACGGTAATATTGTCGACAACTCAGGAAAGTAAGATTTAAATGTCAACATACTTACGATGTGTTGTTGATCTCGGCACTTTTCCTCTAACCAGCCACGCACGCACGATGAATGTGTACCACTGGATTTCTGCAGCACGATGCATCCAATATAGAAATTACTGCGTGCACGCACGCGTGCAGTTCCAGTGGCGTCTCAATTTATGGTATGGCATGCATGGCATCGTTTAGGTAATTACGAGTCGAATATTTTATCTAAAATTACAATTTTGAAATAATACTTAGTCAATTTCTTGTGTCAATTATATATTCCTGTTTATTTAATATTTTGTGTCATTCTAATATACTACAAAATTACTTCTGACAAAATAAATATTAAGTATTGTGGGTACTCGCAGACTCGGCAACTCTACCAACACGTCACAAGAAGTACTCAAGCATAAAGTGTTCATTTTCATGTTTCGTGAAAAAGACTATTCGAAAGCAAATATAATGTATGCGAATAAGAAAGAGAAGAACAGGTGAATAGTCATAGCCTTTCTGAATATGAACATGTACGAGAGCCAAGTTTCATTCACGAATAAAAAAAAAGTCATGAATTTAATATATCGATGAAAGAAAACCAAAGCCAAAATATGAATATGGATTGAATGGAATCATGAATATTAGTAAAAGTTTCACTCCGACAATTTGAGCAAACTCGGTTGTTTATTGATTCAACAGTTATGAATCTTTTAAATTTTCGGTAAATAAAGTAATAAAGAGACAACTACACTTAACGTCGTCATTACGGACACATTATAAAGAAAACGTAAGGATGCTGATGGAATGTGTAATATTCATTAAAATTCAATTATGTGCAATTCGCCCTATATCTCATTCACAATGTAGTCCTAAATAGCATCATGAAATGTAGGAGTCTCCTTGTCCAACGATTGTCTGACTCTTTTCAAACTTTACTAATGTACTCTTACTATACTATAGTATTATTGCTTTTATAACAGTTTCCTTCAACTATCCCATACTCTCCTTCCCCCCTTTTCGGCGGGGGGGGGGGGGGGGGGGGTTAGAGCAGGAGAGGGTGCATTGGGAACTACTGGCTGTCTATTTACCTATTCATCACTCATTATCTATTTATACCTATCTATCTGTATACTTAGTACCATTTATGTATGTATGTATGTATGTAAGTATGAAATAATAATAGTAGGGCATATATTCAATTATCTACCCATTCATGCATCTATTTATCTCTCTCTCTCTCTATCTATCTATCTATCTATCTATCTATCTATCTATCTATCTATCTATCTATATCTATATCTATCTATCTATCTGTCTGTCTGCCTATGAATGAGTTTGTCTCTTTTGCAAGCCTCTTCTCTTTGTACACGCTATACAATGAAGAGCTTTCTCTGCAAAAAGGACTAAATTTGCTGTAGCTAATTCCTAGTGTATCAATTTCCTTTTATGTTTTTGTCACACAAATCTGTTCTTCCATTCAAGAAGTTCTTCTGCTGCGTTTATAGCGTCATCACTGTGGTTAACTACAAAAAAGACAATCAAAAGAAGAAAAAATATCCGGCGTGTCTTACATTTTTGTGGTAAATTTGTAGATTTACTGTTTTTCTTATACTTTGGCCTTTTTGCAAGAAAAGTCTTGAAGGGTATTTGCTATACACATTTTTTAAAGGTTTATCATGAACACAAATACTCTCTCTCTTACTCTCTACCTCTAATATGTAAGTCGATCTGTTTAAAGGGTGTGTACAGTTCTGGTCGAGGTGAGGATTTAGCTTTTAACGTTTTGCGAGATATTCAGAAACCACTCGATGAGATGTCAAAGAGCATGCAGTTCTAAGGGTTATCAAAAGTTTATTCGATGAAAATCCGTTTTGAAATGGCTGAGATATCCCAAAACAAGGTGAAACAAAGAGATCCTAATAAAGGTGTGGCATGTCGCCTTTTATTATCAGCACTTTTTTTGGATATCTCAGCCATTTGAAAACCAATTTTCATAAATAAACGTTGAATCCTTCTGAAAATTACATGCTCTTTCATATTTCATACGAGGCTTTTCATTATCTCACTTAGGAATGTTCAAAACATGAATCCCTACCTCAACCAGTACTGTACAGTCCCTTTTACTGTACAGTCCCTTTAAAGGGTCATTCCAGATGATTTTCATAGTTTCACATCATGTAGTACATAAATCTACAGTTCCATGTATAGATTTGTGGAATTTATTGTTGTCCTTGAGCAGATAAACCAATAGACTGAAAATCTTAAACAAATCATACTAAAGAGTGATGATGACATCAGAGCCTCACATATTTCAGATATACACAGTGTAATTTCATTACAATACTGCTTGCTCGAGAAATTTACCTATGAAGAATCTATGCACGACATATTGTCTTCTTCTTTTGTTAATGCCTTGAGTCCCAACTCATGCGTTCTCATGGTGAAGCTGCCATGTCATCATCCTTGTTCATTGCAATTTGTTAAAATTTTGAAAACATTCTCATTTCTCATTCCAATCACTATAAATTCTGACACTCTGTACTCAGTGTTACAGGTGTTTAAATGTTAAAGTCTGAAAATTATTATCTGGAGGTTCCCTTTAAACTGCTGACATAGTAGATATACTAGAAACCTTGCTTTATATAGCAACAACTACAAATCAATATAAAATTTGCCCTTCACTAGCGGCCATCATGCCTTAGTGACGTCATTTATTGGCAGTACCCAATCAACATTCACAACACCGTCTACATAACCAGGAAAGCATCCTTGCCCGACATAGCGGCAGTCTCTACCAATAATATTACAAAGTGTTGAACAACTAGTGCTTCTTAGTGTTTATCTTCCCTTTTCAACCATCATCATCTTTCTTCTTCATTGTCATCATCATCATGATCACCATCATCATCATCATCATCAACCGATCGATCGATCATCGTTCATTTTCATTCATTTCGTTTATCTAATTTCCAACGATGCAGCACATTTTCATACACAAAATAACACAATATCAATACAATGTATAGTAACAAAGAAAAATACGTGAAGTTAACAATACTACGCATCACAAAAACAAATGAAAACAAAGTTGCATTATCAGCAATTCAATCGATTATATACTGATCGGTGATGATTCTTTTATGATTCATATATTTAAAGTAAATATATGTAGCTGATAGAAAGACTATGGAAAAATTCAATGACATTGTTGTTAGCCTGGCAATATCATAAAACAACCATACAGAGAGTACTCTGCTCAGCAATTTGTGTGTTGAATTCTGATTGGTCAGTAAAGTCAGTGGGGGCTTCGCTGCTCCCTGCTTAGCCAATCCCGAGTTTGGATAAAATCAATTTTCCAAGAAACCACTCAAACAATCAAAACAAAACAAAACAAAATAAAACAAAAGAAGCCGTGCAAGACGCTTTTCTGCCATTCTTTGTTGGTTATGAGTAGTCCGGACAGTTTTTGCAAACGTTGAAATTACCTTGAGGTAAATCGTGGGTTACGCCATTTAGTATTGCGCCTTTGTTGAGCGGCTTTTTTTTTTTTTTAATATAGAAACTGAGAATCAAACAAGGAACGCAAGAGGATGTGGGCTGTCCCTTTTTTATTCTTTAAAATGGCTCCTCAGCCAGAGATCAGGCAAACGGGGTTGGACACAATTGACCCTTGAACCCACTAAAAAGAAGACGAAGAGGAAGAAGAAGAAGAAGAAGAAGAAGAAGAAGAAGAAGAAGAAGAAGAAAAACGTTTCGCGTTTCTCGTCAAATAACAATCAATGCAAGTAGAAATAAATGTTAAGTTCATGTCGTTCATTCTGCATGTGCTTTTATTCCTTCAATTAAAAAAGAAAAGAAAACTGCCATAAAGTATGATGTCCACGGGCAAGAATCAACCAAAATGTCACTTATCCTCAGCGTACTACATTAATTCCGTGTCCAAAGGTTTGTGTGTGAATTTGTGCACACTTCATTCATGGGCACCGAAGGGGTTAATAAGGACCTCCTCCACCCATGTCCACCTGTTTACTTTAAAGGTATAATTTACCATTTGCAGATGAAACAAAAACCCAGTATTAGTGCTTTAAAATAGTCCTAAAATGTGAGTTAGGGATAGAAACAACCACTCTAAAAATTTGAATCCGTATAATCGATGTTAAGTGTTGTTATAATTTATGCACAAAATGCGAACAATAGTTATAATAAGAATGTTTCCAGACTAAACCGTCTACAGTTACGGTTTATTGAGAAAAACACTGATATCTCCTAATATTTTAGGCTTTATTGCGAAAATCTTATATGGTAGGATGTTTTGTGATACAACAGACCTACACATATGCATCATACATTGTCATATGTGATGTCTTGAACATTTTTGAAATCACTGCTCCCAAAGGTAATTAATATACATACTCATGAAATATGCTTATGTAAGTATTTTCACATAATCATATACTTCTAATGAGTGTCCAAAGATTGCTTATTTTAATTTATGTGAAAATGCTATGAAATTTTATTCATACTTCATGTCATTCATAAAAAATAAGATAATAAAACTTACTGTGATATCTATATATGATAGACCTTAAATATTCACTGCGCTGCGATTGACACCAAAGACCCGGTATAGGCTGCGTGTGTATTCATGGGTGGCCTGATTCATTAGATTCCCACCGGGGTACATTCGAGCATGATTTGATAACCACTCCACTGTAAAAACCAGTTTCGTTCTCTTTATTTTTTTCTCTTTTTTTTGTTGTTGCTTGAAGCTATCGCGAATTTCGCAGGAAGCTATTGATTACAGATAAAATGCACTCGAAAGTGTTTGTCTACGCACGTAATGAATGCAAGTGGCTTGTTTTGAATTCAAATTACATGCCTTATGAAACAAGAAAGAGCATAACGTATTTTTAAGGGGAATCTGGAAGTTGATGAAAATTGATTTTGATATGGCTGTGACATCCAAAACAAAGTTATCCTGTACTAAAAGTTTGTTTGTTCGTTTTTGGATATAGACCTTTAACATCAGATTTTCGTCAAATAATCTTTGAACTCTTCTTTATTCAATGCTCTTCAATCATTTTTCCAGTTGTAAGCTTTTCATCTCCCCTCTTATTCCCCCCTTTCTCTCAGAGTTACTTACAAGCATAGTAGTTTGAGTGGGTACCTCCACTTTTTTTTTCGCAGAGTGTATAAAGAGTATGTTTCTTCTTTTTTTTTTGTATTGATCATGTAGACATGAACATGTTGTTATCCCTGTCTGACTATGTATATTTTCAAAGACTTACATGTCAAATTTAACATAATTGTTTCTTGTACATTCTGCTGAAAAAAAGTAAAAATAAAGTTTGAATTTGAATTTGAATTTGAATTTCATAAAAACGTCGTGGTTCCTACTGTATCTCGCAAAGGGTCAAAAGCTGAATTCCCACCTGAACCAATACTATAGCATCCCTTTAATAATTGCTCCTACATCAGGGTTCCGTTTAATGATGATGCTACGACGAAGGCTACTAACACCCCTCCCCCTTTCAGACTATATACGCCCCTCCCTCTTCCAAGCAGATGGCCGTGATTGATCATGAACTAGTAACCCATCTTCGATTACTGGCAGGCCTACATTCCAGACATAATTACAGAAGGGTAAGATGCCACTTGCCGTAGAGGGCGTAGAGTCACGAGTACAGTACGATTCTACTGAGTAATGAGTTGGGTATGAATAGTTCAGTCAGGGAGGTGTGAGAGAGAATGTCTCTCTCACACCTCCCTGGTTCAGTGAATCTCAGTGAATCTCATTTTTTTTTTTTTTTTGGGGGGGGGGTATGTTGTTCGTGTGAAGTTTTACCTTTTCTTCACCACTCGTTAGTTTGTATTTACAACAATATTGTAGATATTTTACTGAGTCATGTGAAATGTTTAAGTTTAAAGGACATGTTCACCTTCATGTACATGTGGATTGAGTGAATGAAGCAATATTACTAGAACACGTCACTGAAAGTTTGAGGAAAATCCGACAATCCGTTCGAAAGTTATGAATTCTTTAAGTATCTGCGCAATTACTGCTGGATGAGAAGACTACTACAGTGTGTGATGTCACATGCGTACAACGATATCATGAAAATAAAAAGAATTTCACAAAATTTTCCTTTTTGAATAAAGTGCACATTTGATTTTCTTGGACTTGTTACTGATGTATGTTAAGGATAATATTATTCCCCTTGCCTTCTGAAAGAGAGAAGTCGAGTGTCCATTTGTTATGCGAGAAAAGTGAAAATAAGGTGAATTTTCTTTATACTTTCTTTATACCGTTGTACACATGTGACATCACAAGCGATATTAGTCTTCTCATCCAGCCGTGACTGAGCAAAAAATTTAAAAATTCATAACTTTTGAACGGATTGTTAGATTTTCCTCAAACTCTCACTGATGTGTTCTACTAATATTGCTGCATTCACTCAACCCACATGTCTATGAAGGAGAACTTGTCCTTTAAGCCTTGTCATGCTGAAGAGTAAAATACACACAAATTTCCCACACGTACACAAGAATAGGTAACATGGTACGAAGAGGGTGATTGCCACCAACCATACAGAAAACTCATATCACTGGCCGCGGGTCTATGGCTACTGTATCCGAAGGCGAGAGCAAAAAATGATAATAGTTAAGATCCTTTTCCAACGCGGAGAGCGCCATAATGAAGCCGAAGGTTTCGGATCTTTGACCTGGAAGATCAGATTCTGTGACGACCATCCATGTACATGATTATCCAGTTTCATTATCAGAAGCTGTCCTTACCACGCGGTGCTATGAAGCAGATTATTATCTATCGGCTAAAAACAACATGGAAAATCTCAATGGTAATAATGATGATGGTGATGATAATAACAGCTACTGATACAGCGGACAAGTCTCTTCTTTGCTTATGACGCTTGAAGAGAATTCGGGTCGTTGGCAATTACCCCCTGGGCAAATACCCCAGACCCTTCCCCTGACCCTTACCCTAATCCTAACTCAAATCCAAACTCTAAAACCTTAAACCTAACCCTAACTCTAATCTTTACTCTAACCTTACCACTAACCAGTATTTATCTGAGGGCCGGTTGCCCGGGGGGGGGGGGGGGGAAGAAAAAATCATATGTACAAAGACGAAAGAGCGGTAAAAACAGACAAACAGTCAATCATATTATTATTATATGAACCTTAAGTTGGTTCAAGGAGAAGAATCAGAGAAAAAGTACAGGAATATGTAAAATACTTTAGAGAGAAAATTGGTCATTAAATTTAGACTCTTTTTTTTTTATTTATTATTCTCATATTTCAAATAACATCATGCTTTTTTTTTCGAATTCAATACAATATACATCAAGAAAAAAGGTGTCTAAAAAGACACCATTTTTTCTGAAACACTTGCAACTTATGATTATTTCTTGCGATAAATTTCTCTCTATCATAATATTCCCTTATACTATATTTACATAAATCAAAACGAGGTATTATTTTTAAATTTAGACTCTTTATTTACAAGTGGACTGAGATTTAAGGGGAAAAAAGTGTTTATTCACCATAGTAATACGTATTTTGTAGTGTTATAATCTTAGCCAATTGTGCACAATTTATCGCGGAGGGCAGCTGCACCCGCTGCAATCAAAAGGTTGAATTGAAATATCTTACCATTCACACCTTATTCTTGAAACGCGATGTTATTAGAAGCAAGAACATATCCCGCTAAGGACCCCTCTCCTCTCCCTCCAAAAACAAACAAACAAACAAACAAACAAACAAACAAACAAACAAACAGACAGACAGACAAACAAACAAACAGACAAACTAACAAACAAACCGATACTTAAAGGACAACGAGAAAGACGCGTCAGAGATGGAACAAAATATTTCAAATCGTCACCAAAATGATTTATAACTTTCTGCATGGCGATAAGATTTTAGATCAATAAACAGCTTAACTGCAAATTCTGAAATAGATATCAAGCGTCATCAACTTGAAAACTGAAAAATCTACTGAAAAAGCAGGAAAATAATTCTAATATTTGTGATATCCTTCAGGTACTGCAACTGTATCTTCAGCTACTGCAACAAACACAAGTAGGCTATTGCAATGTCTGCTAGCAGCCTTTCTTCCCCCGTCACAGCAATAATCAATATACAACAGGGGTTGTCGAGATGCAGGTTGGTGGGTGGGGCAATTCTGGGGCACTCGATGATGATATGGTGGGCCGCATGTTGTGCGGAACCGCACGGAGAGGCTGCACGGTTCGTAGCACGCAGGGCCCAACGGTGCATGTTGGTATTGAATCGACCCACTCCTGAACTTAGCCGGTTCAGTGTAACCCAATCCGACTCGTCAGGTAAACCACCACAACAAGAGACAGCAGCAGCAGCTGACCCAACTCACTCGCAGGCAAGTAATATAGCACCAAACAATATTGATACTAAACACTGTTGAGTTTTTTTTTTTTCCGAACACTATACATTGATAACATATCCAATGGTCAGTTGCAGTAAGACACGCGATAATTCAGTGATTTCTACCCTTACGTACTTATAGTATGATACAATTTCAATTCAATTTAATTTTATTTTCATATTTCTCGATGAAAAAAATCATCAAATGTAACAAAATTAAATGAAAAACATGGTGTCCAGCTAGAAGACATACATAGAATATTGCAAATATATAAAACATAGTAATACAGCGGTCGATCTATGAAAGTTGGAATTTTCAATTTAGAATTGAAGTGGTTCAAAAGAATTTCAGAAAATATTGAAATTTGAAATATAACCTGCAGGCCTATGATGATCATCAGCTGAAAAAATAAACTCTGATGTACAAAGGCTGTGAGAATTGCGGTGTTTCTGTCATTAGGCTATATACAAATGCCACTCACTCTGTAATTGTACAACAAATTTTCTGAATGGTTATTTCTTACACTACTATCTATATGAAGAGTCCCGTCGCAATACATTCAATGGCTTAGTACCTTTTCAAAATATCAAAATATATTCAATGGCTAAGCGCCATTTCAAAATATATTAACGCAAGTTCAACATCGGGAGTTAGAAAGATTTAAAAGGAACGTTTTCCATTGATACCTCACTTTGCAACTGTAAACAATAACAAGGAATATTCTTGAAGTCATGATTGAAAATAATACATTATTTTGCTGTGATTTTCTTTCAGGTTTAATCGCACACGACTCAAGTTAACAGGAATGGCGATAGCTCGATTGCAATGAAACTCTTAATTCTTAGTGTCCGTTTTCATGGCTTAATTTTACGTTTTACCCGAGACTTTGGTCATGTAGAATATAGAACCATGCAAAGTATATTTCATTTTTTTTTCTTTGAAACTCTGAAAAATTGTCAACATACCCTGTAACATAAACATGGACTCGAAAGGATTATGTCTCGAAATCGAAATTGTTCACTAATAATAAAGCCGAATGCCCACTGTGCGACCTGAAGCTGCGAGCTGTATGGGGGCGCCAAGTGTCGCATGGTCTATTTCGTCGACGAAATGACTGATTTCGTAGTGAAATAGGCCATGCGACACTTGGCGCCCCATACAGGTCGCACCAGCTCGCAGGTTCAGGTCGCACAGAGGGCATTCGGCTGAAATGAAACACCAGCATTCCGGACATTTCACATCAAACAGAGTGTTGTAGTCTCAGGTGAAAGTCCAAATGGAATGTGGAAGCAGCTAAGAATTCCATCGAGTGTCTCTTGCCGGAAAGAACATAGACTCCACATTTTAGTACAACGAATAATCCACCATATCCTTCCCGTCTGCTATAGTTGTGCAGTGTTCTGTAACGACAGTGCAAAGCGTTGTTGGTGTAATTTTGTGTTTACCTTCCATAAAATGGACATTATTCAGAGTGTTTGACTCTTGCGAGCAATTCAAGAAGGAAATTACCTCAGCAGGTCATGAAATCAGATAAACATTAAACAGTTTATGACATTATTGTGTTGATTTATTGTCATTGTGGTAATTCTTTTTATGAGACCAGGAAGGCCTTTTTATCCCGCTCAGACGTGCTTTGGATCAAAATGTGAAGCTTGCTCTTTTTTCCGGGTAAAATCAGAGGTATAGGCTTGCATGTTGGGCGAAACAACAACAGCAAAAAAATTATGCAAACATTCTATCATCCCGTAAAATATTACTTGTATGTGTTTTCAGTATATATTGAGGCAGAGGAGTTTAGTTTTTCTTTCTACAAAAGCTAGAAGTGTCGAGAGAGAGAGAGAGAGAGAGGGAGATGACAGATACAGATACACATAATAGATATATGGAGAGAGAGAATGAACAATAGACAGAGAAGATATATACATACATAGTTTCTAGAACACGTTTCTTGTGCTGTATCATTGTGATACTACGGGCTGGCACATTGATTAATGGCAAGGATTACCTAGCTTCCCTCCGTGTGTGTCCGCATGTAATAGTCAGATCCATGCTTGAATCGACGATTTCTGAGTTTTACGACGTTATCAACCATTCTTGTGGCGCGTCATTTTGAATTCAACACTATTCTAAAGCTGTACTCAATTTCTAACCTCCATATTGATATAACTTTTTTTAATCAGAAATATATCAGAAGTGCAACATATTAATCATTGCTGAGATATTGTATACTGCAGACATCGTCACATAGTTTTACACCAAAGACACAAGCACAGGTCATAAAAAAAATTCTCAAAGTTATTCATCACGTAGTTATCAGTTCCTTGAGTGGTTGGTGTAATTTAGTGTTTACCTTCCATAAAATGGACATTATTCAGAGTGTTTGACTCTTGCGAGCGCTTCAAGAATGAAATTACCTCAGCAGGTCATGAAATCAGATAAACATTAAACAGTTTATGACATTATTGTGTTGACTTATTGTCATTGTGGCAGTTATTTTTATGAGACAAGGAAGGCCAGGGCATCCCGCTCAGACGTGCTTTGGATCAAAATGTGAAGTTTGTTCTTTTTTTTTCGGGTAAAATCATAGGCTTGCATGTTGGGCGAGACAACAACAGCAAAAGAATTATGCAAACATTCTATTATCCCGTAAAATATTACTTGTATGTGTTTTCAGTATATTTTGAGGCAGAGGATTTTACTTTTTCCTTCTACAAAATCTTAAAGTGTCGAGAGAGAGAATGATCGATAGACAGAGAAGATATGAAGAGTTTGTTTGCAAAAACCGAGAAGTCCATATTTGTCAAATGGAGATATTTGCGATTAAAGGTCAAGAAAAATAAAGAGAATAATAAGAAAATTTTTGCTTCTTTTGACCATAACTTCAAAAATGTACCTTTATATGTAGTGAACAATATATCATTTAAAAGGTATTATTTTGTACTTTACGACAGAGATCGTATACTTCAAAATCTTCAAAAATGGACTTATCGGTTTTTGCAAACAAACTCTTCATATATATATTGTACATAGTTTATAGAACACGTTTCTTGTGCTGTATCATTGTGATACTATACGGGCTGGCACATTGGTTAATGGCAAGGATTACCTAGCTTCCCTCCGTGTGTGTCCGCATGTAATAGTCAGGTCCATGCTTGAATCGACGATTTCTGAGTTTTACGACGTTCTCATCCATTCTTGTGGCGCGTCACTTTAAATTCAACACTATTTTAAAGTTGTACTCAATTCTAACCTCCATATTGATATAACTATTTTGATCAGAAATATATTTGATAACAAAAAATCAGAATTGCAACATATTAACCTTTGCTGAGTTGTTGTACACTGCAGATATCGTCACATAGTTCTATATCAAAGGCACAAGCACACAATGTCAAAAGAAGCTCCCTAAGTTATTCATCACGTGGTTATCAATTCCTTGAGTGTCTCCTCTGTTACGTAATCCTTCAAACATTCCAGTGAGTATTTCCACAAGATTTCTTGCTTTTCTTTGTTTCTGTGAAAGAAAAGGAAATCATAAAACAGCGCATTATTCGCATTGTTGTTTCTTTCTCTACTTTATTCTTTTAATGATGTGAAAACAAATAGCAAAAGATTTACAGACGCACCAGTGCAACATAATGATCAAAATCGGGAAAAATCAGGGAAGTTATGAATATTGTGAGGCTTCGTTAACTTCAAAAAATGTTTTTGTTTGACATGCATATGCAAATACATGTAGTGGGTGAATGATGCGATAGCCTTACAACTTGATAGTTGGAACATAAGACCTTGAAATCTGCAGTTTCCTTTCATTATGCCCTGTAGTCTCAAATTCTAATTCATCGCTGTAATCATTATTTTGAAATTATTCAGGGAGGAATAACATTATTTTTGACACATTTAAAGATGGAAAGTTGATTGATTTTTTTACTTTTATTTTTGCAAACGACCATGAAAAATTGCATGAGATGATGTCATCATTAGCTCGACATTGTATTTGCACATTCATATCATCTGTTCGAGGACTGATTTGTAAAAATTAGTGAATGTTCGAAATTTCATAACTTTTTTATTCTTAATCAAAGTTGGAACGAATTTTCACTGTTGTGTTTGCATGAAGTTTTCATTCCAAACCTTAAACTCTCATGGAACTCCCCTTTAAGGAGAATAAAAAAGAAGAAATAAAGAATTCTGCTTGCTGATAGCTGTAGCAAACGTAATAATAATAGTACACTGAAATGCAAGTCCAGATACTTTTGTTCAGGGAAAACAGAAAGGTTAAAACAAGGACACAGAAGAATTTACTGGTCATAATCGAACAGGACCACAAAAAAAAAACAACAACAAACAAACAAACAAAAAAAAACCCGAGGGCTGAATGGATATCAAAGTTTTAAGAATTTAAAAGTGAATAAGTTACTTTAGCTTCCAATTTTATGGCTTAAACTATAATAATGTCTTAAGAAAAATCTGTGCATAATTTCTCCTGTCTGCCAAGATTTTAGATCATTCTGTATTCGCAAGAAAGTTTGCTTTCGTATAACACTAAAGTCACCATTACAGCTAAGCTAATCTGAAATCTTATATTAGCATATTATAACCAGCTTTTCCAATTTTCCACCAAATAAGCGAAATACGAAGCACATCGATCCCGTATATCTGGATTAGATGCAAAATCTTTTGATATGAGGAAGCGAAATGGATGACAAAATTAATATCTCCTTGACAGAAAAACAAGCTTGTTACATTTTAACTCCAGGATCTACTGTTGTTTTCCTAAGAATCAAAACAGGTGAGATACTCAGTGACATGTTACGAACACAAACAAGCAGTTTAATCCCAAAGATCAAAATAATAGAAAAGTGACATTGCGACCTCTTTTGCTTATCTAATAAGTTACTCTGATTGAATGTGACGCCATGTGTGATACACAAAGCTCTATACGATACCGTAGACGTATCAGTAGTATCATACATTATAAAATGAAAATAGAATCTCTGAAATTGACTGGGCAATCATCATGCTTTGATTTTTTACTGATCCACACTGAGCCACGCGCCCGGTAAAATCTAAACGCATGGCTCAAGTCTTGTATAGTGTTGTAGGACGTGTAACGGACGCATGATGGGGTAAAATGGCGATTTTCATGTATTTAGGGGCCCATACATTTTGTATACCGGATGATGCTCATGCCTTTTCCATGGATCAGTGAGAACTGGATGATCTCGTTTAACTTTGGAAACTGTCTAAAACCCACACCATGCCTACCGGGCTTGTGACGTCACACTGTGAGGGCGGGAACTCTCGAAGTAGATGGCTGTCTTCCCGTTGTACTCTGGATTAGCCGCAGCGTGCAATGACGTCAGGGCCCCAGTGAATGGCGTCCTCAGGATTTCTTCAAGAGAATGAAAATCAGCCAAAGATGTTAACATCTTTGGGCGGTGAATGTTACGAATTGATTACAAAGGGCAATGAGCTGGCTCAGTCGGTGGCGCGTCTGTCTCACCTAAGAGCCCGGGTTCGAACCCGAGTCTGAACTGAGTAATGTTGTGTGTAAGCATACCGTCCGCTCTAGCAAGAAGCAAAACACTCTGTCCCTCGGATAGGACATAAAATGGAGGTCCCGTGTTTGAGAGAGTCACAACTCATACACTTCATTCATTCATTCATTGCAAAGAGCAGGGTGTTTAACTCGATCGGTGAAGTGGTCCCACCTCACATCCAACTGCATGGACCCCATGGAAGACCAGCTTATCGTATATATAGCTGAATATGGGCTATCCAGCCATCTTCTCAGATGGAAATGAAAAAACAAACAAACAAATAAAACATATACACTTCCTATAGAGGACGGGTTATGTAAAATGTCATGACCACAATCATTGAGAGGGCGCCCTATTTCGCAGGGGGCGGGCGGGAGCTCTCCCTCGTGTACATTCCGTATATGTTATTACATGTACATTCTTTTTTTTTTTCATTTTGCATATTGTTATAAATGCTTACATCATAACTTTGAAACTTACAACCCACAAGCTTTGCCTTTTAGTAGGTTCCTCATATTACACATCAATATGTCCTTATACTTTTTGTGCAATTTCATCGTAAATTGACTTTTGTATCAAACGTATTCTTAATCATATGGAGTACTAGTATAATATTTATTCAAATTAACTAAGACAGATTAATAAAAATAAAAGAAATGGTATAGACGCCAACTAAAATGTAAGAAAATTTTTCACTCAATGAACACAACCTGGATGAAAGTGGTAACAAGCGGAGGTGAGAACTTGGAAAGTTGAACAAAAGGATCAGGTGTGGGGTGAAATGGATGAATAGGAATAGAAAAGGAATGAACATTAATGAAGGTGATGAGAGAGAAAAAGAAAAGAGGTCGCTGAAATTGAGTGACAGCCTAAAAATCTAAACAAACTGAAGTAAATAAGGAACTGAGACTGGAAAGAAGGAAAAAAAAATCCACTAAATCAGCTTCGATGTCTTATGCGCTTCAATATGTGTGCATAGGTTTTTAATAAAATTGAAGTTTGAAGCAGACTTACTCATCGACTCTCCCGCTCTGAGGAAGAATTTCGTTACGGACGGGATGGGTTGATTCTCACGTTGAAACAGTTCTGTGTCCACGACGCCGGGGTGCAGCGAAAACACGTTGACCCCTGACCCCTCTAGTCGTTCCGCCAATGAGAACATTTGCATAATCTATGCAGAGAAGAATTCATTACAAACTTTTTTTATATAACCTATTCTTTGCTTGGACAGTATAGAGGCTTTGCTATGTGGTTTTCTATAAACCGCACTCAAAGCCCACAGAGTGTTAGAGGGTTACTTTATCCTATGTTTAAGAAAAATTAATCAAAAGTGATGTCATCACGCTATCTTTGATCTGTGCTTGTTGCTGACATTACTATAGAAAAACATGAAGAAATAGAAATATCGTACATTCTATAATTCTATCTCTTCCGTTCATTCCTACTGCTCTATTCATACATGTCAGTTTGAACTTGAAGTAGAATTTCAACTTCAACCCATTGCTACTGATAAATGAAGTGACATCACAATAAAAGTCCATCTTATTTCTCTTCAGTTATGAATCGGAATCACTGTTATTGCATCGTACTTAAATAATCAGACGAAAAAAAAATCTTTAAAAGCGTTCAAAAAGACAATGAAATGATTTTAACGCAAACGTAAATATCACCTCAGATAGAGTTGAGGACAAAAATCACGATAAATCTATCGAAGGAACACAACTATGGTGACAGTTTTGGCGGATTTAACTTTGATGGAAAATAAGATTGCTTCTGGAATAACACAAGGGAATTACTTCTGCATGTTTGAAAGCGAATGCGGCAACAAAAGAGGGAAAAACAGGAGGAAAGATGATGATGATATAAACCTGGTAGAGCTTGGAGTTGGAATACCGATCGCCTCTGTCTTTGTTCTTACACTGGATGTCCGTTTCGTTCCAAGAGGAAAAGCGATAGGCCAATGACGACACCAGAACGACACGTGAGTCGGGCCCAGAGGACTTTAACACCGGAAGTAAATGAAGTATGAGCAGGAAGTGGGACAGATAGTTGACCTGAAAATGTGCCTCGTATCCGTCTGGGGTAAGGTCTGCCATTATAATGGGGGAAACATCATAGGAAACGACCTCTTAGTCTGAAACAATGAAATCTTGGCATATATATATATATATATATATATATGCCTGCATTAAAATTTATTGTAATCAATCGTTTTATCTATATCCATATCTCTTTCTCTTCCTATCTCTTCATGTCTGTCCCATTTATATAAAATGTAAATACACATAATATATGAATACATACATCATATAAGCCTGTAATAGATATTTTCTATAGATGTGAAAAAAAAAAAAACAAAACCCAGAACTACTTTGACCTGCGGACTTTATGATTATACACGCATAATTCCGTATACTCGTATAATACTCATGAATCATAATTTTCGTCACACGTTGGATACCTCTTTTGTCTTTGGTATAGTTTTTCTCTTATCTTAAGGGAAGGATACTGATTGGAACATGCCCTTTCCATTTATTCCAGGATTAGTACATACATTAAAACCTACTCTTTTGACGGTTTGGATTATTTCTTTATTTTTCATTCATTCAAATGAAATTAAAATTTCATTTGAATTTCATTTGAATTTATCTATTCATGTATATGTGCATGTATTTTATGTATGTAGATATCAGCCTATCTATCAATCGATCCATCTATCGATCAATCTATCGATTAATCTATCGATCCATTCGTCTATCTTTCTGTTTAGCTATGAATCTCAACGAACAAAAATAGTTTGAATCACCTTCTGCCCACTAGAGGGCGTATACGAGGAGAATTATCCGATTTACATTCAAGGCATTCGATGCAGTGCAAACCTAAAGTTAAGAGCCATTACCAATTTTCTGTACTCTTCAAACTCCAAAGAACCCCCAACACACACACACACACACACACACACACACACACAGAATGAAATGATCATTCGTTTTTTGTTTATACCGTCATGCGCCCACATGACTCCAGCGTTGCAGACGAGGATGTGGAGTTGGAGCTCCTTGGTTTTAAACGCCTCCACAAAGGTCATCGTTGCAGCCAGTGACCCCAGGTCAAGGGTCATGAACTCTAGGTCCAATTCATCCACCTGCCATTAACCAAATAAGGATATTATCACCCAAACCTCACTTTATAGTACAGTGCACTCCCGTTACAACAAACATGAGTACAACAAAATTTTCGTTACAACGAAATAAAACTTTAGGTCCTACACTTAATCATTGTGTACCTGTAATTAGTTTGTACTTTTTTGCTCGTATATAAAAAACTGCAACATTACGAAAGGGATGTTTAGGTCACAAGGACTTCTTTATTAAACGGGATTTGAATGTATTATGTACCGTATGTCCCCCTCCAAAAAAAAAAAAAAGAAGAAGAAGAAGAAAGAATCATAAGGGTACACTCCTCAACGATAACTTAAAAAAATATCGAATCAATCCAAATACGATTTCAGGGTATGAAACAATAACTAATTGCCCACATCTTACAGAAAGTCCTATTCAATTTTCTTCAGTGGTCAAAGAGAAATGAGGAATTTTGTAGAGCATGTCAGGAATCTCTTCCCTCCTAGTTCTGTAACTTCTGTCTATTGTGTTCACACATTAATATGCCTTTCCAAGAGCATCCAAGTGCTAAACTTGGAAAAGTCAGGCTCATGACATGCTTTACAACAATCCACATTTCTCTATGACCACTTAACCAAGGTGAACGGGGTTTTCTGCAAAATAGAGCTAAGATGTTATATTTAAAGACCCTGAAGTATACGTTTTAGACGGTTTAATCATAAATTATTGGGTGTTATCAATGTGAAAATCCGATTGCATTTTTCGGGGGGACATATAATGTATTATTGGACAATGGAAGAGCTGCTACTTCGGAAGCAATTATTGAACGGATATGTTGAAAATATTGTCTTAGATATTCATCGTATAATCTTTATCACATCCACACAATGGGAAGACTAGGACTATATACAACGTGTTATTCCTGTCCTACGTTGTGGTGTGGTGTAACACATTAACGTGGAAGGATAATTAGGGACAATTCGGATGAATTATTACACGGACAATATGACCCGAATTATTACACGGACAATATGACCCGAATTCACGAAGATGGTACAAACCACGGACAGAAAAACCGTAGTTTTGTATGGGGCGCCAAGTGTCGCAAGGCCTATTTAGTTACGAAATCAGTCATTTCGTTGACGAAATGTTAACATTTCGTAACGAAATTGGCCATGCGACACTTGGCGCCCCATACAAGACCACGGTCTTTGACTATGGTTTAAACCATGGAAAAAGATTGTCCCACCTTCGTGAATTCGGGCCTATGAGTTACCTGTATGTGATGTGTTTCGTGTTTGTCTGTTCGAGACTGATTTGTTGTAAATCTAGATTCTCGAGGATCACTCCCCTTGTGAAAAAGGCTACATAAGTGTTCAATTCTCCAACGAATGTCTTAAAATATTGTTGATTGTATAGCCTACAAGACAACAATTGGTGGGGCGCCTATCTATTACTGAACCACTCACAAGCACACTCAAAATCTGCGCTCCTCTGAAAACACCCTTCTTCTACGAATCCAAACATGTACAAGAAAAATAACACTCAGAGGCCGAGCCTTTTGAAGTCAGGAACCCCCAAATGTATAGCATTCTTAAAGTTAAGACTCAAAACACTTTAAAAAAACCTGTATATTATTGTTAAGCATACTAGAAGCGCTTTCAGCAAAAAAAAAAAAAAAAAAAAAAAAATGAATGTAGGCCCTACAGAGGTTCAATGCCTTATGAAAAGAATGTTATCATTCCATTAATACCTTAATGTGCACCTTAGCCTTTGCCTTGTCTGCCTTCTCTTCATTGTGTTCCGTCCTCATTCGTTCCATTGCCTGGAGGGATGTTGGCGAGAAAAACGAAAGCAAAACACTACATGTAAACATCCAACATGACTGAGAGAGAGAAAAAAAAAAACATAACAGCGACTGAATACAGGCTGCCGCCAAGAAAGCAATATTTAAAGATCCTTCGAATTGTGAGCTATAAATTAAGAAATCCGTTCGTAGTAAAGAGATTTTTTCTCCTCTCCACTGTCACCAGGGAAAAAGGTCTTTGGTTCATAGGCAAACGAAGCATGAGACAAAGCTCACTGCTTCGATCTCCTAATCCTGAAAACCCTTTTCAGACAGGCTGTTGGGGCCTTTTCTTTCTGCTAAAAATAAGAAGATATCTGTAATCGGACATTGGTATCAAAAAGCTCTATGACCATGCTTCAATGGATACAAATTGTCTACAGGCCTGAGTAGACTGCATATAGAATTGAAAATCTGATAAAACCTCAAGGCGAATAATATCCGCGCTGAAAACCTATCATTTAACAATTCCTTCGACATTATGTTGGTTCTTCTAAAAGCTTTCATTCAGATATCAGTCTGATAGTCTCCGCATATTCGGGTACCGCACAATCGGACACACCACTTTGATAATCGGATAAGAAATGGTCTGAACGACTTTACCCTATATACTATTAAGCTATTAAGCTGAGACTGAGTACTGGTTTAAAGAAAGTCAAAAGGGTGAAGGTTTGGGACGTTGATATGCTTGATATTTTGGGCGTTTTTCACCCTGTCTGATAATGCAATCCATGCAGAAACGTTGTTATTGATACTCTTTACACCTTTCGGTTATTTATCAAACAAACACCCCTCTTGTGTTTCATCGCTATGATTTTAATCTCTTATTGGCATTGAGCCCTCAAGCGGTTGATCCTTTCCTCGATCAGATTGTGTTGTATTTTCTCATTGTATTTTTTCAATACTAGTATTGTATTTCGTGATTATATTTTCTGTAATTTTTTTGATCGATGCTCACCTCATTAGCCTTGCTTTCAGATCTACAAGCAATGATGACCTTTGACCCTAGCTGAGCTAAAGCCTTCGCTGTTTCGTAGCCTATTCCTGAAATTGAGTAGAAAAGAAAACACAATTTTATTTTGCAAGCTTATATATACTTTTGCAAAAATTTGTAATGATGCTCGTGTATTATACAGCTGTGCTATTTTCTCTCTCCTTCTCTTCTTATAGACATTAGATACTCTATGCCTAAACAAACGGAAAGGAAAATGAAATTAAGTATCACATATCATTTGCAATCATTTCCGATTGTACAGTACATGTATATGCGCCTACGTATGTGAAATGTGGGTATGTGTTGTGTGTGTAAAAAAAAATCTAATTTGCTGTACGTTTGTATACGTGTACGTACAAAAAGAATCATTTAGGTGTATTCCTTGTTGGGAGGTATATTATGTACTCATGGGCTGTATGACTTGTGAGCTGTATCACTCGTGGATGTCGGTCTCGTGACATGTACCATATTATGAGCAAAGGTAAAGTGGTCACGGAATATTGCAGTCAGTCCAAGTTTGTAAAACATTTATTTTCCATCTTTTTCATGTTGTAAATCACATACATAAAGTTGTACAAGGAAGGCAGAATCTCAAAAAGCAGAGCTTGCGGTGAGCTGCCTAACAAAAATACACTACATCACAAACACAAGAAACAACACAAACACAATATAATAGTTCCCATGGCAATATTAAGATGAGATATTCCTCAAAGAGAGATATTGCAGTCTAACAGAGGGGTTACAGTAAATGTGAATATATGTGACGAGCTACAGCCTACCAAAAGTTGCATATATTATCAAAGTTAAACGTTACATATTTATAAGTGCTAGTAATGTGAAACCTCTGCACAGATGTAAATAAGACAAAGAATGAAATGCACTGTTTCCAACTGCAACCGAATCGTGAATAGACCCCTCTACCGATATATTCAAATCTTATGCATGTCATTTTAACAAAAGTTGTTCCTGGCAACCTGAAACCTCGCATGAGGCCTGTCGACACAGCAACAGTTCCAATAATACATTTTTAGCTCATCGTTATCCGGAGACTTTAGAGCATCAAGGTTCTGTGATACTCTGACATTAATATGTATAAAGGGGAAGTCCCATCCTAAAAAAAAAATTATTCGTGTGAAAAGAAGCAGAAAAACTAAAGTGAAAGTTTGAACAAAATTAATGCTTGCCCAAACTAAGAAAAATAAGAAGTTTTGAAGGAGATTCGTAGGTTTTTGTGTGTATAAGCCTACTTAAATATTGGCCTATGAAGATTAGTTATTAAGCTGTACAAATTTCGTAACGCGATTTTCAAATGTGCAATGCAAAAAGTCCGGTGTTAAATATGAAACACCGAGCTCGTGTTGAATTTCCGGTACTCTTTTATAGTGTTAGATTAACACCTCCGGGTGTCATTCTACAAATACAAATTGTGTTTTGAATAGTTTCTTTCCTACTGTTCTTGTTGTTGATTTTGAACTTCAACAAGACGATAAAGAATTTTCCGATAAAGTACTTGATTTTTGAAAAAAAAGTGTGAACGCATTTAGACCATAGTAACACCAGTTGGTGTGGTCTCATATTGAAGCTTGACGGGTGTTGTACCGTTTACATCAACACCAGCAATATCAAATCAACACAATGCGGTGTCATTGTTGACTTAACACCAGCGCAGTGTCGAAACATCACCAGCTACAGTGTCAATTTAACACCACGAAGTGTCAGGTGAACACTTCAACAGCATCACAATATACTTTCTACACTTGTGGGTGTGGTCCTCTATAGGCACTTGATCGGTGTTAGATTTAACACCCATGGTGTTCAATCTTTCACAAATGGTTTTACAGTGTATCTGAAACGGGCCAGCTTTCCGGATTGCATGGTACAGGCCCACGATACCAAGGCTTTAAAGATTCCGGAGTGAAGAAGGCTGCGGTGTGTAACCCTTTCTGTGCCAATAAATCAAAAGTGCACAAAATCCAATTTAACACACAATATACCTATGGTAAGGAAATAAACACGGCGTACAGAGAGTTAATATTGACTTACCTGTGTTTGCTCCGGTAACGACCGAGGTTTTCCCGCTAAGGTCTACCTCCGGAAGCGGTGGCTGTGTTCCTAACCGTGACCCCATGATGACCATTTAAGGTATCGCAAACAGATACGATCAGCGGGTTTGGGAGTAATCTGTCATTGAAATCGAGAAAAAAGAAAACAAAACTATTCATACCAGTAAATTTTGTCTATCAAACTTTTTTTTATTGTCTCATTCTGCAGTGCCATTATGAATACAATACGGACTTGTAATGATATTTCCTACCCGTGTTTTTAGTAATCGACGTATCAGTTATTGTGTTTGTTTCCTTCAACCAAGTCAGGCGTACGGACTGTTTTATTTACCTGCTCCCACAAGTTAGGCTTTTTTAAGCAAGAATTCACTCGATCAGCATTCATCAACTGTTGCTAGGTAGGGCAAGCCGGCGGCAAGATTACTTGTGGTTGATGAGGCAATAGGGCTTTCATGAACAAAACATGAATTACGATGAACATTGCACAGTCTGCAGGAATCTCCAGCTAACTGAAGAAGACAATTCGAAAAAGCAGAAGAAGAAGAAGAAGAATAAGAGGAAGAAGAATTAAGGAGAAGAAGAAGAAGAAGAAGAAGCGTGCACAGAATCTAAGCACTGCATGAAGACATCACAAAGCGTCTTACCACATTAATATTTTCGGATACGTCTGTAATGCAATTCAGCAATGGAAGGCTCGCCTAGTAAGGAAAATAAACAGTATTACTTCTCCATAGCTGCTGTGTTCTAACAGAGTGTTGTTTTAAAGATTACAAGGCTACGATGAATTGATAATACATCTGTACCTGTACACATACATTGGTAAATTAGCCAGCTCACACATCTTCAACACACACGTCACGTGTACGATTGTGTGTACACACATAGATACACACCCACCCATCCTTGCCATCAACAAGATTACGTACCGTTCTCTGTGTATCAAGCGGCGGCTACGGATGCAGCTGTAGCTTCTACCCGCAAAGCTGCGATAAAAATGATCTCCCGTTTGAGCCACGTATAGTTTGCGCCAAAGTTGTCGTAAATACGTCGCCTGCTACATACAGTCGGACTATACCTGCGAAGGCAGATAATATTTCCTAACACGAGAGATACCACACGGCCTTCTAAATGGAGGTGTAATTTTAGGGCGTACATAAAATTGCGAATTCCGTTATTATTGAAACGCGATGCCCGTGTGTGTGTGTGTGCGTGTCAGTTCGCCTTGCGTTTCTGAAATGAGAACTATCGACCTTATAGGCTCAATCACGTTTGCACAACAACCGAGTATTTCCGATAACCTTTGACAAGGGAAAAATATTTGCAATCGCTTTTATCAATGATATAAAGATAGACGTACACGTGTGGTTCCCTTCGCTTAAATCGCAGGAATATTATGATGTATTTTGAAAGGGGAGGAAGTAGGCCCTGTGGAAGAATAACGCAGGAAATGACAAACATTACAGTATAGGCACATTCGCTTTCTTTGCTGTCGCGAAGAATAAGTTGTTCTTGTGTATCGTTATTCAAAATATTGATTTTGAATCTTAATAATCCTAGCCTATCCTTATTTAGGTGTTGTTATTATGTGTGTGTGTGTGTGTGTGTGTGTGTGTGCTTGTCTTTTTCAAAGCTCAGTCGGTAATTTATATTCGATGAAAGTGTTGTGTGATCGGGAGTGTAACTAATTTCCACGTTGCTGCAATAGACCGAGCGCACTGTTGAAACACAGGAGAAGGAAGCGTATTTAAACTTTGATTGTTTCCTGTTTATTCTATGGTTACTATAACAGTGATGTGCCGGTCATGCGTAGATTCAACAACAGTGTTGAGATTTCTGTATGCGATGAAAACAAAAATGGAGCACAATGATCAGTATTGAAGTTCACATACATTCTGATCAAATAACACAATGTGTATACTTTGTATTTTGTTGTCCCCGCCGAACGAGTTCAAGCAGGGGACTATGAAACGGGCTACGTACGTGTGTGTGTCCGTGTGTCCGTCCGTCCGTCCGTCCGTGTGTCCGTGTATGCGTCCGTGTGTGATCAAAATGTTCAAAATGCTACTCCTTCGCCATTTCTAACCCGATTTTGATTCTGTTTGCTTTATATGATAGCACTACATTGGAGCTTTGAAACTTCTATACAGAATTTCAGTTGTGACCTTTGACCTTGACCTTTGACCTATATTGTACATTTTGCTTCAAAATGCTACTCCTTCGCCATTTCTAACCCGATTTTGATTCCGTTTGCTTTATATGATGGCACTAGGTGAGGGATTCAAAACTTCTACACAGAATTTTGACCTTTGACTTCTTTGACCTTTGACCTTGATTTTTGACCTGTTTTGTACATTTTGCTACCAAATGCTACTCCTTCGCCATTTCTTACCCGATTTCGATTCAGTTTGCTTTATGTGATGGCACTAGGTGAGGGCTTCAAAACTTCTACACAGAATTTTGACCTTTGACTTCTTTGACCTTTGACCTTGATTTTTTTTACCTATATTGTGCATTGGCTACAAAATGCTACTTCTTCGCCATTTCTAAACCGATTTCGATTCCGTTTGCTTTATGTGATGGCACTAGGTGAGGGCTTCAAAACTTCTACATAGAATTTTGACCTTTGACTTCTTTGACCTTTGACCTTCATCTTTTTACCTATATTGTACCATTTTGCTACTAAATGCTACTTCCGGCGGGGACATATATTACGCACCGCGTAATTTCTACTTTTCCTTGTTATTCATACATTTACTTGGATGAAAATAATCATCCGTGAACTTGAACTAGAAGTTATGTGTCCCTACAAATATGATATAGCAAACACAACTAAATGAATGTTTCATTGAAAAACTCAGTTGTAATTTGCAACTGTCGGAAAATCCTTCCTAAACCTTACTTTTCATTTATAACAACAATGTGTGATTTGTTTCCTTCCTCAACAACAATTAGAGCAATATTACTCCCTATAATGCAATACATGCAGGTGAGTAATAATCCCTAATAATACCTTTGCTTGTTTGTTGTATTATGTTTCGCAAAATTTCCTCAAATATAACAAAAACAAATGTCTTACTCCTTTGTTGCATCGACTGTAGGCTGTGCAGAAATTTCCCTATACTATTCCCACTAGTTTACACTTCAACTCTCATTACATTATACATACATAATATATCAACAGACCACAACTCTGTGTGGTCTTGTCTTAACAACCGGCCTACAATAATGAGCAACCATACAAAGCCCTACAGAGGAGTAATGAGAAAGTGTTCGAACACACAAACAGAGCCCTATCACACTACTCAAACTAAAATATCCATCCACCTGTGAGTTTTACATGCACCCATGTGTGGCCCACCGAACTAAACCATAGTGGAATGCGTGTTCACCCAGGAAATACGCAGCCACCAAAAACTTGCTACCACCGCCATTTTGTTAGGTCAATTTTTCCTTATATGGAGTGCGGGCTGTGTCTCCGAAGCGCAAGACCATTGTCATGTACAAACGTGCATTGTTACGTCATAATCACTAGCCACTGGACGGCGTACTCCTGCTTGCGCGCGTACCAGTGGCCCAGTCTGACCGCGCCTAAGCATGCCCTCCATATAAGGAAAAATTGCCCTCACAAGATGGCGACGCAACGCGTTAATTTGGCTGCACGGTCTCGTGTATGTTGGGAATAGGGACACGCATTCCACTATGTTTTAGTTCGGTGGTGTGGCCCCAACCTTTCCACACAATATTCATACGCTACTACTAAAAACAAGTTCGTTAAATCATCGATAATTCAGTCACTTTCAGAACTATAACAACCATTGTAACTATATTATTACTTTCCTCAACATTTCTACACAATTCCCTTTTCCCCTTTTTTTGGTTAAACAAAGGAATACAATGAGTTATAATGTCGATACAGATCACGAAACCCATGTGAAAACAAACCACTCTCAATCATTTTCACATACACAAACTGTGTGACACAAACTGTAACGATACAGTGTACAAATCTACATAATCATACAACCAAATACCCAAGTCGAAGCACTCTGCAAACTTAGTAGATGCGTTGATGATATCAAGCAATGGTCTCACGATAATTATTTGAAATTGAATTGTGTTAAATCGGAATTTTTATATGTTCATTCTCAGTTCAGGCGGGGTAGCTCTCTAACAGAATTTTCCTTTGAAGATAGTACTATCCCCATCTCTCAGTCCGTCAGAGATCTCGGAGTTATTGTAGATAAGCATCTGAACTTTCAACAACATATTAAGAATTCATGTCGTTCTGCTGCTTGGGGTATTTGTAAAATTGGTAAAATACGTAAATTATTGGATCAGTCTTCCACGGAACGTCTCATTCACGCATTTGTTTCCTCTCATCTTGACTACTGCAATTCCCTTCTTGTTGGTCTCCCTGCTTCAAGTACTGCACCACTTCAAAGAATTCAAAATACAGCTGCTAGGCTTGTGACCCTTACAAAAAGATCTGACCACATTACTCCAGTTTTCCAATCCCTCCACTGGCTCCCCATCCATCAACGTATCACTTTTAAAATCCTCCTTATTGTTTACAAGATATGTAATAATCTTGCCCCATCTTATCTTAAAGATTTAATTTCCTTCCGCTCCTCCACTTCAACCCGTTCTCTTCGTTCTTCCTCCGCTCTCCAATTATCACGTGGTCCCCGCACCTGTACACGTTATGGTGATAGGGCCTTTTCAGTTATTTCCCCACTTCTTTGGAATGAACTCCCTTTTTATATTCGTAACGCTGAAAATGTTGATAGGTTTAAGTCATTGTTGAAAACTCATCTGTTTACACAACCTTAATTTTGCTGTTGTTGTTGCTGTCGTTATCATAATATGTACATAATGCTGTATTTTGTTTTTCCGTTATATATATTATTTTTCCCCGATTTGATGCGCTTAGAAACATCAGTATTAAGCGCTTTATAAATGTTATTCATTATCATTATCATTATCATTACAAACGTGTAGGTGAATACCAGTTTAGTAGGAAAGAATGTCTTGAATACTACCCACATTTATGCAATGCCAGTCATCTTACATATTCTATATCTAATAAAGCTTAGATGGTACAAATCTCAACATACCTTCATAGCTATAAAAGGTCAAAAACAAGAAGAAATCTGGGTTCACACTTGGCGAACTGCCAAACTTCCCGAACACATTCTTTTGCTGGTTAGTCTCTGCACCAGCCGTTTCATTTGTAACAGCAAAACAAAAAATATATAGAAGTCATTTCATGACAGAAAGGATATAATACAGTTAACTGGCCAATTAATTCATGTGTAATCAATAATAGGCATATGAAATGTACATTCATGTTGGAGAAAAGGACTGTTCTATTAACCCGTTTCATACGGAATCCTGTTAATTTATATAGGCCTATGTAGCCTATAGCCCTATTGGGATTTCAGAACTCAGTATAGCACAGATTAAATTCAAAAGATCAAGTGCTCATATTGGTGCAATTACAGAAAAAGCACACATCATCTACCGCTGATTGGTTTGCCATTTTGATTATACATTCATAGATTCTCTGTGTGTGAAGAGTCATGAAGGTCATAGGCCTAACGTGTAAACATGGTAGGGGTGCATTAACAATGGAAGTCGTACAGTGGAATGTAATGATTTGTGGGTCGTTGCGGGCCTATATTGGCAGTACATATGCATCGTGGCAACGCCAGGAAACCATTAGGTTTGTATGTACACACTGTCTAAATTCCCAGGCACATACAGGGTGAACGCACTTTTGATGTTTTGGTTTGGCGGCTGTTAGTGATGATGTTGTCATGTATTACTGATTAGGGTGCTAATGAGGGTTATAAAAATGCTGACTTTTCATCTAATGAATATTAGGGAAAAAATACACGGTATTCACTTTTGATCAGTTTATTTACACTAACTTAGTGAAAATATTTCGCAAAGAAAAATGAACGTAATTTGATCAGATGGTCTAAATGACGAAGTATTATCTTTCAAGATCCCAGATCGTCGTATCTGCGAGAATAATGCTGAAACACGTACGCCCTCTATCGTCAAGCGAAAATATTTGCAAAGGAAAATGAATGCTATTCGATAAGGTAGATGACGAATCACTATCTTCCAATACCCCAAAGTCGTCATATAATCCATAGTCTCCATCTGCGGGTACAATGACAAAATGCGTACGCCCTCTATTGTTCAGTGCAAGTTACCTTGCCTAATCTTTCCTAAAGTTAGTTTGATAAACATTTTGGAGGTATACACTTCTTCAAAGCAAACACTTTACAGCGATACATAAGCGTTAAAATATATACTTAAAGTATATTTTCCCCTTTTCGCCACTTTTAGGTTTGAATTTATTTCTTCATTAATTTCTTTAGAAAAATAATCAAATTCAGAGCCGTAAAGGCCTGTTTTATAGGGGAGCCCCGAGTCAGTGTACAATACTAAGTTAGCACAGTCAAAACAAAGTCACAATAAATATTGATATGACATAGTCTACAAAGGATTTGTAATCTAATTTTGTAAGACCATGGAAGTTATATATCATTAATTGTCTTTCAGTGAGTACATATTCTTATACAGCCAGGTATGATACTAAAAGAAAGCACACACTATCTTAAATAAGTTATCCAAAAGAAGTGTTATTATGGATCAATTCCTAACACAATTTTAAAGAAAATTTTTGGAAAACGTTACCAAATCAACAACTTAAAAGCCCTGTCAAAAGGAATTAAAATGGATTCAAAAAGGGCAAGAGTTTCGATATTAGCAGAATTTTTGCAATTATCATGGCAAACATAAAAGATATATGATTATAAGAATATACATAACATTATTACACTGTTATACCATCCCACAATTTTATGCTTGTCATTAAATATATCTCTTACCAAGATTCTGCGATAGAATGGGAAGCTCAAATCTCATTTCTTTGACTCAGTTCTGCTCCACTGTCTCGCTACTATCAGAAACTGTTTTTCGCATTTTTTGATAAGGTTAATTAAAAATGGACGTAAATTTTAAAACCGCCGTAATATCTGTCTGTAATGAGTCAATGTGCATATTTTTGCACACACGGTTTCTGGTTGTTGTAGTGTCAATTCTTCCTGTATTGCATTTTTGTGTTCTAAAAGCAGGGCCGGCGCAGTGTTTTCAAAAGTGTGGGGCCCACTTCCGGGTTTCATGAGCTAACAAGCAAAAAAAAAAAAAAAAAAGGTCCTCAGCTCATCTCTACCCGTCCCCGTCCACTTCCGGTTTTCTTCAGCTGACAAGCAAAAAAAAAAAAAAAGTCCTCAGCTCATCTCTCGCCGTCCATTTCCGGGTTTCTTCAGCTAACAAGCAAAAAGCAACAACAACAACAACAACAACAAAAAAAGGTCCTCACCTCATTCTCTCCCCTCCCATTTTAGTGCCACTTACGTACTTCCGGGTTGAAAAAAGTGTGGGGGCCCAAAGTGATGGCACCTTATGTATTCCTTTGTATGGTGCACAAAAAGTGTGGGAGCCCGAGCCCTCACGGCCCCCACGGCTGCGCCGCCCCTGAAAAGCACCTCTTGTATCCCTTTTCTTACCATTTTGACCGATAACAGGCTTCAGTACACACAGTCAGTGTATTAGAACTGGGCCCCGTTGCTAGAATCTTTGCGTTTAAACGTAACGTGCAACTGATTGTCACTGGCCAATCAAAATCATTGTTGCATGCATGTCTTCTTAATAGGGCAGACCCTGAGCCAATCAGAATGGTTGTTTCAAAATTAGCAATTATTTGCAATTGATTGCAACTTTCTTGCAACGGGGCCCTGGTTTTATTGCTTCTTCGTATAAACGTGATAGTGATGAACCAATGCAAGTAGAACTCAATTAACCTTCAAAACATCATCAGCGCAAAATCTGCAGTCATTACCTCCATTCGGTTGATGTTTACCAGGCTTGTATATTTGTCTGTCATACTCAAATGAACTAATACTAGTTGTTAAGCAGCATAAATAAACAACTTAGCCAACCTGGGAGGTAAACTAGACTCTAAGAGGAACTTTCTTTTGGATGATTGCTCTGTAGCCGAAAGTGTTACTTTGAAAAGCAATATGATATAGAATGGTTGTTATGCGTATCGTATATCTTGCACCCTTCCGTGGTGGTTAATATGTCTTCCGTCGTACTTCCTGAAGCTGTATATAGGTACTGCTGTTTCCATGCTGGTTGTATTATCCTACTTCCTTCAGAGGGTGGGGGGAGTTACTACAATTTACTGCCAGAAACAGCGCCCCATACGTTTTTTTTTCTTTTATTTTCTCTCCCTGGTTTAATCTGTTAACTAAATACGACGAAGTTTTTATTCAGTCGTTTTATTGAAACATGATGAATGTATTAAAAAAAACCCCATTAAACACGTACACACACCCTTTTTTGAATGACACAAATTGTACGGTATTAGTATATACAATGCCTATATGTATATTTGCATATATATATATATATATATCATATATATATATATATATGTTATATATATCATATATAACTGTCAGGCACATAGATGTGGGAAATATGCACACAGGTATTCACTCATATGAAGAGAAACATAACGTTCAATAGCAAACACGTATTACTAAAATGTCAATGGATTATCATGGCAATATTAAGGCATAATAATGACAAACATATGCCACATGAATTATACAGCAGATATTAAAAAAAAAAAACTAATACAATTTATAAGGTTTCTAAATACAATTTTGTTACATAGCTTGAACACGAAATGTATATATGGGCACATCCAGCACACACACTCACACACTGCATCACATAATATGTGATGTTACAAGAAAGGCGCTTTTTGACTGAACGTTTAAACGCTCCTTAACAGTCACTGTCAGACAAATTTACGTTTCAAATTGTTCACAAACAGAACACTGATCAAATCAATTAAAATTTCTACGGCCTGAATATGATTGAAAACTGAAAATGCATTATTCACTGTCTGTCACGATGCACTTATTAGTGTGTACAGTGAACACTTGTCCTACTCTTTATAATGCATGCGAAACCAAAACAGTCTGTTTATAGAACATTAAAGCACTAAGTATATAATGGTCACTGCTCTTGACAATCACTTGTGTAGACCATCTAGGTGTGTATGTTAATGAATCGGTTTAGATGACGCCCCTATTGATGAGTGCAAAACTGAAACTTGGTGAGAGAAAATTGCAGCTCTATGTAGACAAAATGAGATCTACATTACAAAGTGGTACAGCCAGAGATGCAATTCAGTCTCTTCTCTCCCTTACGTGATAGTCAACGGATGTCTTACTAGATTTTATTTTGGAGAGACAGCTGAGCTTAACCCGTTGAGGACAAGCTGGTTTTGCTATAACACACGCCATTACCAATAAGTACCCTGTCCGTGTATACTCGGACTCAAGGCTTCAACGGCTCAAGATGGCGGCTGGCGATGACTTGACCATCAACACACATCGGTACTGCAGCACTATTTTTCTTTGTCTTCTCTTCAGTTTTCTTCTCAGTCTGTCCTTCCTTCCGCCGCTTACCCAGCGCGCCGGGGGAGAGAAGTACCATGGCATCGTTAGTCATGCGGGGCTGAGCTCGGCTAACATTGTCATGTTTTGTATTCTTGTCTGGTTCGCGTGCAACAAGAAGAACTATCACCGAAGACAGACCGTCTTTTGGCCACGACAGTGTCGTCACTGTGCTAAGGCGCTGGGGCTACACGACGTCGAATCCGATAGCAACGCTGCTTCATCGTCGCTCCCGTCATCGTCATCGTCAGCTGAGACGTCTCTGCACAATACTCTAAAGACCGGTGCCACAGTAGGATCGGGGACGGCACAAGGCCAAGCCGCCTCCTCTCGGCGGAACTCACAGCCCAGGTCGCTTGACTCGATGTCTCCTAGACTTACCCTCAGGAGTTCCTCGGAGAGGTCTAAGTCGCCGGAAGAAGACTGCAACACCAGTTCGTTTTCACAAAGAAGACGTCTCAGCAAACCAAGTTCCTCTAGTCTAAACCAGGAAAATGCAAGACCCTTCTCACCCACATCAGAGCTCTCATCCATAGATTTCCACAACCAGCAGCTCACTTCCTGTGGGAGCATCAACGTCTCTCCACAGGATGGTCCCGAGGAGGGGCCAACAATCCAGACAGAGTATCGCACTTTCCCCGAGGCCGGCCTGAACAAGTCACAGCTATCCAGGCGACACCAATCCTTAGCAATTGCATTCTACGTTTTTAGTGTTATCGCCATCATTGGGGTTCCAATTCGATTGGCGGGATCCGTGGAATGTCTCATGATGAAATCTCAAAACGTCGGTCTAATATTCGAGGAGATCCTCGACATAAGTTTCCTCATATTGCTCCCAGCAGGTACTGCTTGCATTGCGTTGTACCACGACGCAATTTTCGTCGACACTGCTCTCAATTGCTACGCATCAGCTTTTCTCCTCGGAGGAAACATTTGGCTGGCGACCTTCCGCGTTTTACTTCCGGTTGGTGAACTCCTCGGAAATAACTTCGTCGTTGCATGGACCGCCTGCGACCTTAATGGCACTTTTGGGAATTTCCTGCGATCTACAAGTAAGGTGTAGGTGAAATACTGTAAGGTCATCTCAAAATCAGTAAATGCTTTGACTCAGATATTGACGTTTTGAACGATATGTTTACCTCATATATGTTTCAAATGTGTTGGGCACAGGGGGCTCTATTCATGAGTTTGAGGAATATTCTTATTGACTTTTACCTTCTGTTAGAAGTGTCGAGTTACGATAAATGCAATGGATATATCTTCGACATCCACTCGTAAGAAGACACTGTACATTTAAGCCAATGCACGTTGTCTAGAGGCAAACATACACATAGACACAAACTCTCTCTCTCTCTCTCTCTCTCACACACACACACACACACACACACATACTCAAACACGCAGACAAATTCATGTTATTTTAATAGGAACACGTTAAAGACCAAATAGCGTGGAGGTTCATGGTCATCGTCAGAATCAGAATCCACTTGGGTAGGCATTAATAACTACGAATAGCAACGGTCAGCGAAAAAAAAATGTGTATTGAAGAGTACGTTCATCGAACGACTCCAATCAAGATTATTCGCCCGTGTGTATATGACAAATATCAGTGATTAAGCTGTATCCCCCTCTAAAAGGGATTCTTGACTTTATCCGGACCGGGTCAACCTTTCCCACTCCATTGGTATCTTCACGCAATTGGGTCTAAAAAGGGGGTCGCCGGGATGAAAATTACTTCTGCCAATCTATCTTTGCTGTCGAAATCCGTGCCCATTAAAATGAATATTGACACTATGCCTATGATCTTTATTCATAAAAGGGGCAACCATAATAATATTATGAACAATACCTGTTATGGGATCTATCCATTATGTAAATCATAAATGTGACTTCTATTCGTTTATGACTTGTGTATTTTAATGGACTACAACGTTTTCATTTTGTTGTGCTGGTAGGTATCTTTGAGATGACAATAGTATCGATAAAATGATGTTTGTTATGAGTGGTGTATTGTCATAAGTGATATCAAAGCAAAGTACTGAAATGTCTTGTAGAGACCTGTTAAGATAGAAATCCCTGCCAACAATAAGTTCGGTAATGTCGGTATGGTTCAACTCTAGTTGAGTTGAGACTCCTGGGCTGTGTGTGTACTTACATACATCAGTGACATAGGTGGACTCTATTAGTTACAGTTATTCTCGAATATCATACCCAAGTCTGACCATTCTCATTGCATGGTATCCCACGCCTTGTCTTTATTCCCTTTTTGTGCTTTAAGTGGCTTTTGGCACCCCCCCAAAAAAAAACAACAACAAAAAACAAAAAACCAACAACCCAACCACACAAAAACAAAACAAAACAACCCCCTCAAAACAATTCAAACAAACAAACAAACACAAAAACAAACACAAAAATGTGTGCACACAGTGCAGGAAAGACCACAGCGTCCCACAACGTGACAACGTAAAACACAGTGTGGACACACTGTGCACACTTTAATAGTGAAATTTCTTCACACTGTTAAATTCGAGCGCTTTAACCATTGTGAACACATTGTAAATCACCAATTTACAATGTGCAACAGAGCATTGCTGTGCGAACTCTCTGTGAAAGGCTACATCACAGTGTGAAAATCATCGTCACACTGTTGCATTCCAGCATTTTCACGACTATGTGACCACATTGTGAAAACACTGTGCGACACTGTGTTTTCTCCAGCAGGACAATATCCAACATCCCTGGAACAAAAATGATTTAAGATAATCTTCTTAATACTTGTTTCTTACAGATTCCTCGATGACTCATTTCTACGTGGAGTGTGGTATAATCGGAGCGGCCATTATGTGGACTATCTGGACATCCATAGTACCCAGTCACCTTGTTCGCTTCGACCAGGGTTACCCGGAGTTTCAGTCTTTTATTACTTCCGGGTCACCGAAGAGTCTATCCATCAAGAAGAGTCTGAGAGGAATATTTGCAGGCTGGTTCACGAAGAGTGATGCAGATCCCGATGAGCATACTCGACTTCTTTCCCGTGACCAGCGGGACATGGATCCACTCTTACCGGTGGTTCTTAAGCGCACTTACATCCTATCCTTTGTAGCAGGTATAGCTTACTTCATCTGTTCCTATGTCCTCCTAAGGGAGAGTTCTGCGAAGGAAGGCGGCAGGGGAAGTGCCGGCGACCAACGTAACGAGTCGCTGGTATACATCCAGTGGTGTTGTACTATGCTCTTCTACCTCCCCGTGGTCGTAGTCTGTCTCCATCAGCAACGCCTCACACGGGACTGTGACAGCGTCATCACCCCGTCGGGATCGTCCACGCTCTCGTCCTTCCTGGGTGGCGACGACATCGTCCTACTCATATCTCTCTTCGGAGTCTTCGCCCTGGCCATCTTCCGTCTCATCTCTGCCATCGGGATTCTTTTTCGATCTTCCAACCTGGCGGAAGACGTTGCCCTTGCCTCCTTTGCCATATTCTTCTCTCTGTACGAAATGGTGAGGGCGTGGCTTATGACGTCATTCCTGTTGCTAGTTCAGAGGCAGGTGATTACCGGCCCCGCCCAGGTTCGATGGACCCTGGTGCTCTTGGTCTACACCGGGATGGCCTCGGCTGTACAGTGGGTAGCGGATAGCCTTGAGAAGGATACATGGCCCGTGGAGAGGTTGTTCTTTCGAGAAAAGGTTGGCTTAGTAATTGGTATTCTCCTTCGACCCATGGCCATGCTGAACGAACTCTACGCGGCTGTCGTCTCTTACCACGCCTTTAAGACAATTCGATCTACGCCGTAACGTATCTTGTGATATATTTCATTTGTAGTAAACCCGCTTAAGATGTACTGTAAAAGTGTAGAAATGTTTTGATAGAATGTATATGTACGCGCACGCGTATATACATATTGGTTCATATCTTGGTGTGACATTGCTGCTGTGCAATGGTGATCTTATTTGTGCAAGTAGAGAAATAAAGAAAAACTAAAATAGACTGAAGGTATGTTTATTTATTAATTAAAGATTATATTAATCAATTACTATTAATTAATTAACAAATTAAGATCATTTACTTGCGTAGAATTTTTATGACATCTGCATTAAGGCTCTCTTATCCATGAGACAATCTCTGTTGTTTGAACAGTGCTGAAATTGAAATTGAAGTGTTGTATATGCAATTAGTACTACCAGTAGTTCTATCATCTGAATGTAATAACGTTTTCTGTTATTGTACATCTATTGGCATTCACGTGATATAACGCTGTGAAGGTACGAACTATGTTTCGAATGTCAATGTTGTCAACAAAGATATCTTATTTTGTTCACATTGTATATTTATTTTGTAAACGTTGTATTCTAAAATCGATGAAAATTGATACCTTTACAATACATCGAAATTTTAGTATGACCTTCGCCTTTATGGTGTATAATATGCAAATACTGCAGCTTGCAGGATTTAATCCTCTGTGTACCACTGTCCAAAGTCATACTGTATTATGCGTAACATTTGTGCACAGTTGGCTCGTTAGCACACGAAAAGTATGTAAAGCAGATACATGTTGACTTGTGCTGATTTATATAGGCCTGGTACCCTCAAATTCATTTTTTAGCCATATTCACAATTTCCTAAATTTTTTTTTCTTCAGTTGACTTTTGTATGCTAATGAGAAATCTGTACAAAAAAAAAAACGTTCTGTAAGACATAGTGACGTCATCTGTCAATCATTGTCCAAATCATTGGCCAAACGATTATCTAAATATGTTTGTTCTATGATTTTGAAATATTTTCTTCAGATGATTTTTGTATGCCAATGAGAAAACTTTACAAACAAAAAACAATTAAAATTTTGTAAGTGACGTCATCTGGCAATCATTGCTAAGTACTAATAAAATTATGATTAATAAAAGAAATTGGAATGCACTTTCCCCTAGAACGAGCATGATATTATCATTACATGCACTCTCATAATCATGACATTAGATATCTATTTTTGATGTTTTAGATAGTTCTGCTATTCCCAAGGTATCTCGTATTTTGTTTTACTGGATTATTTCATTTATTTATTTTTACTTGAAAGAAAAGTGTCAAATAGTAAGAGACAGTCTGAAATAATATAGTTTGACGTGATACTTATAAACACTAACGGATTTTATCATTTTTCCTTTAACAGTTTATGACATTTCTTCTACCTAAACCTTGATATTAAAATGATAAATCAAATCAATGAAATTACTGCACTTAAAATATTAATAATTTGAATTAATTTTTCTTTTTGCAAGCGTTGTAAAATAATGTAAACTGAAGTGAAATGTGCGCGTCAGCTACAGAGGAGAAGGGAGAAATAGAAAGAGATGTACAGTGTATATTTTGTAAAGCCAGGTTTAATATTCATGGCATGAAATATTTGTGGAGTGTAGTCGACGGCCTTTAATGCGATATGATATTTTCGTGAACTACCAGTGGCATTTAATGCATTGTGTAGACAAACACTTTTGTGTGCATTTTATTTTCACCAATCTTTGTTCTCACGAAACTCGCGAATACTTCACGCTCGCAAAATGGTGTACAGTACACGTCCTTGTAGAGACTGGATGCGATGCAGCCCAATGTCAATGCACTATCTCTGTATAGATATGATTTGCAATATTGCACATACAGAATTGAAAAGCGAACGGATGCAAACGAAACAGTCGTTGAATTCACACGCTACAGAGGCCGAAATGACTTATCGTTTTATGCCTGTCGAGCTTCGTAAAGCAATTTTAGTGAATGTGTATGCCATACACACTCGTTGCAAGGTCGCAGTAATAAGCGGACTTGTTCATGCTTTGATGTGAAGGCGTACTCCACTCGTTCAAAAGGACTGTATAGTCCAGATCCACTTGATTGCAGCAAGGCCCGTGCTTGTGACTAAAAGGTGTCTGCCTAATTCTTCTTGTACTAGCACCTGTATCTTTGTGAACCCTTCAGAAGGTAAGAACGTGTCCATGTCATCACAGTGCCATGCGCATCATATTGAATGTTTACAGATGTGACTATAATAGTGTTTGTTGCAGTTGTGTGTAAATAATTATACGGCCGTTATCAAAACGTAAATATGTCAGTTATTTCTATACTGTTCACTGCACGTGATATTATCGTGCGGCAAGGGTTTCAAAGGTTAATAAATTGTATGCTTTAAGCACACCGACCCTCGTGGCAAATGCGTTGTATACGCAATGTCGAGTATTACGCAGGCATTTGCAGGTACCTATACATCCAGGGTACTGATTACAACTGAGTGTCAGACATGACACAATAAATAAATGTAAGCACCTGCATTTTATCAATCACAGGAACTTTTCATATCTGAGCTGCAGTAAAAGTGTTAAGTCTTACAATGATCACGATCTGTGTAGGGACTATCGGTTTTAGCTCGGACAGATGAGTCCAAGGGTCAAAGGTTAGGTATGCTTGGCTAGCAGGTGGGCAACTTTAGGTGTGGTCGCAAACATTACATATCAGGGAAAATATAAGGACCGATTGGCCTACGCACGTAACACGGATACGATTTTCAGAAAAGTACAAGAATTCTGACTAAAAGAGCTGGAAAGCGCTGGAATGCAATTAGCAGGCTAGTGAAATAGTCTGTTGAAATGATGGAAAATGAGTTTTTAATGTATGTATTTCGATAACATTGATTAGCAACAGAATCGCATAACTTGCTTGCAGAGCATGCAGAGTGGGCCCATACAGATCACTCCACTCTTATATCAAAGCAATACAATTTCAAAAGCTCTAAACAATCACCTCAAGTCACTAGCTTTCCTTACCCTTTCTGTGCGAATGGTTCAGATGTGGACAAATTTCACACCCAAACTAAATCATAATACAGTAATACACGTAGATTACACGGATGGAAGGTTGTTTGGGTATAATACCAGTACCTGCAGATTGAAACCCATTGTGTGCATATAGTGTCAGCAAACTTAAAGTGGTGGTGTATCATTTTGGTTGAGACATAACTTCAGATTTCTAGCATTTGTTGGTACGATGAGAATCGTTTATGAGATGTGAAAGAAAATGTAATTCAAGAGGATTTTAACGTCTATTTGATAAATATTGGTTTTGAAATGCCTGAGATATCCAAAACAGAGCGATTCTTTCTGCACGGAAACAGGCTTCTATTACGGTAAAACTATAGTAGTGTCGGCTTTTTTTATGCACGCCAAATAGAGCATTGATATAATCAATAACTCATAATAATGGGATTATAATACATCGAACCCAAGGCTTCTGAACGCTATACCATAAGACAGTATTCTATACATCGTTTAGTTCCAGGCTCTCTGGCGTGTTACTCGGCAGTGGGAATGAAGGTTAACCCTATAAAGCCCAAGGGGGGGGGGGGGCACAATGTGCCCCCCCTACCAGATTTTCCTTTGCCACTCCTTCGTCCTTAATCCGATTTTAACCAAATTAAGTGACTTTTCCTAAAATCTTATTGCGAACATTTTGATATATGATTTAGCTATATTTGATGTTGCTGGTTGCCATGGCAACCATAAACTGACGACCATGTCAGTCAGATTTTGCATCTTTTTTCTGTTCCCATTTTATTTAACAGCATTACAGTGTATGAAATGGGTGTTTCTTGGCTGAAATTTGTTGAAGAAGCAAAATTCGAAGTAATTATGGTCCTGGAAAGTTTTTCTTATTATTTCCTTTGTTTTTATGTGACAAAGGCATAAAACAATAGATATAATAGAGATAATTGAAAACAATTATATTTTCTACAGATTGCCCTTATATTTTGAGTTATTTTGATTCCTTCACCCAAGTTATGCCCCTAATATCATTAGTTTATCATATTATCAATTTGCAATCTCAAATTTCCACTATCATGCAAATATGAAATGTCATAATTATACATGTACCCATCCCAAACATTTCATCTCAGGTCTCATAATGTATCACTATGTTGATATGAATAGCGCCCCCATGTGGTGACCTTGAGAAATTTCAAACATAACAAATAATAAAATTCCAATTGCTTATCATTTGTGGCAAATATGAATATGATTGGTCTATAACATGACATATATAATGGGGATAAAGAAATTATACCGAAAAATCATGTTTTTAGCATATTTCCTATGTATATCTCTATATATTTATGAATAGCGCCCTCCATGGGTGACCTTGTGAAAATGCAAATATACGGTCATGTAGAGTATGAGTTACTCTACCCACGTGCCAAATATGACGATGATACATCAAATAATAAAAAAGTTATATAGGGGGGGGGGCACAATGTGCCCCCCCCCCCCCTTGGGCCTGTGAGGGGTCAAAATAGCTTGGGCTTAATAGGGTTAAACGACTCAATACAGTCATGTGTTTATCAAGAGCAAAAGTTCAACCACCATTACATGTACATATTACAATGACCATGACTGAACGCATTTACTCCGCATTAACCATTTGCGATATCACCAGTCTGGGTTTCACATTTTTATGTCACATTCCGTGTTGATTGCTTGCTTTTACCTGAAGTCGATGATCACGGTGACTTAGCCAATGTTTGGACCAAATAACCCTGTCCCATTTAAAACCAATACCGCTTTGCATGTTTTACTTGGACTAATGGGTACCTACAACTCAATTTCATACAGGCACAACGTTCTTTGCAGAGTCATGTAGTCTCTGCTTAGGACTGACACATAATAATTCGTTAACATCTTATAAAAAAAACAGATGTCATTTTATTTTGAAGGTTTTACGGCCATTTAACCAGTTTAACCTTACATAAAGGACTCTGTCACTCAGTTCTACGCTTTTTTGAATAATTTTGATATTAAATCCATTGATAAGCCCTAAATCACGCAGACAAATGAATTAGTGTTTACACGTCAATATTTAGCATTCTTGTGTGAATTTGTGTATGTTCATGATGTTATTATACATTATACGTATATGTCTGTATTTGTATACATATGATATACACATAGTACTTTCATACATACATACATAAATATATGTGTGTGTATCCGTATATATTTTCACACACACACACACACACACACACACACACACACACACATAACTGCATTTAGGATCAATAGCCAATTACGTTGATGACATATCTGATTTAGATGAAGCTGAAATTCTTGCTTTGCATTAAAAACAGTAAAGTAATACCGTTATCATAAGTCAAGACACTGTTTATATACGTATAGTAAGCGGAACGTGCACTATGTCACCTTCTCTTGGGTGGATTTTTTTTTTTGATCAAAAAAACCGACTTAATATTAACCTATCTCTTCAGAGAAATTGTGATTCTTGTAGAGTTGATACAGATCACCTCTGGTGCAGGAAAAAAAAATCAACGTGTTTAAGTAAATTAACATCTTGTCCATTATAGTTGTCGTGGTCATGGTGGTAATATTAGAACACACAAACACACACACACACACGCACACACATGCAGTATGTGGCACACCTGAAATCGTTACATGGTTTTATCTAATCGTTTTATTATTAAGCATTTTTTCCAAGCAAATTGCAAAAAGTATTTTGTTTGATATCCATCACGATAATTGAATCAGTTGTTCATCTGTCATCTTCGTATTTCAGTTCGTATGTTTTCACACACACTCTCTCTCTCTCACTTATTTCACTTTTGAAAGGATGTTCTTGCCTGAATACCTTGAAATGACATTTTTTTCTCAATTTCTTTACTCCACTGTCACATTTTTCTAGAATCAAAAGCGGAAATTATTACCACATGATATGAATGACGTCATCTAAAGAAAATTCTCCCCCACACATAGAAATACACCACCATAGTGAACACAGGTCAAAGATAACTTGTACTCATACAATGTGATACCTTTGAAAATGAAAGGGCTCGGGTCACATCGTCAGATTTAGAATCCTAAAAAAAGGGCATCAACTGAATGTCGACTTGTTTTGGATGTTTTCCCTAAGTTTCTTTGTCTTTTTATCATTTTGCCTTGCAAGGTTAGAGGTCAGAGGTCAAAATGGGGACAAGTTTTGGTTCACCTAAGAGGCTCCCAGAGGTAGACTTGAGAGGAAAAACGATCATCGTTACAGGAGCTAACACAGGTATGAGAAAATACTTCTTAGGAGAACTCCCAAAATAGTAACGTTTCTTGTCATCCAATTTGTCATCAACAAAACAGTTACAATTGATACGAAAATAGGCCTATGATTATTTTTCAACAATGATGATAGCGTCGTCAGCGTTGTCGGAACCCTGTGATTAAATTCAATACCAATTCCATTCCATTCATTCCAGTCAAATAATAGTTGTGTCTATCCAGCAAAAGGGTGAAACAAAAATGGAAAGTATACATGCGTTTCACAAATCATACTCTTCTAAAAATTCGGATGTAATAAGTTGGTTTAGTTAAAGATGAGTCATAGGTATATCAGAAATGTTATACAGATGAATTGAATTAGAGTAACTATCATACTTTTCAAGCTTGACACAAAAGTAAAGGTGATGGAAAAGAGCAATTAACTATTGGAACAGAGTCCGTAAAACGTTAATCACTATCGGTACATGAGTACATAACGCATCACAGCTAATGTCATGAGTGTTGAATGTATGGGAGGAAAAAAATAGTTTTATTTGCTGGGTAGATAACTCATCACTAAAAACGTGATATATATATATATATAAATATATATATATATATACACACATATACATTATATATATATATATATATATATTATAATAATAATGTCATTATTATTATTACAGTGTGTTTGATAGGAACAGGCATTTTGTGTACAATTAGTATCATACGGTTATTAATTGATATGCACAGCTAGTGAGGAAAGCTATAATAGAAACCTATGGCAAAAGGCAATAATTTGCCTATTACGATGTTCTCTAGGTATAGGATACGAGACGGCAAAATGTCTCGCCCAGGCTGGAGCTAGAATCATCCTGGCCTGTCGGTCTGAGACTAAAGCACAAGAGGTAAGGTGTAATGTGTACTCCTAACAACATACACCTGTCAGTCTTATAAGATTAAAGCACAGGAGGTAAGGTGTTTTATGTACTCCTAGCACCATACACCTGTCTTTCTGAGACCAAAGTACAGGAGGTAAGGTGTAATATGTACTACAGCTATATGAAGCATAATGTAAAATTATCCTAAACGTAAGCATGGTAAGGTTTCGGCTAAGGTTGCGTGTGTGTGTGTGTGTGTGTGTGTGTGTGTGTGTATGTGCGTGTGCGTATCTATATAAACTCACCCCAGGAATGCAATGTTTAAGTAATTCTTTTCTATCGGAGCAACAAAAATAATGGTAATACCACTTACAACAATTATTTGTGTCATTAATCTTACAGCAATAACAATACCATCGCTTCTCTGTATAGGAAGCTGATCAAGTCTCGAACCCCAAATCCCTCTTCTGCTTTTATTTTTTTTTCCTGTACTTTCGACATTTTAAGGGAATGTAAAGGGTAGTCGTGTGTTTGTGTGCACCTGTATAAGAATGAAGCGTTACGTATTACGTGCAATGCCACAACATTTCATTTCATTTTATTACATCGTTAGGGGTGCAAGACAGTGTAACTGAAATGACGGTCGTACGTTACTTCTTCTTCTTCTTTTTTTCTTCTTCTTTCTTTGATACCCGGTACTAATTTCAATTCTCCTTGATTGTGAATGTGAAAGGCAATTGAACGCATGAAGAAAGATCATGCGGCAGAGAAGGCGGACGGATCCAAAGCGAGAGTTAAAATAAAGGTTAGTGGACTAGAGATTGTTAGTACAGTGTTTCCTCTTTATGTGGTAAAAAATGATATTCGAGCAGGCCTGTAATTTATAGCAGAAGGCGAAAGTGTAACTCCTTTTCTTTAATGTATGTGGACGCGGGAAGGGCAGATGTAAAATTGTCAAAATGATTCATTAATAGGCGACTATCAGTTTCTATAAAATAATGTAGCTACACACGTATGTGATACATACAATTTATTACTACAGAATTTATATTCACGTATTACATTCAGGAAATATTATTATAATGTATGTAATAATGATAGAATTGTATTTTTACCCATACCAAGGACGAATTGTTTGAAGCGATGTGCGTTTTATAATGCATGAACTTAATCAATGATTTACCCCAAAATATTCGAAATATCGATAATTTTAAGCTCTTTTACACAAAAAATTCAGAAAGTACATTTTCAGATATCATTTAATTTTCTCTTACCACTCATTTGTTATAAATCCTTGTTTTATTTTTGTTTCTTTTAATTACGCATATCATTTTCCCCACAGTTTGATTTTGTTGTTATCAAAATGTACTCTAAGTCATTTTATACTTATATTCATATCTATTCCAATTTTAGAACTGTTCACTGTATGCTATTTACACCTGTATGTTGTGTTTTGTCAATTTTTTTTATTATTATCACTATTATTAGTCTTGTACCAGTTCCTCTGTTTTTTATTCAATTTTGTACATTCTTACGCACGGCCTTGCTGAAAAACAGCTTCAAAGCTGATAGCAGGCTTTTTTACCGTGTTGAAATAAACAAATAAGAAAAAAAAAACCCATGGGAGTTCCTCTAGTGTGGTCAACTCTAATGTCAATTTGTGTGGCACATTAGGAAAGCATTTGTGTTTGTCTCATTGTTAGAATCTCTGGGTTTTGTAAGAGATGATAGAAGGAACATTGATAGAAACTGGCTGGAATACACTTGTGTACGCTATGAAGTTGCCACTTTACTGGGCTTTGAGCAGACAAGAGATGGATTATATATAATTTCATATTTGTTCCAATGAATCATGATAATGCAGGAAATAAAAGAAAATCATGCATTGTACGTATATTCTGATATCAAGATAACACTGTGTGTATGTGCGAATGTGCGTATGTGTGTGTGTTTGTGTGTGCGCGCCTACAGTGAGAATATACGCAAGCATGGATACTGACACACACACTATTATGCGTATAAAAGTACAACATTGCTGAATATTCCTATTTGACACAGGTCGACGAACTGGACCTAGAGTTCATGACCCTTGACCTCGGGTCACTGGCCAGCACCAAGTCATTCGCGGAGGCGTACAAAGCCAGGGGATTTCCCCTACACGTATTGATCTGTAATGCTGGGCTAGCTTGGGGGCCCGAAGGTAAGTCTGTGCGAAATAACGTTCTACTTTATTGATACTGGGGTTTAGATTTTCGCGACGGGGACGTTCAGATTGAGAGAGAGAGAGAAAAAAAAAATGTTCTGAGCATTCGCTCATCAAAGTCAAAGTATTTATAGCTCCCGTCGTCTGAGTTTCACTACGCTTTCTGTGCTATTTTAAGTCCACTCAATTCACGCATTGAGAGCTACTTGATGCACTGATCATATGGGGGCGCCATTTTATATTTATAGGCAGTGTTTATAGGTTGCGTCTCCGCGTAACTTAAAGGTGCATGGTCCCGGTGTTTTAGTCAAATGCGTACTTGGGCGCACGGCGTAAGTGTCCTATAGAGACATACGCTATCGACTCCTCTTTGGCGCGTATATACGCTTTGGCCCACTTCCCCGAGTCCGAAGAAGTCCGATTCACTGTAGTCAGTGGTCCGATCACAGTTCGGCTCATGATTCGGCTGAGGGGGATGGCAATTTTAGCAAACTTCTTTTGTGATGTCAAAATAACAAGCACACATGCACGCACCCTGGCGTTACTACAGAATGCGCGATGGGCAGAGAAGACAACGAAGGCAACGTTACTTAGCAACACCTACTCTTGATGACAGCTCAACTTCGGTAATCTTCGTATTAATGCTAACGGTGGTCGGCAGTATCATCAACAGCGCCCTCTACACTACCGGGACTATGGACCTTTAAAGCTCCCTTTCAGCTTGACGCAGGGAGAGAGAGGAGAACATCCAACGCACTCGTCGTCTACAATGGTCTAAAACGTCAACGCCGCGAATCTAATGCTCCCTAATACCTTGATCAGGGTGGTGCGTTTGGTATAATGAAGCTGTTTAACATTTTGACGTTACAATCTCATAATACTTATTTGGGCTATCAGTAGCAACAGTGCTTACATGTTACTACCTCAAACAAATTCTTGTCTTGATGGCGTTTGTTTATTTGTCAATAATATTCCTCCAAGCTTTGTGAACCGAATTATAATACATGAAGTTTTCACGATGGCTTCGTTGCAGTGTAATAATAGTAATGATAATAATAATGACAATAATAACAATGATAATTACAATGATAATATTATTAATCATAATGTTATTAATAATTATGTTATTATTATTATTGTTATTATTATTATTATCATTATTATTATTATCATTATTATTAACGTTTTGTTGGTGATCATTAAGGTCGGTTTGTGGATCGAAAAATTAAAAAGATGTGTGCAGCTCTCTGTGACGTCAAGGACCCTTCGTGCACGGATCTAATTCCATAATATTCTCAATTTTGATGTCACAAAATGTACTATATATTGCAAGTTGCCAGCTAATACTGCTTTTACAGGTTTAGAGTGCAAACTATATTTCACCAAACCACAATCAAGTTTGTGCGTCTAGTCTCAGGTCTCGTCTCCAGCAACTGGACTAGGTAGAACCAGTGCTACTCGACTAGTCTCTCGACATTCGCTCTTAGTGTGACGAGGCCTTTGCGTATTCCCAGAGCTCATCAAATACCACATTCAATTTTGTCGTAAATAATGATTATATCTTCTAAAATGTTCCTGCATCATAGTTCTACAAAGAACCCACGTCTTCGCTTGTACGCGGACATAAGGTGAAGCACATTGTGAAACTCAGTCCGAACAATACCTCAGCATAATCATTCATGTCATCAAGGGCCATTGAGAGGGATAATATCACAAAGCGAAAGAGAAAGTGTGCGGGCGTAATATTGTATATATGGTGTGTTCGTTTAACTTATGGATTGCCTGTTAAAGTAGAAACACTGTGGAAGTGTCAAGAAAATGAATAATTTCGGTATCTTATCAGTAAATAATTCAATGATTAACTATATTGCTCTCTACCATATAGTTTTGCCACGGCACAACAGCTTCCGATTTGAATAATAAGTACATTATCATCCACAAAGCGCAGAACCTATAGACATTTATCTGCGCTGCATAAGCATCTGAGGTGCTTGATGGTGGTGAACAGTTAAAAAAAAAGAAGAAAAGATGTATTTTGAGTCGTGATTTAAAGACTGCTAAAGTATGGGGATTTCCTGACCTCTGGTGATGGACATACATACACTATATTGCTCAAACGCCGTTGTTTACATCGACAGGGCTGTGTGTAGTTACTTGAAACCAACAATGTGGCATGATAATATCACATCATTATGCATAATAGCTGAACGTTGTGTTACATTCTGATGGGATACAAATTGAATGAAAATGAAAAAGTCATTATGCATTCATTTGATTCTCTCTGTCTTCTCTCTCTCTCTCTCACCCTCTCCCTCCCCCTCTCTCTCTATTCTGCCATCTACCACCATCTAAGAACCAACCGCTGACGGCTTTGAGATTCACTTTCAGGTCAACTACCTATCGCACTTCCTGTTGACCCTTCACCTTCTGCCGGTTCTTAAATCCTCTGGACCAGATAGCCGAATAGTCTCGGTTGCCTCAGTCATGTACAAGTTTGCTAACTGGGACGTATCCGACTTCCAGTCATTGAAAATACGAGACACAAGCAAGAGATATAATACCTCCAAATTGTACCAGGTGAGTCGTGACAAGATCAATCTATAAAATTCAAAATCCAAAGATATCATCTGCCGTTGATCATGGAGAATTGTGGGAAATTGATTGTTTTATTGACGTTTTCAATTGATTTAAACTTGATTTCGATGTTTACATAAATTTCTTTCGTGAAAACTCTCACTAAGCATAGAAAAAGACATACGTTGAATGTGAGTTTTTTTTTATAGACGTTGTATATATGTTTTTCCCTTCAATCATTCCTATTTTTATCAGTAGTACCTACAATGTTTCCTGAATACTTCATCAATCACAGTGCTCTGTCATTTAGAACGTAAGCGTCACACGATGATGTTTGTATACATTGTAATATAATAAAACTCGATGATTTTATAAAGATGTGTTCGCTCTTCTCTTTCATCGGCACGCGCAGATTATGAACATGTTCTCATTGGCAAAGAGACTCGAGGGGTCAGGGGTTAGCGTGTTTTCGCTGAACCCCGGCTTGGTCGATACGGATATCAGTAAGCGTGAGGGTCAGCAGTTAACGGGAGCATCAAAAGCCGTCGTGAAAATGGTGCGCGCATCAAGTAAGTTGCATGACTAACCATATTTGCATCTAAGCGTCTCAGCAGATCGATCGTAGAGAGGTATATCCATGTTCGTAAAGGCACTTGGCAAACCGTTATTTTTTGTGGAGATAATATTGAAGGCTCTATATGTCAATGCCGTCTGTTGGGACATCTACACTTCTGTTTATTTGTAGAAGCATATCACTGCCAGTTATGACGTCATTTTGTCCACTTGGAAATAAAGTCGTAATGATTGTTGGTTAGTAACCTGTGACGTCAGATTCAGTTAGTGACTTGATCTATTCTAATGGCAAGCTCGAAAGTTATATACATATCATACAGCTTCTTTAAATCAGACGGGAACACTTCCTGTAAAAAAAAACAACAAAAAAACAAAAACACAGTTGACGTTACAACCTGATCATTTGGCCAGCCCCCATATGTCGATTTTTAAAAAACAAGTCAGTTCTCTTTTTTCCTGCTAATCTAACTTGAAAACTTTCATTCCCCCTGATTTCCGACAACGGTTAGTCAAGTGCTTTTTATCGTTGAATTTTGTATATATATTCTTTTTATAATAATTAATTGTGGTCCACACATGATGTCACACAATGAAGTAGTATCCTCATCCAGCGGCTCCAACATCAAAACTTGAAATTCAAAAATTTTGTATCGATTGCATTGTCCGATTTTCCTCAAACTTTCACTGATGTGCTCTTATAATGTTGCTGCTTTCACTCAATCAACATTTTTCTGTGGCTGTTTGGGTTGTGGTTTTCTCTCCCATGTCAGAGATGATGCGGTCCCCATTTGACGGTGCTGTGACTACTCTGCATGCTGCCGCTAACCCGGAGTATGACGGGAAAAGCGCCCTCTACTTCGAGAGTGCCAAACCACACTCTCTGACGTCACTACCAAGGTAAGTACAGTCGTTGTTTAGCGTACATAATGTACATGATGCGCTTTCTGTATTTGAATACTAACTTTAGGTCTTTACATACAGCTAGAGGCCACCGGAATATACTGGACATCCATTTTCTCCTAAAGGGGAGGGCAATTCTTTGTGAATACACATTTCTCGAGAGAAAACAATATCTTAGCTGAAAATACAGTGCTTTGGGAACCATAATTTAATTTTCACTTTAATAGTAGAGAAATGATGTCCGTTGCACCCTTTTGTAATTCCTCATGTTGTTCGAATCAACATGACTGTAGTCACTTTCTCTGCTTTCATTTATTTTTATCTTCTTTTCCTCACCTGATTTCTACATATCACTTGCTTGAGTCACTTCTTATTTATTTCTTATTCATTGCTCTTTCAATGTCGTCAGTAATGTCTAGAGTCGATCTTCATCGATCGGGAAAGAAAGAAAATAGGCATGGTAGTTGCGTAACTTCATTGTGAAGAGTGTGTCACGTGCATTTCTTTCTACACTCTCCTTAACCATGCAGAAGTGAGGAGAAGCAAGAATTGCTCTGGAAATATTCATTAGACTGTCTCAAAGACTACGTGACGGAGGACGTACTGAGCGAGCTGACGTCACAATAGATTATACGTCGTCATCTTAGCGTCATATGATCTCAAACAATATGCTGTCTGAAATAATTCTCTGAAGAGGCTTCCTACGGGAACCAGCTGACCTTGGTATCAAGTCTATGGGGATTTCAGAATTCAGTATGAAACGGGTCAATATCTAAACAATCTATAAAGTAACATGGTCCGTGACATTGAAACCTGCCTCATATTGTGCGATTTTGTCGCGCAATTTATAGCGATACGATGCGTTTCAATGCGACTCTGCTGAACAATATCGCGTATTGTTTTTCTGGGATGCAGGACAATTGAAACGAAAATGAAATATAAATCTTACACTTCCTGAGACAAAAAATCTTCTGCAATTCGACATCGCTTCGAAATAAATCGCACAATCTGAGCGGGGCTAAGCATATTTCAGAACGGAGCTGAATTCTAGAGGCTCACCAAATTGTAAAATAGTATTCGTATTTCTTAAATTACGTTCTCCTTCAGATGATAGCTTCGTTTCGTTTATTCATTCCAATAAAAAAAATCTGTGGTTACAAAACACAAAACAATAATCAATCGAAAATTGACATAATACAGACAAACAAAGTTCAAGTTTTCATATTTGCCAAAAATCAAACAATTCATGGAAATGAAAAAGAGAACTAGAGAAAAGCCTTGCGGCCTTGCACGAAATAAGTTCCCTCAGGTATGTACGAGTACTAGATTACGGAGGCACACTGAGTGTTTACAGTTTCGAGACAAGAACGGAACAAAAACAACAAAAACATATAGATGTAACAGTCATATGAAAATGTGCAGAAAAAAAAAAATACGGTTCAGTATCTGTCCAGAAAATACTTTTTGAGAGATTTTTTAAACACCTTTAGATATTTTTGACAGCGTATATCATTTGACAAAGAATTCCAAACAACGGATGAATTAAAACGGACAGATTTTTTTAGCAAAAGTTGTATTAAACATATAAAATAAATTACTGTTACGAGTATCATAATGATGGATGCTGTTATTTACGAAGAACATTCCAGAAATATTAAGAGGTAACATATTCTGAAAATGCAGAAATCCAATTATTGCTGTATAATATAAAAACAAATCATGAAAATTCAAAATTTTCAACTTTTTAAATAAAGGGGCTGAATGAGCAAAATAATCACTACCAGTGCAAATACGAACTGCTTTCTTCTGCAATTTTATCAATGCGTCTACTTTAGACTGACTACAATTTCCTCAAACAACTACACAATATGTTAAATAAGGTAATATCAATGAATTATACAAGATAATAAGAGCACGTAATGGCAAATGATATCTTACTTTATGCAATATGCCGACACACCTCGAAATTTTACTACTAACATAATCTACGTGTGTATTCCATTGTAAATGTTTATCAATATAAACACCAAGAAATTTAACAGTCTCTAATCGTTCAATACAATGTGAATCAACTGTAATTTCAATGTTCTCTATTAAATAAAAACCTTACTAAATTTATTATAAAACATAACAAAACTAGTTTTATCAAAATTAACAATTAACTTATTACTTTTAAACCAGTTACTAACTTTTTCTAACTCAAACTCAATATTATCCTTCAAATTGTCAGTTCCAGATTGGGTATGAAATAAAATGGTATCATCTGCATATAATATGAAATCAAAGTTTGTAGAAGAATGGATTATATCATTAATATATATCAAAAACAGCAAAGGACCTAAAATAGAACCTTGAGGGACACCAAATTAACTGCAGTTAAAGGTGAGGAACAATTTCCGAAAACTGTATATTGAAAACGGTTTGATAAATAATCTGAGAACCATTTTAAAGGGGTCCCTCGAATACCATAATAATGTAATTTATACAATAATATTTCATGATTTACAATATCAAAGGCCTTTGAAAGATCCAGAAAAAAATCCAAATGCAAAATTATTCATATTCAAAGCTTTAACAACTGTATCTTGGAGTTTTATCAAAGAATGATCAGTCCCATGACCTTTTTTTTTTTTCTAAAACCATACTGGTTATTACAAAGGATATTGTTAAAAGACAAAAAAGAAAAAACCCGATTATATATACATTTTTCTATTATTTTTGAAAAGCATGGTAATATAGCCATCAAACCTTTACCCACTGACGTCCCTCCACTTATTTCTGTTGTTTTGTTCTTATCCATGCTAGTCTTAAATGAATGCACTCTGGTACAAGGCTTCAGAAGTACGACGTAATTTACGTGTCATTCGCAGAATGCAAATTGCTCTATTCTGACGTAGTAAACATCACGCCGCCGAAGGAAGTTCACTGTAACATAATAGGGATGCTTCCACTTCGAATTATAATATATTTGTGTCAAAATTCTGTCATGGTTTGTAATATACAATATGAAATCAGAGTAACTATGTCGGTAGCTGGAAGAAAGACCGATATATCTTTTACTGACTATTACTTCCAATAACAACCTCTTGGGTTATCATGCGTATAACGATTATTGATGCTGATGTCAGTTTTTGTTAGTACAGGGTATGTTACTTTTTACTAATAGTCCGATCGTAGTCTCGATATCTCCTTCGATACTTCAAGAAGTGGTTTTCATTATACGTATATCTAAAAAGTTTTATCTGAAATCAGAAAAAGAATATGCGGTTGTATTCAATATATCACGCAAGGTTATGAAAAAGCATTAAAGGTTTCACTCGTGAATTGTTTGTACAATACAATGAATTATAAATTTTGCTGCTTCTATACTATTTGGGAAATAAAGGTAATCACATGTAATTTGCCGTTCTTTTTATCATTGTTACTATTGCCTAAGCTTTGACCATGGACCTACAACACATGGACATTCATCGCTCGTTAATTAATTCGTGCACCTGTTTCTGTCAAAAGTGTCACAAACTCATTTTGAACATGCTTTCCTGCTTTGATCCAGTGTTGTCCACCGACAGCCAGCCTGGATAAAAACAAGACGGCGCTTTGAGAAATCTAAAAACTATATGCGCAGAAGCTAATAACTCTCTTAAATCAAGAAAAATGCATGTGCAGTTGTAGTGTATATTGCGAAATTATCGTTAAAGCAATTTCATTTGCGAAATGCAAGTATTTTACACGAAAAAGCAACTAATTAAGCAGATTGACTGTGATTTGTAATCTAATTTTTCCCCATTTGTCGCACATTGTTTCAGAGTAAACATGGGCAGTGACATTAGACGACATGCTTGTCTTGCCATTCAGGGATGTTACATGCATGGCCGCAAGTGGCCGCTTCAGTAATTACCAATTTTGTGACGCAAAATTTGTCCTTGTTTCAGGTTTGCTGCTCCCCATCATTGGTGTTTATTCAAAGGCAGTTGAGTCTGAAAAGGCACCTCAGCCAAATATGACTGAAATGAGGGAAACCGGGTTCTTTTGCCAGTGATGATGCACGATTACACAATCGTCATTGTCCAAACGTCTGAATAATCAGGTGGCGGTGGTGAACATTGGATCAAAGAAAGACCTCCGTTCGTGGTCCATATGTGTAGTAGGTCCATGCTTTGACTATGACAAGATCTTCTTTAACCTATACTTCGCAGTTGAAGGGTTTGTTGTATATTCTTTTTTCCCCTTTTTCTTCTTCTCTTTCTTCCTCAAACCTCCGAGGATCGTTGTCTGTGTTGCATATTCCTGTATAATTATTCTGTCACCTCTTTGTCACGGTATAGTCTTGTTTCCTCTCATGTAGTCAAGATTTTTTTTTTTTCAACACAAGTAGTCTTGTTGCTGTCCCCGTCTTTTCTCATGCTCATTATTTTGTTTGTTGTTGTTTTGTATGTAACTGTTTATCCGTCTGTCTCTTAGTGGGCTGCCAAACTTTTTGTGCCTAACTTTTTGTGTTGCTTTGTTGCTGTTTTCAATCAATTTTTTTCAATCAATTTTTGCATCGAACTTTTAATACAAGATCGGCCCGCACTCTACAAGCATCGTCTTTTTAGTGGGTACCTCCTTTTTTCTTTCCCACAGTGCATACTGACAATTATTATGCCTCCGCCACGAAGTGGTGCCGGAGGCATTATGTTTTCGGGTTGTCCGTCCGTCCGTCCGTCCGTCCTTCCGTCCGTCCGTCCGTCCTTCCGTCCGTCCGTAATGAATTTTGTGGACAAGGTAACTATCGAAACCTGTTGAGGTATCCTAATGAAACTTGGCATGTATGTGTATTAGGGGGTGAAGTTGCGCCTATCAACTTTTGGGTGCACATCTGCCCCCCCCCCCAAGGAAAAACGCAGTATCTACATCTAGCTCCATTTCTCAACAACCGAGATATTCACCATGTTATGTTTTTGCCAAAGCCCCTGGAAAATATACTCTTTTGAAAAATTCCTTCATTGTGGAATTTTAGTCTATCTAGCTGCCAATTTTCCTGGAAAATATCATTTTGTGTTTTTGTTTTGTTTTTTAGTTATTAATGAAAATGTAGATACTTTGGGGAAACCCCATGCAATTGACCGATTTCCCCAATGAAAAACGCAGTATCTACAATGGAACGAATTTCCCCAAGGAAAAACGCAGTACAGTTGAACCTCTATTATCCGGCCTCCCTTTATCCGGATCTCTCTATTATCCGGACGCAATCTCGCCGTGATTTTTTTTTATCTTTTTTAATAATTACGGGAGGAAAGGGGGATTCCCAACTCCTTGAGAACTCCTACACAAACGCACATGAATTACATATACTTGATACATTTCTTAATAATTATTTAGGTAGTATCCCAAGAATTTATAAAAGAAAATGATTTCATTCTTGCAAACACGAACCTCTATTTTGGGGTCTGTTACTGAGTGTAACAATGAAAAGGTTGCAGTATACACATTACTACATGTGGTACTACAATGGGCTACATCAGTACATGTGTATGTATATGTACATGTATAAAGCATTGAGTCTCCCGTATCCGGCCAAATCCCTTATCCGGACGAGCCCCGGTCCCGACTTGTCCGGATACGAGAGGTTCAACTGTATCTACAGCGGAATGACTAGGATTAATCTTCTGCCATAATTATGTATGCATGTATACATCATTGTCCAAGTATTCATGATGCACCATCCTCAACCTCTGGCCCATTTATGCCCTGATTACAGAGCAGGCTTCATAACTATAGCATTAACAAATAACAGATCGTTCTTGGAACTTTTTGCTTACATTCCCAGACCGATCTTGCTGTAATACGCGTTTAATATGAAGCTTGCCAGGGCTGTAATTTGATGCTACATGGCCTAGCCGCTAACTAGCATCTACCCGTGTTACTTTGTTAGAATACTAGATCTAGATCTGTACAGTCTAGGCTACAGTCTGTCTAGACCAAAATAAATCTAAATCGGATGTCTGGACCTAGATCGATCTAGACTAGGTCTAGTTTTTATATCGTTTATTCTAGGCTGGCTACGTAGCAGGCTACACAAGTCTACAGCCTCAGGCTATGCACGATACTCACAGAAAAAAAAAATAGCCTAACGTTAGAACTGCAGAAGGTTTTAGTCTAAGCCCGACACGAGACAGGACTCTTTAATTTGAAAAAAATAAATAAATCAAGAACCGGTCTAGATCAAAGTGACATCCGCTCTCTAGGCCTATTCCTTCTGGATTAAACCTAAGTTTGTTATGTCATATAAATTTGTAATGTAACTTTTTTTACTTGTAAGTTGTACATGCAGCATGGAATCATGCATGCATTTTACGCAACCCAGTCTCACTAGGGTCTAGACACTGTCTAACGCTATATCCGATAAGAGTTAAAATACAACTTATTCTTAACTGTCTCTATTTTGTCCATTTACCGTGGGTACCTATTTGTCACATACCAGGGGTAATCTATTTTCAACTAGATCGCTGTCTATGTAACTTTAAGACAGTATGGTATGGAATAGATAATTGAACATTGACACTTCACTAACACTGTTAGACTTAGGAATAAGATTCTAATGCGTGGTTAAGTTTTAGTCTTGTTAGACTTCTTTCTTAGTTTTATAAAAGGGCCTGCCCTAGAGTAGGCCCTAGGCCTATTCTACACTAGTCCTACACTACATCTTTCTTTAGACTTTCGGAATACGGACCCTGAAAGTTCTGATTAACGTTAAGTCTAACGTTAGAAAAGAGAAGCAAGACTCAAACGTTTCTGTCTAGACAGTCTTAGTAAGTTAGTACTCTTAGACTTGTCTAAATATAGGGTCTAACATGTGTACGCGACCTTTATCCGATACAACACAAATAGATCTAGGCCTATTGACTTTCGACAAAACTTTCAGAGTTGGAGCCTGAGGAATTTTGACAAGGGTCTAGGCCTATCAAAATTACTTCAAAGTTAATATTAAAATAGTACGGAAGATGTTCATCATCGAGGTAGAATATGAAAGAAAAGCTGATCGTTAATCACACGAAGCGAGGTAAACATGCATAAAAATTTGTGTTTAGAACTTTACCTCGCTTCGTGTGACAAACGATCAGCTTTATTCTTTCAATATTGAAATAGTTTTAAATAACTTACTCATTATCTGCAGATAAATTTTTCTTGAGGGCTAGGCTCACGAGTAATTTTCCCCGCGACAACATTTTGTTTTAATCCAAGTACCGGTACACACTCACACTGTATGCTGACTAGCCGGCCGGGCCTGGCCTGTGCTGACTGCATGCTCAGTGCAGCTAGCTGCTGAAGCTGTCAGTGTTGTGCTGTATTCTTTGTTTAATGTGCACTCGGTTAGTTTTAATCACACACTGTGTTTTATATTAGGATCACGATCTCATCAAAATATTTACTAATCAGTATTGTTTCGGTTAGATATTTTGAAAATTATGTCTTATTATTGAGCAAGTATATCTAAAGAAAGTGATTTACGTTCAAATTACAGAACAACCGGCAAAGTATTCACATATATAAATAACAGTGTCTGGTAATTAAGACTAGCTTTGTAGATACTGCGTTTTTCCTTGGGGAAATATTCATCATGTAGATACTGCGTTTTTCCTTGGGGAAAGTGCAAGTTAAGTGTAGATACTGCGTTTGGCAGTTACGGAAAAGTAGCTTTCCAAACATTTTTTCAAAAATCTGAATATGTCATATGAAGAAGGATTGCCCACTGACTATATTTATGCAAAAAAGTGAAAATCGCCAAAAATGTTAGATACTGCGTTTTTCCTTGGGGGGGGGGGGGCAGACATGCTCAAGGTCAAAGGTCAAAAGGTCAAGGTCAAATACATAAAATTTCACTATTTCCACCATATCTATTGAATGCCTGAAGATATTCTTTTGAAACTTAGTGTATACATGTATTACCCAATTAAGATTCTCTGGTGAAAGTTTGGGTCATGAGGTCAAAGGTCAAAGGTCAAAAGGTCAAGTAAAAATATTAAAACTTCTTTTTTTTTTTTCTCCGTACCTTGGAAAATTGTTCAAGGTATCTTCATGGAACATAGTATATACATGTACTGACTGGAAGTGATTATCTAGAGAATGTAGGGTTCATGGGGTCAAAGGTCAGGGGTCAAAGGTCAAGTGCAAGACTTCAAAATTGTACTATTACCCTCATATTTATGCAATGCCAGCAGGGTTTTATTTTTTTACACTTGGTGTATGCGTGTGTAACCTAATAGAAATTCTCTGGAAAGTTTTTTTTTTTTCTCTTTTTGCCTCAAAGGTCAAAAGGTCAAAGATCAAGTGAAAGTGCTGAAGTAACTTTTTCCTCCATATCTCGGAAGTGGCTCAAGTTACCTTGAAACTTAGTACATATCATGCATGTTCTACCTGAAAGTAACTATCTTATGAATTTTAAGGTCAAGGGCCAGATGAAAATGGTAACAATTTACTATTCAATTCAGAAATTGCACTTTTTCTCCAAACCTGTACCTTGAAAATTACTCAATGCCTAAATGTATGAATGGGTCAAAGTCAAGTTAAAGTCCTTAAATCCCTAGATACATGCTCTCCTATTCATCCAATTAAACCTACGTCAAGGAAGGTGAACATTCAACACATTTGTGACAAACTTGTCATTCCAATATTTTGCCAATTTTGTGAAAATGTAAGCACACAGTGTCCACATGTACTATCTAGACCTATTGGGAAAATCATGCATTATGGCGGAGGCATACCAGTCGCCAAAGCGACATTTCTAGTTTTACTTTCGTTTATATACCTCAGCAACTATTGCAATGTATTGCTACTGTTAGTGTTTCTATTATTGCTGTTTTCTCGGTACAAATTTACATGCATTGTTTTTGTCACTAAAGAAAGTGAGATTTACGTTCAGATAGTTTATTGTGGAGAAACAAATAAATTTGAACTTTAACTTGAACTTGATTTCTAATTGTGCCCTGTTCGTTTTTTCGCGTAATTCACATTTGTTTAGGTCTATTATTTGTTTGTAAGCTATTGGAATCCGTGAATTACTAAATTTGGAAATTTTTCGATAGGTTTTCATGAGAGTAATGTTATCTCTGTATGTAACAGGTGCATTATGTTGGAATTATTATAACCAAGTTAAAAGAGGATATTGTTGCAGCACATTTAAATCAATTACCACAAATTTTTAATTTGAATATTTTAGCCATTTCACAACCGATTTTCATCAAACAAACTTTAAATTCCTCTTGAAATGGATACTCTGTAACATTTCTTGAGTGGTTTTTAGTATCTCGCGAAAAAGTTAAAAGCTCAAAAAATCCTCATCTCCACCGAATGTCCATCCCTTTACATTCTTACAAAGGGCCTTGGAAGACAAAATAAAAAAGTGCAAACTATTACGCCTCTCCCTTTCAAACACCACAGCACATACAGTTGTACGAACACTTCCAACGTTGGATTTCTCTGACAGTCCTTGGCAGTATGGGACTGAAACTCCTTTGCCTCGTTCCTGGGTTGTTCTACTGGAGGCCCTGTCTCTCACGTCAGGTTTCGTCCACAACATGACAATTTCGTCGATCAAATGACTGATTTCATAACGAAATAGGTCATTCGACACTTGGCGCCCCATAAAGAAAAAGCTGCGGTTTTTGTCCATGGATTAAACCGTGGTTTCAATTGTACCACCTTCGTGAATTCAGGCCAAAGGGTTCTTAATAAAGAACAGTCTATCACTGGAACTCGTGGAGAGAGGACCTCCTTCTTAGCTCTTCTTCCACCTCAGTCTCCCTTTTGCCCTTAACCTCCTCCATTCTTGAACCTGGTAGCCTGTGTACTAATTCTACGAGGATTTCAGAATTCAGTATGAAACATGTTAACATGCCGAATGTTTGTTGGATAGTGACTGAATATTGCCCAGCGTGTGGAGTGTCTGAGTGACATGCTTGGTGATGATTGAGGACACCAACATGAGTGTTACCCTAAGAACAAGTAATAAAAAAAAAATGTAGGGAGCTCCTTTGAAGACCTTGAAGAGGCTATATAAAGTCTTTTTTGTATGGGCGTATCCAAGTAATCTGAAGAAAAGTAGCACACAGTATAGTACAATTATCACAAAATAAATTGATGGTATTTAGACATTTGTCTGGTCATATGAGTGATGTTGAGGGTATTATGAATCAACAAAGTGAAAATGCTTTTTGCACAAGATGTATCCTTTGACATGCTAAACCTTTGATAATGTTTAATAAGTAATGGATGTAACTATGTAAAAGTACCTATTAGCTTTGATGTACCTGTTTGCTTGTGCTGGTTTGTATTTACCAGCCATTATAGTATTCTTGTGCTATTGATTATTTCATGGCGTATGATATCATGTTCGCATCCATTGGAATAGGGTGGCCTGGAGAAGCCAAAACCGTGTGAGGTGCAGCAACGATCGTCAAAACCCGGAAGTAACAAGGGGAAATCTTGACACAAAATTGCAGCTAACTAATACGTAGCAGACGATATCCATACCTTCAATTTCGGTATCTCTATTTTACTCATATCTCTATATACTCTATAAAAAAATCGAGCGAAAATGTTCACTCTTAAAAGAGTGAATACAAAAAAGGAGTGGATATAGAGTGAAATTGGAGTGAATTTTGAGTGAAAATGCTCATTTTCACTCGTTTTAGAGTGACGTCAGGGATTACTCCAAAATCTTCGAGTGTTCCCTGATGTCACTCCAAAATGAATGAAAATAAACATTTTCACTCAAAATTCACTCCAATTTCACTCTAAATTCACTCTTTTTTGTATTCATTCTTTTAAGAGTGAATATTTTCACTCCATTTTTTTTAGAGAGTAGGCGTACAAGTCTATTTTAAGATTAATCATTATTTTTCGCTTTACAACGTAATTATCAGCACTGTAAATTCATAATTTCCTTATTTAGGTTTTTTTCACATTTCACTGAAAAGTAAACCTTCAATGTGCATTTAAACCGGAAGCAAACAACATGTTTTTCAATAATTTTCATTCCTGTATTATACGATATACAATACGTGAGAACACACACGCACACAAGCATACACGCATTTCTTAAATATATGACCGTGCATCACAAACCGAACAAGAAGTCGCACGCACTGATTTTGTGTGAGAGCTGAAAATAGCTGAAATAGATCAACCTAGCCAATCTCAACTTTTTCATGTTTTCTGAAAGAGCAAGTCATCTTCTACATTATATTTAAGTTTGGGATCATATAACGGAAGGGAAGTTGGGTGTTTAGCAGCTTTTCCGGAACACTTTTTGGAAGAAAAGTGGAATTAGGTGTTTCTCAAAGAGTCCTCTTTTCATTTCCTTAAAACCCTGTTCATGCTCATTACTTTCAACTCCAATAACTTTAGAAGGAATGATGCTACTGCTTTTAAAGCTGGCATTGATCAACAGAATTTGTTGATAAAGCATGCACAAATTCAGCTCAATCTGATAATCTATGCATTGTTGTTGCTCTGGTGGTTATCATGCTGTTATTTGTTCCATTCATCGCACAGCTAGCGCGGCTTGGTATAGCTTAAGCGCTTGACTAGACCCTGCTCTTCAGAGCCTCTTTTCTCGGTTCACACTTATCTAGAGTGTGTAGTTTCTTTCCAATATTTAGATAGGTTAAAAACTTTTCCCACTTTTGATCCTTAATAGTTCAAAAACTATTAAAATAACACTGAAAACTATATAAAAAATAGCTGAATACTGTACAATTTTGATTAAGGCAATTTTGAAATGACAGCATAATTCAGTTCATTACATTAAACGTTATTTTTCAGTTAGGCTTCAGATTCTGCTCTATTTTCAACTCTCTGTACAAAACTTAAGCTGTACACGGAAGTCAATTGGTGTGTATGGGAGTGTGTAGTTGACACCCAGACAATGGTCCTGAGCAATGACCAGGAATTGAATGCTTTATTATTTATTCATGAGGAATTTCTCAATCACAGCTAGTCTTTATTCATTCTGAAATGTGCCTGCAAGCACATGAAACATGTGCTTACCTTTTTTCTTGTGCATGCATTAATTCAGACTAAAGCATTGTCCTGGGAGAATCATCAATTGATAAAGCATATAAGTGTCTTGGAGCAGAGCTCTGAACTGGTGGTGTCCAGGTCATTGCAGAGGGTCATTGCACGGGCACACTCACATACACATGATTAGTTCCTGTGTAAAGTTCAATGCATGTTTTGTACCGAGGGTTAAAAGTTGACCAAAATCTGGAACCTAACTTTGAAATTAATCAAGGATTTCATGAAATTGACATAGGTTTTCATATTCAAATCACCTCCAACAAAATTTTAGCTATTACCCGTATCAATGACAGTTTTATGTGATGTACAGTTTTTGAGCTATTAAGCATCAAAAGTGGGATTTTTTGTAACACCTAGAATATATATATATATATATATATATATATATATATATATACAATATACAATATATAGATCTAAGTGCAAAAATAGGAGTTGGACAGGCAATATTTGGAGAATGGACGACATTCATGGTAGGAAAAAATAAATTCATCTCAAAATGAAAGCGTTAATTGTTTACTTATATATTGTATATATATGTATATATATATGACCCTGCACCTCAAAAAAAAAAAAAGTCGCCAGACACGAATTTTTTAGTTATGACCATATTCGTAAAGAGCAGACTTTAAGCTTTAAACTGATGTATAACTCAAATCAAATGGACTCTCCTAACCTATCTAAATATTGGAAAGAAAGCACAAACTCAGGAAAAGTGTGAACTGAGAAAAGAGGCTCTGAAGTACAGTGTCTATTCAAGCGCTTAATCTTTACCAAACCGTGCTGGCTGTGCGATGAATGGGACAAAAAACAGGAAGTAAACCACCAGAGTAACAACAATGAAGGGATTGTCAGATTAAAGTGAAATTAAGCGTGCCTCATTAACACATTCTGTCCATAATCAATGCTAACTTTCAAAGTAGTAGCACTATCCTTTCAAAAGTTATTAGAGTTGAAAGTGAAGAGTGTGGACGAGGTTTTTCAGAAATGAAAAAGGGATTCTAAAGACACACCTAATCACACTATTCTACCAAAAATGTTCGAGATAAGCTGCTAAAAACACACTTTCCTGCCCGTTTTATGATACCATATTTTAGCATAATGTAAAAGAAGACCCGATCTTTCAGAAAATATGAAAAAGTCAAGTTCGGCTACGTTGACCCGTTTCAATTATTTTCAGTCCTCACGCAAAATCAGTGTGTGCGACTTTATGTTCGTTTTGAGGTGCACGGTCACATATATATATATATATATATATATATATGTATATATATATATATATATATATATATATATATATATATATATATATATATATCATTATGCATGCATATAGAAAACAATGTATAATGCAAAGCAGATTTTCAAAATAACCAAATACATACGCAAATTCAACACACACTCTTAGATGTGCACATACGCTTGTTTATTCTACATTCCTAAGTTCATATAAATCACAAATCCAGCTCGACATAACTGAAAGAAGAAGTAAAAGATGACATCTATTTACTGAACAAGAAAGAAACGTAGGCCTATATACCGCACAACATGCACAACAATAATCACCTTAGTTATGAAATAATACAACTTATAGAAAACTAACAATGCCATCAAACATGAAGCGTATCTATGTCATCAGAACACTTCTGTCATGACTATAGTGTTTAGTCAGGTTCCGTAAGGAATGCGTGGTTCTATTCATATCATAATGATAATCATATAATAATAGAAAGGAATTTAACACCAGCTCGGTGCTTCGTAATAATTAATTATTTAACACCGGACTTTTTTTTGCAGTGTATGACGAATGAGATCCTCCATATTCAATGACGTGAATTCAGTTTGTACAATGTTCGTATGAAAGGGCTAACTTGTCTGTTACAGACTTCTATTGTGTCTGTTAATGCTGCTGGCAGGTGAGTATAAGTTGATGAATGACAAATTAGTCTCCTTCTGCAAGATTGCTCGAAAACTTAACCTTTGAAAAGAAATGAAAACAAAATATAAAGAACAACACAGTGTAGCATAATGATTTCTTTGCAGATTTGCAGGACAAATGAATCACAAACAATTTTGATCTGTGGAATCTCATTTTGTGTTTTTCAATACTTACTTGACAATATTTGATTATTTTGTGAAGATTCTATCCGTGTATTGTTCTTCATTGTAGCAAAATTGAAAGAATGCACAACACCATGCCATCTCAAAAAAAAAAAAACGTTGTTCGCTAATCTTACATTGACTATCACCTTTCCGTCCAGAAGGAACTCGTTGATATGGGGGGGGGGGGGGTCGACGAAAAGGTTCTTTTAGTGTTCAAACCCGGGCTTAAAAAGACATCGCAAATGGAATGAAACACACACACATGTGGAAGCTCTTTTTCACCTCTCTGTCCTTTTGGTGTAAGAATATAATCCTGAGGTCCAACAAAACGAAGCATGTAATGTGTAGGGATGAATTTTGACCAGATTTGATCCCCAGAAAGCACAAGACCAATGAGCAAAATTCGGTCACGTATCTGGGGTAACGTATCTGTGGTAACGTATATGGTCGATCATATTATGAGAGCGATATCTACCAAATATTTCTCACTTGTACTAAACTTTAATGTTGAATCGATGCGTCATTCCGAGGAGTAATGTATAATATACAATTTGTCTGACATTGCAATGTCTGTCGCCGTGGGTGGCGTGAAAAGTATGTAACGTATCTGTCCAAAGAAAAGTGTAGAAAACCGATATTTCAAACATTGTACCGTATTCTCAATAAAGAGCTGTTGCACCAAAAAATCTAAGTACTTGCAGTGTATGAAGTATATCCTCAGGGTTTCATATACACGGGGTCATTGCATAGTCTTGTTATTTTCGCAATGCTGTAACACTAAAGAAGCTGGTAACGTATCTGGCGGTGAATTTGGCGACAGGTTTTAAAAGGCTATAAAAAAAGAAGTCAATAAAAACTTTGGAACTTTTTGAGTATTGTGATTAGCACATATGATATGCTCATCGTCCATGAAAATGATATTTGGAAAGTATGTTTGTGGACGGAGAGGAGCAATAAAACATAATTCTGAAATAGCCGGCGACACTGCGTTTTGGGGGTCTTAACGAAGTTTAACAGCAAAATTTTATACAAAAAAGCAGACAACCGCATTTGATCGTGTTTATTTTTAACAAATAAACTCCTCGTTATATATTATAAACATTTAAATAGTATCTAATAGGTTTCATGGAACCGCAAACTGTCATGGAATGTCGGCGACACCAAAATTCCGTATTTGAACGCTTTTACTAAGAATGGGCCACCTGTGAACCAGAAGGGAGCTAGCGTGTTTCAAGCTTTTAGCTTCTAAGCTTTGAGCTTGATAAAGACGAAAAGATAAACGATTTTGTTTTTTTTTTCTTACTCAACGGGTAGTGGACTTATAAGCATTGCTCAATGTATAGGGTAAAATAACGCACCAGTGGTTTTGATTTTGAACATCTTACTGAAAATGGAAATAATGTGAAGTTTAAACCATAATGAAGAGGATATCGAACTCTACAACCTAATACCAATAAATCACCCCTCCCCCTCCCCCCCCCCCCCCAAAAAAAAAAGAAACACAGATACAAAAATGCGATAAAGCCCTACTGGTTCTAAGCCCAACTATTGTTGCCTGTTTCTGGTGCTCAACAGCCCCCTTTTTAGATTGAAATCCTATAGCAATCGTGGAGTTTTGGGCAGACTAATATTTTAGGTTACGTACCTCTGCACCTTTTAAGTATTGGCTGTAATAAACCTACTTCACTTAAAGATCAAAAGGTGTATTGGTTTAGGCCTATATAAATGTTAATCCTTTTCTGTTTTCCTGTGTTTCAGTTTTGTCCTTCGTCGTTACTGATAATCTTGAAAAGCGTGATGACAGCTATTTAGCAAAGCTAGAACCCTTCCGCGTGAAAACAATGTTCTTTTGAAGTTTGTTAGTTCGCTTGTTTTATACATGGTTAAGGCGGATTAACGAACAGCACTCATATGGAACCTTTGCGTATAAAGCTGGACTTTTCCATGAATTTGACTGCACGATTTCGCTCATGGTAGAGAGAAAATGACAGGACATGTTGTCCTGTATTGTTCATTCTTCTTTTTTCTTTTTTTAACCAGTTTTGCAAGTTGTGGAAATAAATAAATGAAATGAAATGAAATGAAATGACATGAAAATGTCTACGTGATTAACTAAAGTCATATACAGTGCCTTAAAAAGAGTGATCCAATAATGTATAGGGCTACTCTCTCTTAATGATCAACTATGGAGAAAACAATATTGGTTGTTAAAAAAGGGGTTCTTACAGTTGAAAGTGAAAAGTAAGTAAAGGATTTTTCAGAAATGAAAAGGGGCCTGTAAGACATATCTAATCATACTATTCCACCAAAATTTTTTAGAACAACGACTGATAAAAACATTTTATAGAATACTATTTTGAATTCCTACTTGGACGTGACGTGGACGTGCGACTCTTTGTTGGTTCTGTAATGCACGGACACACTTGGACTTACATACAAACACACGCATATATATATATATATATATATATATATATATACATATATATATATGATACTGCTTCTTTCTTTGCATTTCCAGCTGCAGCAATGAAATTACTTATATATTGATATATATATATATATATATATATACACACATATATGTGACCCTGCACAACAAAACAAACAAAAAGTCGCCAGAGATGGATTTTTAGGAAAGGGCAGATTCTGAAAAAAAAAAAAACAGAATCTAAGCTAAAATTATATATAACTCAATTCAAATGGACTCTCCTAACCTACCTAAATACTGGAAAGAAAGCACACACTCTGGAAAAGTGTAAACTGAGAAAAGAGGCTCTGAAGTACATGGTCTATTCAAGCGTCTAATCTTTACCAAGCCGTGCTGGCTGTACCATGATAGGGACAAAACGCAGGATGTAAACCACTGTAGCAACAACAATGACGGGATTATTACATTAAGCTGTCATTAGGCGTGTTTTATTAGCACATTCTGCCCATAATTGATGCTAACTTTCAAAGCAGTAGCGTCATCTTGTCAAAAGTTATTAGACTTGAAAGAGAAGAGTGTGCAAAGGATTTCAAGTCATGACAAGCGGCCTCTAAATCATACCTGACCATTCTACTCTTCCCCCAAAAAGAGTTATAGGAAAATTACCTAAAACACACTTTCCCATTCATGTAAAGATACCAAACTAAAGAGTAATGTAGAAGAAGGATAGTTCTGTCAGAAAATATGAACAACTCAAAATTGATTTGGTTGAACCCTTTCATATTTTCTCCTTCCTGAATCAAAATCAAGGAGTGCGACTTTTTGTTTGTTTTGTGGTGCACGGTCACATATTATTATATGCACACATACAAACACATACAAAGGATGCAGAAAGCTGATTTTGGAAAAATAAGTAAGGAGTGGAAATGAAATGAATAAAATAATATGTGAAATTATCAAGTCATGGAAAAATGGATTGAAATTCCATTTGATTCCTTTTTTTTTAAATTTATGGTTGTTGATTTTCGTTTCTTTTTACTTTTCCTCTTTATCTTCGCCTGGTTGATCATATGAGCAATATAAAATGTCTACAAACTTGTGTACTCACTTTATTGATGTAATGTAATTAAATATTTGTACTCATTCCAATGCCAAGACAAGAAAGTGCTAAACTTATTAGAAATACCCATGGCATACATTCATATAAAGAATGAAAAAAAAAATCGTCACTTAACTCTACTCTCCCAAAATCTAAAAAAAAAAACAAAAAAAAAAAAACGTTATTGCCAAAAAAACCCCACCCCACACAACCCTTAAAGTATAGGGAATTTTCAAACGCTTCATCTTACTATAGCTGCGCTCTGTTTAATAGTTGAGGAAGAACAACGAAAACACACAAAAAAAAAAGGATATCGCACTCCGCCAACAATTAGGGATTACCACGTTACCTATAACGTATTCCATCGCAAAACGAGTTGAAAAAAAAGGAAACTGCACGAAAATATTACATAATCTCAGTCATCACTTCGAAGGGTTACAACATATTATTCTACGCATTGAGAAAAAAAAATCAATAGCAAAGTTTTTTCTTTGCTGTGACTGATAATTGACTTATTTTAAAACGTTATAAACATGGCCGCTAACATTTTTTTTTCACATAACTATATAAATACATAAATTATGTAAATTAAGATTATTTTGTAAAACTTGCATTCAAGTTACATGCATCGAAATTAAAGACAGCTAATACTGTTGGGCAACAATGTAGGATAATAATGTCAAATTGGACACAGTTTCAACCTTTGTATACTGATAAAACACAGTTCACTTATATACGGAACCTGTATATCAACACAGAGAATATGCCATACAAAAGTGTCCCATTGTCATTCATTCCATTTTTAGTCATTTCTGTTTGTAATGCCTCAAAGAATCACTCTTCGCAGCGTGGTGTGCATAGCACGAGGATACGGGGTTTCTGCTTTTGGGATTAATGAAGCGAAGATTGTGAAGGTTAAGTTCCATAAGGGGTTTAGTGTGCAGGTAACCAAATTCTTTCAATTTGTCAGTCAGTTCTTATAGGACTACAGACATGTTAGTTGAAGGATAATATTTCTTCTATCGAAATTTTACACAAGGTCTGCAGACCTTGAATCAAGCAGAACTTTAAGAGGACATCGGTATAAGCGACCCCAGACTTGCGTTACAACTCTGAGCGAATGAAACACTGTTAGCTGAGGTATGTAGATTTGGTTACTTTTTTCGTTCGCAGTTGCTTTCTTCTCTTTTTTTTTTCATTTAATTCCCATCAACTTCATATACCTTCGTACGCTGTGTAAAATCAATTATTACACCATGAAGTAATCAAATTAGGTTGGGGCAGGCTAGTCAGGGGAACACTCAGATAAAGCTTTCATACTAAGTTTTCGACTGTACGAGACATTTGAAAGGAGTGGAATCTTTTCCTGTCGTTTGCCACACATGTATGCAGTTCACTGCTTAAAGCCTTGTTTCCTATGGCTTTAGCTTAAAGAACAAACAAAAGCTCCCTTGAAGTGCTGTCAAGTAGTGATATTATCTTTTTTTCATTAGATGTCTCTAGACAAGTAATCTTAATTCAACTTGATGGGAAGTTATTGAAAGGTTACTGCACTTTTCTTTGCGACACATAAGCCCGTCATACTCGCCCATAGTGTTATGCGTATATATTTTTTTATTTTATCTTTTATTTCCTGTGTGTGTTTTTTGTATTAACAAAAAATGTTTTAGGCTTGCATCCATACAATCAACCTCCACAAGTCTTGTTGATTCAACACAGGTTTTCGTTTGTTTGTTTTTATTCCTGTGACACAACGGTATAAATGTAAGACGTGATTTATTCCACGATTTTTTATTATCATATTTTTTATTTATTTGAGGTACTGCATCAGAGTGCCTACTGTGTGTGAAATGGTCTGGCTGATCGAACGGTAATCCCACCTTATATGATAGTTCTATCATATTAGCTGAGTTTTGCCTGCTGACGTTCACGGAGAATTTAATTACAGGTATTGTGTCAAAAATCGCAATCAATCATCCTCCATGCAACAATGCAACCAGAACCTTTCACAAGTAACGCAAAGTATTGCTTTTTCTACAAGCCAACTCCAAAGATCAAAGAGCTAATCATACAGAATATCAACAGTTAAAATTAATTTCAATTTCAATATCGATCCGTGTTTTTCATTCTGTTTTGGAAATACCTTTGGTTTCAATTCTTACACATGAAGAAATAAAACATCAACCCAGACATAGGACTTTCATTTATTCATCTACGATACTTAGGATAATAATTACGAATTTGTTCAACACGAACCTTTTCATATACTTGGACCTGCGTTGTTTTGCTCTCTTTATGCGATGATATGTGAAAATAGAAGATCTCATTCTCACATGTGGAGATACTCACTTTGAAGCTGTTTTGCGAGTCACCCGAACACCCTACAAGAACCTTATTTCATATCGCTGATGATGATATAAGTACAGCAATTGAAGTAGATTAATGTTTTAAAAGACAGTAAAAAAAGAATGTTGTTTTTGATAGTTAACTAGACTATGTAACGTCACCATCCTCTAATTTTCCCCTTTAAGTCATATAGCGCTGTTATTTCTGTAATATAAAAATCTATTATAGATCATGCAAACTCGAGACCACAATGAGAATGATAACAAAGACACAACACCAGATTGTTTCACACCCCTCCCCCCATGGCAAATGCTTACCCCGACTCGTACGACTTTCTTGCAAGCAAAGAACGAGTAGCAGGTTACACACTGATAAAAACGATGTGACCCTTTACAAAAACAGAACACAAGTTTCAGCAGATGCCGAAGTTTATATTTGCCCATTATTCCCCCTTTTCCTTTTTCTTTACACGAAGCAATTTCTATTAACAATCTAGCCCAGAGATTGACGGTCTAGGGAGAATATTATGTAGAGTTAACCTGGGAATCAGCAAATAACCTCAACAGTTTTATATCAAACTCGATCAAAGATAAAAAGAACAAGGAAACCATGATGAACAATAAAAGTACGCCCACAGCGAATCCCGCACTGCCCGTTCAGGCGTAGCAACATGCATTATGACCAATTGGTGACCTTGTCGCCTACGGGTCGGAGTCACAGAGTATTATTTGTGTGTGTTTGTGTGTGTTTTCAACATCCCATATACATGTACATGCGCATGACCATTATCATCATAACCTGCGCGTGATGGCAGTCTTGTTTGAAACATACGTACTTGCCCTCGTTTACCTTTACCACCATGTTGGTCACAGTCGTCTGATCGTATGAATTCAATAGCAGCATACTGCGGGGACTATATCATGACATTTTATTTTGACAAAACCCTATCTCTGCAGGGTGTTACAGCTGATTGCATGCTTTCTTTGCCTTCCCTCTTGCTGTACGTTGTACTGGTTTACCCTATTTTATCTGTTCGAAAAAAACAGAAACAAACGTTAGTATTGTTTGGTAAAAACCAAACAAACAAACTAATAAACTAACTAACAAAAAACATAAAAGAACCTCTTACAAATTTCTATGATTATTTTGTGACACAACTAATCCAGTATTTTGTTGCAGGCTTCCATACGATTCTTCTCACTGTTTTGACCCTCCGTGTGTACACACCTAGTAGCTGATATCTAAGTATTATTTTAAAAAAATACGTAAGGAAGAAATTTTATAGCGTTACAGACTTGACTGTCGTTACCGATTTTCCTGTAAACGACAAAGGAAGTGGTATTCATAACTATCGTTAGCAATAGTAGCAGCAGCAGCAGTAGTAATAGTTGCAGAATCTGTAGTAGGTAAGATTATTATTTTTATTATCATTGTTATCATTATCATCATTATTACCATTATTGTTATTGGTAGTATGGTTGTACAAGTAGAAGTAATAATATTAGTTGTAGTGTTATCTTTGCTTTTATTAATATTGTTATTAATATCATTGTTATTTTTATCATTATTATCATCATCATCGCCATTTCAGCTTGTACTGTCATATACGGCTCATCTAGGGAACCTCCGGGTATAGTCAAAATTGTTCTTTGCATGTCGCACGCAAGGCTTGCCCGGAAAGGTGTCACTCGGCCTAAAGACTGAAATTTGGCCACAGAGACTTCGGACGATCTGGCCAGCTGCGTGTAAATGCGTGTATACTTGTTCGTTGCCAAGCATTAAAAGCAGGACATGTCAGCTTTCCTATGAGAAAACTTTTGTGGTTCTTCTTTTTTTCTCGAAGTCTTAGCTTTTCTTCTCACAATTGTATGCTCTGTTACATTTAATGGGTGGTTTCTAATAACATCACAAAATGCAAAAATCTGAATCCCTATCTAAACCTTATACCATCCGTTTAAGGGTAGGAGGAAGAGAAAATAGGCATTTATGGTTATGCTTTATTTCTTCTTTAATGTGACGGCAACGTTTAAAGGCCAGGTTGAAATGTTAAGGTTTGATTGTTTGGTACATTAATAATAGTAATGGTAATGATAATAGTAATAACAATAATGACAATGATAATAACACAGGGTATTATAATGCGCCAATTCCACATAACTAATGTGCTCAATGCGCAGTGGGAAAAATGAGTGATAAAGTGGGAAAAATGACTGATAAAGTACCAAAAAATACAAAACATGCGCATGAAAATGAATGACAAAACAATGATGAGGAAAAAAATTTTGTTCTTTATAATCAAGCCTGCTTTTGTTTTGCTTTGCTTTGTCTTTTTTAAGGGGGTGGAGGGTCATCCTTTTTTTTACGGAGGTGTGCGATCTTCACCATAGATATACATGTATTTGTAGTGCTCATCAATAATATAATGACCTGTTTTGCGGCTTATATTTATAGTAGTTAATGTTAAACAGTTTTTTTTTTCAACTCGATTATTTCATGTTTAGAAACCCAGTCGGTCCATCCTCTCTATATGGCTTGTAATCGTATACTGTTAGCGCGGTTCAATATCCACTTGTACATGTGGGAGGGTTTTTTTTATCATATTGATAGCTAATTCTAAGAATTTTTTTTTTTAATGTCGTATATGTGTTTTGTTAAATGAAAACCTTCAGTGTTTGAGTTGACTTGAATTGAATAAAAAAAAAATACTTCTTTCCTGACAATGTATGACAGGATGGGTGCAGGACAGTCACGTGAGTCGTATGAGCTGGATTCTCTGCTGAGAGCCATTGCAAGAGACATCTCATACGATGAAGCCATCGAGGACCTTGGCAAAGAGCTGGGCTTCAGTCTTCCAGAAATTCAGAACTTCATCAAAGCTAACAGTCGTTGCCCCTTTATCACAACCTACGGGACTGTCAGCATGCTTCGTGAATGGAGCCAAGGGATGAGCCCGTCAAAATGCCGATCGGTCTTGAAAGGAGCTCTGATTAAAGCTGAGCTAGCTTGGATTGCTGAGACACATCTACAATCAGGTAGGTCATCATACTGTTTCCCCCACTGAAAAAAAAAATAAGCTATTGAAAGTACAGTATGTACTTGTACCATTTGGTAGTGGCTGAGAAGAGTAATTCAGAAGAATTTAATTAAAATTTTAATCCCAATATATTCGGTTTCAACTCGTTGGAAAACAAAATGCTACATTCAGCCTTCACCGCAGACTTTTATCGTGGCATTTTAACATGGTTTATTTTTATTTCTATTATTGTCATTTTTATTATTTTTTGTTATTATTACATATACGTATATATTTCCATCATTATCATTATTGTTAAGTGGATTGATATCAAATCTAAATACTACTTGTACTGGCTAGTCTCTGGCTGTCGTAACCATAGCTTCCCTTACTGTGCATATCAGTCACCATGCGGTTCTCTTTGGGGAGATTTTCAATTGTTTATCTTTGGTTCACTCTTGGAATGAACGAAGACTCCTCTAGAATACGATTATGGATTCGCTCCACTGTACCTCTCACGAAAGTATAATCCTACATCATATTATTCTAAGAGTTAAGCTAGAATATTTACAATATTTTCCCGTTATATCCTTAACGACGTCGATAGAACTTCGTTTTGTCTTTTTGTGTGTTTTTTTTAAACAGGAAAAGCAAGTTAGTTTAAAGAAGGACATTACAACATATAACTCTATAAGTTTGTGTAAAAAGGGACTAATTTCACAAGAAAGGTATATTTCCTTAATTAAAAACAGGTCTTCTCCACTTAGCCTCATAAACATTCCGGACCAAAAAGTCAACTTAGCCTCGAGGTAACCAATTGTACCAACGTATATGTACCGCATTTTGTTTGTGAGATTGCTGATGCACGTCTCAACCTGTAAAACTTGAAAGTAAAATCCGTTGCATATCTGCCGTATAGGCCTGAAGGGAAGTGTTTACCGGGTTAATACCAAGATATACTCCAATGGTCCCCAACTTATTTCGAGTCAGACAGATATTCAGATTTTAATATAACATAGCTTCAACGTTATTGCTCAGATAGTTTGTCAGTAAAGATTTTTTTTTTTCATGCTAATATTTTGCTGGATTTCGACAATAATCATTATCTTTTTCGGCTCATGATTGGCCATCCAAACAAAGTTTTTTTTTTCATTTTCTTTTGTTTTCTTGGGTGCCGCTGGGAAGTCTAAATATGCACCATTGATAGCAAAGTTCTTGGGGTATAGATAATGTTCGGGTTTTGTAATGAGATTCCCTTTTGCATGCAAATTTTTGAAAAATTAGTGAGAACACTTAGGTATTGAAGAAAACACTATTTGGAAACCTCCTGTAAATTTTAAACTCAAGAGGGTCTTTATTTGTTTATTTAAATTGAACGTTAAGATTTAAATATTTTTTGCGTACTACGCAAAAAATTACAAATCTAAATACTAGTCTAGTTCTACAGATCTGTGTGATGCACTTATTATAGTTGTACATGTAGTTCATGTAAGTGGTGTGTTGTTAGTTGCCATTGATAACAAAGTAAGAGAAGCTAGTGAATTCTTCTTTTCTGACAGCTTTAACATGCATATCTGTTGTTCGAAGAATAAGTATCATATTACAACCACAGGAGGATTAATGTATGCAGCAGTGCCTACACAGTTACGTTACGGTGAGCGCTTGGTGCATTATTTGAATTTTAACGGCAAACAACCTTCAAATATCACAGAAATGTTATAGATTTACAATAGTCTTGTCATTCTGGTGGAATATATCATGTTCTGTGCTATTTGGAAAGGAATGCAAATTAGGTTAAATTAGGTTGAAAAGAGTGTTTATATCGACTAAGAAGAACTATCATCACGTTAGATAACATTGATTTAGTTTATATATCTTAATTCTTGTGTCCTCAGAGAGAGAAGTATCCAGCGATTCAGAGAGAAATCCGGAGAACCTTACATATGACGAAGTTCTACAATTAAAAGAAGAGCTCCGGAGGTTTTATCAGTGCACGTACAGCAGTGTGCGCATTTCTCCGTTTTATCACGAATCATCAACGAAGCTGGAAAACATATTTACAAGCCTAGCGATGTTCGCTGAAGGAGTGGCAGGTGCAAAAGAATGCGTGAACTATGACGCCTTCATAAAACAACTGGAGAACAACTGCGATATTGGACATCTTAACAATCGTATTGCGTTATTCGGAGAAGCCGGCGTAGGCAAGACAACCTTCCTTGCTAAACTCACACTGGACTGGGCCTTGGGAAGATGCCTAGAGGATATTGATTTCCTTTTTCTATTTCCGCTTAGGGAAATCGAAAGAAATACGTGCCTTAGTGATATCATCGAGAGAAAGATATCCGAAGATGTGGAACTTGATGGATCAAGGGTTGAAAAATACATTCTTAAGAACCAACGAAAAGTGTTGTTCCTGTATGATGGCCTAGAGGAGTACGGAGTCGATACCAGCAACAACCCTTCAGTTGATCCTACCATTGCTGTGATCAGAGGCGAGAAGTTCAAATCCTCTCCAGTTGTTGTCACCGCTAGACCGTGGAAAGCTAACGAATTACAAGGCGAAATCGAAGGAGAAAATAAGTTCAGATTTGTAAAAATTACAGGCTTCAAGAAAGAAAATGTGAAGACTTACATATCAAAATTCTTCCCAGACAACAGGGAGGCAAGGGATGGTCTGATGAGGTTGATGACAGACGAAGACAGTCTGGTAGCAAACAACATTCCACTTTATCCCATTTACTGTAGCATGCTTTGTTACATTTGGCAGAAACAAGATGGAGGCAAAATATTTCAGAAACAGAAACTGGAAACATTCGCTCAACTCTTTCAAGAATTGATCCATCATCTCAAAGACCACTATGCTGCAAAGGAGGAAAACCACGGGAAGAAAGCAGAAATGGTGAAGAAAGGCGAGAACGCTTTACAGCAGTTTGGCAAAGATGCGTTCTCTTGTCTCCTAAAAAATAAAGTTGTGTTTGAAGAAGAGGACATCGAGACGAGTGAACAAGACCTGAAAACGGTCTGTGAAATTGGGGTACTCACAAAAGGGGAGCAGTTTGATTCCCGGAAAGAAGACAAGAGCAGGTTAACAGAAAGAGCAATCGAATACAGAATTCCCCATAAATTACTTCAGGAGTATCTGGCAGGTGTTCATCTGGCGTCACTCTACGAGAGCAACAGGGAAGAGTTCAACCGCCTGAAGGAAAAGCTGTTGGAAGACTATGAGTCGTTTAGATACCTTCTTTACTTTACTGTAGCTCAGAATAAGGAGGTCGGAAAAGCTGTCATTGGTTCCCTGGTCGACACCGTTCACGAAAGTAACACCCTGAATTATCGGACAGAGTTTGCTTTCCTCATTGATGTCGCATTTGAATGCCACGAAATGGATGCTCTTGAGCCTATGATCCCTCTCCTAAACGAAATGTCGTCATTAGAGATTAAAGGTTCGGATCACACAACTCAGGGATGGATCTTTGTGTATAAGGCATGTGGCTACTTCGTAAGTACCCTTCACGGCATATACATAATGTTCTCAATATTTTGCATTTGTTCTGTTTGCACTTTCCCGATGAGTCCGAAACTCAGAACAATGGGAAATCTTCATGTTATTCTTACTCTGTAATAGAATTGAAGACCTGAATATAAGAACGACCCAAGTCCAATTTTTGGCCAAATTCAGTTTGACATGGGACATTGTATAGCTTTTGCATGGATGCATGGACTCATCTTGTGTATAATACAATGATAAATCCCATGTAATTACCCCCGGAAGTGCCTGAAATGAATGAGTAAAATCTTGTATGAATGTAAGAACGACCCACGTCCGGGACTTGGGTCATTTCTACATTCATATCATAGCGCCTCTCTCATCGCTTCTTTCATCTCATATAGCAGCCTGTCTTGTATAATGATTCAGAGAACGACCCAAGTTCATATGATTCAAAGAACGACCCAAGTCCATTACAGAAAATGGCTTTTACACAAATTATTAATGTAAATGTTAATTGTCATAACTATAATATAATGTTTTAATTTGCATATAAAATCTTGCCTTCCCATCACAGTTAAATAGAGTACTGTTGGACAAATAAAAAAAAATGAAGGTTTTTTTTTTTTTTTTTTTTTTTAAGAGTTTACTCGAAATGGCCTTCCATATACTTCGGTCGTTCTCTTATAATATTATTCAGATACTCAATTGTATCTGACGAATCGTTCATGTGTGAATATGATTTAAACATCACTACTTGATAAAACATCTTTGCACTGTTACAGTACACCATGCGTCTTTTTATTGCACACTGATGTACTTTAATGATACAAACTTCTCCATTTTCAGTTGTTCCGTGTCTAAAACACAACAGCAGTTTCTGTAGAATTCATCTGAATTGTGTTTCAGTCAATACCCTGGGGGCTCATTTTTCCCTGTTAAAAATCAAAATGTTGTTTGAAAATCAAATGCTGTTTTGGTCATATGTGTATGTCCGAATGCCCTTCCATCATACACGAATATCAAACAATGCATTGAGAACATCATGCAGTTTTTCTCTTTCTCTCTCTTTCTTTGGGTTTCCATTAAAAGGCAGCTAAGCGATTAGATCACTCTGAAGTCACAAACGTCCGATCTGACGCTCAAGCTTTTTTTCGAGATATTGACGTACTCTCCAACCTCAAAACCTTGAAGCTACATAATGTCAGATTGGATGAAGACTTCTTCACAGCGATGGCTACCCTAGGTCCACAATCAAATGTGAGTTCATTTTTTTTTCGCTGTGAATATACTGTTTTGTTCAATGATCATGCACTATCTTTAGATATCAACTTAAATATTTTCTTTCTCTTACAGACATTGCTACTATCGGTTTGATTCTGACATTATGCTTGTAACATCAACATTTATTCAGAGAAATGATAATCAATTTAGGAAATAACGGTACACCTTTTCCCGTCAAAATCAACGTTGACTTGTGTCAAACTGGTGTCAAAGAACAAATTCAGCTCATAAGTTACAATGTAAATGACATATTTCTCTTACATTTTGCCCTTATTAGCGCGAAAAAAAAAATCATCTTCTGCAAATTATCTAATTTGCCAGGCTTGAAAATCAGCAAAGTTTTATATATGGTTATATATCACATATGTATATTTGTTTGTTCATTTATTTATATATTCATATATTCATTCAATTGAATAGCAATATATTTTTGCTATTTTACGTTTATGTATTTATTTATTGTTGCTTTTTTATTTCTTCTTTCGATTTAGTAACGTCATTTATTTTGTTGAACGGGCTTAATGATCTATTCAACAAACATCTTTTCCCTTCCACATGTTGTATAACCGTATGCGAATTTGGAGGAAAGTTTTTCAGACAGCTGATTCTCTTCGCCAACATGTTATACACTGTACATGTATACTGTTTCGTGTGTTTTCATATAGACACACAGTGGACGTATATATCATGCACTCATTTCATAAACATTTAATCCCTTTGTTCACATGCTCATCCACATACACTCAGGTACAAATTCATGTTCATGAACACAACATTCATATGCAAAGAAACCTACACAAAATCTTCAAAACGGCATTAACAATAAGAAAACGACAACTCCATATTATAAACAATAATTTCATTTACAAACTATTATACATTCGCAGAGGGTGTCATCAAAATAAAGCTTCCGCTTTATGATAACGGTCTCCTTCACTTTGTTTCGATTTTGCAACTGTTCGTGTACATGATTAAAACTCAGGTGAACTATTTTCTATGATTGGTTGATACATGACTATACACCACACACCTAAACACCCACACACTCACATTACAGATGGCTTTAAATTAAAGAATATTGATTAGACTTGCATGAAAACTGGACAAAATTTGATTTGTGTACGTGCGTATTTGTGTGTAGAGAGAAGGAGATTTAATAGTTTTCCCAACTCATTATCTACCTATTAGATTTGATAAGTCAATTATTTTTTTTCCTCCTACTTCCTGCATAGTTGGAGTCAATACGTCTCTGTCTTTGGGAAAGTTCCAAGGCGAATGGAATCTCAGCTGCTGCATCAAATGCTTTCGCCAGGAGTATCTGCGCCATGTCAAAACTTCAGATTCTGGATCTAAGAAGTGACTTACTAGCAGACGACTTCTTTCTCACCCTCGCCGCAGGAGCAAGGGTATACTCATAATTGTATTCCATATTTCCAAATGATATATCGCGGAATAGACCAGAGAGAAGGGTTACAAATGTGTTATTGCCCTCAAATTCGCCATTACTCTTAAAATGAAGAGTTTGTTCGCAAAAAAAAAGATGAGTCCATATTTGCAAATGGAGATATTTGCGATTAAAGGTGAAGAAAAATAAAGAGAATAATGAAGAAAATTTTGCTTCTCTTGACCATAACTGCAAAAATGTATACCTTTGTATGTAGTTCCCAATATATTATCTAAAAGATACTATTTTGTACTTTATGACAGACACCGTACTTCAAAATCTTATCGGTTTTTGCGAACAAATTCTTCAAATACACATGCTTAATTAGCAAAAAGAGATCAATTTCTCCCCGTTCAATTATGATTCTCTCATCTGATTGTAACTGATATATCCTCTGTGGTGTGAAAAAAAAATCACAGAGTTCTAATCTGTTTGCCTATTTTTTTTTATCATATTCTGAAACAATATCAGTAAAAAAAAATGGATTTTATTACACTCCCTACTTCTTTAAGAAACACGGGCAAATATCTGCACATCTGCAAAGAAAGCACACACTCTGGAAAACTTTGAACTGAGAGAAGAGGCTCTGAACTACAGGGTCTACAACAATGAAGGTATTATCGGATTAAGCTGAAATTGAGAATGCTCTATTAACACATTCGTTCATGATAAATGTCAACTTCCACAGCAGTAGCATCATTCTTCCAAAGGTTATTAGAGTTAAAAGTGAAGAGTGTGTAAAGGATTTTAAAGAAATGAAAAGGGGTCTCAAAGAAAACCTGATCACACTACTCTACCAAAACAGATATTGAGTGTAGAAAAACCTGTTGAAAATACGCTTTCCCGTACAATTTTTAATCCCAAACTCAAGAATAATGTAGAACAAGAATAGCTCTTAAATTCATGAATTTCTTCCGTCGAGAGAGGAGGTCGTAGAGGAGGTCGTAGATTCGGAGGTCGTAGGTTCGAATCCTGCTCGAGTATGTACGCCCATGATTTTTCATCATGGCTACTACTAAAACACTGATCAATTCAATACTTATTTACGTCGATGTAGGGCAATTTGTCAATCAGTTGCAAAGAATAGCTCTTTCAGAAAATATGGAAAATTCAAAATTGACTAGGTTCACCGATTCCACTTTCCTTGAATCCTCACATAAAATCAAGGAGTGTGACTTTTTGTTTGTTTTGTGATTCATGGTCATATATATATATATATATATATATGTAATAGTAAAAACAGTACATTATCATTAGCAGAATTATTGCAACTTGTCACTTTTGAGGTGTCCCAATACTCACCTATTTTACACATTCCAGGAACAACCAATCAAGGCGAGGAAGGTTTTATTTTAAAGATAATTTATCATGTTTTCGTGTGGTAACATATTTCATGGCAGTATAAGAGAAATATGATTTACCGGTCAAATGATCAAACTTCAATCGCAAACCTTACTTATATTATCATATTGAGTTTTAACACAGACAGCGCTACAATTTATTTTTCGATCACTAGATTCAGCGATTGGAATTGCGCGGAACGTCACTGTCAGCAAGTATTCTTCGATCCATATCACGTCTACCTTGTCTGAATTCCTTTGCTGTGAGACGTGTTAAGTATACGGTAAGCTGAGGGAAATGTAAAAAAAAAAATGGGTTTAGGTGTGAGTTTTCATCAAGTTGTAGAGAGAGACAATTTTTTTTTGAAGTTACGCTTCAACCTTCCCCCTCTCTTGTTAATGATATCTTCCTTTCAAAATTGGGAATCTTTCGGCACCATGAGACTGTGTATAATGAGAAATCGGACGAACAAATGACTTTAGCTACCTGTATTTTGTAAGACGCTAATGTATTTTTGTGGTTCATTATGTAATTTATTATTTCCATGTACACTACATAAAGGTTAAGAAATATTTTTTTAGGGAGTGGGGTGACAGGCCCAGTTTAAAGTCCGTCTAGCGCGAGGACGGTTTACGTTTCTTTGGAAACCAGTGGGCGGGCGTGTGTCCTCGAGACAGGCGGCAGTTTCTTGTACGCTCATACATGTACCGGTATATGCATTAGTCTAAATTGTGCTTATAATGGTAAGCAACCGTGTTTAACCTAACTATAATCCAGCTAGGGTCCTACGGGTTTGACTCACGTTGTGTCTTACTGCTTCGAGTATTACGCATGGATATTGAGTTTAATGTACGGTTTCGTTTGCAAGAATCCACCTCAACAGCATTAACGTGATTGCATTCAAAAGAAGGCTGGCGGTCTGTCTACATTTAAGGACATGTCGGACCTAAACTGAACAAAAAGAAAACAGAAAAGAAAAGCAGACCCATTCACAGAACTTGTGTGTATAATACTAAAGGATATTTTAACAGAAAATGAAATGAAAATAGGCTAAACAAGGCAAGAAATTTTTCGAGAAGTAAGAACAAGAAATTGAAATCACAGTACACCCTGCAAACTAAACGTACAATAGCCAAGTGATATCAACCAAATTGTATGGATCTGAATGCTGGCGAATACCAGATTTCGAATGATATTCAAATTGAAATTCCATTGTCAATTTTGAACTTTCAAATTTGAAATTTGAAATTAAATTCTTAATATCAAATTTGATTGATACTGAAATATGATTACATTACATCACATAATATGTCTGCGAACAATCCTGCGCATCTTCTGGCCCGACAGGATTTCCATCGACAACCTCTTCCTCCGCCATAGCACTGATAACTTGGAGGCGATAATCACCAGGAAGAGGTGGAGAAGGATTGGACATTTCTTTCTACCGTTATTTAATGACGATTCTTTATATGCTTTCATTTCATTTTAATAATTCTAATCTAAGAAACATATTTCCTTCTCATACTTTAATTTGGTCTCTAGTCATCCACTACACCTGAGGGAAGCAACGAGGACGAAGCTGAAAATGAGGTTTGTTTAAAAAGATAATTCGTTCGTATTGTTTCAAATCTAATTCCACTTTCTACATTTGAATGCTTTTCATGAGTCGTATCAAAATTGCCGTAAATTAGATGTGTTTACAAGTGACAAGATAAATGTGGATGACTAAATTTAATGCTGTCGTAAGTATAAAATTAATTCATAGGTGCGAGGGCACTAGTGGAGTTGCAGCGCACTCGAGGATATTTTAAATGGTGTAACAGACACGAGGTGCAGGCGAGAGAGCGAGAGCGAGCTGCATCTCCATTAACTTCCCGAATTTAAACCTGTGCATAATTTATGATATAAAAGGATTTTATGAAATATAATGTAATTCATACATAGTAATCATTTTTCCCTTTAGGTGTACACAAGAAGAGATAATCTCTCGTTGACGTAGCCGGCCTGGTTTTGACACAAATTATATGGGATCACTGATTCTTACATGTCAATTAATTAATGTATTGAGGATTGAGACGCACTGTATATATATTTTTCCACCACTGAATGGACATCATTTGTAATCAATGAATAAATTTAAATGCGCTACTGCTTCAATGTACCCATCAGGTGACTCTTAACACGACATAAGCAGAGCTACCAAGTCTCACGCATTCTGCGTGAGACTCAAGCATTTAGGGCCTGTCTCACGATCTCACGCAGGGCACCCATTTTTCTCACGCATCGGGTGAAGTCTGCAATTTGTGCCCAAAATAAGAAACAGCTCAAAGGATTCAAGTGATAGTTGCAATTGAAGGTATATTTTCCTTTTGTGTTTCAAAATTTGTAAAAAAAAAAAAAGTCACTTAAGTATGCACCAGATCGCTTCATTAAGAGCTAATAATTCAAAAAAGCTCCCTACCATGGGAGGGGTGGCACCCTCCTCATTAGCGCGCGCATGCGCACGAGCGCCGAAACGCCGAGTCATGAAAATCTCACTCATAAAAGTTTTTTGAACTTGGCATCTCTTCATAAGACGTGTACTGTAGGCCTAACGGTAAGTGTGAATATTCTCTTTTTTTTTTTTGTTAATCTCTCCACAGAGTGGTTTCGTTGGGAGTCCCATTACCCACCTTGACATAGGCTTGCAATCCCTCCCACTTCTCTGGCAGCTAAATGTGGCCTCCCTGTGTCCCAATGTGAAGAAAATCTCTGTTTACGTAGCGCATGACGACTATTCTTTTGACCTGAATGAGGCGTGGCCACTCTATTCTCACGACGTGGAGCTCCATCTATATGGTTGCGCCTGGTTCCGATTGTTCGATGAATTATTTGCACCACGTACAGTAACCAGACTGTCTGTAACAGATATGATGTTGACCAATGATGGAGTCATGACGCTGATCAAATGTGCAGATTCTTATCCTCATCTCAAGAACGTGTCGTGAGTTCACTTGAAACCTTGCACTCTAATGTTTTTTTTTTTCGATCTTTACAAACGTGATGTTCAGCACACTCTTTTAATTTAACCAAACTGACATGAAAGGCTGCCAGTATTAAAGTATAAAAGTCTATGTCACCTGTCCTTTTTCATGAATTGAAAATACATTCGAATTGACAGTTAATTTAGTTAGAATCCAGTACGCCATGACTCAAGGAGAAAGCTGCAGGAGCGGAGGTAAAAAATATCTATTCTAAACAGTAGTATCTTATTTTTTTAATGTCGTAAAAATTTACAGAGCAAACATAATTGTTGTGAAATAATCCATCGCACTTCTTTCAGACAATCAATCAAATAATCATTGTATAGGACTTTACATTCTTCCCAGTGGAGAAGCTACCGTTAACGCCAGAAACACTGTTGAAAATATTTTAGCTGAATTGCAAAGGGATTCTTAATTAATATGGTATGTTGTGTAGGGCCAGCAAGCATTTAAAACAGAGTGAGGGGTTACTATCCAGGCTGCTACACAATGATTGTTTGTTCGTTCATCATTGCAAAGGTTCATGTTGATATTTTTTTTTGTAACTTAGTGGCAAAGTTTTCTCCATGGACAATTTTTCAGTGTTTTGAGAACAGCCATGATAAAATAAAACAAAACTTAAAACTAAAAATGAAATCATGAGCATGCATATCCATCCTGAGTCCTGTGACTGAGTTTTTGTTTGTTTTCATTTTTAGTCGATAAAGGGCAATTTATCAAGCACCTGTCTTTATCTTCATTATAACTCAGGCTGATCAGGTGTGACACCACAGAGGATTTGGATCCATTCTGTGAAAAGATCAACGCGGAAGGGAAACTGCATATTACTGTTGAGCATGGCGAACGAAGTATGTATTAACTTTTGTTATCGTGACAAACTGTTTTTTGTTCAAGTTGTAGTTAGGGTCTTGTTAAAGTAATCTTCTTTTTTTTTTGTCATCAGTACATGTATAAGGGTGCACATTCATTTTTAATACTTTTTTTACACCCTTTCCATGCATATGGTCATGCATGTACATATGTGTTTTTGTTTCGAAGAATGTACATGTGCGCATGTGTGACTGTTCGTTCGTACGTATTACATATCTCCTGAGAACAAATTGTCTAATACCTGTTTGATCCCATCCCATACGGTCTGGTACTCCATTTTGTCACACATCCACTTGGTCCTTTACCACATTTAGTGTATCCTATACCAGATATTTAATCACCTATTTGTCCGTTATTGGATTCGCTAATGTTCAAAAATTCTTTTCGTCTAACTATGATTGTTGTGTCTAATAACCAACCTGGGCTCTGCTCACTTTGGGTAATATTAATAGTCAATTTTAACTTTCTAATCATCATTTTGGTAAAGTTTCATTTCATCCCTTAATCAATTAGGATATTTTCAATTAGTCTGACGATTTGGTCTAATCAAAACGACAAGAGACTAAGTATAATGCACACTACTTGGTCTCGTTGAAGTCGTAACATTGGTACTAAAGATTGTGTCGGGTTCATTATGGTATGTGAAAGACTAAGATTGTCGCAGTTGACGGTAATAATACAGTACTCCGGAGGTTAGTCCGAACCATTGATACACTGCATAGAATATTTACTTATTTATCATTACAGTTTTCATAATGCACCATTATGGGAACATTTTTAAATACTGCAATGCAAAAGAGATCTACACGCTCTTTGCCTATTTGAAAAGTTCTGCATTCTGGAAATAAAGCGACGGTCACTTACGCTTGTGTGCAAAATATGTACGCATGAAAACGTATCTTACACCCACGAATGCTTTGTCTGATATCCACTTTGCCGTGACTATGCTTCACAAAACCAACAATATGTCTCAGCATTTTTTTTTTTCTAGATAAGGGCAGATTTTTAAGGAAAAGACTGCATTTCAAAATGTTGTACACTTTTCTTTTTTTTTCTCACATTTACCGACTTCCTGAAAGCTAATGCTCGAAACAAAGTACCGCAAGAGAGAGTTAACCCCAAATATACATGTGGATTGAGTGAATGCACCAATATTATTTATTTTTTTGAGTGTTAGATTTGTAAGTCATTTGTTTGTACGTTGTATCTGAATTGTACAGCGTATAGAGAAGCATGTGCTTATTGTGCGCTTTATAAATGTATTATTATTATTATTATTATTATTATTATTAGGAAGGTTTGAGGAAAATCGGACAATCTGTTGAAAAGATGATGTTTTGAAATATTATGCTGACAAGACAACTGGATTAGAAGACTACTACAGATTATGACATAAGATAACAAAGATCATTCCACAAAATATCATTAGTTGCTAATGACATTTATGTCAAGTGTAATATTAGTCACCTTTCGTTATGGAAGAGGTAATTCTAGTGCTCTAAAAAAGTGAAGAAAAAAAATCTTTCAGATTTTCAATACACTGTATATGGTAGTCCATATGTGATGTCATGGTCCGTAGTAGTCTTCTGATCCAGCAGTCTCGTCAACAAAACTTAAAAAAATCATAACTTTTGAACGGATTCAGATTTTTCCTTAAACTTTCATTGATGCGTTCGATTGATCGCTCCAATCACTCCATCAACATGTATTTTCTGGCTAATTCCCCTATAAGTTGATTGCAGAAATGTCAAAGTGCATCCTACATTTGGAAGAGATTCTTTATTCTAAACACTTCCAAAATGTGCCCTAAAACCAATTCGTTTTCGAATTAAAAATTTGATTGCGCAAAACGGCATTGCGTTTTTAAAAATCTAATAATTCTCTCTCTGTTAAATTGAATAATGGGTACAAACGAAATGAAATGCATGGTTTAGCATATGATTGATAATGACAACTTTTTGAAGTGGATTGCCAAGAGTTTGATATTGACCGAGAAATCTTATATTGTCATTATTGTCATTGTTACTTTTGTTTTACAAAACAGAAAGGTTTGAGGACTGGTGATGAAACTCAAAGACAACTACCTCAACGGAATGTTTCCTCCATCGAGACTGCACGGGGTAGATATTCCTTGGAAGATTTGTCATTTGTTAACTGGGTTCTATATTTTGATTGAATCAGAAGATGTCAAGGTAGGCCTATTCTATGAATAATGTATTGTATCATCACTGTATTTCTTTCTATCTTTCTTTCTTATTACCTTTCTTAAATATTTCTTCTTTCTTTCTATTGTTTATTTGCAGTCACTTTCGTGCGTTTGTTGAGGAATTTGATAGTGTGGTCATTTGATATCAGGCCAAGAAATCGCGCCATGAAGATTCATCTTCATTTATGGATTACTAATTTCTCACTATTTGGTCGAACATTTTAGCAATAACACTATTCAAATTACAGTGCCAGTTAAAGCATTCGAATAAGTCGGATTGTGCAGGTAACGTCCTTTCAAGGATATTCAAATGCTTTAATATAGGGACCTAATTAATGATCAGATTCGAAAGTGAGCGTAAGAGATTGAAGTAGCAGCCAATTGTTGTCGACCGGGCAGATTCAGAAATAGCTGACGGGGCCATGGAAGAATGGAGAGCACCTCATTTTTGACTTCTCATTATAAGTCGGAAGGGCATAAACACACCACGACCTATTTTCCCACATACCTCACCGCCAGGAAATAATGGATGAATTCACTTGGATGAATTCTTCTCATAGCAATAGCATAAGTCATTCATCTACATAGTGTCAAAATGACCATTTTCCTTATTTTAGAAGAGGAACATTGAAAAATAAAGAAATAGCGTCAATACTTTCCCAATATGATCAATAATGTAAAGAAAGTTAACAGGCGCTCAAACATCATGCGTGTTATTCAAATTAATAAAAGTAAACATCTTTTGTAGTTTATTGAAAGTGAAAAGGAAAATGGTGAAATGCAATTTAAGGACGTCTGTAACAATAATTAAAGCAGGTACCTATACGAAGAAGTGTTTAAAAGTATGGAAAGGCAAAGTATGAACTGAATATGACACATGTAATTTTGTTCAAGATTTTGAGATTTTGAGAAATGATCATTGTATCATTGTTAGTTGCAAACTTCCAACGTACACAACAAATTATAATCATGATTACGCAGTTATATTTACAATAATCTCCAGGAATGGAAAGGGCAGAATGATCCTGAATGAAAAGAAGAAGAAGAAGAAGAAGAAGAAGAAGACGCAGAGGATGTGTTATGGAAATTATTTATTGCATGCGATATGCGCGTCTTTATTTCATTCATATTCTATACCAATTGTATTCACATTTTGATGTAATTCTCACTTTCACTAAAAAATGTGAAGAACAATTTTCGTGTCATCGTGATTCCTTGACGTAAAATACAAGTCATTAATCATCATTGAAGTTAATTTTGATGTACAGCACATGGCTTGTATTTCTATGTGATTCGTGTTCATATTAACTGATATTTCGGGTTTTTTTATATTCTATTTTTTCATGCCACATAACGATGTATATTGAATGTCACAAAGTAAAGGACGGATTTTTTTTTTTTTAATCCCAACCTGCATGTGTTACACAAAAATGTATTTTTTCGTACTTGTATATTGTATATAAATAATATGTATCTTATTGAATAATATAGATGTGATTTGTAGAACTAATATGGCTTCAATGTAAATAAAGAGGTCATGAATCATATAGGTTACAAATTTAAACGAGATTAAACTAATTTTGTTCTGCGGTGTATGTGTAACCCAGTATTTCACCTCGATGCTATCGTGATTGCTATTGTATTTTGGGTGTTTAATGAAAACACATTTTCGTTTTAAACGTTCACTGGAGGTAATTGACTTTAATCGTTGAGTAGGAGCATTCCTTTTCGACTACGTCACAAACACAGTGTATACTAAGTAATACATTATGTCAAAATTCAGAAGTCATTTCTTGTTTGCTATTGAGGTTTGGAACAATCTTATTGAATCATTTTGAAATGTCTGAATATGTGTTTGTGCGTGTGTGTCTGTTTGTGCGGTGCATGTTTCACAGTGTCTCGTGTAGTTTCCTTTCTTGTGCAGATATGAAATATTATTATTTTAAACACTATTTCTTTTAAACATCACCTGCATAATCGCATCACGTGCTTTGTAACATGTTATTCGTAAAATATCCAACAAAGTATATAATAAAGTTAGGTAGATGTCGCGAATTAGATTTGTGAAATGTGAGGTACAGGTTCGTTGAAAATCCTTTAAAATGTGAACATGATTATTTATACTGTAGATGTCCAATATAATTTCAGATTATTTTACTTAACGTAAAAATGCTGTGGCTAGGGTAGCATTATTAGCATGGTCAGTCACGTTACCTTCTTGTAATGTATTTTTCACAATCTAAGCATGAAAACAACTAATACCAATAACTGACATCAAAGCAAAAGTGAACCAGTTTCCGTAAAATTTCAATTACTTAACATTTTGTATACGTAGAAATTATGTCATGTATATACCTTGTAAATGTTTTATCCCGTCTTGTACAAAAAAGTCTGAAAAGTCGCAGTAAGCTAATGCATTTTTGTCTTGCTTTTTCATGTAATTGACATTCTTTGTGTGAATGCAATTTACTGTATTTCTTTCCGCTTCCCCTTATTCAAAAGTCTAGATTGCACTGTGACACCTGAAAATGAAGAAGAATTAAATGTACGGCAATAGGCAATTGTAATCAAAGTTATGCTTGGAAAGTGTATGATGTGTTGTAATTTCGAGAATTGTTAAAGAGTATCAACGTCTTGTGGATCAAGCATTTTCGATAATAATCATTTGATATTATGTGGGTTTTACTAGTTAGGTGAAGTCTGTAGAATTGGATAGGAGGCAATAAATAGAATAAATCTAAGAGTTACATTTGGGATAAAATCAACTGATGCTAACTTCTCTAGTAAAAACAAAGCAAATAATGTTTTCTTACCAATTCGTTCAATATTATTTTTGTAAAATGGATATCCTAAATTTTTGGTAGTTTGAAAATGACGGAAAGGAAAGTCGGGAAATATCGAAATCACTTTTTTTCTTTTCAAAATACAAATCTGACAATGTATATATGTCTTAAATCATGTTTTGCGGTTAAAATTATTTTGAAAGGAAGGTTGACCAACTGCGAAACCCCACGCTCAGGGGTCATCAATATAATAATAGGTTGACTTTATATTCCATTGCTATTTTCTCTTTATACTAAAAAATACTTCAATTGTATGATTTATGGACAGTAATTTGAATATACGTTTACGAAGCAATTAATGTGGACTAGTTCATCAAATTCCACATGCCCCCCCCCCCCCTCCAAAAAAGAAAAAGGGAACATGGAAGAACGTTGAATGCGCTTCGTAACGATTGGATTGGTTTGATTTCAAGTATTGGTAGGGGAAATCCAGAACAAATAAAACTCCGTATAAAAAGAGAAAATCGATTCCTATTTCACAATGCTAACTATAGATACGGAGAAACTTAAATGATGTTGCCATTCACTATTTGACAGTACAATATGTGTCCGTGCATCACCAAACCCAGGAAAAAGCACACACACACACACTCCCTAATTTTGTGTGAGGACTCAAAATAGGTAAAGCGCGTCGATCTGGTTAATCTTGCAACATATTTTCTGATAGAGCAATGCTTCCCAAACATTGTTTCGGGAGGTGAATATCATATTCAAAACAAATGGCTTTAGACAGATTATAATACATAAGGGCTCTCTTTTTTGCATGTTGTTCACTACTCATGAATATGAGCTATAGAATTATGTGTAACAAGCTGTATTTTTTTCCTGTCTTTGTGTTGTCCTTGTTTATCGTCGGTACTCTGCTCTCTTGTAACCCTAATACCTTCTCTTCTCCTGCTTCCCTCTCCCCCTTCTACTATTCCATTCTTTTCGCAGCGTTGCTCGCATTCTTTCGTTATCCCTTTTCTTCTGTTCCTTGGGTCAGTGCCTTGTGCACTCGAACACACTCTGCATGGTTCTCGCTGCAACTCGAGTTCGGTCTTGCCATTCATCCTTTATATTTTAGATGATGCGAATTGAAAACTTCGCTTTCAGTTCACTAAATAACGACGATTTTTTTGAAATGTTTCATCAAGATCCAGTATCATACACAGTTAATGACTCCCAAAATGATGAGTATCCTGCTGTTTATGATTTCGATTTCTGTGAAACAGATGTAGAATTTGGTGAGGATAATAATGAACGATATTTAAGCTCCAAGTGTTATACTATGAATCAATTCAAATCTTTAACCGGACTCACCCATTGTTTTTCATTATTGCATTTGAACATAAGGAGTTTGAACAAGAATTTTGATAAATTTTGTTGTTTTTTGGATAATACTCATGACATATCTTTTTCTATAATAGATCTTACTGAAACATGGATTACTCAGGATTCTGCTTTCGCATATTCTCTTCCAGGCTATAATTTTATAGAGAATAGTAGGCGCGATAGAATGGGCGGAGGTGTTGGTTTATACGTTAAACAAAACCTTGATTACGTTATACAAAAAGATTTAATTTGTATGAACGGAATCGTTGAATCATTAGGTGTTGAAATCAAGGTCGCCTATGCCAAAAATATACTTGTATTTATAATGTATAGACATCCTAATTCTAACACCCAAGATTTTTTGGATTATTTGCAGTTTCTATTCCATAATCCAATATTTCATAATAAAGACTGTTATATTATGGGAGATTTCAATATAGATTTATCTAAGTTTCAAACAATGAATACTGCTCAATCTTTTCTTGATATTATGATGTCCACATCTTTTTTTACCCCTTATATCCAAACCAACTCGAGTAACCAATCACTCGGCAACTCTGATTGATAATATATTTGTAATATTAACCCCTTAGCGGTCTCCGGTATCATCCTTTCAGATTTATCAGATCATTACCCTATTTTCACTCACATTCCCCTTCAGAAAAAAATCACCATAAACGACCCGGTGTCAACTTTCCGGAAGGTGACACCTGGAAATATAGAGAGGTTGCAAAATGACCTCGGTAATGTGGATTGGTCTTTTGTATATAATACCGAAAATACAAATGAGGCTTATGACTTGTTTATGAGTACTTTAATTTCGGTTATGGATAAGCATGTTCCTGTTGTTAAAAAGAATTCCAGAAATTATAAAAGATCCCCTAGACTTCCATGGGTATCCAAGTCCTTACTGCGATCAATCAATCGAAAGAATAATTTGTATTATGCTGACAAAATTAAACGTACCCAGCAATCTCATGATAAATACACTTCATATAAAAACGTCCTCACTCAAATATTACGTTATGAGAAACGGAAATATTTCACTACTCAGATAAGTTTGTTTAAACATGATGTTCAAAATACTTGGAAAGTTATCAATATGGCTATCAACAAAAATAAGGACAAGCCCCGTATTACATCAATCAAACATGGTGATGCATTTGTTGATGATGTTTCCTCAATAGTTGATATTTTCAACCAGTATTTTTCACAAATAGGAAGTAATCTTGCCCAAAATATTCCACATAGTTATCTGAATTTTCAAGATTATTTAGAAGTCCCCAATCCAAGCTCATTGTTTTTCGTGCCTTGGCATAGAAATGAATTATTAGATATAGTTCAGAATCTGAAAAATAAAGAAAGCTCTGGATATGACGGCATTAATAATGTTCTTTTGAAAAGTATTATTGATTATATTGTTGATCCACTTGTATATGTATTTAAAGATAATATAAAGTTTTGGTATTACCTCAAAAGTTTCCCTGAATTTCCTTGTCTTAGTTTGTGTTTCAGGTTAAAGTACCTTTCATATAACTAACACTGTGAGACTTACTCGCCCCACAGTGCTGTCATGTCTTAGTAATCATGCAATAAAGGCCCGGTCCCACTGGCCGACGGACACAAAGCGTATGCAGAAAGGACACAGTGGACGAGCAAAATTTCGGGGATGGCTTCATCCGCTTTCATCCGCTTCAGAAATTGACAAAATTGGCGAAAATTGGCGGTCACAGAACGGAAATAGAACGGACGTGAGTAGTATGTAGCGGGGATGTTAAACGGATGTTCATCGGAAGCCTAGCGGATGAAAGCGGATGGAAGGGGATGACAGCTCCGAAGGGGTTACCGGAGATAATTGCGAAATGGACGCATAGCAGAAAAAGCGGATGCAGAGTGGATGCAGAGCGGACGCAGAGCGGATGCAGAGCGGATACAGAGGGGATGCTTTCGAAATGCTTTATATACGAGATGCATACGCTGACATCCTTTCTATTAACGTGCTGTTAACGATGTAAAGACGTTCCACGTACCATATCTTTCCTCCATCTTTCCGTTTTTAGCTGCAGCGGATGTGAGTTGCGAGGATGCCCAGAGGATGCCCAGAGGATGCAGCGGACGTTTAAGGGATGCCGCACGGACATACAACGTTTGTTGCTCGTATGTCGCGGATTTACATCGTACACAGCGGAAAGTTCATCCGTTCTAAAAGTTTTAAGCAGCTTAAAACTTTTTGCGCGGATGAAATCACAGTGGACGGATGCTCGATGGATAGAGCGGATGAAACACGTATGCGATGGGTACACAGCGGATTCGTAGCGTTTTCCAACGGATGGCAAGATTTTTTGTACGCTTTACATCCTCTTTGCATCCGTAAGTGCAGTGGGACCGGGTCTTAATGGTTTCTTACCAGAGCCGCCGCCGTACGGCGACGGCGAGGTAGTACACGTATTGTGCGAATATCACTGCGACCAGCAGCGTGCAGCCCCATACGCATACTGTCTAGCTAACTGCGACCAGCAGCCCCATACGCATAGCTAAATGGGGCTTCGCATTGTAGCTTACAGGATCATGACAGATTTAGTATCGCGGGTAAAATCAATCAACTTAAAATCCAAAAATTTCTTCAATTTAAAGACTTACCAGTTAAGTTGAAGTATTGAAAACAGGCTTTGGGCAACGTTTGGTTTCGCCAATAGTCCCTTTCTGTTCGAATTGATGACTGAATGTGACTCGGTCGAGAGGACCTTGGGAGAGCTACGTACACTGAATTGACGGCCAGCGCATGCGCACACAAACATCTTATCCGTTCATGGATTTGAAATTTGTTCGCATGTGATGTGTGCGTATGCGCTGGCCGTAGTAATCAGTGTATGTAGCTCTCCCACGGTCCTCTCGACAGAGTCACATTCAGTCATCAATTCGAACAGAAAGGGACTATTGGCAGAACCAAACGTTGCCCGAAGCCTGTTTTCAAGACTTCAACTTAATTGGTAAGTCTTCAAATTGAAGAATTTTGTGGATTTTAAGTTGATATTTGCCCGAGATACTAAATCTGTCATGATCCTGAATGCTACAATGCGAAGCCCCATTACGCTATGCGTATGGGGCTGCTGGTCGCAGTTAATTGCATGATTACTAAGAAATGAGAGCACTTTGGGGCGAGTAAGTCTCACAGTGTTAATTATATGATAGATACTTTAACCTGAAACACGGAAATTCAGGGAAACTTTTGACGTACCAAAACTTTTTATTATCTTTAATCTGTCTATCAGTAATGGCGTTGTCCCTGAGGCTATGAAAGTCTCCAAAGTAATTCCCGTCCATAAAAAAGGGGAAAGGGAAGATGTCTCCAATTATAGACCAATATCCCTGCTAACCTCTGTTTCGAAAATATTAGAAAGGTTGTTTACACCAGGCTTTTGAATTTCTTAGACACCCACGAAATATTTCTGATTATCAATTCGGATTTCGGCAAAAGCATTGCACATCTCATGCAATCCTTACCTTCCTTGATAAGGTTTCAAAAGCGATAGACACATTTCATCATACTATTGGAGTCTTCCTGGACCTCTCCAAGGCCTTTGACACCATAGACCACAGCATACTACTTCACAAATTATCACATTATGGTATCAGAGGAAAGGCCTTGGAGTGGTTCAGGAGTTACCTTACTAATCGAAAACAGTTTGTGTTTATCAACGGACATGCATCGACTACACAAAATGTTAACTGTGGTGTTCCTCAAGGAAGCTTACTAGGTCCCATTTTATTTATTCTCTATGTGAATGATATGTCAAATTCTTCAAACATCCTCTCTTTCTTATTATTTGCGGATGATACCAATGTGCTTTTATCTGATTCTGATTCTGATCGATTAATTGATAATTTAAATAGTGAATTAATGAAGTTAAGTGAATTAATGAAGTTACTTCAATGGATAAGAGTGAACAAGTTATCAATAAATTTGCAAAAAACTAAATGCATGTTGTTCAGTAATTCGCTGGAAAATTTACCGAGAAATATTTTCCTGGAAGACACGGTCATAGAAGAAGTTTCCTCCATCAAATTCTTAGGTTTGATCCTGGACAATAAACTTACCTGGGGTTCGCATATTGATACTGTATGTCGTGCTATTTCAAGGAATATAGGTGTTATAAACAAAGTTAAATTTTATCTTCCCAAAAATGTAATTTTTATGTTATATTCTACTTTGATACTACCTTACTTAAATTATGGGATATTCGCATGGGGAAACACTTTTTCTACTTATACAGAAAGAATATTATTATTACAGAAAAAAGCTCTATATATCATTTGTCACGAATCGTGGAGAAGTCATACTAATAATTTATTCCACGAAAATAATATCTTGAAAATTCATGATCTTTATCGTTTGCAATTAGGACAATTCATGTATAAACTCACCAACCATTCTCTCCCCCTTGTGTTTGATTCCATGTTTTTAAAGAATGAAACTGTTCATGCATATCCAACCCGTCAATCCCATGAATATCATTTGCCTTTGACTAGAACGGTTTCTGCAAAATCTTTATTCTCCTTCTCTGGACCAAAATTCTGGAATTCTCTGGATAATAACATAAAAGAAGCTTTAAGTTTTCACACATTTTCTTTAAAGTTAAAGAATTATCTAAAAACTTCGTACGCAGCATAATTCATTTTTCTTTTTTTATTTTTGATTTTCAAAGTTGTTGTTGCTTCGTTATTCTCACTACTTTTTCTTCACCAGCGAGCCCGTGCTTCTGTGCCTCCAGTGCCTTGGATATGACCCACCATTTTCCTCTCCTCTCCCCTCCTCCCCCCCCCCCCTCCTTGTCCACCTCGGACTTACTACCTTCTTCACTACTATATCCTCCTCAATTTTTTCCTTACAAGAGAGCCGCCATGTGTTTGTTAATGTGCGTCCGTAAGTGTGCTTGTATCTGTGTATTACTCTTGTCTGTTTTTTTTTTGTTTGTTTTGTTTTGTTTTGTTTTTCTGCTACCGCTTAGGGAAATTTGTTGTTGTTTATTTTTTTTTCATTTTTTTCATTTTTTTTTTCATCTTTTTTTTTTCTTGATGAGGGGACTGCATTCTACAAGCTCTGCTTTTTAGCAGTCCCCTCCATTTCCAGCAATATCGTTTATGTATTTACCACAGTGACGTAACAGATATTTGTATCTCTGTTGATAATTTACCTATATTTTTCTTACAATGTTATTCTGTTCATCGCATTGTGGTACTGATTTCATGACGTCTGTGTATATGAGTGTTTCTTTGTATTTCTTATTTGTTTGTTGGAAGTGAAATAAAATCAACAACTTGAACATTTTTGTAGAATAGTGTGATTAGGAACGTCTTAGCCCTTTATACATTCTTCACGTTTAACCATGACAACTTTCGAGAAGATAATGCTATGATGCTTTGAAAGTTGATATTTATAATGCATGCTGATTGTAGTACGATCGCTCCATTGTCAGATTGTTGTGGTGAATAAGTATGTACAATTTTGTCCGTTTATTGCACCGAGCACATCTTGGTAAGATTAAAGATCCTTTTCACCTTTGGGAACAGTGATTTAAAAACTTGTAAAGATATGACATTTGATGCATATGTGTAGGTCTGTTGAACCATGAAACATCCTATCAAATAAACTTTTCGTGATAAAGCCAAAAAAAAAAATAAGGGAGACATCTGTATTTTACTGAATGAACCGTACCTCTAGACGGTTTATTTTGGAAACATTTTTATTATAACTACTGTTCACATTTTGTATGTTAAAAAATATCAAAAAATAACATCGGTTTTACGTATTCCAATTTTACAGTGGTCGTTACTATTCCTAACTCACGTGTTAGAACTATTTTAAATCACCAATGCTAGATATCTGCAAACTGGAAATTATGCCTTTAGTTGATTGAATAGACTTTATACTTTCGTGCCTTTTTCTCAGTACACGCAGTTCCAGAGTGTGTACTTTCTACCATTAGGCTTATGCATGTTCTTTTTTTTTTTCGGGGAGGGGGGGGGGGTCTTGTTTTTGACGTAGATAGGATAGGACAGTACACTTGATCTGACTTTTGCATTCTTGCTGGCTTTTTAGTGAAGGGTCACATAAAGGTGATTTATCAAAGTAAAATTATTTATGCATTCATGTTTCTATTTGGTTGAGATCCTGATCTATCTGGCTGATCTTTAATTTGAAGCTATTCAAACTGGAATAGCTCGGCCTTTTACTCTTTGAAATACTGAAATAATTATCGAAATAAGTAATCAGGGGAAAACTATCGTCATTTATTTTGGAAATAATCGAAGCAGAAGTGTATTTTGATAAATTAATTTGTTCACGCGTAATGCCTACCTTTGCTTTGGAGTAAGTTGAGATAGGTCTATAATATCCGTTCAGTTTAGGAGTTTAGTATGTAACTTGCGTTTACAATTGGTACATGCACTTTCATGTCTTTTATCACGGTTTCCGTAGGCAAGAATGAATGCCCATAGACTAAATACACACACCACCAGGTTACCGTACGGAACTGTTTAACATTTTGTTGAAGTATGATTATCATATTTCAGGTTTTTTTTTTTTTTTTTTTTTTTTTTTTTTTACATAAGAATTGCATTTTATTCATTGTCATTATTTTTCTTTCAGTTGCTGATACATAATATCTTTCTGTTGGTATATCCTGATGAAGGCTTGTGACAGGCCGAAAGCCCAATTAAAAGGGTGAAAAAGATTGAGAGCAACGTCCGTTTCCAGCCTAATATTATGGTATGTGACTTCCTGAAAGTGTAATATCTGTACTGAGCAGTTGACAAAAATTCTGATATAAAAGAGAACACAAGAACACAACATGTAAATGCTCTCAACGTGCATGCTATTGTTAAAGAAAGAAATTAAGCTAGCAATAAGTAGCATAACTTTGAGCTGGTAATTTCATGTTTCATTGTTGTGTGTATATGTCCAGGGTTAATGACAATCATACTATGATGTGCTGTTTGCAGTATAGGTGACACCATACATGTAGGTTGAGTTTTGTTCATGTTGGGCTGGGGAACTGAAGATGAAGTATCTCCAGAAATAAGGAGTTGACAAAAGTGCTGAAGGAATAAAGGGACAACAAGACCAAGTTAATGCTTTCAGTCTATATGCTATATAAAAAGAGAGCTATTTCAGTAAGTTGATGATTTCATGTTTTAACTTGGTTTGTAGGCCTACTGACCACTGTCAATGGCAGTGTTTGCAGTATGTTTAATTCAATTCAATTCAATCTTTATTTCCGATTCAATATACAGTATAGATAAAAATACATGTAAATATGAGCACATTGTGCAAAGGTGCAGAAATACAAACAAAAACAATGAAAACATTGACAAAACAGGAAAGTATTATGAAAAAAAAATAAGGAAAACAGATAAGGAAAACAGAATATAGGTACAATAAAAACAAAAGCTCATTGACACTGTGTATGTGGTTAACCAGAAAATGGTATGCGCATAGAAAGCCAGAATAGGCTTGTTATGTTGCACATACCCCGTAATACAATCGTTATAAAAACTAACTCGAATGCTATTGTGATAACATTATGTACCTAAAATCAATAAAAGCAATGGATATACTTTCTACAACATACAAATAAAAAGAAGACTAATTATCCATATCCAAAAATCAATACTTACTAATCAACATCTTCTTATACTGTCTTTTAAAAGTATTATTAAATTGCACATTAAGTTTGCTCAAATCTAGCGTGTTCCAAAGAACAGGACCAGTATGACGTAACGAGTATTTACATTTGTCAGTTAAAAAACGCCATCGATGAAAATGAGTTGAGGATCTCGTATAATAATTATGTACATCAGAGTTCAAAGAAAACATATTTTGTATATAAGACGAAAGAGTTTTTGCATGATAACGTTGCATAAAAGAACATATTGCATTTTATTTACATCTTGCAATTTAAGGGTGTATAATAATTTGAAAAGTTTAGATGTTGGAGCTCTATAATCTGATTTTGTACAAATTCGAATTGCTTTCTTTTGAAGTAAGAGAAGTCTTTGTGTTTGGCAAGAATACGTATTTCCCCAGATAGAATAACAGTAAAATAAAACGGATAAAATATAAGCATTATAAAGAGTGAACAATGTGTAACCTGGCACATCATATTTCAGTCGATTTTAGATGCCAATAAAACGAGAAATTTTTGTACATACAAAATCAATATGATCATTCCAACTCAACTTACTATTCAGTACAATACCTAAAAAATTTACAGATTCATAAAATTTCAAACGAGTTTCACCAATTTTCAAAATTATATCGTCAGTATTATATTGTACATTTCCGCGTTTGAAAAATACACATTGCGTTTTACTTATATTTAAAGTAAGCATATTGCACTTGAACCAGTTATGTACTTGAAAAAGACTTTTATTTACAGATTCAGTCAAAACGTTAATATCATTATGTGAGGCAAGAAGTGAGGTGTCGTCTGCATATAAAATGAAATGAGATTCATGGCAAGAGCTTACAATGTCATTTATATAAATTAAAAACAGTAAAGGTCCAAGAATGGATCCTTGTGGCACACCCGTTTCAATATTCTTAAGAGACATGCTAAAAGAATCATACACAGTAAATTGTTTTCTTCCATATAAATAAGATCTAAACCAATTAAAACACACACCTCTAACACCATAATATTGTAATTTTTGTAATAAAATTTTGTGAGAAAGACAGTCGAAGGCTTTAGAGAGATCCATAAATACTGCTAAATCATTTTTACCACCATTAATTTCTTGAATTATTCTGTCCTGTATTTCTATGACTGCCATATCTGTAGACAGGTTTTGCCGAAATCCATATTGACTTTCATATAATAAATCATGCTGGAGCAGAAAACCATAAAAACGAGTAAAAACAATTTTTTCTAATATTTTTGAAAAACAAGGCAGAATAGATATCGGACGGTAATTTGTAAATATTTTGGGATCATCTTTTTTAAAAACAGGTATAACTTTTGATACTTTCATTTTAGATGGTACAATACCAGTACTTAACGAAGAGTTACGTATATACAAAAAAGGTTCAACAATAAAAGGCAAAACATGTTTGACCACAATTGAATCAATATCATCAAAACCACAACTTTTTCCAGATTTCAATGCCTTTCCAATATCTAAAATTTCATCTACTGTAACTGGTTTAAAAAACAAAGTATTAGTGACAGGTTCATTCATATAAGTAAGAAATTCGTCATTATTTGTATCAGTTGTATAACCAGCGGATATATTTGATCCAATATTGATGAAGTACTCATTAAAATGTTCAGCAATTTCACTGGCATCATCAATATCAGTCCCGTCATACGAAAACGTTTGTTGGTCATTGGTGTCAATCTTTTTTTTTCCCAAAATAGCATTAATGAATTTCCATGTCTCTTTTGTATTACTTTTAATCAAATCACACTTCTTCAAATAATAATCTTTCTTTGCTTTGCGTAAACAAAGAGTAGTTTTATTCCGTATCTTTTTATACCTTCTATTATTAAATTCTGAGGGGAAATTAACATAAATCTTATAATATTTATTTTTCTTTTTGATATATTTTAAAAGTTCACGTGTGACCCATGGTTTTCTAATTTCTTGATTCCTTTTGTCCTTAATTTCTCTTTGGGGTAAATGCATATCATAAAGATTCATAAGTATATCACAAAACACGTTATACGCCCTCTCCGGATCATTATCTTCATACACTCTTGACCAATCCGTGAGTGCTAGGTCGGCGGTAAGGGTAGCTAAGTTGTCTTTGGTAATTTTTCTTATTGTTTTTAACTTCTTTCTATTATGTTTCTCCTCTGGATATAATGAAATATGAAATATTGGTAAGTGATCAGAAATATCTGTCATCAGGATGCCTGACAGGCTGGGGGCGGTGTTATCATTTGTAAATACATTGTCAATAATTGTGGCTGACGTAGAACTGATACGAGTTGGTCTGTCTATCAATGGGTGAAATCCAGAAGAAATGATTGTGTTCAAAAACTCCAATATGGTGAACTTACATCTTTTTTAATCAAGTCAATTTTATAATCTCCCATCAAATATACACAATTATGTTTTATATTGATTTCACTTATTAGCTTTTCAAAATAAGGAGTGAATGCAGAAACTGAATAGTTTGGTTGACGATATATCACTGCGACTATAATATTTCGAAATAATTTACAATTAATTTTTATGAATAAATGATCAACTCCTTCACAATACTCCGTAGGCTCGTAGAGTGTAAAGTTCAACCCTTCTCGGATGAAGAGGCCAACTCCACCTCCACGACCGGTTGGTCGGTCAACATGGATGAATTTGTATCCTTCAAGAGTAAAAGGAGCATGTGTTGCTGAATTTATCCAAGTTTCAGATATACCTATCACTGAAAACTTAATCTTAATGCATGAAAGGTAAGTATGAATACTATCAAAGTTCTGAGACATGCTCCTTGCATTGAAATGGATCATACTGAAGTTGTTAGCCATTGAGTATTTTGCTACGGCTTCATTAAATTCAGAAGTCAAATAGTATTCAATTGGGATGATGGGATTAAAATTTTCATCTTCATCTTGGTACTGATCAGAATCTAAATTTAGAAAATTCAATAATTCATGTTTGGATTTTTTTTATCGGCGAAAATAAGGACTTGAATTCTGAGTCTCCAATTTTTCCAAAAGGTAAACAAGTCAAATGATTACTTTCATCGTTCAGATTTGAGCATAAGATTGTATCAGTTACATTGTACATCTTCATATTTTCATTTTGTTTAATACGTAGGTCTTCTTTTATCGCAAAGTCGTTTGACATTTCTTAAGAGTGGAAACACAGAACGAAAATGAATAACAGGACAATTGTGAAACAAAGAAAATGACAAAACAGTAATGCACTGGAAGGAAAAGTGAAGATGAAAAAAAAATACAAATATATATTTCCCGCCTATGATCAAAAAGTATCAAGGAGGAAAATTAATGAGAAAAGAAAGGAAAAAAAGTTATAACGTATACATTTTTGGAATGCGTCAGTAGTGATATGCATGGTTTCTAGTGACGTCAGAGTTTGTCCAAGTCTTTTTTGCTGTGTATTGTTCTTCTGATCGTTTTTCCATTCGTGGCAGGTAACAGAACAACGATTCTTCCATCAGTGGACCATGCTTCCTTCACCTTGTGATGACCCTTTGCGGCCCGCAAGAGTTCCTGATTGGTGCTCGTCAGAGCCTCATCTGTTGCGACACGGATTGTCGCCCCTACACGGATTGTCGCCTCCTGCTCGGGGCGACAATCCGTGACGGGGGTTGGCGGCACGGATTGTCGCCCCCTACACTGATTGTCGCCTGGCGACAATCCGTGTAGGGGGCTGGCGGCACGGATTGTCGCCCGCCCTCGAAGCACATTTTGCTGGGTAATATCGTTCTGGACATAATCATTGAAATACTAACACATAACTTACATGGCTACATCCATGCAAACATGCCATGTAAAAAGTCATGGTGAGGTTTCAAGGAAGTGTGTATGTGCGCGTGCACATGATAATTTAGTGTCCGTTTGTGCGTGTGTGTGTGTGTGTGTGTGTGTGTGTGATGAAAGAATGTGTTTATTATGTCAGTTTTATGCGTATGTGTGTTTAAGCTGCGCGTGGGGAGGGATAACTAGTAAGCTGTTGCTGGCATAAACGTTGATATTGATTTTATCAGCAGCTTTGAATTTGATGAGTTTGTTTGGCAGATTTGTATAATTATGAATTCGGAGTGGAGCTTGCGTGCGGGCAGATGCTGCTTTTCTGCATACGGTCCATTATGTCTTATTTATCAACATTGGGAAATCGTTTCATCAGGAAGGAATGTGGTATCGGTTCGGGTGTGCGTCGGTATGTGGGAAGGGGGTTACATTTCGTTATTGCAAAAGTTTGTTACTCTGAAGGCTCATTCGTCCGAAGGCTCATTCGTCCGAAGGCTCATTATTCCGAAGGTTCGTTATACCGAATTTAATTTTTGGATCAACGAACCTCTAGGTATAGGGTATTGTGTGTTTCGGATATTAAAATGAAGCCTCGGAAAAAAAACGAAACTTCGGAATACCGGAACCTTCGTGTGTGTGTGTGTGTGTGTGTGTGTGTGTGTATGTATTTGGGTTGGTGAATGTGGGTGTGGGAAGATTTAGGTTTTGTTTAATCAGGGGTTGGTGGGTTGGGGATTGGATTTGAAGAAGGATAGTTATTAATGGTATGACAGATGTTGGTAGGATTTAATATTTAGGATAGATGTAGGCCCCAGATTTGTTTCGGATGGGGAGGGGAGGGGGTGGTCGGGTTTTTTTGTGACTGATTTCATTGTAGATTCGTGTAATGTATTTGTGTTTTTTTTTATGTATATGCCCTTGTAAGTAAGAAGGTGTTACATGATCCAAACCAATGTATTCAAGGAATATAGGTTTGGTAGGGCCCTACATGTCAAAACTTTCTCGTGAAGAATTGTTAGTAGGGTTGGTCTATAATCGAGTTATCTATGTTGAAGTGAGATTATTAAATTTGTGGTATAAATTGACAAATGGATTTGTTTCTGTTTCGAATTGCCATTTGTAACTTTTTTTTTTCATGTTACACCCAGAATGAGTCGATTTATGAATGATTTGAATGAAATCAATGAATATCAAGGAAAAAAGTGTTGAGTTGGTTTATTTGCATTTTGAGGATTTGTTTTGAGTGTTGGTGTTTGTTTGTATTACGTATGTATTAGCGGTGTGCAATGGCAGTTCGTTTGTGCTAATTAATCAAGTAACGATTGACAAATTTTTTACGGCGTGTGAAAATTATCCGCTCATGCATAAAGCATGCCAAACCTATTCTGGGACAAAGAATAGTGGTATGGACGTTCTAGTTTATAAGACTGATGGAAGAAAATGACTGCAGTGAAAAATGAACAAAGACAAATAACATTTGGGGAGGGTACCTCCCTCGTATGTATTTTCTCTCGGTCTCTCTCTCGCCTAGCCTGCCTCACCGCTGATATTGGTTCACACACCCATACTATTTTTAGATCAACGCTGGTGTGAATTTTTTAAACACGTGCTCATACACTCTGAAGGTGTTTGTATTGCCACAGTAGCGCCGCTATATTCCACATACACACGTAAGCATACAGGCACACGTGTACACACATACAAACAAACCACTACCACTATGACCACCACACATGCACAGTTTCCATATTGTATTATTATACTCCAAACACACACACATACACACACACACACACACACAACAAATCATACACATCACATATCATGCAGCTCACAATACACACACACACCCACACACACCCACACACACACACACCCACACACACCCACACACACACACACACACACAGACACACACACACACAACAAATCATACACATCACATATGCAGCTCACAATACACACACACACACACGCACACACACACACACACACACACACATACGCATAACTTACAGTCATACCCATCCCACCAAAGCTTAACACCGGAGGAACCACCCCGAGCCCGGGGCGACAATCTGTGACGGGGCGACAATCCGTGTCGAACAATTTTTTTGCCGACACGGATTGTCGCCTTCGAGGTCAAAAACTGGGAACTGCACAAGCGTCACGGATTGTCGCCAGGCGACAATCCGTGTAGGGGGCGACAATCCGTGCCGCCAGCGCCCGTCATGGATTGTCGCCCCGAGCAGGAGGCGACAATCCGTGTAGGGGCGACAATCCGTGTCGCAACACTCATCTATATGCCCATGCCAGTCCCTTTCAGCTTCCTCCGAGCGCGAAGCACCGCACTGCGCATGCGGTATGAGCAGAACTTGGCAATGATTGCGCGAGGCTTCCTGACATTTGAGTTGGTTGATCCCGCGCGTGAGTCCGTCGTGTCGTTCCTTGGAGCGATGCGATGCGATCGGTCAAGATCGGCCATTGTCAGGGGGATGCCAAGGCGTTCGGAGGCTAATTTGCAGATGACCTGATCGGTGTTCTCGCCGTCACTCTCTTTCACACCATAAAACTTCAGACAATTGCGCCGCGAGTATTGTTCGGCTTCGTTCATGGCGAGTGTCAGATTATTGATAGACGTTGCCTGGGCATCGACAATGCCGGTTAGCCTCTTTATCTCAGCTGCCTTGGCATTCTGAGACGACTCAAGCTCCAATGATTTCCCATCGATGTGTTCTAATCGTTCCATTATGGTGGTATTGGCTTTCTCAAGCTCATTTATTCGCAGAGTGAACTTCGCGATATGTTTGTCAAAAGCCCTTTCAACTGCGCTCTCGATGGCATCTAGAAAATCTCCACTTTTGAGGTAATCCTCAACCGCTTGAATGGCTGCTGCTTCCGCGGTAGCTTTCGCTTTGGCCGACATTTTGAAAATTAGTCACCAGTTCGTTTCACGACTATGGCAGAGACACAAAAATATTCCAAATTCAACACAGTTTCGAAAGACGTGCAAATTGCAGGGTTCGTGGGAGCTCAATTTGTATCACGCACGCATGGCTATAGATAATGTAGTTTAGTTTATAAGCTTAGTCATATTCGTCTGTTGCCGATCACATGTCGAGGCAATAGTTACGTATGAATGTCATGACATGTGTTCTGTTTCAGTAAAAGACAGAAGGCACCTCACAAATACTGCACACCGACACATTCCATGAGTGTAGGTTTATCAATTTAAAACATCGCATTCACGGAGATGATTCTAATACCAATACCAATGTTACCTCATTTTGTCAGTGCTGACGAGAGTTTGCGTGTCCTCACTTCCTTACGCATGGGACTACATACGGTCTGATGCGTAGGCGATCTGTGTAGACACTCTGGTTCCGTTTACTTGGTCATTTTGCTTCATCTGGATACCAGAGATTTTCTTTTCCAACTGGAAATGCTTTCCTCCTCTGATCTGTATACTTTCCACTATTTCAGGTTCGCGTATACTATAGAGGCAGTAAATTGAGGCACTAATTTGAGGAAGAAGATAGAAAGTTCGGTAACTCCCTTCGTACCTGGACGAAGGGAGTTACCTGTGCACCATTTGTGTGGGTATGGGAACTATCACAGATAAAAAAGTACAATATATCTCCAGAAATAAGAAGTTGACCACAAAAAAAAAAAGTGATGAAGAAATAGGGAGAACACAAGATCAAAGTAAATGCTCTTAGCCTGGTTATTTTCATTACAGAAAGCTAGCATTATATTGTGAAGCTTGTTTTGATGTTTCAAGGAAGTTCAGCAATATACATGTATATAATCTATATAGAACACCATAATTATGTCCATTACTCTTATTGATATGCAGATATATGTCCAAAACTTTGAGGTCACTTGCACTACTGAGTATGAAATTCGATAGATATCGACATTTCCAAAACCATTAAGCTCCATTTCTTAATGTAATGTTGCAGTTATTCTGATTTGGAATTCATTGGAGTCAAATAAATAAAGGAAATGTTGCCATGGATGCTGTAATCCTTGCCTATTTCATGCATCGTAGGGTGGTTTATATCAGCCAAATACACGACAAGTTTTTAGTTTGAGGTTCTCAAAAGAATCTTATAATATATGAGGATTGAGACTTGTTATTTGTATTCAAAAGAGGATATCAGGCAGGAGAAAAGAAAGTAATCCAAGCTATTTCCAACTTCCTCTTGTTGACATACATTTTATTAAAGGTATGTTTAATGCACTGTTGGTGAAAAATTAATGTTTACTTAAATCTGTTATACAAATGGCTTTTAGTGCTGTTGTGGTTGGTCTGAAACTGAAGTCTACTCACAACAAAGGTTTTATTTCAGCATTTTCTGAAAAGCTCTATTTGTGTCTCATAAGGTGAATACATCATACAGAATAGGTACATAGGCTGGGTGGCCAGTAAGCATAACACAAGTTCACACAAATTTCAAATGTCTTCAGCGTTCCTTATAGGTGTATTGATAGTATCAATGTAAAACATTCAAAAGGTATGAACATCTTATAGGCCTGACATTTATTATGTGCAAGATATAATGTCTGTATTAATAGTTAGTACATGTATTGAGAAAGCTAAGTAACATGTTTGGTGTTATGGTATATACATATCGAGTCATGTGCGTGTGTGTATGTGTATGTGTGTGTGTGTGTGTGTGTGTGTGTGTGTGTGTCTGTGTGTCTGTGTGTGTCTGTGCGTGGTGAATTTCTGGATGCAAACTGCCCTAGGTCCCACAGTTTAATGGGTAGTTTGCAGTCACAAACCCTTGTTAAGCGTTAAGGAGTCTGCGCCAAGACTAATACATGCACTAACTGGCATTGTCCCTCAGACTGCTGGGAGACGCTACAGTTCAGGGCCTATGGGACAGTGTAGTCTTGGCGCAGACTCTGTGACCAAAAATGAGGTTTTGTACCTGCAAACAAGCGGTCTGGCAACCCCTTTCCCAACCAGATATTTTGTCAGTTTTTATATTTTGATTACATACACCAATAGGACATTCATTTAGGCCAAGTTTGGTCCATGGGCTCCATGGGGTAAATTACACCCGCCGGAGGGCCTTTTCGGGGGTCCCTTGGGGCCGAACCCGCCCTCAGGGACCAGGCTGACGCCCATTTTTTCAATGAGGAAGGTGGTCCCAGCAACTTTGAAGGGTCAAACCTTTTGGGCTTGGTGGGGTAAATTGACCAGCAGCCAGCTCCTGGTCTATAGCACGCAATTCTATGTTCATGGGGATTCCCCAGCCATGGAGTCACTTCAGCGATATGAAGTACACTGTATTACAGTAGTGTACTCATACGTGTATATGCGCAAAGGCATTCACGAAGAAGCAGGCTTGTGCAACTTTCCCTGGAGCGTAGCAAACAACGCAGCTTCCGTCATACTCGGTAATGTTGGTTTCAACTTCCATCATTCTGTGGACAACTCAAACATTACTTCATTCTATTCAAAAAGGATTGAGATAGCAATGACGCCGTTGACCTTTTGGCAGTAGTAACCTTTTCTTCGCTCTCTACAGACCGGACAAAATTTCTGTTACAGGAGGTAAGCACACGTAAGAGAACGAGGCAATGAATCTACCCTACGTTCACCCATGCACCGTTTGTATCTTGAAGCCATCATAATGCCTACCAAAATGTCCGTGCTTACATGTATACACAAACACTCACACACATGAAGCTTACGAAATGTTAAGTATATAATGCCAAATGGTAAATTAAAGGTTCTACAGCTGTGTGCACCGTGGGCTTCAGCCATTTTCTCTTGACATAGATTACGTCACACGCGGTTTTCTCTTTTTCGGTGCTGACGGCTTTCACCCATTGACAACTTTCAATTTAGATTATTACAGTCAAATCTGCTGTAGCAGTTACCTGTCTATAGTGCTCACCTGCCTTCTGCAGGCACTAACAAAATCCCAGAGAGAAAAACCCTGCTAAAGACCCTGCGTATAGCGGTTACTTTCTAATACGGCCTGCGGCCATAAATTTTGTCTCCCACGGTAAATTGTAATGTGTCTATAGCGGCCACCGGGATGAAATATCATAATAATGGACTAATGTAAAGCTTTCTTCACGATTGTACACATGCTAGTTGGTACTGTGCAACAACTTGATCAATACCGGCATTGTTCAATGCATGAAACACACGACAATGTGTGTACGTATACGCGTTATACTTGTACCTATGTAGACCTACATGTAAGTATATACTTGATGCAAGATGTGTACAATGAGGATACATGCACATGCAATGCACACAATGACACAAAGGTCGGATAACTTGTATAGCAATATAGAGGTCACCTGTCTAAAACGGTCACTCTTTTCTCCTCCCCAGGGTGGTCCCTGTACACAGGTTTGACTGTACGTTAATTTCTAACGCAATCACACACATAAACATGCACACACACACACACACACACACACACACATCTGTTAAGTGTATAGTGATGCCCATCATACGGACTCTTTGCCTGTTTTGAAAATGGATTCCGTTGGCTTTACATTAAAGAATTGACTGGTTATTTGAATATCATTAGCAGCAGTTATGGTACTAATCGTCGCCGGTCACACGAACCGACGAATCCCTCAGGTTTGCGTAAGAATGACAATTCGAGAAAATCGCGTTTGAAGTTAACCCATTTTTGACTTATGGTTGCTACACTTTCATGTCTATAATTTCCAATTATTTTTGTAGTACATCAGACTTCAATTCTTGCTCTAACTTGTGAAGTTTTTATCGAATTGTATTGTTAACAAATAAGCGGGAAATCGTCAAAGAGCTGCATGCATGTATTTTCGGTCTGCAAAGAACGTTGTCATTTTCCATGTGTGTCCATATGTACATGTACATTGAACGTTGTTATTGTCAACGCATGTATTACATAGTACGCGCACTGTGCGCACGGTCAATGAACTGTTGAATCTCAAAAACTACACGCAAGTCAATGCACACTAGCCGGGTTCACACGTACAAATTAGCGGGATGACGATCGCGATGCTCATCCCGAGTTTTTTTGCGAGCGTCCACACGTACCAAATTAGCGGGATAGCGATCGCGATCGGTATCCCGCTAATTTGGCGAGCGTCCACACGTACCGAATTATCCCGCTAATTGCCGATAGAGATAACAGCAAAGCCTGCAAACTGGGTCACGCAGCGCCCTTCTCGATCACTGCCTGCGCGCACTTACGTTTGTCCATTGTCTTTTACGCGTCAGTGGTGTGGTTCGCGCGCTGTTGTTATTGTGCTCCAAAGAGGTGAAGGACCTCTTCGCAGAGGCCTCGCTGTTGTGATGTGCGCATTGCATGATCGGATGTAAAAACTCGAGATTCTAATCCCGACCGTTCACACGTACCAGCGCGGGGCCAATTATCCCGCTAATTGGCGAACCAGCGCAAGATTTCTTGGGATTAGCATCGCGATGCTTATCCCGCTAATTTTCGGGTTTTTTCTGTCCACACGTGCAAAAAACTCGGGATGACGATCGCGATGCAAATCTCGAGATTTGTATCCCGCTAATTGATGTACGTGTGAACCCGGCTACTGATTCGTCGGTTCGGTGACCGCGCGTACTAGTTTTCTAGTACGCGCGGTCACCGAACCGTCGAATCGCCTGATTGTTTATCACACGCGTCTATGGGGAAAACAAATAATTTTCACAAATGGAATTACATGCTTCTACAAAAGTGATAACTACGTAAAAATTACACCGAATTACACACTGAGAATTTCAGAATATGTAGTATGGAATGTCTACTATCGAAATGATTGAATATCTCAAAATCGAAAATTTGACCCAAAATCGAGTGATTCGTCGGTTCGTGTGACCGGCGACGTAATGATTTCAAATTATCTACCACTAACCGTCGATTGAACATTTTTTTTTTTCTATTAAATGACAAAAAGGATCATTCAGATAGGGAATACTTTTTAACATCACAAGTGCAACATCAGCCAGCATTAAAGGTAGGGAATCCCATTTGCATGCCTCAAATGAAGAGTTGTATAAATACAGTGGTATGTTGAAGAGAGTATCACTGATACTGATTTTAGAAACTCCCATAAAGCATTGAAAGTGGAAGGTAACATTTAGTACATTTTTATTGACCGTTAGATTTTGAATTGAATTTTTTTTCGGGGCTCACCGTAAATTCCAGTACATTACTAGGCTACCTTTGCAGACCCATGCACTGCATGTGTGTCAATCATGTATATTTTGTGAAGAAAGTTCATCAAAACTTACAAACATTTCTATATACATTCTTGCCACATACGCTATATGTTATTACATCAGCTCTTATACTTTTAGATTTGTGTTTATAGATAAAAAAATACAGAAGACTGCAACAAAAAGGCTTAAGTGTGGCTGACACACAGAACTACTGAGTAGTTGAGTTTTGTGCATTATTCAAATTGTAGATAACTGTTGACTTCCATATTTCTCAGCAGTGGCCTAAACAAGTCCCCTGAGGTTCATATTTAATGTTTTGCTGCATTTTGGGAGGTCTGTAAAAGGTATCCCCTACCTTTAACTCTTTCTTACGTGGAATAGACACTTTCTGGTCTGATGGATATTTTGAAATTGTCTAACATCCACGCCCACACCAAGCTCTGACAACAGGGAAACTGATGATGGTGTTATGATGATGACTCATGAAACCGATATTATGCCGCACAAGCTTAGATGAGTAGAACCTGTATTATAGTCATTTAGTCAAAAAGCAGGGATCCCAATGGTAAATGTCAAATTTGGATATTGTATAACTTGTTGTCGAGAAAGGGTGTCTATTGTGATCATTTTACAATTCAATTTAATTTCATGTGTTTGTTCAAGTGTGCCATTGTTTATGTATGATTTTCATGGATTAAGTAAAATCAAACTGAACTGAACTGAACTGAACTTGACAGCGACCGCTTCTGTCTGTTTGGTGTGCAGATGTCACAGGTAAAAGTGTCAGAAGTAAAACTGTTCGAAGTATCAATGGTAAAAATGTCGGAAGAAATAATGTCAGAAGTTAATACATCACAGATAGAATATCCCATGCAATATATATATATATGTATATATATATATATATATATATATATATATATATATGTTTAAGAGGTATTAAAAAAAAGAATAAAGAAACCGTCAAATGTTACCGAACAGGTGGAATATGCTTCCTCCTCAAGATTAAACAAACTGAAGTATACAAAAAAAAAAAATGATTAGCTCAACCCAAATGCCATATTTTTTCCCTTGAGAGATACGCAAAATCGTGCGATTTTGTGGGTTTCAGGATAGGCGCCTACAAATGGCGGTATTCTTTTTTAATTTCAGGAAAAGCGAATGTCTAATTCTATTGTGACTTTTTGTTTCCAAATACCTCAATGAGAATCTTGGGATTATCCTCGTTTTTGTAACCCTTCATCACAAAACACACACAAAAAAGGGCCTAAAGTAATAGATTTCTACTTGATAGCCGATTATTAAAGAGCAGACCTTTGAGCTTTAAAATGAAGTATAACTCCATTGACATGGATTCTTGTAATTTATTTGAATATTGGAAAGAAGGCAAACAATCTGGAAACGTGTGTACCGAGAAAAGGAACCTTCGAAGTATAACCAAGCAGTGCTATCTGAGCAATCAATGAGAAAAAAAAAAGAAGGATTAAAAACACCATACAATAACAACAACCATGAAGTGATTACTCGACTAAGATACAACACATTCTGCCCATTGTTAATATCAACTTTCAAAGCAGTAGCATTATCCTTTCAGAAGTAACTTATTAGAGTTTAAGATTCTGCAAAGACTTTTTTTTTTTGTAAGGAAATGACCAGGGGCCTCAAAGGTTCCGGAAAAAACTCCTGAAAACGTAGTTTCCCATTTATTTGATGTGTTTCCACTGCTCTATACAGGTGGAGAGCCCTGCCATTATCATTACCCTAGCGTTGCAAGGAATTTATTACACCTGGGTCGAGAGGGAAGTGGTGGGTACAAACATCTTGTCAAAGACGTAGGTACTGGGCGGGAATCTAACTTGGGTCATCCGCTTCGGAGTCAGGGGTCTTATCCACTATGCCGCAGCACCCTTAATGTCCATCAGAGAATCAAGAATTTAACTTGGCATCTTCTGGACAAAAAGCTACAAACTTTGCCAATACGAGATGGTAGTGCACAAAGTATTCGTAAATTGAAGTCCAAATTTCAAATTTATGAACACTTTTAGACGTGATTGCGACATACAATTAACAACCAATGGTCACATGACAATTGCCCAAAGCGTTAGCTTTAACATTAATTATAAGAAATTCAAGTAAGGATAAGTGGGATATTGCACAATAAACAAAGTCATGTTTATTCGCATTATGAATGAGCTGTAAACGATTGCCCCGGCAATGTCCAAGCATGCTAATTTGGAAACATCGATTTGCACATTACTTGAATATGAGACCATTCTGAAGCAAACATTTTTTTACACAACAATATATACAAAATGTACTCTTAAATGAATCCACAAGGATTGGAACAATCATCCCCCAGCATTCCCACTGATTCCCACTGATGAGATGCTTTTTCCTTTGCTGTGTTCTTTTTTTCTCTCTATCTTTCTCTATAACGAGAGAAGTTACTTGTGTTTTTTTGTCCGTCTGTTTGTTTGTTTGTCTGTATGTATTGTGTACCTTTATATTATATCTAACAACTTGCTTCCTTGATGTTATTTAGTTGTTGCTGTTTTTTTTTCCACGAGGAGACTGCAAAATACAAGCCTAGCTAACTAATGTAACTATAGATGTCTAGGTACTTTTTGTTAGTTTTGTAACGGGATGCAGGGTCACAAATATTATCTTTCAGCCATGCTCTCCGATTAGTATACGTATAATAGCACAACAAATATTCGGAGTTAATAAAAATGCAGGAGATGGGGAGGAATGCTGAGGAAGTAAAGCTTGCAGGGTGCACCCCTCAACATATATAGTAAAAAAAAATATTTTATCACTGATCTCCTACTCAGCACGTGAAACTAAATTTACATCAATAGTAACACAAACTACAAATAAAGACCTAACTATAGCTAGACAAGCATCCACAGACAAATCCAAAAACTACTTACATGTACCTAGAAGTACCTGTGTTGGAGTTGCCTGAGAGGTGCTGCCGGTAAGGGTCTCGTACTGGTGTTATTCGTGTACTTCTGCGAGCGAACCCCGACGACTCACTCGGGACAAGTATTGAGCAAGCTCAAGGCATTGTCATACTATATCTGGGGAAGTTTTGCGGCTTGACTTGCGGGGAAACAACTTTGCTACCTGGAGCACTCCGCAGTTTGTCCGCACCTGACAGTACCTAATGCGTATCTCGCCTGTAGTTGCCCGGAGGTGCCCACGAAAGTCCCATTTAACCGTTTTGAGCATGACCAAAACTTTTTTTCCGGGTGAGTCGCGGGGATGCCCAGAGAGGTCCACACACAACGCCGGTAGGAGGTTCGTAGCGGCAGCACCTCGCAGGCCACATTCTGTGGGATTTTTGCCATTCCTTCAGAGGAATTCCTTCACTGAGTTGTCAGCACCCATGCGACTGGTACACAGGTCACACAGTATACCCGCAAGTAGAATTTAAGTAGAACGCGTCCAGCAAGTAAGACACATGCACTGACTCGCTCAAATCCTTGTGCGTCCTCAGAAATTTCCGGTATCCTCGAAAATCCCTACACACAACAAGCCCGCGTAGCATGCCCGGAAAGGGGTGACAGGGCCTAAACATGGTTGCGGGTAAAAGGATTTGCGTGCGCACCTCCTGGCGACTACGGGTGAGATACATGCTAGGTACTGTCATGTGCGGCTCATCTAAGGGGACCTCCGGTAGTCAAAATTGCTCTTTGTAAGTCGCACGCAAGGCTTGCCCGGAAAGGTGTGACACGGCCTTGAAGAAGAACTGATCACAGGGTTGCAAAATAGAAAGAAAAACAATGTCGATTGTGAAGACGAAAAGTGATGAGTGAACGGAGCCGATAAGCCACACGCATAGAATGAAATCAAATATTAAAGTAATTTTACATTGCGAAATGAACAAAAGTTAGTCCTATTAAGTTTTAATATATATATATATATATATATATATATATATATATATGAAGAGTTTGTTTGCAAAAACCGATAAGTCCATATTTGCCAAATGGAGATATTTGCGATTAAAGGTCAAGAAAAATACAGAGAATAATAAGAAAATTGTTGCTTCTTTTGACCATAACTTCAAAAATATACCTTTATATGTAGTGACCAATATATCATTTAAAAGGTACTATTTTGTACTTTATGACAGAGATCATACTTCACAATCTTCAAAAATGGACTTATCGGTTTTTGCAAACAAACCCTTCATATATATAAAATGATGAATTCCGAATTAATTTTTAGAAATATCTAAAATTAGATTCTTTAAATTAATCCGTTCCTTAAGGGAACCTAGTATACCGGGTTCCCAAGATGAAGACAAGAGTGCCTGCTTTCATTGCCTGAATTAGCGTTTCTTTGTCTTGTAATCCCTAGAAAAATGGGTTTGATAAAAAGATAAGATTTTATTCTATCACCACATGATCTATTTTTGCTGGAAAATGTGTATACCACAGTATTATTTACCTTTTTTTCTGATTTAGTTTCAAAATTTTGGTCCAACAAAAGTAAATGTGGATTGAGGATAGTCCTGGTTAAAGGCAAATGAAATTCATTAAAATGACGAGTTGGGTATCTGTGGAAGGAGTTATTCTTCACAAATGTCCCGGGTAAAAATGGGAGGTTATAAATCATTATCAAATTTAAACATGAATTGACCAAGATGATGATTCTAAAGATCAGTTACTTTTAACATCTTATTAAAAAAAAAAAACATAAAACGTCAGTATGGGATGTGCACGATACATTGCAAATCACACGATGGGCTATAGGGTTAGGGTTAGGGTTTTTTCTGGAAACGTAGCAGTCTATCAAGATACATTGAATAAGTGAAATCATGTAATACGACATCATATGGAAGACTATTCAAAGAGTTACTCAGCAACAGACACTTGGTTTTGAAAAGGTTCGAAGACAATATATTGGATCTTATCCAATAAAGCAACTTTTTTAAGTTATGAATTTAATGTATCCACCAAAATGTGTTGATCCGAATGTTAAAAAAATACAATTAAATCGTCTGCAAATGGCAAAAAAATAAAACATGAGAAACATTTATCATATCATTTATATACTTTATAAACAAAAGATGTCCCAATAAACTGCCTTGAAGACCACCGAAAGTAACTGATTTCTTTGTAGAACTTTGACCAGATAAGGAAACAAATTGTTTGCAATCAGTAAGGTAGCTCTTGAACCGTTCCAAGGCCCTCCCACGGATACCATAGTGATTATCTTTATAAAGGAGTATTTCGTGATAGATTGTATCGAAGGCGTTGGAGAAGTCAAGGAAAAGTCCCACTGTGTTGCATGGGCGTAAATCCCGGGAGGGATGGGGGGATATATCCCCCCCCCCCTGAAATGGAGGAGGGGGGGATGGCCTGTACAATCATCCCCCCCCCCTGAAATTTGAGGGGAAAAATGGAGGAAGCAGAAATGTGCTTTTATCAATTTTGACATATTTTTATTGCATGACGTTCGTACGCCCGCCTTCAGAGAGGTTACAGAGCTGAACAGTATTCTATCTTGTTGGATAATGTTTACATAATTTTCTAAAGCGCTCGCTCGCTTCGCTCGCTCGCGAAGAATGTAATATCGACATAAGGTATGGTCCAGACGTTGACAACGTCAAATAGCATAGGCTTACATGTAAACATGCTATGACGCGAGCAACTCGGGACTATCTGCAAATTATGTACGAAAACAAACAAACAATAACAAAAACCATACCGCCATAATTGAACCCCCCTCCATTTTCCTGAATCATTCCTGAAACGATGATGACTCTGATACATCTATGGGCATACCCAGGGATGATTAGGGGCGTCGAATCTATCTCGGGGGGGGGGGGGGGGGGGGGGGGGGGGGGGCAAAGAGGCATTTGCCCCACTTCTGCGGAAGTGTTGGGGCAGACAAATCACTTGCCCCCCAAGCAATTCCCGATATGAGGACAACTCTCGAATTTTCTTTGTGGAAAATTGTCCAAATACCGCCAGAACTATGCATCAGATCGTTGAATTGCAATCATAAGCATGCAAAAGCTCCGCTACTGGATCCCTTTCGATAGACTTTGAAAACTTTTGAGATTGACGTATTTCCTAGTATTTTATCAAAGAGCGTACAGCAGATCTTTCACTTACAAAAGCTCCCTCATATGCAGAGGCGTCGATGGGGGGGGGGGATGGTACCCCATAAAAGTATTGGGGACAAACATATCATTTTGCTCCTCGTAACTCCCGAGATGTGGAAATGTTCTTACTTTTTTGATAGAAAACTGTCTAAACATTTCATCCAAAGATGGCTGAATTTCAATTCTGCAAAATAATACCAAATCTCCCTCGTGTAAGAGGGGGTTAGGCCTACCCCATGCCTCCTATACCCTCCCCGTTCAGTCCTTTCTATTAAATAAACTTTAGATTAACATATTTTAAAAGGTTTCATCTAAAGTGTGCACCAGGTCTGTTACTTCAGTTTAAACAAATGCAAAAGATCCGTGGGTGGAGATATCTAGATACCTTCAATTTTCGCCTCCCCCCCCCTTAATTTCCAAAGCGAAAAAAATAGCTACAAACGGCACTTTTTGGACTGTAAAATGTCAAAATTTCCGAGCTCGCTCGCATTTAATCGTTATGCCATTCTCCTGATGTTGCTGCCAGTACCTGACAGCAGTTGCGCCCGTTGCGCCCCCCCCCCCCTTAATTTCCAAAGCGAAAAAAATAGCTACAAACGGCACTTTTGGGGCTGTTAAATGTCAAAATTTCCAAGCTCGCTCGCTTCGCTCGCTCGCATTTAATCGTTATGCCATTCTCCTGATGTTGCTGCCAGTAACTGACTGCAGTTGCGCCCGTTGCGCCCCCCTTAATTTCAAAGGCGAAAAAATATAGCTACAAACGGCAGTTTTGTACTGTAAAATGTCAAAATTTTCAAGCTCGCTCGCTCGCATTTAATCGCAATGCTATTCTCCCGATGTTGCTGCCAGTAATTGCCCACAGTTGCACCCGGTGCGCCCCCTTAATTTCCAAAGCGAAAATATATAGCTACAAACGGTAGTTTTTGGACTTTAGAATGTCAAAATTTTCAAGCTCCCTCGCTTTAATTGCTCGCTCGCATTTAATGGTTTTGCCATTCTCCTGATGTTGCTGCCAGTAACTGCCAGCTGTTGCGCCCGGTGCGCTCCCGTTAATTTCCAAAGCGGAAAAATAAAGCTACAAACGGTAGTTTTGCGACTGTAAAATGTCAAAATTTTCAACTCGCTCGCTTCGCTCGTTCGCATTTAATCGTTATGCTATTCTCCCGATGTTGCTGCCAGTAAATGCCCACAGTTGCACCCGGTGCGCCCCCTTAATATCCAAAGCGAAAATGTATAGCTACAAACGGTAGTTTTTGGACTTTAAAATGTCAAAATTTTCAATCCCGCTCGCATTTAGTCGTTATGCCATTCTCCTGATGTTGCTGCCAGTAACTGCCAGCAGTTGCGCCCGGTGCGCCCCCCTAAATTTCCAAAGCGAAAAAATAAAGCTACAAACGGTAGTTTTGCGACTGTAAAATGTCTAAATTTTCAAGCTCGCTCGCTTCGCTCGCTCGCATTTAATGGTTATGCTTTTCTCCTGATGTTGATGCTGGTAATTGCCAGCAGTTGCGCCGGATGCGCCCCCCCCCTTTTAATATCCAAAGCGATAAAAAACATACAACTACAAACGGCAGTTTTGGGACTGTAAAATGTCAAAATTTTCAAGCTCGCTCGCTTCGTGCGCTCGCATTTAATCGCTATGCTATTCTCCCGATGTTGCTGCCAGTAATCTCCAGCAGTTGGGCCCGGTGTGTATAGCTACAAACGGCAGTTTTGTGGTTTTAGAATGTCAAAATTTTCAAGCTCGTTCGCTTCGCTCGCTCGCATTTAATCGTTGTGCTATTCTCGTGATGTTGCCAGTAACTGGCAGCAGTTACGCTCATTGCGCCCCCCTTAATTTCCAAAGCAAAAAAATATAGCTACAAACGGCAATTTTGGGACTGTAAAATGTCGAAATTTCAAGCTCGCTCGCTCCGCTCGTTCGCATTTAATCGTTATGCCATTCTCCTGATGTTGCTGCCAGCAATTGCCAGCAGTTGCGCCCCGTGCGCCTCCTCCCCTCCTTCTTAATATCCAAAATATAGTTACAAACGGCAGTTTGGGGACTGTAAAATGTCAAAATTTTCAAGCTCGCTCGCTTCGCTCGCTCGCATTTAATCGTTATGCCAATCTCCTCATGTTGCTTCCGGTAATTGCCAGCAGTTGAGCTCGGTGCGCAACCCCCTTAATTTCGAAAGCGAAAAAATATAGCTACAAACGGCAGTTTTTGTACTGTAAAATGTCAAAATTTTCAAAGCTCGCTCGCATTTAATTTGTATGCAATTCTCCTAATGTGGCTCCAAGTAATTTGTTGTTTCACACCGTCATTCTAAAAAACTTACAATGTTGCTCAATGACTGCGCTGTGGAATGTATGACATATCGTTATGTATTGTAGTCCCCATTAAGTCTGCAGACTGACAGCGCACGTACACACGCGCACACACACATACACACGCAAGCACGCATAAGCATACACACCCTCAAAATTACTTTTCCACGAGGTGCCCCCCCCCCCCATGTCTTGACCCACGGTACTCCACTGTGTGTGTGTGTGTGTATGTGTGTTGAGAGGGGGGGGGGGGGGGCACCAAGCTTCTCCACCCCATCCCTCCCAAGGCTGCGCCGGTCCAGTTATGGGCTTGTAATCGTGGTAATGGTGACTATCGCCGATCATCCCCCCCCCCCCCCCCACTCCTCAGTACGGATTTACGCCGTTGCTGTGTGGTAATATCGGTCTATGGCTTTGACAACTTTTCCAACAAAGGAAAGAATAACTTGACATTTGTTGTGTTCTTTACGGAATCCGATTTGAGAGTTAGATATGGTATTATGCGAATCAAACAATTTACTAGTACATTTTTTCTAACATTTTAAAAATCGGAAACAGCAAAGAAATTGGTCTGTCATTAAAAATATATTCCTTTATTACCTTTCTCATAAATTGGAATTACCATAGCAATATTTGTATACCTGAAATATGTACAAGTAAGTACCACCAATGTGGTTCAGTTACTTGTTAGCCAATGAAACCTGGAAGTAGCACCAGAAGTTGCGCTGTTTACAAAGTCCTTTTATTTTGATTTTTTTTTTGTTCGTTTGTTTGTTTGATTTTCTCCCTTGTTAGCTGATAAAACTCGGAAGTGGCACCAGAAGCTTACCTTCTTGTCCCGAACAAGCCTACTGGAGGTCCCGTGTATGAGAGAGTCACAGCTCATGCACGTAAAAGATCCCGCTTCATTCATTCATCGAAAAGAGCAGGGTGTCTAACCCGGTGAAGTGGTCCCACCCCACATCCAACTGGACCCCATGGAAGACCAGCTTAGTGTAGCTGAATATGGGCTATCCAGCCATCTTCACAGATGGAAAATGAACAACAACAACAACAACAACAACAACAGCAACAACAACAACACGTCACCTTGCCCTCTTGATCTAAACAAGTCGACTTGCCGAGTTCCAACAACTTGTCAAGTTCTTTTCCCAAACAAATTCACTTTCCTAATTTCAACAATTGTCTTTTTGACCTAAAAAAGGCGACTTGCCTCGTTCCAACAACTCGGCACCTTGTCATTTTACTTATACAAGTCAACTTGCCGAGTTTCAACAACTCATTATTTGTACTTCTTATCCCAAACAATCCGACTTGCTGCGTTCCTACAACTCATGTTCTTGTCTTCTTTTCTAAAACAAGCCGACTTGCCAAGTTCCGACAATTCATCATCTTGTCGTTTTGTCTTAAATAAGTCCACTTGCCGAGTTCAAACAACTCATCATCTTGTCTTCTTGTACAAAACAAGTCGGCTTGCTGAGTCCTAATAACTTGTCATCTTGTCTTCTTGTCCCAAACAAGTCGACTTTCCGAAATCCCACAACCCATCATATTGCCTTATTGTCCCCGACAAATCGCCTTGCTGAGTTTCGACAACTCATCATCTTGTCTTTCCGTCCCAAACAAGTCGACTTGCTGAGTTTCGACAACTCACTATCATGTTTTCTCGCCCAAAATAAATCAACGTGCCGAGTTTCAACAACCCGGTTTCTTGTCTTCTTTACCTAAACGAGTCGACTTCCCGATTTCCAAGAACTCGTCATCTTATATTTTTGTCCAAAGCACCTCGACTTGCCGAGTTTCAACAGGTCATCATCTTGTCTTCTCGTCTCAAACAAATCGACTCAACAACTCGACTTCTTGTCTTCTTGACCCAAACAAGTCAACATGTCGAGTTCCAAGAACTCGTTTTCTTGGTATTTAACCTCTCTTCTCGTCTTCTTATCGCGTCATCAGGTTGGCACTTACAAGCTCCCGTACTTTCAGGAACGTGCGGACAGATTGCCGAACGAGTGCGGAATACCAAATTTGCTTTCCGGGTCTTGTCCGCGTCCTAGTGGACGCCTGGTCTTAACCAAAATGATTGGGGTTTTCTGCCAAATAGAGCTACGATATTATGTTTAAAATTTTGAAGTAGCATTTAGACAGTTTAATCATATTGGGTGTTATCAATGCGAACATATGATTGTATTTTTTTTTTCTTTTGGAGGGGGACACACTCGTCACTGTACAACAGTTTCTACAGATTCATGCAGTTTTCTAAGAATGCAATGTAGTGCTTCATTTCAGAATCCAGCCTGGTCTGGGACTCAATCATAGCAGAGGCTTATAAATTTCCACAAGTGCTGAGTACAACAGAAGTGAGGCATTCTTATTTCGTTTAGTTATTTTATTAATTGCAAATAAAGAGCACATAAAAAATACACGTTTTTCTGGAAATTTATTACAGAATGGCTGCAGAACAGTCAGGCGATGTGGATTCCCTTCTGAGAGATATTTCCAGAGATATCTCTGACAATATGTACATCGAGGCCCTTGGTAAAGAGTTGGGATTCACCATGGGAGAAATTGAGAATTTCATCAAAACTAACAGACTTTACGATGAAATAACACAGGAGGGAACTGTCAGGATGCTTCGCAGATGGAGTCACAAGGTGAGCCCGTCGTCACTTCGGTCGGACCTGAGAGAAGCTCTGATGAAAGCCAAGCTAGTACGGATTGCTGAGACACATCTACCATCGGGTAAGTCACATACAGTGTACACCCATATCAAGTTTAGAAGAGATGGACAGATGGAGTGTACGGTGCCAGGTAAAAATGTCAGAGGTAAAAATGTCAGAGGTAAAAATGTCAGAAGTAAAAATGTCAGAGGTAGAAATGTCAAAGTAAAATTGACAGAGGTAAAAATGTCAGAAGTAAAAATGGCAGAGGTGAAAATGGCAGAGGTAAAAATGGCAGAGGTAAAATGTCAGAGGTAAGCGTTTTGTCAATGGTCGAAATGTCAGTGGTCAAAATGCCAGAGATAAAAATGTCATTGGTAAAAATGTAGACGTAGAAATGTAAGAGGACGAGGTAAACGTGCCAGAGATTTTTTTTTTCTTCCTATTTCTGACACCCTTCTTGCAACACGCGGTTTTTGTGCCTCCTCCTGAAAAAAGCATAGGGGAGACCGGGGAGAAATGTGGAACACTCTTTTAAGTTAAAAAATGCTCGGCCAATCAACAATCAATTATATCAGTAAAAAGATGAGCCTCGGTACACCTCAAAATAGACATATTAGCCACTATACAGTTCTACAGGCAAGTAAAAAAAAAACCAAATTGTTTTCATAACCAATTTACAAACAAACCTACCATTCAAATTAATGAAATTCTTTCGTCGAGATGTTTTCATTGCAACTGATTGACAAATTGCCCGACATCGACGTAAATAAGCACTGAATGGATCAGTGTGTTAGTAGTAGCCATGATAAAAAAAAAAAAAAAAATCATGGGTGTACTTACTCCAGCAGGATTCGAATCTACGACCTCCTGATTACCGAACAGGCGTCATCCCCACTAGAGCACCGAGCTTTCGCCCAACAGCAAGTTAGTGTTGTTTCTAATCCTTATAGCAGTCAGTGGGTACTGTACAATTATTGAAATTCATGAAATCCTTCCTTCGAGATGTTTTCATTGCAACTGATTGACAAATTGCCCTACATCCAAGTAAATAAGCACTGAATTGATCAGTGTTTTAGTAGCAGTCATGATAACAAATCATGGGCGTAGTTACCCAAAACCTACGACCTCATGATCACCGGACAGGCGTCATCTCGACTAGACCGAGTTTTTGGTTGGTTCTAATCATTATAGCATGCAGCGGGTACTGCGTAATTATTCAAATTCATGAAATTCTTTCGTCGAGATGTTTCCATTTTGCTGATTCATTTACTGTTTCTTTTGTGCATGGTTGTCCCATTTCAGCCCGGGGTGTCCCATTTTCCCCAAAGTAAGGGTTTAAGAAATCATCAATTACACGAAAATATCTAATATATATATATATATATATATATATATATATATATATATATATAGTATAGGGGTATCACTAAATATTCTTCTATACTTTTAATTTTTAGTTAGAATTCATAGTTCATAATTGCGATCGTGACCTAGCTTAACAAAATATTTCAAAAGTTACATGGAATATTTTCTGATGATGCAAAATGCCCCATTTTCCCCAGTTTCCCTTACACTTTCGTGCATTTTTTCTTGCGGATACCCTCTGCGTTTCAATGGAAAGGACCAGACCTCCCACTCACCCCCCCCCCCCTCCAACATCTCTAAACTATTGCAAATGGACATGGTGGAGCAGTTACAACAATTGTACAGAATGAATACTGCATTCCGTCACAACCAGGACGTACATGTACAAAATATTTCCCTCGTTTTCCTCCCTAACAGGTAGAATGCGTATGGCCTCACCTGGTCTCTTTCTGGTAACATCGGAAACATATCCATCGGGTATTTATGAGACAAGAGTGCATAAAACGTGACCTAAAGGATGTATATTATTATTGCCATTAAAACGAAAAAGTACATGCGCGAGGTTTTAGTGCACATGTCATGTATAGGGTGGCAAAATTGCAGGCTTCATCCCTGTTCTCAAAAAGGTGATCCTCACGAAATTAATAACTATCAACCTATTTCTATCTTGGCTATTTCAGCATACTCCAAATAATGTATAATAATGTATATAGACCAAATCACTTTTTTTTCTTTTTTTTTTTGCAAACTGACCACAAAGTGTTCATTGAACTTCGAGATATTTGTTTTCGCGCCATGTGATACTTAAACCTTGTAATAAAATATTTTGCAAGAGCTTACTTATGTCTGCGAGTACATCTAATGTAGTTTGTTTATTTTCGTTTTGTCTTTTTTTTACTTGTACATTTATGTCATGATCGGGCTTTGGGAGATAGATATGAAACCTGAATTTGAGAAAATAACATAGAACAGGTGGAAGATTAGTGGTTTGCTTAGACTATGCCTCATTCACTTCTTCACACTAAACAGTTTAAAAAATGAACACTAATGACTACATGCTAGCCTGGACGTAAGCAAAATTCTAATATTTTTACCTCTGACATTTTTACTTCTGACATTTTGGCCTCTGACATGTTTACCCCTGACATTTTTACTTCTGATATTTTTACCTCTGACATTATTACACCGAACCGCAGTGTACATTATGTAGTCCGAGGAGTGTTATATTTCTGGAAAAAGTGACTCAGAAGAGAAATGATATATCATTTCGAGATTTGAGATAAAGGATTTCCAACCTTATGTAGCTGTGGGCACATAATGCGACATGATACCATAATTGATGTTTCTTATTTTTGTACTTGTTTTATTTTCCATCTAAGCTGGTGGCTGGCCTTCCATGGGGTCAAGTTGGATGTGAGGTGGTCCAGTTGGATGTGAGATGGACCACTTCACAGGGTTAAGGAACCTGTTCTTTACAGTGAATGAATGAAGCAGGACCTTATAAGTGCGTGAGTTTTGAAGCTCTTACACGCGATGCTTCCATTTGATGTCTAATCCGAGGGATGGAGTGCTTTGAATCTTACTAGAGGGGACGACAAAATTACACACAACATTGCTCAACCAGACTCCGGAATCGAACCCGGGTCATTTGGATTGGGAGACAGACGCGTCATCGACTCAGTCAAATCAGTTTAGAAAAAGTGAAATCACTTCGGAAAGTGACATAAAAATTCTTCAGCTTTAAAGATTATTTTAACCGTTGCTTCACTTTTAGGAGATATGCTTTCATTGATAATGAATAATCTATTCACACAGGCATATAAGCAAACTAGACACTGCAGTATAGCAAAAACAAACTAGTAAAGTTGAAGAAATAACGAATAAAACACAGCTTCATTGCTTGTTTTTTGTTTTTGTTTTTGGATACCATTAATCTTTTCCAAGCCTGGAGCACTAACCTTGAACCCCCTCCCAACACACACACACACACACACACACACACACACGGACTATCGGCGGAACTCGATAAACAAGTAGATGAAAGTTTATGGGATTTAGAGATCATCGAATTAAAATCTAATTCCTTTGCCGGTGTTTTTACAGATATCAAGGTAACACGATACAGCATAAAATTGATCTTATGTTCTCATATTTAGGCCCTACATGGATAAGGTGTTTGGGCCTACCAATTACTAATTCGTTTACCAAAGTCAATCAACACAAAGTCAGGGCCCTCAATTATACATCCACAGTTGTATTACACCCAAGGTACATGGAGTAGATTCACGCTGGTGGGCTATAATCGCCTGTTTTTGAGTACGTGCCATCCGATGTCGTGGCGTCCTTCTGGTCACAGGTGTGCTGCGGCAGTGTCCGGTTCGTGTACGCGTCTGTTATGATGGTTTCTCCCAGTAGACGGCCGTGGAGAAGTAGTAGCGTAATATCAGCTGATTCCATACCCAGCTGTTGCAAATGCGGCTGAAACGTTACAAATGCGTACTTTTGTGTCTTTTAGAAATTCATGTATTCATTAATGTTATTTTAATTGTATATTAATTACTATTATTTTTATTTTTTCATTTTTTATTTCATTTTTTTTTTTTGGGGGGGGGGAGGTAGGGTTCACTGGAAACTGAATGACTGCTCGGTCATGAGCGGGGATCGAGATGTCAGTAGAGTATAATGCTCAAGAGCCATTAAGATACCCTTCTTTTTTTTTTTTTGCCGTTTCCAGAGGTCAATCTAGTGCGGTTGATTTCATAGATTTTTACTTGATCATGTTTGGTTTCTTTAACGATTTTTTAAATCGTATTCTCAGTGGTTCACGAACTTAGTTTCATTAATTATTTAACTTTATCGATGAAAAATAGTCAGAGCTATGTCTGTACCGTTCACCTGTGTGATTAGCGATGCCTTTCTTAGCGTGTAAAACTCGAGAGTTCAACCTATCGCGTATTGCTGTATCACACGTGTGTTGCATACGTAGCCTACCCACGCTTACCCGAAAGAATCCCTACTCAAAATGATTCAGATTATCAAAGTATTCAGTGAAGCTGTCCAGTAAATCTTGAACTTTGTTGGTCACATCTGGGGGCATTTCATGAAGCATTTTTTTTTTTCGAAATTCCACCTACAAAATAGTATTAAAAATGTGTCTTGACATTGGATAAATTTCCTCTCAGTCAATCAGATAAGGATTTGAGTAGCTTATAACAGTTTGTCAGAAAAAAAACAACAACAACAACCGACAAAACGTTTCATGAAATCCCCCCTGTTTTGACATAAATTGTCGCCCCGTTAAAAATTGTCGCCCCCTGAAACAGGCGACAATCTTTGACGGAGTTGGCGGCTTAGATTGTCGCCCCGTCATAAATTGTTGTCTGGCGACAATTTATGATGATGGCTGGCGGCAAAAATTGTCGCCCGCCCACGAAGCACATTATTTGCTGGGAAATATCATTCTTTACATAGTCATTGAAATACCAGAACATAACTTACATGGCTACATCTATGCAAACAAGCCACGTGAAAATTCACAGTGAGGTTTCAAGAAAGTGTGTATGTGCGCGCGAACATGATAATTCAGTGTGTATAATATGTGTGTGTATGTATGTTTGTGTGTGTGTGCGTGTGTGTGTGTTAGTGTATATGATGAAAGAAGGTATTCATTATGTGTGTTGGCTGCGAGTGGGGAGGGGTAAGCTATTGCTGGCATAAACGTTATATTGATTTTAACAGTAGTTCTGAATTTGATGAGTTTGACGGTTTGGGAGTGGTGCTTGCGTGCGGGCGGATGCTGCTTTTATGCATACGGTCCATTATGTCGTACGCATCAACATTAGGAAGTCGTTTTATCACGAAGAAAGGTGGTATCGGTTCGGATGTGTGTGTGTGTGTGTGTGTGTGTGCTTGTGTGTTTGTGTATGTGCGTGTGTGTTGGTGAATGTGGGTGTGGGATGATTTAGGTTTTGGTTAATCGGGGGTTGGTGGGATGGGGATTTGATTTGAAGAAGGATAGTTATAAATGGTATGACAGATTTTGGTAGGATTTAATATTTAGGATAGATGTGGATTGTTTCGTTGGGGTGGCACACACGCACACTCTTAAACGTGGCATAAACCAGACGGATAATTCAAGTTGTGGATAAATGCGAGGATCACCGAAGTGATGCAGCTTTTTGAGTTTGTAACAAATATTGACAGAATAAACTGACCAGAAAGAATATAAATTATTAGTGGAAAAGTGAGCAAAGAAAATGGGATTCCATCGGTAGTCGAACCCGAGACCTCCGGATTGCTAGACCGGTGCTCCACCGACTGAGCTATAGAAAACCCTAGTACAGTGTTCGTCCCAGAAACCCTTAATTTATCCCCAAGTTGAATTATATACTTCGGGTTTACGCCAGGTTTAAGTGTGTGCGTGTGTGTCACACACAAACACACTGCTATAGCTTCTGACCACCCGAGCATTGAGAATTAAAGCCCCAAAAAAGTTCTGGTACGCCTGCAAAAGTTGTCAAATTTTGCTCCAAAATGTGAACGTATGCCTAGGAAATGTGCGGAATAACGCTGTAATAACAAGATATTCGATGGGTAACGACGAAAATGGGAAATATTAACCAAAAACGTTCAGTCTCAGAACTTACCCGAACGGGGTCAGGCTAGACTCGGACTCGGGGATAACTCGGCCTCGCTTTGCTTGACGGCTGGATGAGTTGTATTGGTTGTCCCTCTGGATTGTACAGTGTGGTGTACTACTTGTATGCATACGGGAGCGGCCTGTATAAACTACATAGCGTTCTGGCTACTCGCAGTAATGGTCCGAGTTGTTACTACGCGCACATCAAAAACCTCTTTGGCGCGCATGCAAAATTAGTGTGCGCCTCTCAAGCACCTAGCTCTAAAAACAATCAAAGACGCTTGGTAAACAACAACAAGAACTTCAAAGACCGCGCGTCTCAGCAACTGAGCTGAGGTGATGTGCGTATACTAGTAGGCTTGAGGACCGCGCGCTGTCCATTTGTTTTGTACAGGATTAGCACGTACTTTCTTGTCTGCTCAGTATTCGAGGTCTCGTTTGGTACCCGTAGTATTATAGAGTACTGATGAACATGGCGATCACGAACTGTGAGTAAATTGTCTGAAATAGGGTCGAGTTTTCCCTGAGACCGAGTTAGTCTGGAGCCTTCTGGAATAAAAGTCGGTCTACCGACTCTTATTATTTTTCTCAAAATACTCCAAAACGACTCATCATTCCGGCAAACCGCGTCAGCCAGGTAAGTTTCTTTGTAGACTCTTTCGATATATTGCAAGCAAATATGAAATGGTGCCAGACGGGTTCTCAAGCCCTTACCAGAACTTTGTTTTCACTTTAAGGGTATGACTGCAATGAAAAAATGAACAAAGACAGATGACATTTAAGGAGGGTATACCTCCATCGGATGCCTTTTCTCTCGGTCTCTCTCTCCTAGCCTGCTTCACCGCTGAAATTGACACAACCATGATATTTTGAAATCAACGCTGCCGTGAACACTTTTTTTTTTTGGTGATTTTGTGTTTATTACTTCAAGGGAAATCACAATATTTAGAAGTAATTCTCAAAATTAACAATATCATGAAATATAAAAATAATAAACAATAACCATAAAGTCACTTTCACAGAACAGATACATACAGTGGCGGATATTTGAGATGTACAACAAATATCAATTATGCGAAACTCCGAGACGAAATAAATTCATCCAAAGATCACTAACATCACTAATTTTCCATTATTGCATACATATAACTAACCTCTTAAACATAACAGAGCCCAGCCACTATCCACGACACAAGTCATAACTTCACCCGCCCCCTTCCACACACACATTCACACATCAACACCAAACTAAACCTCCTCACCCCCCCCCCCCCTACCGACACACACACAAAAACACAAACAAGCAAAGTCGCTCCGGCACCCAATCCGGCCCATCCCAGATAGGCCATGGGCTAGTGGGGGTCAACGTGCACCCCCTCTGCACCTAACATTCATTGTTGTTTCCATGTAGCCCTTGGTCTGGAGAGTCAGAAAAGTGATGTTAACAAAAAAAAAAAGTTGGGACCCAAGACCCGCCCCGTGACGTTTTGTGACGTCACTTCCGGAACGACCTTTTCGCGAATACGGGGGAATAGCATTTGGGTATTATCCTAATAAAGTTGTCCCCATGCCTTTATTTTTCATTGATAACCAAAGATTTTGGTATTTCTAGATTTCTGAGAAGATGGGAAATATGATGCAAAGCAAAGTTTGGCAATATAGGCCCTCAGATTGTCGTCATCGACAACGAAATGGGCAAAGATGTCGACAAAATTCAACAAAATTTTACAAAATTTGGGTAATTTTTCATGTTCCACCCTTTAAGTTTGTATATTTTTGTGAAGAATTTGTTAAATGACTTGAAATTTGGTCAGGATATTAAATGAATATCCCTTTTTATGAAAATAAAAGATTTTGGCCTTATTGAAATCCGATCTTCTTCTGTAGACATTCAAGTGCGCATGCGCGGTATCTGGAAATAAGCCTCCCAAATGCCTTTTTTGATGTCAGGTATCAAAAATGAGTAACAACGCGTCTCTTTATCATGTAAATTTACAAATTTAATAATATTTTGCAATCAGCAATCACCTGATTGAACTAGACTCGGAATTTGTCAAGACTGACAAATTAGGTGATCCGATCTCTTCGAAAATCAATGATTTGAGTCCTGATCCAAATATTCATGACCATACAGGTTTCATCTGTGTTGACGGGACATTGGCTGTGTGATGTTTGGATTCTCATTTAGAAAAGGGAATGAGACCTGCCATCTTTGGTACCGAATTCCGTATACACTAACGGAAATACAGAATGAAGTATATTTGACCTTTGACCTCACTTTGCACACCTAAGATGGCGTCTAAGCAAAAAGTGATTATATTATGAAATGATTCTTGTAACATGGTCTTTGCGTGTGCAAAATATGGGAAAGATAGGACATGTATTCACCAAGATACAGGATGAAACATTTATGACCTTTGACCCTAATTTGCATACCCAAGATGGTGTCCGATCAAGTAGTTGTTATATTATGAAATAATGTACGTGACATGTACTAAACATGTGCAAAATATGGGACTGATAGCCATTGTTGTTGTTCATCTATTGCACAGAAAGTAGTAGAAAGAAAGAAAAATAAAGAAAAAATTATGTTATTTTATAGAAATTTGAAGGAGAAGCATAAAAAAATCAGAAAAAGATAAAGTAAGGAAAGGGAGATTAAGATTAACTAAAGAAAAAGAAGAAAAAAAGTATTTAAAAAAATTTAAAAGAATATTGGCAGGGGTGAGCCTCGAACCAGGGACCTTAGGATTACGAGTCGGATGCGCTACGCAATGACCTATTTCATTCTCCATAGGCCCTGTGTATTAAGCAAAATGACGCTGCATCGAAGCCTCGTGTCATTTTCAACCAAGTTTTTCGACGTGATACCGACGTCGTATGAAAAAATGGAGGGCATATTAAGATAGCCCAAAGTCTCAGCTACAACATACTAAAATCTGGGAGAAATTCACCGAAGCATAAGTGAGCTAGTGCTCGAAAAAGATAGTCATGTCAATTTTCATTTCCAGAAAAACTGCACTCCCATAGAGATAACACGTAAACTGGTCAAATTTGACAAGATTACTTTCAATCCATTTTTACGAGGTGATGCCGTCATCTAACCAAAATGTTGTTATTATATTAATGAAAGAGCATTTAGTAAGCTACAACATACTGAAATTTAGGTACAAATTGGCAAAGGATAAGTGAGATACGCTCGAGTGAACTTGAAATTTGATGACGTAATTTTGAAAATTTACTTCTTTTACTTTATTAAGAGATTTGATATCTTTTAATCACTTTTCCAGCATCGCCAGCCCATGAAATGATATTTACAACTCATTAGCTTTCAGAATATGTAACGAAAATGGGGGGTCACCGTCCATTCTAACGAGTAAAATCGGATTTAAAATTGGCGGTTTTTTGGCATAGTTGCACTGTATATCGCCATTGACGCGCGCGCGGAATTTCAACTTTGACGGGCCCGTATGACGTCATATTGAGTCGGATTGACTTGAAACTTGGTAGAAATATTTCTTGACATTTCAGGCATCCGATAAGTGTGAAAAAATGGGAAATTTCTATTGCATAAGAGCTGTGCGTGCGTATATGTGCGCGCACGTACGCGTCCGTCCAATTTTTTCAATTTTTCAAAAAATGCTCCAAATTGTCTGAAACGTATGCAAAAAAATTTTGAGCTCGATTTGAGCATACAAATATTTCAACGCGCGCGTACGCGCGCGTTTTGAGATAAAAATGAATTTTGAGAATATGAGTAGAATTAACTTGACTTGAAATATATGTGACGTAAATTTCATTGAAGAATTCCATTCTATTAATGAGATATGCATGAAAATGTGTTTTCATATAATGACGTCATAGTGACGTCACTGTCGACTGATCACTATGATTTTACTTGCGCTGTCGTCTTTGCGACATGATACATATATGGTATAAGTTTGACATTGAGAGGCAATGCACTTTCTGAGGTAACCTCTGCACAAATTTTGTCCAGAAATAAAGAAGATTAAAAAGAAGAACAAAGAATCAGTACAGATACAGAAGGTGATCCGAGAGGATACTCGGATCACCTAATAAAAGTTGCCTTAAAATGAGAAATCAAAGGTGACCATGGTTCTTTTTGATGATGACGTTGGTCACGACATCGAAGATGAAGACGACGTCAAAGACTATAGAAATACGACATAGCAGGGATTCGTTTACAAATCTCCATTTCAATTGATTGATTGTAGCGATAAATTTAGAGTAAAGGAAATCAAGATAATGAATTTTCAATTCTACTGGCATTTTATTTCTTTGCAATAAACTCAAATCCTGCTTAAAGGGGAAATCAAGTCTAGAAATAAGTTAGTCTGATAAAAAAAGAGTAAAATCTTACGAGTTCAACGGTAGTAATTTGACTGTAATCTGATGAAAAATAAGGAAGTTACTATTTTTTTTTGCTAATTTCTGCAAAACATTTCTTGTACAGTGGATAAGAATATGTAAATGAGTGACCTGACCATGTTATAACCTCACAATTTTCCATTGATCGTGTACAAAACAATAAGAAAATTCAATGTTTCAGTCATTGAAGTCTGTATGACAAATGATGATATTCCTGGTTGCATAACTTGGTTATAGTGATGTTAGATATATCAGGATTTGAGCCTCGAGCATAATTGCGTTTGAATGAAAAACTGGAAATGTCAAAATTTTATGTACAAACTATATGGGAAGATGTCAGGGGATCACACGCTCACTTTGTTATTTGCATATTCATATTGACTGTTCAAGAACTGTTTCCTCAAAAATTAGGGAAACTTCAAAATGTCATAACTTCCTTATTTTTCATGCGATTTCGATCACAATTTTACCATTGAACTCGTAATATATTACTTTTTTCTTATCGGACTAACTTTTATTTGGACTGGATTTGCCCTTTAGATAAAGGCTTATAACTAGTTTCACAATTAAAACACTTATCTCAACTACGTTGCACTCACTGGCACAATTCTAAATACTGTATCAGGCATGAATAATATTTTGACATGATTTTTCCTCTATTTTCTTCAGAAATTGCATCTACATTGAACTTGTCACCGAAATGACACTATACATGATGCATAATAGAGACAATGGACTTTTAGGGACCTAAATTGTTTTAATGTCTGGGTTTTTTTTTTTTTTTTTTTTTTTTTTACTTGGGAATGCTAACTTGTGGGTTCTTGGCGGTCCTGTGGCATAGTGGGTAAAACTTTCGACTCCCAGGCCGATTGGAGGACCCGAGTTCGAGTCACAATTCAATCACGATGTACATTTCTCGATGGTAATAATTATATTAACATCATTATCTGATTTTTTTTTCTTTTTTTGTTCTTATTTTTCATTTCATTTCGAAAATTTGGGAATATGGACTTGCAGGTCATCGACAATGAAGTGGGCATACATGAGATTGACAAACTTAAAAGTCCACGCAGTTTTTTACAAGTTCTCAAGTTAAAACATCTAAATATCCATTATTTGTGGTCAAATCATTAAATGAAATTAAACCTAGTCTGGATATTAGATAAATAACCATGTTTGATTAAAAAAAAAAAAGAAATAAGGCATTATCTTAATTCAGGCATCTTCTGTAGACATTTAACTTAAAGTCAACACTTTTGTTAGATCAGCCATGGTGCCTTATGGATGTCCAGAAGCTGACGCTGATTCACCGGGTGCACTTCACGAGTTCGACACCCACGAATCATACAACCCATGAGTCATAGAGCCCGCGAGTTATACAGTCGGTGAGTCCTAACGCCCATGAGTTCGACACCCTTGAGTCCGACACTAGGCAAGCCGGGCTCACGAATTTGACACACGTGTAATAAACAAGACCCACGAGAAAAACATATTTCCGGCCTTGCGATGTAATATCGAACTTGTGGTTCGTTTTTAACTTTTTTCTCTTTTTTTTTTGGGGGGGGGGGGTGGGGGGGGGGGGGGGTGGGGAGTTGTTGCTTAGAAAAGTGTCAGACTCGTGGATCTTGCTTGCCTAGTGTCAAACTTGCGGGCCTTGTTTGCATACTGTCGGACTCATGGTCCTTATTTGCCTGCTGTCGAAGTCATGGGCTGTACGACTCGTTTGCTGTATAATTCGTGGGTGTCGAACTCGTGGGATGACAACTAATCACTTTGCCATCCTTTCAAAGTCTGAAATTCTTTAAGCTCTGAATCGAATTCCAATGTCACCATCACTGTCATTTTCTGAGTGTATAGGTTTAATGAATTCATTTTTTGCTCCTGTCACTGCTTCTATGCCAGTATCGGGCTTTGATACATCAGCCATGATGCCTTTCAGGACGTCCACAAGCTGATGTGGCATCACCTCCCCTGAGGTGAAGTCAACAGAGGTCGCATAAGATCTTCATCCTTCGTTTATCCATGATCTTCATTTTGGTCCGTTGGTAGCTTCCATATTCTTAGTTTGATAATTGCTACGGAGGACGTGCTGTTCAGAGACGTCTCTGAGAAGCCAGATCAAAAGTTTTTGCCTTTGTGACATAAATCATTTTACCGCACTTAGACTGTACTGTCAAGAATCGCAGAGCATTCACCTCTAAATTCATCTGTTACCGTGCAAAGCACAGCAAAATATTCTCAGTTCATCCATCACTTCAGCTGTCCTATTTCATGATTCAGCCTTGTATGTACATCATTTCTAGGATTCCACGCATTTACTGGCTGCAATACCACTAGTGCCTTTTAGGTATAAAGGGGAAGGTAAAAACAATGTCGAGGCTGATGAGTCATTTCATGCTGCAGTTCCAAAGTTTGGTGAATCTTGAAATGTTATAGCTGAGATGATGATGAACTGGAACGATTTACCTGTGCATGCCTTGTATGGTAACAGAAGAATTAGGAAGGTGAATGCCCTCCAAACTCTTTACAGTCCAAGTGCGGTGAAATGGCCAATGTCACAAAGGCAAAAAACTTTGATCTGGCTATGATACCGCCCTGCTGAAAGGTGTTAGAGCAGCATGTCCTATGCAATTATCAAACAAGAATATGAAAGCTAGCAACAAACCCAAACGAAGAACATGGATGGACAAAGGATGAAGATCTAATGCGACCTCTGTGGACCTCAAGGGAGGTGCTGCCGCGTCAGCTTGTGGACATGAATCCTGGAAGTCACTGTGGCTGATGAATCGCAGCCGATACTGGTATGGCAACAGTAACATGAGTAACAATGGTTTAATTCAACATATACCGCACTTAGAAAATGACCATTATGGACATTGGAATTTGATTTGGCTCAGAACTCATGCGCAAATGAATATCAGACACTGACAGCATGGGGAGATGATTCCGCATCAGCTTGGGGACACATCTTTAGGCACCATGACTTATGAATCGGAGCCCGATACTGATAGTGACAGTGAAAGTAGTGAAAATGAATTCATTCAACCAATAGAATCACAGAGTTACAATGATAGTGACATTGGAATTTAATTGTAACAGTGTTCATGGGCAAACGAGTGTCAGACTTTGAAAGGACAACTTAGAGCTGGTAGATGACTCCATCAATTTCAAACATATCGGTATTAAGCCAGTGGTAATCATTTCAAGCATTTCGATGTTGGACTCTCAATAATTTCATCGGAAGTAAGTAATGCTGAAAAAGTCCATAATAATTAGCAAATAACTTTTATGAAACATCATATAACCAATAATTCTACTGTGAACAATGTTACATTTAAAAAGTTTCTTTATACTTTCAGATGGAATGAAAATTTTAAAACGAGGTATCACAAATATAATCATTTAGTGTTGGCTAAGTATGAATGCTAATAATATTTTCAAAGCATAAGTTACGAAACCTGACTAAACAAAAGAATACTCTTGAAAAAAGGGCTGTGGGGATTTGAGTATCTAACAGCAACCAACTTTTCTCAAAGAATGAATGTATTATATGCCTCATATGATCTATGACTGAACTATCATTGTCTAATAACCATGCCAGATAATTTCCCATGAATTGGGGAATTGCTTATAATAAACATGCCTCTATAGTCACATTAAATGATTTGTCGCGGTAAATTATGATAGAATTATGTTGTCATTATGATCATCAGAAATGGTGACAAGAGTACTGTATAGTTGCCTCTAAATTTCTAATTTCAAGCCAAATTTCTCTTAGTTATTTTCTTTTATATTTTCTTTAATACAAATGATAATACTTGAAGTTTCTGATCTTTGGTGAAAAACTGATTGCTAGACAGCAGAAAAGAACTCACGGCGGCTTGTTTCACACACCTTGCATGCACACTAAACATCTTAAAAGACTTCAGGATTATTAAGAAAGCACATACTAAATTCTCTTTAAAGGATTCGAGTTTGTTGAGAAGGCAAAATGCAGATGTAATCAAAATCTTCTTTTCCTCGTAGCTAATGGTGTTAATCTTTAAGGGTCGTATTAAACTAATTGCTAAATTCAGTTGAATTTGGTATTTAGACGAAACTCCAATGTGAATTTTGTCATCGACGCCACTGTCTTTGCCGTCATCACTGAAGTCAATGTATTTCAGCAGGTGTTTGATGATTTAAACAAAATGATTAAAGTTCCGATTTTACTTGAAATATACGAGTTAATATATCAATTTACTAGTCACCAAAAGGGACATTTTGTTGGTTCTTATTTCGCACTCCTCATGCCCTCTTTAACGTCCACAGAAGATGCAAGGATTAAAATAATGACTCATCGGTTCCTTTTTAGTCAAAGATGGCTATTTATTTAAAGGACAAGTTCAAATTCACAGATATGTGACATATGGATTGAGTGAATACAGCAATACTAGTAGAACGCATCAGTGAGAGTTTGAGGAAAATCAGACAATTCGTTCAAAAGTTATGAATTTTTGAAGTTTCTGCTCGCTCACTGCCGGATGAGAAGACTAATACAGCTAGTAATGTCACAGTCGTGTGTAGAACGATATAAAGAAAACAGTATAAAGAAAATTCAACATATTTTCACTTTTCTTACAAAATAAAGAACACTTGACTTGTCTCTGTCAGAAGGCAGGAAGAATAATATCCTTAATATAAGTCACTGACATGTCGAAGAAATATGCATGTTTTCCAAAAAAAAAAAAAAAGATTTTGTAGAATTCTCTTAATATTTTCCTTACATTGCATATATCGTTCTACGCATGTGACATCACACACTGTAGTAGTCTTCTCATCCAGCGGTGACAGTACAGATACTTTAAAAATTCAAAACGTTTGAATGGATTGTCCGCTTTCTCCAAACTTTTACTGATTTGGAATTCTACTAATTGCCGCATTTACTTCACCTACATGTACACGAAGCTGGACTTATCCTTTAACATCCAGACTAAATCCCAATTAATATAGTGAATTAACCACAAAGTATATGAATATCTAAATTAGCATAAGAACTTGTGCTGACTTAGTTTGTCGACCTCACTAATGCCCATTTTGTTGTTGATGACCTGCAAGTCCCTATTGCCAAATTCTCGAAAGAAAATAGAAAAAAATCAAAATAGTTTACGTCATACTGAGTATTAATCAAATGAATATCAGTTCAGTGAAATCAACGGAATAAACAAACAATCAGATATTGACGTTAATAAAGTCATTACCAGCAAGGAAATGTACATATTTGACTGACCCAATTACAAACATGACTTATAATATTTTACGAAATTTTAAAAGAGACTAAAAGATATCTAAAATACTCTCTGCTATGTCGTAATTCTAGTCTTTGACGTCGTCTTCATCTTCGATGTCGTGACCAACGTCATGATAAAAAAGAACCATGGTCACCTTTGATTTCTCATTTTAAGGCAACTTTTATTAAATCAGGTGGTTGCTGATTGCCAAAATTGATTAAAGTTGTGAATTCACATAATAAGAGATTCGTTGTAACTCATTTTTGATACTGGACATAAAAAAAGGCATTTCGGAGGCTGATTTCCAGACACCGCGCATGCGCACTTGAATGTCTACAGAAGAAGATCGGATTTCAATAAGGCCAAAATCTTTTGTTTTCATAAAAAGGGATATTCATTTAATATCCTGACCAAATTTCAAGCCATTTAACAAATTCTTTACAAAAATATACAAACTTAAAGGGTGAAACTTGAAAAATTGCCCAAATTTTGTAAAATTTTGTTGAATTTTGTCGACATCGTTGCCCATTCCGTTGTCGATGATGACAAACTGAGGGCTTATATTGCCAAACTTTGCTTTGCATCATATTTCTCATCTTCTGAGGAATCAAGAAATACCAAAATCTTTGGTTATCATTGAAAAATAAAGGCATGGGGACCACTTTATTAGGATAATACCCAAATGCTATTCCCTCGTATTCGCGAAAAGGTCGTTCCGGAAGTGACGTCACAAAACGTCACGGGGCGGGTCTTGGGACCCAACTTTTTTTTTGTTAACATCACTTTTCTGACTCTCCAGACCAAGGGCTACATGGAAACAACAATGAATGTTAGGTGCAGAGGGGGTGCACGTTGACCCCTACTAGCCCATGGCCTAAGATAGTCTGTAATGGATCCTTAATACAATCAACTATTAACATAAAACAAATATAGCACCATCCAAAAGAGAGAAATAAAACTGTACAATTATAAGTACGTGGTTGCAGAATACCACGAGCACCTGTCCGTCTCGGATATCGCCAAGTGGATTACATGAATCTGATGACTGTCAGCAGTGTAACATTGTATAATGCATTGTACGACACTAGGCAAGTAGTTCATGTGGAATCCTACTAAAATAAGGTTATAGGGTAAACGTTATTATCTGGTCATAACTTAGGCGCGAGGGGATCAAATCTCAAAATGCCATTTCTTAAAATGGGCTGTTAGTTTGTTTTTTCTGTTTTGCTAAAACATATTCAATTTCTTTCTGCTTTTTAACAAGAGATTTAAATTTTACAATATTAGCGGGACTATTACTAAACTTACTAAAATAAATATGATATTTCACTAACAAAAATAAATATGACTTATAAACTTGTCACCACAAATGCCGAAGAACATTTCTAACTTGGTAACTTTCATTATACGAGGGCAATTCCTGGAGATTATGGTAACGAGGTCCTGCCAAATATGAGCAACTTGATCACAATCACAAAATAAGTGGACGATTGTTTCATCCTTTTCATCACATAAAGTGCACTTCGGAAAATATTTCTTTTTAATCTGAAAAAGAAAATCATTCATAGCTATAACCTTATGAAACACTTTAACTCTTTATGTGCCATGGTGTAAACCCTCTGTGTGCCACATTAATCTGAGATAGCAACATAGTCATGCTTTGGGAAAATGTTTTGTTTTTAAAATCTCTGTAACCTTTATAGGTTTATGTTACCTTGGACATAAATTGAGGAAAGTTATAGAGAAAATGTCAAGCTTTGCTTTGATGTTGATTGTACGACAAATCTATGATTGCATTTCTTTCAAATAGCCAGTAGCTACATTATGGTAAAAGAGGCATGACTTTTGCGCACAAAGCAGTGGCAGAAACATAGAATTGACTACCAATTCCAGCAAGGAGCACCCCTTGATGGTCAATCACCACATAAAATGCAAGCTATGTGGGGCAGGAATGGAATTGTGAGACACGCTTTAATTGTGCTGCTGCATATGGCGATTTATCGATCCTTTTCGTCGGGTTTTTGTGCGCTTAAGCAGAATATGTGAAGTTGGCACGCCGTCGACGGAGTTGGGCTTGCGAACGTGGCTCATAAACAGTTAAAATAAAATGACCTCAATTTAGTGTCAATGGTACAAAAATGTTTGTATTATGGACCTTTTCCCAATCAATGTTTAATACTATAGGTAAAATGTCATTCCAATACGCAAACCTCTTCTCTGGAACATGAGCGCCAAGTAATAAAATATATGAATCCTTAGGAATCTTTTTGGAGTTCAATAATTTAAGAATGTAAGTTTCATGTGCTCCCACAATGTCAACATCAAAGTTTTCCATTAACTCATCGGGGATACTCTTGATTAGAAAATTATATCTTTTCCCATCTGCAGAAGAAATCTCAAAATCTAATACTAACTCAAAAAGTTTATGACCTGGAAAAGGAGGGTTAAATTAGTCTGACATCGTGCATTATACATTCTTATCAAACCAAGATGAATAGAATAAAAAAAGGTTTACTTTTAGAACGAATTAACCTATTATACCAAAGCATTTGACATGCACTCAATGCGGAGAATTTGTGATCATAAAACTCTTTAGTAGCCTCTTCTCTATAAACATGCCGATCTCGTAATGACTCAGCTAATTGTATGTTATATAGTGACCTTAAGACACTTTCCGGAGCAAAGGATTTCCACAACAAAAAGAACATCTTAATTGAATTTCTCTAAAAAGGTTAATTCAATAAGCTTCCAGGGAGCATACAAATTTTCATATGTAGAAGATTCTTTACCCACATCATCTTTTGAGCTCTTGCAAAAGTAAGGGGATCAAACATCTTGAGACCTCCCTAATTATAATCATTACATATGACTTTTCACTGAACTCTATCCTTACCTCCATTCCAAATAAACTTATAGAAAGCTGTGTTTAACTTCTGAAAGATGGAGTGAGGTATTTCAGTGTAGAAGGTTGTATAATACTGAGAAAAGATATATTAATTGAAGAAGCACTAAAGTTTCAATTACACATATTTTACCAATTAAAGAGAGATTCCTCATTGTCCAACAACTTATAGCTTCCTCAAGTCTCTTTAGCTTCTCTTTACAGTTTAATTCAAAAATTTAAAGAAAATATACCCCCTACACACTTAAATTGGGAAATCTTCAATGGCAAATCGCTTCATTTTCACTGAAATTTATTTTACACCCAGAATACTGACCAAATTTGAATAAACTCCAATAATTTAGCAAATAAATTATTTGACCCATAAAAAGAAAAGAAACATACCGAATCATCTGCAAACAAGGAAATTTTAATAATCTTGATCGTTAACTGGAATACCTATGATTTGGTTATTTTGCCGTATGGAAAGGGCCATAATCTTAATAAAAAACAAAAGAAGATATGGAGAAATCGGACATCCTTGAAAAATACCTCTTTTCATTACATAACTCTGTCGAGCAGAATATAAAGTCTAAATAGAATCAATAAAACCTTGACCAAAATTGAATTGTTTCAAGATTTGAAACAAAAACTCATGAGAAACACTATCAAATGCTTTCTCAATATCAAGCAATAGGATAAAGCCAGGAATATCATTTGAATCTGTGAATTGCAAAATATCTACTATTAATCGAATATTTTGACCAATATTCCTATCTGTCATAAATCCAGATTGGTCCGTGTGAATGAGGTCATGTATACAATGCTAAAGACGGTTAGCAAAGTACTTGGCTAAAATTTTATAATCTGTTGACAATCTCTTGTAAAGTTATAGGGCGATATTTTTTTTTTTAACAAACAAAGGATCCGTATCATTTTTTAGGCAAGAGAATAATTATTCCATCTCTCTGTGAGTGGGACAATACTCCATTTTGTAACGAAAAATTATAAGAAGCTATCAACATGTCACATATATAAGGCCAAAATACAATGTAAAATTAAACAGGAAAACCATCAAGACCATGAGTTTTATTTATGTTCATGGATTTGATTGCCTCACAAATTTCCCGCTTAGTGAGGGGGGGGGGGGGGGGCTCCATTTTTTTGTTCATTACATAATTTAGGGATATTTGAATTATTAAATATGGATTCATTTACCTCATTCTCATCAATTACATTTGGAACTCCATTTTGATCAGAATACAGATTACCATAAAAGACATGGATTTCTTTTAAAATCTCAACAGGATCTGAAATTAAATGTCCTTCTAAATCCTTAATCCTACAAATAGTTTTCTTACACCAACCTTTGTTTTCAAGATTACAAAAATATTTGGAACTTTTCTCCCCTTCTTCTAACCACCTGACTCTGGATCTTGTAATTATACCCTTTGTTTCATACTCATTAATCTTATTCAATTACTCTTCAAGTTCATCTGAGTAAGAAGAGCTTCATCAACCACAGATAAATTTGACATAAATGATCTACTCCTATCTATGTCTATTAAAAGTTTTTTTTTTTCATAATTTCTTTTTTTTCTCCTCGAGGAATACTCAATGCATACCCCTGAAATGTAAGACTTAAGTACATCCCACAAAATATTGGAATTACACTCCGAGTTTTTATGATATCTTTTAATTCCATAATTGTCTCTTACATTAAGTAAATAAAATCTGAAACATGATATAAACAATGACAATTCAATTTCCGAAATACAATAACCTTTTTGGGTTTATTATCATTAAAAACAACCTGTACTATAGAATGATCAGACTGTATTCCTGGGAAAATTTTTAGAAGGCACACAATTATCTAAAAAGTTGTTGGAGATTTAAAAAAAAAAATATAATCTAGACAAAACTCGAGAAATTTCCTGATGTCTTGTATATTGCCGTAAACTAGAATGAAAATGTCTCCATACATCAACCAATCCATATTCTTCCATTATAAGGGAGATCATTTCACTATTTTTATTATTAGAATGTTGTGATCTAGTACCTTGGTAATCAAAAGGGCCGATCACAGAATTAAAATCACCATCAACAATCAAAATAAGGCTATCAAATTTGTCAATTTTGGCAAAAACACTTAACAAAAAATCTGGGTCATCGTTATTTGGAGCATACATATTTACAAGAGTCATACCAAGGCTATTGAATATTCTTTTTAAAATAAAAAAATCTACCTTCTAAATCTCTAAATAAAGAAATTATCTTTAAGGTAATAGAATTTCGTATCAAAATGGCTACCCCCTACTGTTACATGAAAAACTAGAAAAAAGAAAGGCTACATCACCCCACTGGTACCTACAAAATGTTTCATCTTTCTTATCTAAATGGGTTTCCTGCAAAAAGCAAATATCTGTACCCATACTTGTCAAATAATGAAACATTTACTTTCTTTTACAAAAATCCTGTAAACCTCGGCAAATAATTGTATGTAATTTCAAAGCCATGATTCCTTAATAAAAAATAAGTTCAGTTTCAACCGGGAATTATGTATCAAATGAACCAATATGATGGTCATACTTTGGACATTCCAGCCACAAGATCTGTTTACACAGTGTATGTCAAAGAACACATCTTGTTGAGAGATCAATAAACATATTCTGCCACAGCCAAAGAGGATATCACAATGTCATATGTGAGAAACAGGAAAAACAAAAAAAAAGAGAAAATAATAAGATAAAATCTGAGTATAACAAATACATACAAACATAAGGCGCTACTGCCCAAGATAGATTGTAGAGCTTCAAATAATGCCCTACGTAAGGCAGCAACTTCTCCAATATTCCTACAAACCAGCAACAAGCACCCAAAAACCAAAGGTGGAAGGTACAAGGGTGAAAATACAAATCATGTTAATATAGCAGAACGCAATACAACTTATAAAATCCCCAAAATACTCCAATCTTACCAGAACTTTAAGGATGCTCCTTTTTACATGCTAGACTCGATGAGAATAAAACATATCACGTTGTAAATTGTATTACACACTGAAAGATCTTACATAAGAAACATACCATGTAAATCCACTAGAAGTTATGTGAGTGCTAATATATACAACTAAAAGTACCTAGACCTACATGTAGAATGACCATACAAACATCACACTGTTGCAATATCCTATGAATACAAGGACAAAAATCTTTGAACAACTTCAACTTCTTAGGCATCATGAATATAAACACTGAGTTCAATCATATGTTTTGAAGGTCTATGTACAGGCTCGCAAAACTAGCATTAGTTCACAATAATGAGTTTTTCGGATGTTTGCCGATATGCTAACTTGGCAGGGTGGAGAGAGAGAGAGAGAGAGAGAGAGAGAGAAGGCTTTCTCCGCTCAGTCTTCAGTTGTTTGAAGCGGTCCATTTTCTCCTTCCGTTGACGCATGATGAGCTGCGAAAAATCTTCGGTCACAAACAGCTTCTTACCATGAAATTCAGATTCCTTGAACTTTTTGATGCAGCTGACGTTGACATTCTCCTTGTCGGCATAGGAAGTGAATCTCACACGTATCATCCTTCGCTTCAGTGGCTCGTTCTAACCTGCATTCATTGGTTTTGTAGCTGTGCTAGTGGGGGTTCGATGACACCTGTCAATCACGTAGTCAGAAGAAGAGAGGCCTTCAAAGTCCTGCAGAATCTGATTGAGAGTAGCTGTTGTATCCTCCTTGGAAGCTGGGCCCTCTTTTTCAGGAACGCCGTGGAGTATCAGGTTGTTCCTCCTCCCCCTATTCTCTAGATCATCCACTTTGTCTAGCAGATGCATGTTGTCCATCTTCAGTTTCTTTATTTCCCCTTCCAGATCAGCAATCTGGATTGCCATGCTAGGATCTTCTCTTCTTGTTCAGAAATACGGGTGAAAAAGCTAACTCACCTTTGCTATCGTAAGAGTCTCAATGTGTTTCTCGAGGCGGGACTCAAAACCTTCAAAGAACTTGGGAACCAAGCTTGGGGAGATTCTCCCTCTGTCACCTCCGAGTACAGCCGGCGTTCCATACCACATTTATTCAGGCCGTCACTATTACTCGCAGTCGGCGGACACGTCTCCGGCCGGGAGAGGGGTTCATTATCAGGCGCATGCTGTGTAGAATCTAGGGCACGAGGTTTCTTACTATCCCCATTTGTCTTGTTAGTTTTTTTTTTTTTTTTTCCGGGGAAAGAGGGTGTTTTTGAGCTTCTCTTTTCTTTGCCATGATCCACGATTAGATGAAATCACTGGTACACATTAGTTCGAAGAAACACTTTTACTGCACCCAAGGAATTCGGGTGCTTTTGATAGAGTTCAGCCAGTTGACATGCTTGGTTGGCAAGAACTATGGAGCACCTCTCCAACGCTGCTGTGAACTCTATAAACACGTGCTCATACATGTTTTAAGGCATTTTCATTGCCACAGTAGTGTCTGCTGCTCAAAAAGTTGTTTTTCGCACAAACAACAAAACACAAACACAAACAGACACACGTACGCATACAGGCACACGTACACACAGACAAACAAACCACTGCCACTATCCAACCACCACATATGCACAGTTTCCACATATTGTATCATTATACTCCAAACACACACACACACACACACACACACACACAGCCATACGCAAACGCATACACAAGTCACATATTTTACGCACCAACAAATCATACGCAGCACATACCATGCAGCCCTCAACACACACATACGCACACACACACACACACACACACATACGTAAAACTTACCAGTCATACCCACCCACCAAAGCATAACACCGGAGAAACCACCCCAACCACATAATCACGGTACATGGCGGGGCGACAATTTATGTCGCAGCAATTGTTTTTTGCCATTATAATTTGTCGCCCTCGAGGTCAAAAATTGGGAATTGCACAAGCATCAAAAATTGTCGAAAGACAACAATTCGTGAAGGGATGACAATTTATGTCGCAACACCCCCCTTCCCCCACCCCCCATGTCAAGACACATTTTAATGCTATTTTGTAGGTGGAATTTAAAAACAAAAATGATTTCCCCTTTAAATTTTCTCGACTTTATAGGGGATTTTGAAATGGTGCACCTCGTTTCCGCAAGATACAGAAGTGGCGTATACAAAATAGCGGCTTACTGAGAGCGCTCTTAAAGCCCCGGACAGACAGCACTTTACGTTCAAATCACGTACAAAAAGTTATGAAAATCTGGTGGTGGTAATTTTTTGGTCAATTATGATTTGGCCATGCTTTGTGCGGGGTATGGCCGTTGACGGCTGTTCCACTGCTGAAGCACTGCCTGAGCACAGCTAACCACGTCCAGCCACGTGTGTGTACGCGGAAAAAAAAAAATATTTGTCAGCGATAAGCCGCTAAACACACGCTATTTGCCGTGATACCAAGGCGTAACACGCGTCAGATGACCGTGCTCTGCCCGTGACAGACCGCTAAACTTTTGCGTCTTTACCGCGTCTCCCCAAGTTTTAATCACTGCCGGAACACGGATTATCACGCGTGTTTCACGTGTGTTGCACGTCTTTACCACGTGTGCCGCCCTTGGTTGTCCGCGGAATAAAACTTTGAGCAGTTCAAAACTTTTTACGGCGTCCGATGCCGTTCCGATTTTCCCCGCGTCCTGCCACGTCTATAAATCGACCGTAGCTCGTCTTAAGCTCGACATCGACGCGAACAACATCGTCTGCTTCACGGGAGACCACTTTTTGACGTGTTTTGGCCGTGGTTAAGCCGTAAAGCCCCGGTCACACAGCACTCCACGTCTAAATCACGTACAAAAAGTTATGAAAATCTGGTGGACGTGGTGGTAAATGGTAATTTTTTGGTCAATTTTGGTTTGGCCGTGTTTTGTTCGGGGTATGGCCGTTGGCAGCTGTTCCACTGCTGAAGCACTGCCGAAGCAAAGCTAACCACGTCCAGCCAAGTGTGTGTACGCGGAAAAATCCAGTTATCCGCGATAAGCCGCAAAACACACGCTATTTCCCGTGATACCAACGCGTAACACACGTCAGATGACCGTGCACTGCCCGTGACAGACCGCTAAACTTTCGCGTCTTTACCGCGTCTCTCCAAGTTTTAATCACTGCCGGAACACGGATTATCACGTGTGTTTCACGTGTGTTGCACGTCTTTACCACGTGTGCCGCCCGTGGTTGTCCGCGGAATAAAACTTTGAGCAGTTCAAAACTTTTTACGGCGTCCGACGCCGTTCCGATTTTTCCCCGCGTCCTGCCACGTCTATAAATCGACCGTAGCTCGTCTTAAACTCGGCGAGCTACGCGAACAACATCGTCTGCAGACTTCACGGGACACCACTTTTTGACATGTTTTGGCCGTGATTAAGCCGTAAAGCGCTGTGTGACCGAGGTTTATAGTAGAGTTTTGTTCGTTTGTTCCTTTTTATTTGTTCTTATTTCTTATTTATTCATTCATTTTTTTTTTTATGCCTCCGCCACGAAGTGGTGCCGGATGCGTTATGTTTTCGGGTTGTCCGTCTTTCCGCCCGTCCGTCCGTCCGTCCGTCCGTCTTTCGTCCGTCCCGTCCGTAATGTATCTTTTGGACAGCGTAACTAAAAAAAAAACTTACGAGGTATCCTAATGAAACTTGGCATGCATGTGTATAAGGGGGTGAAGTAGTGCCTATCAACTTTTGGGTGCACATGCTTAAGGTCAAAGGTCAAACGGTCAAGGTCAAATGCTGAAAATTTCACTATTTCCCCCATACCTAGGCAATGCCTGAAGATATTTTCTTGAAACTTAGTGCATACATGTATTATCCAATTAAGATTCTTTTATGAGATTTTTGTGTCATGAGGTCAAAGGTCAAAGGTCAAAAGGTCAAATAAAAATGCTAAAATGTCACTATTTCCTCCGTATCTTGGAAATTGTTCAAGGTATCTTCATGGAACATTATGCATGTACTGACTGGCAACGATTATCTAGGGAATTTGGAGTTCATGGGTCAAATGTCAGGGGTCAAAGGTCAAGTGCAACACTTCAAAATGTTACTATTTCCCTCATATTTTGAATGAAATGCCAGCAGAATTATTATTTTTTAACTAATTGGTGTATGCATGTATAACCCAATAGAAATTCTGTGGGAAGGTTTTTGTTTTTTGCCAAAAAAGTCAAAGGTCAAAAGGTGAAAGGTCAAGTGGAAGTGGTAAAATTACTTCTTCCTCCATGTTTTCGGAAGTGGCTCAAGTTTTCTTAAAACTTAGTACATATTAATGCATATTTTGCTTGACATTGATTCTCTTATGAATTTACGGGTCAAAGGCCAAATGAAAAGTTCTAATGGTAACAATTTACCATTCAATACAGAAATTGCACAGTTTCTCCATACCTTGGAAATTACTCAATGCCTGAACTTACGAAAGGGTAAAGTAAAGTTAACATCCTTAAATCTCCAAGTACATGCTCTCCTATTCATCCAATTAAATCTAGGTCAAGGAAGGTGAACATTCAACACATTTGTGACAAACATGTCATTTTAATATTTTGCCAATTTTATGAAAATGTAATCACACATTGTCCACATGTACTATAGACCTATTAGGAGAATCATGCATTGTGGCGGAGGCATACCAGTCGCCAAAGCGACATATACGTTTTTTGGTTGTTGTGTTTTTAATTGCAGACACTCCAAATTAGCGGTTTTGCGATTGCACTCGATATCTCGGGTTTTTTTTTTTTTTTATCTCGTTTTTTTTTTCAACCTTTCGCACGTACCAAGAAATAACCCGCTAATTGCTGATCGAAATAATACTGCCAAACTTGCAAATTGGGTCTCACAGCGCGCTTTGCTCACTGCAGCGCTTCTCTTTGCCCATTTCTTTTTGCGCGTTATAGGTGGTGTGGTTCGCGCGCCGGTGTTGTGGTGCGTCAAAGAGGTTAAAGTGAACAAATACTTCTGGTAATGGTTTGAGAACCCGTCTTGCACCGTTTCATATTTGCTTGCAATATATCGAAAGAGAGTACCAAGAAACTTACCTGGCCTACCCGATTTGTAGGGATGATGAATTGTTTTGAAGTATTTTGAGATCAAAACTAAAGTTGGTATACCGGCTATTGTTCCATAAGGATCCAGGCTAACTCGGTCTCAGGGATAACTCTGCCCTATATCAGACAATTTACTCGCAGTTCGTAATCGCCATATTGTATACATACGTTCACGTTCAATTTGTATGCGCGCAAAAGAGGTTCTTTGATGCGCGCGTTTTATTAACTCGGCCAATAACTGCGACCAGCCAGAACGCGAACGCTACCATATTACAACATTGTACAACCCAGAGGGAAAACTCGGCCCCGCCGTCAAAGCCAGGCCAACTTATACCTGAATCTGAGTTAGCCTGACCCCATTCTTAGATTGTGGCTCCGGCAAACCTTTTTGATTAATATTTTGCATTTTCATCTTTCCCCAACGAATATCTTGTTATCACAGCGTTATTCCACACAATAACTGTTCTTGGGCGTACTTGTAAACTTTGGAGCGAAATTCGACAATTCTACAAGCGCACCAGACTATGTTTCACTTTTGAGGACCTCTTCGCGGAGCCCTAGCTGTTGTGATATTGGCATTGAATGAAGGGATATAAAAACTCGAGTTTATTAACCCGACCGTTTACACGCGAGACAAATCAGCAAGCTAATTTAGAGATAATAACACGATTTCTCAGGTTTAGTATTGCGCTGCTGATCGAGCTAATTTTCGTTTTTTTTGTTGTTGTTGTTTAAACACGTGCAAAAAGAAAATCGAGCTTGCTAGCGGGTTTCAAAACTCGAGTTTTGTAACCCGCTTATTTGTGTGCGTGTGAATCCCTCTTCTGTGAGTTTATATATATATATGTATATATATATATATGTATATATATATGTATATATATATATATATATATATAAATATGTATATATATATATATATATATGTATACATATCTATGTGACCCGCTACAACAAAAGAATCCGAAAGTCGGGGGAGGACAATCTTCTAAAAATTGCATGATATTATTCCCCTACTCTTCTACTTTAATTTCATATATAACACAACTCATAAAAGAACTCCGTTGCGGTGATATCGATGATTTTATAAGCACATGTCAAGTGGTGAGGAAATCAGAGTTTCGAGAAAAACGCCTTCAAAGTTATCCTTCCGACGCTATCATAATCAAGGGGAGGTGAGACAGTTTCTCACCGCTTGACAATAGAAGGTATGCTCGTAGCAACTTGCGCGATGTTCATTCAAGCTTAGCGCTAGCGGCCTACACATGACCAATCAGTAACCAAGATGCCACGCACTGACCAATAAGATCACTTCCTCTTTGCTAGGGGCGGAGTCTAGCTGCGGCGCTAAATCCAAATCTTCGGACACATTTCCGTTACGTTGAAAGTCAGAAAATCATGGCCCAGAAAAACGCTTATTTCTTGCCTTTCCTTTGATCATTTAGCTTCGAAATTTCGGCAGATGGTAGGCAAAACATTAGAGTACAGAATTATGCCAAAAACAGAAATCCGATTGTTTTGACCAATGACCAAAAACTCGATTTTCTCTGCTCAGCCGTCAGCGACTTTAGGATCCTTTTGTTGTAGCGATATATGATATATGTATATTTGCCAAAGTTTGGTGATGACTTTGTTCAGCCCTAACAGTGTGGTGAAGAAAAAAGAGCATTGATGATGTGGATTATGAAAGTTTATTTTGCAGGTCACTAATAACATTGACCAATTTTGTCTTTTGCATTCTCTCAGATGCAGCTGTATCCAGTTTTTCGGAGAGAAAACCGACAGGCCTTACACATGACGAAGTTCTGCAATTGAGTGAAGAGTTACGGAGGTTTTATCAATCCATGTGCTGCATCGTGCGCACTTCTCCACTTTTTTGCGAATCAGAAATGAAACTGGAAGACATATATACAAATCTAGGGATGTTTTGTGAAGGTATGACGGGTAGAAAAACAAACATGAGTTACGATGATTTCATCAAACATGTTGAGAACATTTGCTCTAATAAAGAGCTGGACAATCGCATTGCATTATTCGGAGAAGCCGGCGTTGGCAAGACAACTTTTCTTGCTAAACTCACCCTGGACTGGGCTTCGGGAAGGTGTCTGGAGGGTATTGATCTTCTTTTTCTAATTCATCTCAGGGAAATCAAAAGAAGCACATGCTTTGGTGATACCATTATGAACATTGTGTCAGATGAAATTGACTTCGGGGTTCGATTGGACGAGTACATTCGAACTAACCAACGAAAAGTGTTGGTTCTGTATGATGGTCTTGACGAGTATGGAGATGATATCAATTCGCAGTCTTCAGATGATGTTGTTATTGCTGTGCTCAAAGGCAAAAAGTTTACATACTCCCCAGTTATTGTCACCACTCGACCTTGGAGAGCTGCGGAAATAAAATCTGATACCGAAATGGGAAAACGATACAGATTTGTGGAAATTGAGGGTTTCAAGGAAGAAGATGTGATTTCTTACATTTCAAAATTCTTCCCTGACAACGAGGAGGCCAGAAACAGCCTCGTTGAGTTGATGACAGACAAAGGAAATCTGGTGGCAGAAAATATGACACCCTACCCAATTTTCTGCAGCATGCTTTGCTATATTTGGCAGGATGAAGGAAGCTCCAGCGTAATTCAGGGACTAGAAACTTTCGCTCAACTCTTCGAAGAATTGATCCACCGTTTAAAGGTCCATTATGCTGGAAAGGAGAAAAACCACAAGGCGCAAACACAAAAGCTGAAGCAGGGTGAGGTCTGCATACAAATGTTTGCCAAAGATGCGCTACGTTGCCTACTTGAGAACAAGCTTGTTTTTGAAGAAGAGGACCTCGAAACATGTGATGATGTCCTAAAGACCGTCTGTGAAATTGGGGTCCTAACAAGAGAGGAACGGTTTGTTTGCAGGAGAAAAAACAATAGGAGAGAAACGAAGAGTGTTGTTGAATATCGAATTCCTCACAAGTTATTTCAGGAGTATCTGGCGGGTGTACATCTGGCATCGCTGTATGGGAGCAACCGGGAGGAGTTCAACCGTCTGAGCATACAGCTGCTTGGGGACTATAAACTGTTTGAATACCTCATTTACTTTACAGTAGCACGAAATAAGGAAGTCGCAAAGGCTGTTCTTGGGTCCTTGTGCCAGATTTTTGATGGAAATCGTAATTCATGTGATTATGATTTTCTCGTTGATGTCGCATTTGAATGCCACGAAACGGAGGCTCTTGAGCCTGTGATTCCTATCCTAAACAACATGTCGTCACTACGGATTGCAGGTTCAGGACATAAAGCTTGCGGATGGATATATGTGCATAAGGCGTGTGGTGATATTGTAAGTACCCCTCAAGTCTCCATCAGATCCCAAAATTGATGTTTCTTATAAGCTTTTGCACACGCACATACAAATAATATTATAGACTACTACAGATTTACAGTCTCTGTGCAATAGACCTGCCTCTTTAAACCGGCTTCTGTGTTAAGGTGATTATATACATATATTATATAGGACACCTATACGTTTAATTACAGTGTACATATATATATATATATATTTTCTTCTTCTTTGGTGGATATAGCACTTTTTGGAAGAACACTTTTACCACTATGATATACATGAAGTATTGTTTACTGATTTCATTTTGTCACTTTGCATATTCTTCTTGGAGGATTTTTCTCACTACACATTATTATCTTGTTTAATCTGGCTTTCTAAAGAATTTCAATGTATCGTAATAACATTCCACAGCCAATAATCACATATCACGAAAAAATTGTTGTTCCTAGGGTAGATTCTTTCACGTTAGTGAAGAAAGTAACTAATATTTATATAATTAATATTATAATCCTCATTTTCCCGAATAGCAATGTGCGTAAACGAGGTACGTATCGTCCTCACTACTGATCTATATGTTAAGCAAATGTATAGAGATCAGTGCACGGCCGGAGAAACTTTTTTCAAAAGTGGGGAGGGGGGAATCTTTTTTGTGGCACTTCCGGGTTTCATCGGCTAAAAACCACAAAAACGCGTATAACTACATGTGAAGAGACATGAAGAGATTGTCGATGCAGCCCAGAGCCCTGCCGTGTACTAGTAATAGCCACAAAGAACGTACGAAGAATTAAAATAATTCGCCAATCTAAGCAACATTTATGAAAAAAAATAAATTTCCGATTATTATAAGAAAAACTTAAAATTTGCAAATCATGACTGCATGCAGTCATGGATATCCGACAATGATGAAAATATTTCGCTTCACGTGCCGTCAGACCAGCCATCAGACGAAAAGCAGCATGTTGCCTATTTGACCGTGTGTACAGTTAACATACGTGAAGTTCCCGCAAAGTCATAACCAGATACCACAGAATACACATGATTTTCGTTGTGATCGACACTGTCTTTCTCAACAGTATATTATTATAATGAATGAATTTGCATCATCCAAGACAATTCTTTGAACTGACATTGTCATTTTAACTCCGTTAGGAAAAAACAAAAAACAAAAAAAACAAAAACAAAAAAACGTCCGACTCGGAGAAGAACCAAAAGGCCATTGTCACAATTTAGGGGGGTATTGAATTATTGGTATCACATTGTAGAGCTCGATCCCCTCTGCATTATGTTACCAATTTTAAATTGTTTTCATTTTCAGTAAAATGTAGAGGAATCGAGCCCTCAAGGGCGCTATTTCATCCTGTGTTTGGAACAATGGTTATAAGTCTCCTAACTTTTGATCTAAATGCATTCTTTATTTCATGACCATTAACGGAGATGGCTAGTAACTGGTCAATGGGAATGTTGAGGGATGATTGTTCCAATCCTTGTGGGATTCATTTAAGAGTACATTATATATCTACTGTTGTGTGAAAATTATTTTCTTCAGAATGGTCTCTATTCAAGTAATGGGCAGTTTAATGTTTCCAGGTTAGCATGCCGTTAACGATCGCCCCGTCAATGGACAGGCATGCTAACCTGGAAACATTGAACTTGAATATGAGACCATTCTGAAGCAAATAATGTTCACGCTAAAATATATATATAATGTACTCTTAGATGAATCCCACCAGGTTTGGAACAATCATCCCCCAGCATTCCCACTGCCCAGTTACTGGCCATCCCCTGTAAATGTTTCTCTTTTATTTGCGGTGAAATCTCAGAATTCAATAGCGCCCATCTGGTTCTCAGTCGACAATATGAAAGGTTATTAGATACTAGTGGGATTTGGTCTTTATTTTATCTCTTAAGGAGCGGTCAGACTGACCAAAGACCGCGAAGATTAAGTCGCGATCTTTACGATCTCGAAGTTTTGTCATTGTGACCGGAACCTTTACGCGAAACTTTCCCCTCTAATTAGCGATATTTCCCTCACCCCGACAAACTGCTTGCGGACGGTGTCTCCGAAGCGCGAGGACATTACATAATTTATGTGTATTGTTACGTAACAATCACTAGCCATCAGACGTAGCGCTCTTTCTTCTTTCCTGTGCTCGCAAAAATGTCCCAAACTTCTTGATCCAAGTTTGGCTGCCAGTGTGACCGCACGACAAAAGATCGGAAGACTTCGCGATCTGAAACTTCTCGATCTTTTTCCAGTCCGACCGCGCCTATAGCCATTCAATATGAGATCAATGGCGTTTGGTTGCATCAGTGGACCTGGAAAGCAGAATGCATGAAGAGTAGGCTGCAAGTACACGAATGCGAGTGATTGATTGAATGTACAAATTCTTCATACTTTTGAGATGTCTTCATAAAGATCACTAATGCCTCCAGTTATAATATAACCGATAAATTAGTACTCTTTAGTAGCCTTAATCTTTAACTTATGCGGTACTATTATACATGTGCCATATGAGTTTCTATTGTCAAAAACATGAAATTTTCAGGCTATTCAATGTGATTATTATTTTTAACTATGTCAATGAAGATCTGTTAACTTGTAAGTACCACATCCATCAAGGTTATCTACTTCAAATGGAGAATTTCACATTGTGTAAAAAAAACTACATTTGAGACAAATGAAAACGAAACTACACTATAGCGCTACACAAACCCAATTCTATAAATCCTGGAAACGGTACAGTTTCCTTGTATTCCTTTTGTGAATATCATGCAAGACACTCTTTCAGTTAAATTGCTCTTAGATATGAAATTTATTGTTGGTAATATGTGACCCTGCATCTCAAAACCAACAAAAAGTCGCCAGACATGGATTTTCAGTTGAGGGTAGATTCTGAAAGGGCAGACTCTAAACTTTAAAATGATGTATAACTCTATTCATATGGATTCTCCTAACCTGCCTAAATAGGGGTGGAAAGAAAGTGCTCACATACTCTGGAAATGTGTGAACTGACAAACGAGGCTCTGAAGTGCAGGGTCTATTAATCTTTATCAAACCACGCAAGCTGTGTAATGAATGGGACAAAAAACAAACAAACAAACAAACCAGGATGTTAACCACCGGAGCAACAACAATGAAGGAATTATCAGATTACGCTGAAATTGAGCATATTCTGTCCATGATTAATGCAAACTTTTAAAGTGGTAGCATTATCCTTTCAAAAGTTATTAGAGTTGAAAGTGAAGAGTGTGCAAAGATTTTCAAGAAATTAAAAAGAATATCTAAGACATACCTGATCTCACTTATCTATCATGCGCACATGCGCAAGAAAAGAATATAAAACTAAAACTAAAATTCCAATCACGCAACGAAAAGTGTCCAGGTTGAAGACAAAGGTAGCTTGAAACGTTTAGTTCGTGAAGTGAAAAAGATGCAGTTATCATGGTTCAGTGACAAACATAACAAATAATTCAATTATGGATTGAAAAGATTTTACTGCACAAGAATTCTATCATCGGTATACCATTGTGGCTCCTACTGTACTAACCTGTAATAGCTTAAGTTGCCTCCTGGTATAGTGCACAATTTCACAATCACTTTACAATGTAATTTAACTTATACATGTAAATATATATATATATATATATATATATATATATATATATATATATATTCTTACATGGATTCCACAAGGATTGGAACAATCATTCCCCAGCATTCCCACTGATCACTTTAAGTCTAAGCAGAGATATAAGCTTCCTAACGTGATGTTTCTATGGCTGAATTTTGCACACTTCACACATACTTTAAAAACTTTTGTATTGCTTCCATCAAAAGGCCGCAAAGCGTTCAGATCACTTTGGTGGGACAAGGACGGATGATAGCGTCGAGGTGCAATCTGCCACTGAAGCTGCTGTTGGGGGCGTTAACTTGCTCTCCAACCTCACATCATTGCATTTGGATTATACCCGGCTCGATGATGACTTCTTCACAAAAATGGCCTTTCTGGCTCCACAATCAAAGGTAAGATTAAGAATGTCTTCTTTGCATTATGGATATGCACACACACACACACACACACACACACACACACAGTTTAAGCTGTGGCCCTTTTGCATAATTATTTGTATTGCTGTTTCTATTGCTGTTTTGTTACGCATTGTAAAGCGGGTAGAGATGAAAATTCTTAAACACCTTAATGTGTATATTAATATGTATTGTACATTTTATGCATGGTACCAACAATGTGTGTAAACATAATTATATACACGTATATGTCGATGTACAACGATAACAGGAACTAATAAAACATATGATAGACACAAAACTGGAACAGAGTTCATGCTGTTAACTGCAACAGTTTATTTCTGCACACTTTGTCTCAGTTTTGTTTTTATAGTATTATCTAGCCAAGGCGTGGACAACCTACTCAATATTATACAAATAGTGAATGGTCACGAGTGCAATGGTACGAGATTTCGCACGAGGTGAAAGATAGAGGCGCTCTATTCAACGAGGTGAAACCGAGTTAAATAGTGCGCCTCATCTTTCACCGAGTGCGAAATCTCGTTCCATTGCACGAGTAAAGACCATACACTATTTAATTTATACAACGTCCAAGTAGATCTTTTTGGTCTAAAAAAAAAGTAGGCCTAGAAGTCTATATATGTATGAAAAATATAGCCATACTTACATGTGGATCCATTGCGATTCTCTTTCTGGCTTGTGCAATCAGTGTAGGTACAGGTCACAGCTATACTAGCGCTCATACACGTACGCACACTAGCACTACGAAGGCCTACGTACGCGCATGCGTGTACTGCACACGTACACTGCGCCAGCTGCATGCGATCCTCAAAATGCAACACACAGTACACGCAGTACCGTACAATTTCTCGAACCGTGGAATAGAACGAACAAATCGAACCAAGTTGCACGCAAAAATAGAACCAAAATTGCAAGGCGCGTTGAATGGAGTACTTATTGAATATCACGTCACCAACAATCCTCCAATCAAATTACAAGGATCTACTTGGACGTTGTATATATATATATATATATATATATACATGAAGAGTTTGTTTGCAAAAACCGATAAGTCCATATTTGCCAAATGGAGATATTTGCGATTAAAGGTCAAGAAAAATAAAGAGAATAATAAGAAAATGTTTGCTTCTTTTGACCATAACTTCAAAAATATACCTATATATGTAGTGACCAATATATCATTTAAAAGGTATTATTTTGTACTTTATGACAGAGATCGTACTTCAAAATCTTCAAAAATGGACTTATCGGTTTTTGCAAACAAACCCTTCATATATATATATATAATTATAATAGCATACATATTTATGATACAGGCCGGCAGTGCATGACAAAAGTTATAGTGCATGCAAAATATAACGATTGCAAACGATAACCCACTTTCGATGTGACTATCGGGTTTTGCTCCCTCACTTTAATTATCGAGTACTTGAATCCCGCATTTTATCGACGCGATTGCGCCACAACCGCGATTCGCTTTGCTCGATATTATCGTTATTCTCGATTCTCGCTGGCTATGCCAGCAACTTATCTGTGTGGGACGAGACTTTCAGCGATTTAAACATGGAAGCTGAAAATAACTGCAGGTTCACTGCTTTTACAGAGACTGATCTATAGATACATAAGGACACAAAGAAAAAAAAGGATGTCATCAAATACGCCCTACGAATTTTAGACTCCTACTGTTGTGAAAAGGGAATCAATCCGACGTTGCATCGGAAAACGTCTAACGTTTGATAGTCACGGCTCTGTCACTCGTAACATTAGATCTAACGCTGGTCCTAATCTATCGTACTGTTACTTGCACTGTTAGATCTAGATCTAGATAGACCCTAGACTCGATAGTTGAATTTGGATTTTCAGGATTTTGTCTACACAGGTCACAGGTTCAAAGAAACTGGGATTGTTTAGATACGTCATGCACGTGTAGAATCTTAAGTGATCTATAGTTATATGCTTTCGTATGGTTCGCCATGGTATCATGCTATTTTATATAACACATAGTGCATGACATCTTATTGCACTATAACAAGTACCAAGCACCTCCAAATTCTGAATTTGCCCTCAGGCAGTTATATTCAATTCGGCCTGCGGCCTCATTGAATATAACTGACCTTCGGGGCAAATTCAGAATTTGTCGGTGCTTGTATTGTTACAGTGCATTCAGCCTCATACGTTCATCTTAGAATTTTCCACGTGTTGGACTTCGAATGTTATTATTGTAAGGAGAATGAGTCTCAAATACGACATCTGTAGATCAAACAATAATTGTTTTATTCACAAAATTTTCAAACCGCCTCGGGCCTTCGTCATTGTAGTGTATACCAATGCAATGATAAATCTTTGCAAACTACAACAGCAGCGCCCAAGGGCACAAAAAAAGGAGCCTGTGGCGCCAAATTCCCGCTCCGACAACCAGCAAACAGGGACTGCGGGAAAAATGGCCACGTGACCAGTGCGCTCATTCCTAACAATAAATCTGTTTTGTGCTCTACTTCTACGGAGCCCCAAAATGCTCAGCGACGAAAAGTCATGGTTGACATGAAAACCTTACGATGACTTCAGTCAGCAAATCATCGGCAAACTTGATGCTCTTTTGTTGGACGTCAGAGCAATGTTGTTGTTGTTGTTTTTTTATTTACTTGAAATAACGAAGCATGCCCACATTTATTGCAAAAAAAATACGAAAAAAAAGCAAACCATGCAAACAAAGCACACAGACCAAACAGTTTTAAAGAGAAATATTAAAACAAATATAAGAAATTGCAGAAACCACAACGAGGATAAAAATGGAGTTGTTTGTTTCACGACATGGTGTTGTCAGTGACGATCACATAATTCTAAGGGTATAATTTGAAGATGTCATGGCCTTTTTAGTTTTTTTTTTTTACCATTGTTTTTTATGAAAACTTGAATTCGGTTTATCTCATTCAATCTTTGATCTAATTATAAGAAAAAATAGACTGATATTAATTACTTCATAGCGTCTATCTATATGTAGATCCGTTTTCCTGGTAGTATAACTCCAATACTGTCAAGGTAGTACATTTCCCAGTGATGATGAAGCACGTAATTACCATAAGGTAACCCCATCTCCTGATTACGTGAAAGAAGCTAATTTCAACAGTTTGGAATCTGGAGCTGATCTGTGTTACCATCACAAATAATTTTGGTCACCTTCGCCACCGTCTAACAACAGTGCATCTGCTTCGTGGAAGCGTCGAATGCATTACAAAATGCATCGCGTATTACATTGTAATGTCTAACATTTTTTGCAACCTGATATTACATCAGAAAACCCTCATGCAAAATGAATCAGATCTGGTAATATTTGCGTTTGCAACGAAATATGAGAGAATGTAGTCTTCATAACATCACATGTCCTCCGTGTCTCATCTCATACTCTCCTACGACACTAGACATTCGTGCAATCACATAAGTTGATTTAAAGGATCAGGCAGAATATTGTTTTGTGGTGAAGGGGTGAATTGCTTCAAACTATCTGTGTAGGTAGTCTGACCATATCACTTGTTTGTTTGTTTGCTATTTTTTACACTTCCAAATGTGCTACATAGCTGAAAGAAATCAGTCATATCGCAGGAACTAACATCTCAGCTGCTGCATCACAGACCTACGCCAAGAGTATCTGCACTATGCCAAACCTTAAGAGTCTCAAACTACTGGCGGTCAGCACAGCAGACGAGTTCTTCTTCGCCCTCGCCGAATCAGCATCAGGAGCAAGGGTATCTTATATTACATTGTTTTTCTCCAATGCTACATCGTAACCAAAGAGTAGAGTATCGCTTTGTCAGATTAATATATTAGAGATATCACAACGCAAAGTAATGCAGCCTGTATTGGAAAGAAAATGTCATAATTCCATGAAAACAAAGAGTTCCATAGATATAAAGGTATTGAACAAAAAGGTTTTGTACTGTTGCAATAAGCATACAATTAAGCAGTGATCTGTTTGCGATTCCCGTAGAAATTTCTTGTGTAAATGGATTTGGCGACATTCCTCAGATATGTGTATACATATATATATATATATATATATATATTTGACCCTGCACCACAAAACAAACAAAAAGTCGCCAGACATGGATTTTTTAGTTAAGGGCAGATTCTGAAAGAGCGAACTCTAAGCTTTAAAATTATGTATAACTCAATTCAAATGGATTCTCCTAACCTGTACAAATACTGGAAAGAAAGCACACTTTCTGGAAAGTGTGAGCTGAGAAAAGAGGCTCTGAAGTACAGGGTCTATTCAAGTGCTTAATCTTTACTATAAAGCCGTGCTACCTGTGCCATGAAAGGGACAAAACATCATGTTAACCCCTGTAGCACCGACAATTAAGAGATTATCAGATTAAGCTGAAAGTAATTATGGGGTATTACCATATTCTGACAATAATAAAAAATGTTAACTTTCAGAGCAGTAGCGCCATCCTTTCAAAAGTTATTAGAGTTGAAAGTGAAGAGGGTGCAAAAGATTTTCAAGAAATGAAAGGGGCCTTTTAGAAAAACCTGATCACAATATTCTACCAAAAAAGGGGTTGTACAAAACCCACTGAAAAGCCACTTTCCTATTTAATTTATGATCCCAAACTCAAGATTAATGTAGCAGAAGAATATCTTTTTCAGAAAATATGGAAAACTCAAAATTGACTCGGTTCACCCATTTCACCATTTCGACTTTTTTGTTTGATTTTGTGGTGCACGGTCATATATATATATATATATATATATATATATATGTATATATGTGACCCTGCACCTCAAAACAAACAAAAAGTCGCCAGACAAGAATTTTTAGTTGAGACCATATTCTGAAAGAGCAGATTTTAAGCTTTAAAATGATGTATTACTCAAATCAAATGAACTCCCCTTACCTATCTAGATATAGGAAAGAAAGCACAAACTCAGGAAAAGTTGAACTGAGAAAAGAGGCTCTGAAGTACAGTGTCTATTCAAGCGTTTAATCTTTACCAAACCGTGCTGGCTGTGCGATGAATGGGACCAAAAACAGGAATTAAACCACCAGAGTAACAACAATGAAGGGATTATCAAATTAAACTGAAATTCAGCATGCCTCATTAACACATTCTGTCCATGATTAATGCCAGCTTTCAAAGCAGTAGCACCATTCTTTTCAAAAGTTATTAGAGTTGAAAGTGAAGAGTACGGACAAGTTTTTTTTTTTTCAGAAATGAAAAAGGGATTCTAAAGACACACCTAATCACACTATTCTACCGAAAATATTCAAGATAAACTGCTAAAAAAAAAAAAACACATTTTCCTGCCCGTTTTATGATACCAAATTCTAGCATAATGTAAAAGAAGACCCGCTCTTTCAGAAAATATGAAAAAGTCAAGTTCGGCTAGGTTGACCCATTTCACATATTTTCAGTCCTCACGCAAAATCAGTGTGTGCGACTTTATGTTCGTTTTGAGGTGCACGGTCATATATATATATATAAGAAAGATTTGCGGTGACACCATGTGTATGTAGTCCTTAACCGGATCGTTGTTTGGCAGAAGAGCCTAGAAAGAGGAGAAACGAAGAGGGAAGCGACATATGGGGGTTGTGAGGAGGGCAAAAAGTGAAGAGTGGGAGACAGTAATGGGCTAGAGGTTGAAGTTGCACTAGTGGAAACGGTAGAGAAAGGAACACAGAGAGTGGTAAGGAAGAATAGTGTGAGAATCAAGTAGGATGTTCGGACATCGTTAGAAAGGGAAAGATGAAATGGAAGGGAAGAGGAAGAGGAAGGAGTTGAATGTTGGAGAATCATGGAGATAGGGGAGAGCAGTAAAGATTCATGAAATCAAGAGAAGAAAAAAAATGAAGTCGGCGAACAGTGGGGCTATGGAATGCGGAGTCAATGGAGAAAGGACGAATAATCCCTCGAAGGAAGGGTAAGTAGAGGAGAGATGAGAATTTTTTTTTTTTGCCCTCCTCACAACCCCCATATGTCGCTTCCCTCTTCGTTTCTCCTCTTTCTAGGCTCTTCTGCCAAACAACGATCCGGTTAAGGACTACATACACATGGTGTCACCGCAAATCTTTCTTCCTCATTTACTTCACCATGCAAACCTTCAAACAACACATAACCGAGCTCTACGGGGAGCAAACTCAACGATTTGCTCGCCTACTTCAACGGAACCTAGTCAAACAATCTAAACTCTCCAATCATCTCACCTTTCTGAAAAGATGCCGAGATCACAGTATCATCCCTCCTGGTCTACAGCTGAAATCAACCATACAAAGTCCACGTGCTCGACGTATTCTTCACCAAGCCGGCCTCTCCCTCACCAGAGAACGCATAGCCCATACTCGACAAGAACTTCACACAATCGATCAACAAATCAACACCTCACAAACACACTTGTCACAAACACTACATCCTGCTGACCTCCAGAAGATTCAGACCTTCAACTCTCACACAGCAAGGACCACATTTCTCCGCACCAGAGACAAGCAGATACGGAAGTTCAACACACTACATAACAGCCATACCCGTACATACACACGAGACAAGCCGCCCGCCGCCCGTAACACCGTTGTCAATCTAAGCCAGCACAACCTCACACAAGCCGAACACAACGTGTTATCCCTTGGGCTTAACTTCGCAACACCACCCAAGAAGATTCCTTTCACAGAAATCATACAACAAACGGAACCCAAGCTCAGATACCTGAACAAAGCCGCAGCCGACAACATTCGACTCCTTGTTACTCAAGCTCTCTCCACAGCCAAGCCACCGCAGCCCAACCTCAACAAAGAAGAACGAACAGCGGTGAAGACTCTACAAAGCAACGCATCCATCCATATCATTCAAGCAGACAAAGGCAACGCCACGGTCGTCATGGACAAAACACAATACGAACAAAAGATACAAGACATCCTCCACACCCCCACATACACCGAACTGAAACGTGACCCGACTCCTGCCACCGAGAGGAAACTCAACGCCAAGCTCCTCGAACTTCATCGATCTAATGCCCTTCCTCAACAGCTTTATTTCAGACTCCGTGCCTCTTCCAGCAGATGTCCCATCCTCTTCGGGCAACCCAAAATTCACAAGCCATCAGTGCCTCTCCGCCCCATCATTTCTACACGAGGTTCCCCCTGCTACTAAACAGCCAAACACCTGTCAGACATCCTGCAGCCACTCGTTGGCAACACAGAAACCACATTAACAATTCCAAACACTTCACTGACATTCTCTCTCAAACCACTATCAACCCTACAGACACCCTCGTCAGCTTTGATGTGGAATCACTCTTCACCAGCGTTCCTGTCAACGAAGCCTGTGACATCATCAAACAACGTCTCACCGATGACCCTTCTCTTTCTTCCAGAACACAACTCACACCACAACAGATTTACGACCTCCTCCTCACATGTCTCAATTCTACCTCCTTCCGATGGAGGGACACACACTACAAACAGCAACAAGGCGCAGCCATGGGCTCCCCCCTCTCACCGATCATTGTCAACATTTACATGCAACATTTCGAAAGCCACGCACTAGCCACGGCACAGCACAAACCTTCACTCTGGCTCCGGTATGTCGACGACATCTTCACCATCTGGCCACACCAAGCAGATCAACTGGACGACTTCCTCACACACCTCAACGAACAACATTCCAACATCTCATTCACAGTGGAAACAGAACACAATCATTCTCTCCCCTTCCTCGATGTTCTCGTCACAAAGACCAAAGCTGGCACTTTCTCTCGCCAGGTCTACCGCAAACCCACTCACACTGACAGATATCTTCACTACCGCTCCTTCCATCATCCAGCAGTCCGCCAGTCAGTACCGAACGCTCTCGTCCGACGTGCTCATCAAATCAGCGACAAAGGACATCTTCGACAAGAACTCGAACATATCACAGACACACTCACCACTATCAACCAATATCCCAAGCACAAAATCAACACTCAGGCACCTTCTCATCCCAACCAAGCAGCCAAGAAACAGCCCATCACAACTGTAAATCTTCCCTACCTCGGCGCCACCTCGCACAAACTACAACGCATCTTCAAGTCCGCCAACATCCAGGTCCGTCATACATCTTCCAACAAACTACATAATTCATTGCACTCACACAAAGACATTACGCACCCCAAACACAAACAACCAGGTGTCTACCGTATCCCATGCGAATGCGGCAAAGTCTACACAGGTGAAACAGGGAGATCGCTAGAGACCAGACTGAAAGAACACAAAACATGCTACAGACGTTCGGAATGGGAAAAGTCAGCCATCGTGAAACTCGCTCAACAGTCGGAACATCGCATCATCTGGGAAGACAGCAAACTCATCACATCCATCAAAAACTGGAACACACGACGCATCAGAGAAGCCATAGAAATTCACACACACCACACTGTTACACATGATACTGGACTCTACATCAACAACATCTGGCTCCATCTCATCAACAAACCATCGAACAGCAACAATGACAACAACAACAACACACTCTCTCCACAGCACATTCCCCCTCTACTTCTTCCTCTCATATCTCTTCCCCCAAATCTTCACAACAGCGCCCACGACGTCAACCGCGCCTCCCACTCACGACCACACCTACCGCTGGTTCCAGAAGACGCCCTCGCCGACACAAGTCATCCACACCACCGGCTTCCCCCCCAACTACTAACCCGGACTCCAATCTCCGGCCACGACCCACTAACAGCCAACATGGCCAAGTTAGCTCTCACAGATATACTCCGCCATCAACACACTCCGAAAACAATAGAACGCATCAACGACCGCAACACTTCACCAACAGCCGGCGCTCAGCTCGCCTGCGAGGCCGCCTCAACAGACCACTTCCATCTATGTCCGCATTGCGGTGACACCATGTGTATGTAGTCCTTAACCGGATCGTTGTTTGGCAGAAGAGCCTAGAAAGAGGAGAAACGAAGAGGGAAGCGACATATGGTGGTTGTGAGGAGGGCAAAAAAAAAATTCTCATCTCTCCTCTACTTACCCTTCCTTCGAGGGATTATTCGTCCTTTCTCCATTGACTCCGCATTCCATAGCCCCACTGTTCGCCGACTTCATTTTTTTTTCTTCTCTTGATTTCATGAATCTTTACTGCTCTCCCCTATCTCCATGATTCTTCAACATTCAACTCCTTCCTCTTCCTCTTCCCTTCCATTTCATCTTTTCCCTTCTAACGATGTCCGAACATCCTACTTGATTCTCACACTATTCTTCCTTACCACTCTCTGTGTTCCTTTTTCTACCGTCTCCACTAGTGCAACTTCAACCTCTAGTCCATTACTGTCTCCCACTCTTCACTTTTTGCCCTCCTCACAACCCCCATATGTCGCTTCCCTTTTCGTTTCTCCTCTTTCTAGGCTCTTCTGCCAAACAACGATCCGGTTAAGGACTACATACACATGGTGTCACCGCAAATCTTTCTTCCTCATTTACTTCACCATGCAAACCTTCAAACAACATATATATATATATATATATATATATATATATATATATAAATTATATATATCAATTCATTGATATATCTCCCCGTGTTCACCCAACTTATGTGCTGCAAAGCTGGAATCAATGACGTACTCCCATGAACCTGAAATCTCGCCAGCAGCATCAGAGGCCTTTGCCAAGAGTATCTGCACGATGCCAAACCTTGAGACTCTTAAGCTAGAGGATGCCAGTTTAGCAGACGATTTCTATCTTGCCCTTTCCGCATCAGCATCAGGAGCAAAGGTATTGTATAATTATATATTTCTCTTTATGTAATGTATGTAGAGTGGACAAAAGAGCAGGGTGTCGTTGAACGGATTATCACAATAATAAAACTAACGCGTGCTGAAGTTTACGGCAATAAAAATAATGAATTTTAGCAACTCTAGCAGTAGCTTAGATTTACCTTGAACTCAACGCATGAAATTTGATAGATGTATCTCTTACAATAATTGATTTCAGTTGTAAACGCACATTGCCTCGCAATTTTACAGTAAGTAAACAATGAATTATGTCTGGGACCCATACAAACTGCCATTCTTAAATCATTGTACCACTCTGCACGTAACATATTTTTACGAAATATTAATGCTGTTGTTTGATTTGGAAAAAAAAATCGGTTTATGGTCTTACAAATTACCCATTGAAGCTTGGATTTTTTTTTTCTTGAAAGTTGTGCACTCTAACTTTTCAGGATACTGTTTCGATAGAAGGGAATATATATATATATATATATATATATATATATATATATATATATTAACATAGATCTAGTAAAGATTTGCATGTAGAGCTGTATGAAGGAAGGGTTAGACAGTGTCGTTGTTCTTGTTCTTGTTCATTTTCCATCTGTGAAGATGGCTGGATAGCCATATTCAGCTACACTATAAGCTGGTCTTCCATGGGGTCCAGTTGGATGTGGGATGGGACCACTTCATCGGGTTAGACACCCTGCTCTTTGCGATGAATGAATGAAGCGGGATCTTTTACGTGCATGAGCTGTGACTCTCTAGACACTCATACACGGGACCTCCATTTTATGTCCTATCCGAGGGACAGAGTGTTTTGCCTCTTACTAGAGGGGATGGTGTGTTTACACACAACATTGCTCAGTCCAGACTCGGGTTCGAACCCGGGCCGCGTGATCATGAGGCAGACGCGCTACCGACTGAGCCAACTCACCGCCCACCTAGTCTACTTTCGAGTGATAAAAATTTGCACTTTTGTATTTCACGTTTACGTTCCACCCTCCATGCTTTAATCATTTAGACAGAGTTACAATCAATAAGATTCATGAAAGGACCTACATCTGTGCTGGTGAAACCAAGGCCTGGGTCAAATAAAGCACCTGTCTCGTGCTAAAGGTCAGAATCTGAAGCTCGAACGTGTGGGCATGAATACGTTTTTGTTTTTGTTTTGATGTGTGCGTGTGTGTGTGTTTGTGTGCGTTTTCTCTATCTGTCTCTCTGCCTCTCTCTCTCTCTCTCTCTCTCGGGGGGGGGGGGGTGCCACGTCAGCTGCTTTCCGAATAATTATGTAATCATGTCCATGATTACTCCATGTATTATATCATCTAAAATTTTTCTTTATATATAGCTGGAATCAATTTCACATCATCAATATAGAGTGCATATCATCTCTGCTGCTGCATCACAAGCATTTGCCAAGAGTATGTGCACCATGCCACACCTGAACACTGTTGAGCTACATGGAGTCAGCATTCCAGACGGTATCCATTTCTCTCTTAAAGCTTCGTCACCAAGATCATGGGTAAAAAAAAACAAGTTGACTCCTGCTTTTAAAATATGTAGAATGACTCAGTGAGATTTATTTACGCAGACATAAACGCAATACGTACAATCAATCCATCAAACAGTCAATCAATCAAGCAATCAGTCAATCAATTAATCAATTAATCAACCAATCCATCAATCAATCAATCAATTAATCAATCAATTAGTTAATGATTTTGTCAGGATCAAACTTGGGTTTGTGCTTGGCTTTGTTTTGATCACCCAACGCTCTAAAGTATAAAACACCTCTATGTAGCCTCAAGCATCCTGTCAGTGAAGTTATGACTTTGCCACCGTCTTCCGAATTAAATGAAGTTCAAACAAGATTACATTTGAATTGCTTGTTACAGCAGGATAGTTTCCGTCAGTTGCATCGCATCACAATATCATTCAAATGCACAAATCAGTGAAAGTTAACAGTCTGTACACTTTCATAATACCTTTCTGTGTAACATGGGTAAATGACTCTTTGCACACAATAATTACCTTCCCCGCCATCTATCTGCATACTTATATCTTGGCTTTGCAGGTAGGTATAAGTAATTGACTCATGAACACAACAGAAATAACTGCAGACTTTGCATGAATTTCTATAATTTCTGAAAAATTTCACGAGATCAAAGAATGTTAGTACACTTTCTTACATTTATTAGAGATTGAATTTCATTTCGCGATTAAAGATGATCCCGATGGAGGACGTTTGTTCATAACGCAACGTGGAACAATTACGATATGAAGTCATTGTAGCAACGTAAGCGCGATGGCGGCTCGTGCGATGACGGCAGCCCACAAGGAACGGGGTCATCCCACGAGGCCGACACTAACGAGTCATACGGTCTACGAGACCGTCATCAAAAATAGGTCCATGAGTCATACACCCCATGAATTCGACAATACGCACAAAAGGCTCACGAGACCGAACTGAGCAAAAAAAGCCAACGAGACCGAAACTACACAATAAAGGCTCACGAGACCGATAGTACGCTACAGGGGCTCACGAGACCAACACTAGGCAAAGAAGGCTCACGAGACTGACACTACGCAGGGAGGTGCTAGAGAAGGAGAGACAACTATTGCTCTTCTTTGAAGTCATCCGCGGCATCGCCGAGAAGTTATGCGGTCAACTACATGTGTTACCCATGTGCTTTGACAAAAGAGAGCATTTATTTATTTATTTATTTATTTATTTCTAATCTTTTGTCAGGGTAGTCCATTCACCAATAGATAGTGGTCTTCCACGGAGCCCTGAATAATATTGATGAACATATGTACATTAAATAGCAAAACGTATATACAGAAGATGACATAATACAGTGTAGATACATACCAGCATACTGTACATTGCAAAGTAACATAAAAAGTACATGCCACAGCAAGAGTTCACCAGAATGCCGAAATACCAATTAAAAACGTTATTATACAGGAATGATAAAGCCCAGAATGAATTTCGTGTGTTACTTACAAATAGCAACTTTGCTTAAACAATCTCTTAAATGAATATATGGAAGAAGCTGATCTAATTGAATGATCTAGCCTGTTCCATTCAAGTACAGAGGATACGATTGGGCTGCACTTGTGACAATCAGAGCGAAATCTTGGCACACGTAGATTTCCACTGTCTATTAGCCTTGTATGATGTTCATGTACATCACTAGGCTTAACTAAGTGCACCTGAAGGTACGAAGGTGCTAAGTTATGGACGCATTTATATATCATCATAACGCGGCTGAAATCAAAACGTTTGTCTAGTGTCATCCATTTAAGACTTTTGAATAAATCAGCCGACGGTGTGTCATATGTTTTGTCCAAAATTATTCTTGCTGCCCTCTTTTGAATTTTTTCTAGCTTAGTTGTATGGTATTGAAATCTGTTTGACCAAACAACAGAACAGTCATCAAATTGTGGTAGCACTAGACTATTATAAAGTAATTTTAGGGATTGTTGGGGCAAAAAGGCCTTCGCTCTCTTTATCATGCAGACACTTTTTTGGGTACGTTTACATACATTTTCGATTTGTTTAGACCATTTCAGTTCTTCATCTATCAAAACACCTAAACATTTAGTGAACTGAACTCTTTTAATCCGACTACCATCTAATGAAATACTGACATTTTCAATTTTCCCGAGATTAGCACGGGAGCCGATAATCATGACATCGGCTCCCGATGTTAAGGACGAGCCGATTTTTCTTAATCCACCCCATTACTTTATTTAGTGCAACAGTTATCTTTTCTTCTAAAACTGTTGCGTCATTAGCACTGACAGTGAGGGTCGTATCGTCAGCGTACATATCTATAACACCTTCTGAAGTACACTCGGGTAGACTGTTGACATATATTGAAAATAAAAGGGGACCAAGAATTGACCCTTGAGGTACACCAGATTTAATAGTTGAAGGGAGGGACTTGCCTCCTTTGAATTGCGTCACTTGCTGTCTGTCACTTAAATAGGATTTAAACCAATCTACAGTCGTCTTACTACACCCTATACACTTTAATTTATGTAAAAGTAGGTCATGATCTACAGTGTCAAATGCCTTCCGAAGATCTATGAAGGCAACTCCAGAAATTTGATTATTATCTATATTCAAAGACCACTGATTCACAAGTTTTGCAAGAGCAGTTGATGTGGAATGAAATGGTCTAAAACCAGATTGATTAGGGTGTAGTAAATCATTCGCATTCATGAAATCGCTCAGTTGTTGATGTACGGCCCTTTCGATAATTTTACTCACTGTTGGTAAGATTGAGATGGGGCGGTAGTTATTCAACGAAGAAATATCTCCTGCTTTAAATATCGGTACTACCCGAGCCTTTTTCCATTCACGTGGAACAACTCCCGTAGGCAGGGATTTGTTGATAATATCGCAAAGAGATTCTGCAATAACACTCTTTGTCATCTTTAAAAGTTTGCAGCCGATGTGATCTTCTCCGGTTGCTTTATCTATGCCAAGAAGCTCGATCTGTCTCAATACAAAATCTCTCGTTATCATACTTAAATTAGATTGAGGATGAGATGGAACAAAGCCTTTGTCCTCATCAAATATCATTTGCGAAGTATTCCTCTGCAGGTCTTTTGTAATTTTCGTAGCATTAGATATGAAAAAAAAATTGTTGAATGCTTCAGCAATACTTGCGTTGTCCGATACTTCTGCATCATCAACCTTTATGGTATTGGGAGAAATGGGTGATGATTTAGGCGTAAGTTCCCTCAAGCTCTTCCACATTTTCTTACTGTTGTTGCGATTTTGTAAAATTTGGTCAGTGTTATACTGTTTTTTTTTCTTATTCTCATGAGATGAGTAACTTTGTTTTTTAGATATTTATAGGTATTCCAAAGATCATCACTATTGTTAGATTTAGCAGCTTTGAGAACTTTATCACGTTCCGTCATGAGCTTAACAATCTCATCAGATATCCATGGACATGCATGTTTTCTTATCCGCTTTTTGCGCAAAGGTATGTGCTTGTTGATAACATCATTGAAAAGAGTCAACCACATATCCCACGCATCATCAACGTCGTCTATATCTTTTATGACCTGCCACGGAGCACTTCTCAAATCACTATAAGATTCCTCCTCATTAAGATTTTTGAATGAGCGAAATTCCGCACATTCAGATTTTTGATGGATCTTTGCACTGAAGTCCCGAATAGCATATACCAAATAATGATCGCTAATGCTAGTCTCAAATATTCCCCATTCACTGTAAAGTTCTTTGTCTGATACAAATATCAAATCAATTAAAGTAGAAGCAGTATTTGTAACTCTTGTGGCAGTATCAATTAACTGACTTAGTCCGTACATATTTGTATAAAACATAACTTTTTCGGCATTCACATCATATTGGTTTGGCATATAATTACAATTGAAATCACCTAATATAATACAACTCATATGTTCCGAGAGAGCAGAGTCCAAAGTCCTATCTAATTCGTCAAAGAAATCGACGTGAGAATTCTGTAAAATTCCCCTACAAGGATGGAAGGCTTATTTGGATAATGCAATTCAAACCAAAGGCATTCTAAATTAGATGAATTCAAATCGTCTCTTATTTTATAGTTTAATCTTTTGGAAATATATACAGCCACACCGCCACTATGTCTTGTACGGTCTCTGCGTAATAGGACATAATCATCGATATGCAATTCAGAATCATCAATCATGGAATCACAAAATGTCTCATTCAAACCAATGACATCAAGTGATGTATGTCTCAGAAGTAATCTAAGTTCATCAATTTTAGAAATTAAACTACGATTATTCAAGTGGGCAAATTTTAGACCCCTCTTTCTGAGCGGAGGAATTGAACCATTCATCAAATTATTAATTTTACTTTTGATTAGTTCATGTGGTCGCTCCTGGAGAGCATTTTGTGCTTCGCCAGTGTTAACATTATCATTGCAATTCAAATTTTCGGTACAAACTTTCAAAGCACTGTTAGAAATTGGTTGTGATTTTGACTTCAATAAACGAGAACCCGCACAGTGTTCACCAAAGTTAGAGCGGGAGGTTAACAGCATGTTGCCGTCACGAGACGTAGATGCTCGTGCCACCCCTGTTGAGCTTTTGTCAGTGGAAGCCACGGGTGGGTGGGGGTCGATTTCAGCCGCCCTCGAGGTGGAATCATCCTGAAATTCGGTGTTGAGGATCCCACCACTTCAGCATACGATCTCTGTTGAGAAGATGCAGTGGGTTGCTCTCTGGGTCGCCTGATGAAATTTCGCATATTCGAAACAAGAACAGCTTGCCCAGCCTTGTTGATGTGAACCCCATCTCGCCCGAGATGCCTATCACCGATGCTGCTGTTGTCAATGAAACCCCAGCTCCGTTCACGGGCAGCGGTATGCAGACGCTCATTCACCCCATCGACGAGGCGCCTCTGATGAGCTGATTCCCATCTACGATGCACGATACTAGATAAGGCAACTTCACATCCTTCATTTGAAATCCCGTCTGCTAAGGCTATGATGTCATCTGCGGTGGATGTACTTCCATTGCCATGCGAGGGGTGCGAAACGTTGTTTGACCCAATATGTAGAATGACGTCTCCTTTCGCCTTTACACCCTCGGTAACCTTCTTAGCGGAGATATCTGCCACCTTCGCACCCGGGTGTGGATGGCAGAACACTTTGCGTCTTCGGCTCAGAAGACGGCCTTCGATGTGCTTTATCAAAGAGTCCCCTGCGATGACAACATCTGGTAACTCAGTGACATGGCGTTGTCTATTGTCTTCCGGGCACTCACTTACCTGGCCGCTATTTGGTATTGACGCCGAGGTAGCAGCCTCAGGAAGCACAGAAACATCCAAGCGTCTTTGGCGATGACTTTCTCGGTACTGCTTTAGTTGTTCGCTTGTCGACAATTCGTTAGAAGACTTACTAGCATTCGTGCTTCCAAGGATGACTTCAGGTCGCTTAGATAGATAGCGGAGATGGTGCCTTTCACTATACTCTTTGATTTGGTCGCTTGTTGACATCACAGGAGAAGCATCAATAATCGGGACTAGCGCTCTCACATCTAGAAATACTTGCCCTACTGCAATTCGCTCTCTCTTTCAATGTCATGGCAACATTGAATTTGTGTACCTTGAATTGGAGAAGCGAATCAAAATGTAATATAAAACTGACACTTTTGACAGCAAATTGTTTAAAAGCACGCTGGAACATGCTTTAGCGGAGTACTTTGTTTTGAAAGATCAAAATATCCCAGATTAAAAGATAGAAAACTAACAGGCGGAAATTTGCGCATTATTAAAACAAATTATATACATTATTAGGTTTTTAAGGCCCCCTAATTTTCATTTCATTACGAAGAAAGTAGAAATACATGTTTATAATATTCAATTCTTTCCTAAAATTATCTAAAATCAATTCGAGTATTTCATTTAAAATTCTACGGTGATATAAAGCTTGTAATTTAACGAAAGGTGAAATGCGTTCTTCGTCTCCGAACTTCGTCTTGCAACTAGAGCAATGCCGAGCATGACTTAAAAGCGTAGTGAAATGGTGGACATCCCATTGTAATGCCTTGAACTCAAACGTGTATTTGCATGAATTACGAAGAGTTGCCACTCAATCTCTGTAACACCTCCCTGCACTAGGCAAAGAAGGCTCACGAGACCGACACTAGGCAAAGACACCTACGATACCGACACTAGGCAAAGAAGGCTCACGAGACCGACAGGATGAAAGGCGCCATCTACATACCTGTAGAGACTCCGAGTGTTCCATGAAGGGAAAATTACATACTGGCGGGTGCAATGTCGTCACGCTATCGCGCGAGAGATTGTAACTAATTGAACAGCATCATCTACATATCAGCGACATGATATGAGGCCTCCATCCCTTTCAAGCTTAATCGCTTACGATGGTGGTCTCCTGCATTCAATGATCTCTGTTGTTAACTGAAAAATACTGTATATTTTATTTCATGTTTCTGTGTATCTGCAGTGCCCAATGCAATCACCTATGTGTATCTATTTGTGTATTGTTATAGATTTATTTCACTGCACTTGTTGTTCTTTGTCTTTGTACTTTTTTAAATTTGTATTCAATTTTTATTCTGATTGAATGCAGAAATAAAAACAAACAAACAAACAAACATCAAGTATGTATTCCTATACGTATGGTTTTAAGAGGACAGTTCTGTCACGCTCCGTGGAAGGCATGGTTACCAGTTTATCTCTTTTTTGAAATTAAAATTAACTTCTTCATGGGGCACCCTCCCCCCCCCCTCAAAAAAAAATGTACGAAAAAATAATGTAGGAAGAGAACGATGTATGATTTGGTTTTAGATGCCATCGTGCTACTTTTAATATGCTTTCCTGATTTTTAGGTAGACGGTGGACAGGATGTACGTTTGGTTGTTGTTTTTTTTTTTTCATCTTTTCTTTCTCGCGTCACTAGTTAAATATTCCTTATGAGATATCCGATTCTCATGTTTGTACCAGCCTGCTTAGAGTTCTTTTTTTTTCTGTAATTATAATGTATGGCATTTCAAAGGATTAAAACGTTTTATATAGCAGCGATGCACCTCGATTTCATTTTTTTTTCTAAACAGGTGGACACCGGTATAATTGTTTTGCGGAAAGGGAAACGAGGGTGTTTTGATATTTTCGAAATCAATGTTAGAGATAATAAAGTTTTGGTACCTCAAAAGTTTCCCTGAATTTCCTTGTCTTAGTTTGTGTTTCAGGTTAAAGTACCTTTATTTTAACTGACACTGAGAGACTTACTCGCCCAAAAGTGCTCTCATGTCTTATTAATCATGCAATAATGGTTTCGTACCAGAGCCGTTCACTAGTATGCGCCGCTGTACGGCGGCGAGGTAGTACACGTATTGTACGAAACCATTATTGCATGATAACTGCGACCAGCAGCCCCATACATGCCATACGCATAGCTAACTGCGACCAGTAGCCCCATGCGCATAGCTAAATGGGGCTTCGCATTGTAGCATTCTGGATCATGACAGATTTAGTATCGTGGGTTATTATTAACTTAAAATCCAAAAATTTCTTCAATTTGAAGACTTACCAGTTAAGTTGAAGTATTGAAAACAGGCTTTGGGCAACGTTTGGTTTTGCCAATAGTCCCTTTCTATTCGAATTGATGACTAAATGTGACTCGATCGAGATGACCTCGGTAGAGCTACACTGAATTGACGGCCAGCGCATGCGCACACAGACATTTTATCCGTTCATGGATTTGAAATTTGTGCGCATGTGATGTGTGCACATGCGCTGGCCGTAGTATTCAGTGTATGTAGCTCTCCCAAGGTCCTCTCGACCGAGTCACATTCAGTCATCAATTCGAACAGAAAGGGACCAAACGTTGCCCGAAGCCTGTTTGCAATACTTCAACTTAATTGGTAAGTCTTCAAATTGAAGAAATTTTTGGATTTTAAGTTGATATTTACCCGCGATACTAAATCTGTCATGATCCTGAATGCTACAATACGAAGCCCCATTACGCTATGCGTATGGGGCTGCTGGTCGCAGTTAATTCCATGATTACTGAGACATGAGAGCACTTTGGGGCGAGTAAGTCTCACAGTGTTAGTTATATGAAAGGTACTTTAAAGACACCCAGTCGCGAGGATACATGGACATATTTCAGCCGCGGGCGGCAGCACGTAAACTCGCTTCCGAAGTTGCTACGAAGCGAAATGTGTGTGTGCGCAAGACATCCCTAAAGCAATGTATCGCGCTATAGTATCTCGATTGCTTGCGATCGCTTGCTGAGCGGAGCGCGGGACAGTACGTTTTGTGTAATGTGAGTTGAATGTATGGTATACTGTATGTACTGTGTGATGTTCGCATGAGCTAGTAGCTAGCTGCGTATACTTCGTACGACTATGCATTCTCTGCATCGCATCGTCGATCGTCGTCACTCGTCAACTTTACTGTAATCTAATCATCAGATCAGATCAGATTAGTGAGTGCAGACCACATTATAATAGATAGGGTGGCCATCATGGACGATGACACATCGTCATGGGTAGCGGATATTACCGCCGAGTTGTCTATTCTGAACGCGGACGATTGGGTCGGAGACCCTGCCTGTATTATGTACTTGCCCTGGCGTGTGTACATAAATTCAGGACGGGGAAGCGACTGTGCCCGTGCAGGGCCAACGGCAAACGGCCACAGTTGCACTGCACATTTATGCAGTATTTTTGCACTCTTCATTGTTTTACTAACTAATATGAAGAAGGTGAGCGTTGTATCACCTGCCTGGAATATACTTTATGTAAGAAGCAATGCCGAAACCCTTTCATTTGACTAGGTAAACTCACAGTTATAGTTCTGTCAGCTTAGCCTGGTGTGAATAATCTTTAAAAAAAAAAACACACACACAAAGTGAACATTAAAACTCATAGATAAGTACATGACAAATAAGATGTAATGCCTTCTTCAGACAGGAGCATAAAGAAATTATTGTCTATCTCCCTCTTACACAAACAAAACACTATTGTCTCAACAATACAGTGTGAAGGATAACCATTATAAATAAACCTATCAAAGGTATCAGTATTTGAGGTTATGTGTGAAAAATGCCCTACAAATTAATGAAAATCGCGGACAGTAGACCTTTGTCCATAGTCAACTCAGTGTAACATCGCAAAGCCATTGTAATGGGTTAGCTTTCTACATAACACTGATAAAAACCAATCAGAGGCGTACCTTTGATCAACAAATAAGGGATGTGCCACGGATACCAATTAATCGTACTTGATGAAGCTCATACCTGTACATATTAGCATGTTACAAACTGATAGGTTCATATTGCCCCTTGACCTATAACCAATATCTGTATTAGAATTACAGCAATGGATTCTTATGAACTGTTGTTCATCAACAACTTCCACACCAATCAACATCCCTATTAGACACTCCTATATGAAGATGTGAAGGTAAATAAAACTGTAACTTTCACGTACAAGGGTATTGTACGTACACTACTGTAACTCTATAGTTACTACCACTGACCTGACACTGTCAGTGTAACCAAACTTGAACGAATTTCAACTGTAAAGGATCAATTTTTTTTTTCTTCAGAATTTACATTTCAACATACTTGTAGAAATTCACATGAAAAGATGTACACTTCACTGGATCACTTGAATTTGGTTTCAAATTATTGGACCAAATGCATTGGAAGTTTGACTATAAATGCAACATAGATGCCTGAAACTTTTGCCAAGCTTATGAAAATTACAATCTTTATCAAAATTCCTTAACCAAACTTAAAATGTAGGGCCCCTAAATATAATGAAAGAGGAGACTTTGCTATACCGTTAAATCAATGGGGACAAACAGTATTTGAATCGCAGCCATGAAATCTGGCTATGCAAATTTAACCTGGATTGTTGACGCTAGCTGCTCAGGAAAGTGACCTCTCTGTATCTATCTAGATTCTACATTTGCACATGAAATACTTTAAATTCTCAATACTGTGATGACAAAAAACTTACCACTACTTGCGATTCCCTGACTAATGACATTTGCTGCCTACTGCTGGGTCAGTTTTTAAGAAGCGATAAACTGACCCAGCAAATGTCATTTCGATTACGGCGTTATCATAATTTGACATAAATGAGAACTTAGAGAAGTTTTTCGCGGAATTATACATAGAAAAATAGGCCTACTTGTCGATGAAACGCAAAGGCCCTAGCAGTTAAAGATAGATTAGAAAAAGTCATTCCACTTCAATCATTGATTCATGTATAAAATAGACTTCTAACGTTACTTACACATCATCTGGATCTGGATTCCTTGAAGTTGTTGACTTGGTCAGCTGGGGTTGCTTGATTGGCGTAAGCCGTGGCATTACAATTCCACCGTGCATGCCGTAACACGAATTTGCACATTCTAAATTCCTGCAAAACTGTTCATGCAACTCCAGCAAGTGGAAAGCAAATTTTTCATCGGCACGCTGACGCTGAAGCTTCCCCCTCTGCCACTGGTCTCTTACTTGTTCTAAGCAGGGAGATGAGAGGAAACCTCCCTGTCCTAAGCATGCTAAGAACACGTCTCTCTGCGTTCTCCACTCGTCGATAGCGTCAAACAAGTAGATACGTTTTACTCGAGTTGGACGGCTGTTTTGATCTCCATTGTGAGGTTTCATTACTAAACCAAAGCCAAGGCTAATCCGAAACAGTACACGCATACCACACACATTATTGATATTGACATACCGGTACCGACGACTTTATACCAACTTTGTTATGTTCCGATCCGGCCCAACATACTGTAACACAGCTGACGCAGCAGACAATTGCCAATGAGATCAAAACAACCCGCCATATGGCCATGAGCATTGCAACTTGCTATACATGAAGTTTAGAGTTTTAATATTTCTTCATCAAAGCATATTTATAAATACCAAATATTAAACAACGTAATATATGAATGATTTAAAATATTGTTATATAATATTTTCAGACATTTTAAAATATCATTGCTTAGATTGCTGAAATTGGCACCATAGTGCAAATAAACAGAGACTGCAGCCAGATACGTACGTACGTACACCACACAGCTCTACTGTTGTGTCGCGACGGGGACCCGTAGGAGAGATTTTCATGCGCATGGCTGTTGTGCGGTTTTGTGCGTGCACCCATTCGGCCCCATTCGGTAGGTATTCGGGCGTCCATGTTGAAATTACAGTGGACGGCTCGCACGGCTCTCGTGCCCCATCTGGTTTTCGCTGGTGCGCTGCGTAGCGTCGTGTTCGGCATTCGGTACGTACGGGGGGGGGGGGGTACAATAACGGGAGGAGCAGCTTGTCGTGCTTTTCTACTGAGCTGCGAATCGCCTGCGACGACCGATTGCCTTTAACCTGAAACACAAACTAAGACAAGGAAATTCAGGGAAACTTTAGAGGTACCAAAACTTTTTAGGTTATTATCTTTAAACATCTCACGCACATTTACTGAATTTGTGTGTGTTTTTTTTCACAAACATTCATACACGAAAACACAATTAAAGATCTTAAACAATCCAGAGGGTGAGGAAGGGCAATTGACGGGGTAATCCCCTAGCAACGCTTTCCTTTTCTATCTCTCATATCTTCCTTCTATATGCCATTATCTGAACACCCTATACAATTATTTGTCTGTAGCTGGCGCTCTTCATCCTGTCGGTCTCGTGAGCCTTCTTTACCTAGCGTCGGTCTCGTGAGCCTCTTTTGCTTGGTGTCGGTCTCATGAGCTTTGTTTGCCTAGTGTCAGTCTCATAAGCCTTTTGTGTGTAGTGTCGAATCATTGGTTGTTTAACTCGTGGGCGAATTTAACTTGATGTCGCACTCGTGGGCTTTATTAACCCGTTCCTTCCGCAATTCTCTGAGTGCCTTTAATGCCCCCAAACGAGATTCTTTTCGCCCGTTGACAGAGAGGCACACAGGTTGGTAATCCAGCTGTGTGTAGGCAGTCAAGCGGTTCATTGTGTCCCCCTTTCCACGGTCAACTACATGTGCCAGTGAACAATGGAAATATCGATCGGGTGCGAGGTATGAATAGAGCGTGCGCTGATGAGCTCTCAGAATCTTTTGTTCTACACAAAACCTGGTACCTGAATGAGGTGACTGGGGTCAGCGATCCCGCATTTCTAACTGATCTCAGCCTTGATCATTATGTACATGTTCGTACGAGTTTACAGCAGAACAAGCAAAAAACTAAATCAGGAAAAGGTACATAATACTGTAAAACCGCCTTTTTTAAACTGCAGGAGAACAAATCCTGATATAATAAACTCTGATCTTTTTATCAAACCCACTTTTCTGAGCATTTTAACACAAAGAAACATGAATTTAGGCCACTGAAGCAGGCACCCTTGTCTTCATTTTGGGAACCTGGTAAACCAGGTTCCCGGATATCAGTTGCTCCCACGGGAACCTGGTAAACCAGGTTCCCGTAAGGAACGGGTTAACTCAGTGTTGAAATCATGGGTTGTATAACTAGCGGGCTGTATGACTTGTGAATTGTATGACTCGTGGGCTGTATAACTTAAGGGTGGCGACCTCATGACGTGCACCGAAAGAAACATCCGAAGTTCATCTGTTCATGAGGCAGCGTGTAGACTTCATCCCCTGCGTGAGGAATTACTGCGATGCTCGTCTTATCAATGCTGCTTGGACTGCATAATGACATTGAGACACCACTCTCTCTATGACCTGGAGTGTGAACTCAAAGTGCATTGCGAACTCGATGTGAAATACGAGCTCTCCTCGAAGTATGAGTGTGGGAACTCAGGGTAGGAGCTCGGAAAAAGAATGCGGGGTATGACCCTTCAAAAAAAATGGAACAAATTTCTATCAGTTGAGAACCGTATCCAAATTTCATATACATCATAATCCGCAGTTACAATACATACATTTTATTTCATTAGTCTCATGCACATTTTGAAAATCATCCACTGCATTATTCAATTTGCTTCTGGAAAAGTATTTACTTACTTCGGTTCAAATCCCTACCTCGATCCTTCATCCGTTTCACATCAAAATACATGTACCATAAATCCTATATATTGCTATGAGATGACAATTACTGATAGACTTCATTAGGATTCTATCACAAACATGACAATGATTTGAAGAATAACTTCAGTTTTGCTTCTTCACTCTCTGGATACACCTAACTATCTCAAACTACCTAAAATTTTCTAACATTAAATTTCTTCACAGGCAAAATAATGTTGTTCATTTCTTAAACGCTGCCTAAAAATGATAGGAAAACTGTTTAACTCGCCACCATTATGGGCACGCAAATCATCCCAAAGTAAACTACACTCGAACTCAAGGGCCATGACCAGTTGGCTCCTCAGAACACAACTTGACTCTTTGCTGCCAAAATGAAAGGTGACTATTTCCTACATTGTTACAATACTGCCCTACTTTGGCAAAAGGAAGCAAGTGACAAAAGTGACATTTCTCGCAAAAAGAGCAAAATGAGTCTGTCATTTACACTGACGTCAATGGACTATCATGATGTCTTATCTAACATATCTCTTAGTAGGATGAGTGTTTCTGCATGAAATTTGGCCTGGAGGAAGAGCTCATTATGTGAATTACGAAAACATCAATAACTCAAATTCGGATGATATGTCACTTACTTCCTTTTGCCAAAGTAGGAAAAAATACTGTCCTGTAGCTTCGGGCTGGTCTTGGTATGCCAATTATACCTGACATTCACCCTTGCATAGAAATGATTGCATATAAAGACCGCCTGTCCCCTTCTCTGGAGTGATTTAATACATTTCTAATTGGTTATTTATTTTTTTAGTTGCAAATTTCAACTGTACATAAAACATGCTAACTCGGAAAAATCATCCATCAAGGATAGCATAGACAAATAAAAGGACTTTTTTTTGGCAGATTTTGAATGCTATAGTGTATGTTGAGTAGTCGGCGCTTTAAAATTTCCGACTTTTACGATCGGGAAAAGAAAATACCTATGACAGATATCCAGCATTGATCCCTTTTCATGAGATAATTTCACTAGAGTGACATCCGTAAATAATATTTTTTTGGTCAGTAATCTAGAATTTTAAACCCAACACTACTCGTCAAGTGGGAAACCCGCTTGCCATACGAGTGCATTTTTAGTAATATCCAGTGATCTGGTGCACACTGCTTGTTCAATGAGAAAAGTATTAAAACTACACATCCAAAAACGATAATATGAATGATCAAATAATTTTGTATAGCAAATAAAGACGATGGCGTTGATTTCCCAAGGTAAGGCGTATTACTCTTGCAAGAATAAAAAAGAAAGTTTAGTCCACCATCCTGAACTATCACGAAATCCACGAATGCAATGTGGTACCAAGCATTGGACCAATTTCAATTCTTGTTATAAATTGCAGCAACAATATTGTATATAAGTATTCATGAATAACATTATTATCATTATTTCATCTTAATGCAGCCCTGTGGAAGTTCTGCACACCTCGAATCAGTATGTCAACAGGGAGAATCGGACATCACTGCTGTTACATGGCAGACCCACGTCAAAAATTTCATCTGCCTAATGCCACATTTTCAGGCTCTTCAGTCGGCAACAATTGATGCACATACATTTTCTGCTCATTTTTCATCATGGGCAAGACAAGCAAATGTATGCGCATTTCATTTCCTCCATCGTATTTCTATGTGCTCCAACATCACTGTGTCTCTCCAAAGAATGGGGGCAAGATTACAGAATTCAATCAATTTACCTTTTTAATGATTAAATGAATAACAATTGACATCAGGATGACATGAAATTTACATGGACATCAACAAACAAAACTAAAATGAAATTATCTGTCGACTTACATCACCTTAAGCATTCATGTCGTTTAAGGTTCGAAGTTTAGTTGTTTTTAATGTTTTTATTTCATTATTATATTCACATAATTACATTGATTATGGATTATAAAGATTTTTATATAAGGAGTTAAAATGGAAGGTATAAAAAGATGTAATATGCTTGTGTATCTTTAAGCACTCATTCTTAAAACTTCATATCCATTAAGATCCTCCTGTAATATTTTGTACAGTCATCATTACATTTAGTAACGTCACAGAAGAATTGGGATGCTGAATCGAGAGCCCTTCCCGAAGTAATCAGCGCCATGTCAAACCTTAAGGCTCTCTGTCTACAGGATGACAGCATAACAGACAATTTCTTCATTGCCCTTGCCGAATCAGCTTCAGGATTAAAGGTACATTGCATTGCTTTTTCCCAGCGTAGTATCGTATAGACCTCAAGAGTATACCAAAGACTTTTTTTGTTTGTTTCAATAGGATGAATTATTTTGCAGAGATTTTGGCAAATATTTGTGTGAAGAGCTGAATTGAGGACTCTCGAGGAAATGCCACTTTATCTACCTCAGAGTGAGACAGGTTTTCTCTCTTCTTGAGGTTTACCTGGTACATAAATCAACGATTTCCTGGTTATCTGTTAAATTGATATATGGCGAAAGTGGCGTGGACCAACAATTAGCCCATACTTCGTAACACAGTCATGATCCCCACTCTTTACAAGTCTGCCAGTGCTAAATCACACCCACAGTACATGTTGCATATTCTTATTAAGTATAATCATGCCGGTGATTACTGCTTATGAAAATCGATTAGCCGATTTTATGTCATGGCCTCACAAACTTCCCGTTGAATCACCAAGGATGAAATTTGAAATTTGGGTGTCAGGTTGCCCACTACCCTACCCCCCCCCCCCCCACATCCATTATGAACAGAACGGGTTAATTTTCACATTTCACCTTTTACTTAGAAACCCCGTGATCGATTTTCATCAAATTGGTACTAGTAAGTACATCCCCTACGATGACAGAAACTTCAGTATGCCTTATCCCGTCAAAAAAAAACACACCAAACAACAAACAAACAAACAAACAAACAAACAAACGGCGAGCTTATCCCACAGTCAATCAGTTAAAAAAACACACCAGAAAGGAGAGAGTTTCTAAGTGAGGGCTATGACTTTGAACATTTAGTTTCTGTGGTTGCAACTTCCGAAAGGGATCCGAAAGGAATCATTTTCCTCATGAAATGCATTGGCAAATTTTCAAGAAACTTATTAAGGATTTTGCTGAGGAAGATGGAAAATGTTTTATTGTTGTTGTTGTTGTTCGTGTCGTGTTGTGTGGTGTTGTGTTGTGTTGTGTTTCGTTTTGTTTCGTTTAAATAGGGATCTTTAGATTTTAGACGCGCGGACGTTCAAAGGAAAAAAACATGCTCTGAGCGTGCGCATAAGCGCGCGTCAAGTCGATCTATTTTTAGCTTGCGTCGCCTGAGTTTTTCACTACGCGCACTGGGCTATTTTGCAACAGTTTGCAACGTAGAGGGCTACTTCATGCACCGATCATATGAGGCGCGATTTTATTTTTTATACGTTGCGTCCCAGCGTAATCTAAAGCTACTTTTCTACACGACGCGGGGAGAGGAGAACGTCCAGTGCACTCGTCGTCCCAAACGTCCGCGCGTCAAAATCTAAAGCTCCCTATTACCTCCGCCAAGGGAGGAGGTTATGTCTTCGTTACCGTTGGTTTGTGTGTTCGTTTGTTCGTTCGTTAGTTAGTTTGTCCGTGTGCAAAATAACTCAAAAGTTGTAAACGAATTTGGATGAAACTTGCAGGAAATGTTTAGAATGATACGAGTAACAAATTAATCATTAACTTTTGATAGTGATTTGAGAATCTGGGGGGAATTTATGAAAGATTTTGATATTTTCCTGAATTGTGACGTCACCAGAGTTAAAGGAAGGAAACAACGATTGGATTTCATCAGTTGTATTTACTAGATCGAGGGATTTGTGGTTTGTAGATTCATATCAACATTGCATCACATGTCAAGCCAGGATGCATCAAGTAAGATCTTTCCATATTCTCTTCATGTAGAATTCTATAGGCCTATTCATATCTAGACTAGCAGTTATGGGGAAAGTTAAAGATGTATGTGGCGTATGTGGAAAAGGAGTTACAAGGAAAACAGGAGGTATCCAGTGTGAGGGAAATTGCCAGTTATGGTTTCATCCGCATTGCATTAATCTAAACTACCATGAATATATAGATTTAGGGAATAGCTCGGTTATATGGATTTGCAATAAGTGCGGAATGCATAACATTGGAATGAGTATGACGTCAGGGATTGGTAGCGATATCTTGGGATTTTCGTCTGACGATAACACTTTTGATGCTCTTGACCCGGGCTCAGAAGAGGAGGAAGAAAATGCAGATGATGTCAATAATACGTCATTCACACAGAGTGATATTGGTTCACCACTTCATATGTCTTCACCCAGTAGAAAAGTTGTAAGACCTAGGAAATCTAACTTCCGATCCATTAAGATCCTCAATGTCAACTGCCAAAGTATTCGCGCCAAAAAACAGTCTTTCCATCTCCTGACGCAAATACATGATCCAGAAGTTGTCATTGGTACTGAATCATGGTTATCGTCATCAGTCAATAATAATGAGGTATTCCCAACTGATCAGTATCATATTGAGAGAAGAGATAAACCTAATGACCCTCATGGTGGAGTATTTATTGCTACTAAGAGAGAACTTCTAGCTACAAGAGAAATTGAACTTGAAACAGATTGTGAAATTATCTGGTGTAAAATAATTATCAGAGACGTCGTAAGATTACGGCCAATAATCTTATTAATTTGCAAAATAGTTTAAAAGATATTGATTGGTTTTTTGTATACAACAATACCGATCTTGATTTGTGTTATGATTATTTTATGAAAACTATCACTTCTAAAATTGATGAACATATTCCGTTTTGCACAAGGAAAAGTTCTTATAAAAGAACTCCAAGACTCCCGTGGATAACCAAATCACTTTTAAGATCGATTAATAGAAAAAATAATTTGTTTTATAAATACAGGAGTAACCCTACGGATAAAAACAGACAAAAATATGTGACTTACAAAAACACGCTTACTAATTTATTGCGTTTACAAAAGAAAAAATTTTATGTCAACCAGATAATGAAATATAAAAATGATATTAAGAATACTTGGAAAACAATAAAAGATGTTATGAATACATCTAATGATGCATCTATTATTTCAGAAGTACGATGGGGTAATACCTCAAGCAATGTACCTGCTGGTATGGCCGAAATTTTTAATGATTTTTTTGCATCGATTGGGAAAAATTTATCACAAAGTATCCCTTCATCTAATAAAGTGTTTTTTGATTTTTTAGATATACCTAATCCTAAAACTATATTTTTGGACCCTACGTATAATGAAGAAGTTGTTGATATTATTAATAATTTGAAAGAAGGGAAAAGCCCAGGTTGTGATGGAATCGATAATTATTTGCTGAAAAATATAATTCTTCAAATAATAGATCCTTTAGTATATATTTTTAATCTATCACTTAGTACTGGGCTTGTACCAAGTCAAATGAAGACTGCCAAAGTTATACCTATATATAAGAAAGGGGAGAAAAATGATGTCAATAATTACAGACCAATATCGTTATTAACTTCAATTTCTAAAATTTTGGAAAGAATAGTATATATCCGAACTGTAAAATTTTTCAATATGAGTAATATATTTACGAATTTTCAATTTGGATTCAGAGAAAATCACAACACCACCCACGCTTTACTTACCTTTGTGGAAAAGATTACACATGCACTTGATACATTTTCGCATACAATAGGCATCTTCCTGGACTTCTCAAAGGCTTTTGATACGATTAATCACGGTATACTTCTTTCTAAGTTATCCCATTATGGTATTCGCGGAAAAGCCTTGCAATGGTTTACGAGTTATTTATCTGACAGATTTCAATATGTACATGTGAACTGTTTTGATTCTTCTATGAAGAAAATAGAATGTGGTGTTCCGCAAGGAAGTTTGTTAGTTCCACTGTTATTTATAGTTTACATTAATGATTTTTATAGATCTTCAGATAAACTCTCTTTCATATTATTCGCGGATGATTCCAATCTTTTTTATTCCCACCCTGACCCTAATACTTTGATTAGTACAGTGAATGATGAATTGAAGAATGTCTCACAATGGATATATGCAAATAAATTGTCACTGAATATTGAGAAGACAAAGTATATGTTTTTTAGTAATTCTTTAGATAGATTACCAGGTAATGTTATATTTGACACTACTCCCCTAGAAGAGGTTTCGTCTATTAAATTCTTAGGTGTTTGTGTTGATAATAAGTTATCATGGAAGTGTCACACAAACAATATTTGTAAAGTAATTGCACGTAACATAGGCATAATGAATAGATTGAAATATTATCTTCCTTCTTCGGCTTTGATTACGCTTTATTCAAGTTTGGTATTGCCGTACTTGAATTACGGAATTCTTGCTTGGGGGAATACATATTCGACATTGTTAGATAAACTTTTTCTTCTGCAAAAGATGGCGCTCAGAATCGTTTTTAACCTTCATATCCGAGCACATACTGACAAGCTTTTCTTTGAGCACAAAATTCTGAAAATAAAAGAGTTGTATTTGTTTCAACTTGGTCAATGTATGTTTAATTACAACTGCAATCATCTACCCAAAATATTTTATTCTTTATTTCACCGTAACAGCCACGTACATAACTATCCCACTAGGCAATCTAAAGAATTTCATCTTCCCTTAGTTAGAACTGTACACACTCAAAATACATTTGTTTATACCGGACCCAGATTTTGGAATAGCTTAGATAATGATCTAAAAGAATCTGTGAAGTTAATTACATTTAAGTATAAACTCAAAAAATATTTGTTTTCTAAATATACCAGTTAATTCTGTTCAATGAAAAAACCCGTCATGTTTCACTTTTCCTTGAGATTTTGTAGTGTGTCCACAGACCTTTTCCATCCCTCTCCTTTTCCTTCTCTATTCTTCCCTGCTCCTTTTTCCTCGTTCTTCGTTGTCCAGTATCTGTCTGAGTGCATTTCCTCAAATTCTGTTGTTTCTGTGTATTGTGTTATTGTTGTTGTTGTTGTCGTCGTTATGTTTTTTTTTTTTTGTGGCCGATTGCATATCTTCCTTTCCGTTCAATTTTCCTGGCACACCTGGCCCCATAGTGTCTGTGCCACAAATGTGATATGTTATATAGTTTATACGTTTGCATCCTAAAATCCTAGTAAGTATTGTTCATAGTATCAACATCATTATATCAATGAGTAAAATGTACAATAGTATATAGAAGAATTTAAAATGAATATGTCTTATTGGTATAACAAATTGGTGCTGTTGTTGTTTTGTTCCAGTGTTCCACGTTTTACAAGCGTGGCTTTTTTAGTGGAACACTGTTTTCCATCATTGTGATTATTTACTATTTTTGTTGCCATGACAAAGTGCATTGTTTCTTTTTCACGACATCATTCGTGTATAATTTATATTGTATTGAAAAAAAATCCTTTATCGGACGAGTGTAAGAGAAATGAAAAAAAATTGTATCACTTTGGATTATGTCAACTTCTTTGTGATGATGGAAATAAATAAACTATTGAACTATTGAATTGAACTATTGAAATTAAATATGGCGGGATCTAAGACTATACATATAGCTGCGTACTACAGGCCTCATGAAAATGACGAAGAGAGTCTTGCAGAGCTTCAACGATCCCTTTGTAAATTGAATCGCGATCATATGGTAGTCATAGGAGGTGATTTTAACCTACCTGGATGGGATTGGGAAACACGACAGGTGAAAGCATGTCATCATCCAGCGCTTCATCATGCTTTTGGTTCTATGCTTGATGACCATGGGTTAACGCAGGTAGTTATGGAAACAACCAGGAAAGAAAATGTCCTTGATCTATTCCTAGAAATAATCCAACGTTAGTCACTGATGTCTCAGTTGTACCAGGCATTTCAGATCATGATTGCCCAATTCTCACGATTGCTGGTTGTCCAACTCGCCAGAAGCTAGTAAGAAGGAAAATTAACATCTACAGCAAAGCGGATTGGGAGAAATTTGCTGATTTCATGCAAGGTGTAGGCACGGAAATTGAAGATAAGCTTGATTTTTGCTCAGTGAATGAGGCTTGGGTTATGTTCAAGAATGGAATAGAGAAGGGAGTGACAGAGTTTGTTCCACATAAGATGACATCCAAAAAGAATGACATACCTTGGATTTCAAACAAGATTAAAAGGTTGATCAAAAGGAGAGATAGGTTGAACAAAAAAAGTCGGAACATGAAATTGAGAAACCACGGGGTAGTCCCTTTTCAATTGGAGGAAGAGTTGAAAGCAGTTAAGAAATCACTGCAACAGGAGCTAAGGAGGGCTTATTGGAATTATGTGGAATCTCTTTTTTCTATCGATGAAGATGCCACAGAATTTGAGAGTATGAAGAGATTTTGGGGCTTCATCAAACACAACAGAACTGATAATACAGGAATAAGAGAACTGAAAAGTGATGGTATTACGATCACTGATCCAATTGCAAAAGCTGAAGCATTGAACCAACGGTTCAAAAGTGTTTTCACCAAGGAAACTCCCATACCGAATGACTTACTACCGGAAACCCCAGACTTTGAAGAAATGGAGGATATTTTGTTTACATCAAAGGGTGTAGAGAAGTTGCTTTGTGGTTTGAAGACATATAAGGCCCCTGGACCGGATGGTATAACTCCACGAGTCTGGAAGCAGCTGGCAAAAATTCTGGCTCCAATTCTTTGCAATATATTCCGGTTGTCATATGAATTAAGTGAAATACCAAATGATTGGCGTGAAGCAAATGTTGTACCAGTCTACAAGAAAGGTAATCGATCTACTCCTGTAAACTACCGCCCCATTTCGCTGACATGTATTTGCTGTAAACTAATGGAGCACGTTTTAGCCAGCAAAATTATGAAGCACGGGGACGAAAATAATATCATTTTTCCCCTGCAATATGGCTTCCGTAAGAACATGTCATGTGAACAACAATTACTTGGTTTCACAAGCGATTTACATAGGAACTTGGATGCAGGACGTCAAACGGATGTTGTAGTCATGGATTTTTTAAAAGCTTTTGACAAGGTTGGGCATGAGCGGCTTTTACGTAAACTGGACTACTATGGTATCAGGGGGAAAATCTGAAATGGATTCAAAGTTTTCTCAATGGAAGAAGTCAGAGGGTTGTTTTGGATGGTATTAAATCTTCTTCAGTAGCGGTAGGATCTGGAGTGCCTCAGGGGTCGGTTCTTGGGCCTTGCCTCTTTCTACTTTACATCAATGACTTGCCTGATGGTCTCGCGTCAAAGGTTCGCCTTTTTGCCGATGATGCAATTTCTTACATGACCATCGACAATCAACATCATACGCAAAATCTTCAAGAGGACCTAAACAAAATTGGTGACTGGGCGAAAAAATGGATGATGGATTTGAACACAGATAAGTGTAAGGTTTTGACAATATCCAGGAAAAGAAGTAAGGTGCAACACGTGTATCATCTAAATAACGCCCCTCTTGAATCTGTTGAATCCGTGAAGTACTTGGGTGTAACCATCACTTCTGATTTGAAGTGGCCCCAACACATTAACAATACTGTCAATAAAGCCAATAACGTGCTTGCATTTCTAAAACGCAATCTTCGCATAAAATCTGATGTTAAAGCCACAGCTTACAAAACGTTGGTTCGACCAATTGTTGAGTATGCTTCCACAGTTTGGGACCCATCTACCAAGAACCTAATCCACCAAGTGGAAATGGTCCAGAGAAGAGCTGCGCGATTCACTTTAAATTGCTACCATAACACCTCGAGTGTCACCAAAATGCTACAAGAACTTAATTGGACCACTCTGAAACAGTGCAGAGAAAATGACAGGCTAATTATGATGTATAAAATACACAATAATCTCACTCCTCTTTCAGCACAGGACTATCTCATCAAACAGGCTACTCAGTTAACGAGAGCCTCGCAACCACACTCCTACCAGGTACCATATTCGAGAACTGAATCGCATCGCCATTCGTTCTTCCCAAGAACTGTAAGGAACTGGAATTCCCTGTCTTCAGAAATTGTTTCAGCGCCATCTGTGGGATCATTTCGAAACAGTCTAACGGTTGATCACAGTTGCTAGTATTTTCATCAAATTTTCTATGTGCTTGTAAATATCTGTAAATAAATTGTATCATAATGTAAATAGCACCAGTCTGCAAGAATCTTCAGTCTATTGAAGGAGGCAGACTTAATCAGAAGAAGAAGAAGAAGATTCTGGCAGGTAGGGTCAATGAACTTGGGAGTTCAGGCTGCGCGTATTTGAGGTTTGCATGCGCGCAATAAAGTGCGTGCTCTAGTTTCTGTTGTAGGGCGAGGCGCGCCATACAACTGAGGGGTTTATGACGTAACAAAGGCTTCTATTTTGGGAAATCGGGCGACTTTCAGCACACAAAAAGTACATTGTACATATTGGTTGAAATCACTGATATCTCTTCTTCTTCTTCTTCAGATTAAGTCTACCTCCTTCAATTGACTGAATATTCTTGCAGACTTTGTTATTTACATTATAATACAATTTATTTACAGATATTTACAAGCACATAGAAAAATTGACGAAAATAACTAGCCACTGTGATCAACCATTAGACGGTTTCGAAATGATCCCACAGATGGCGCTGAAATAATTTCTGACGACAGGGAATTCCAGTTCCTGACAATCCTTGGAAAGAACGAATGGCATGGCGATGCGATTCAGTTCTCGAGTATGGTACCTGAGTAGGAGTGTGGTTGCAAGGCTCTCGTCAACTGAGTAGCCTGTTTGATAATAGTCCTGTGCTGAAAGAGGAGTAAGTTTATTGTGTATTTTGTACATCATAATTAGCCTGTCATTTTCTCTGCGTTGTTCTCTATGGAAGAACAAGATCAGTGGTGGAAATGAGCTGCATGCTTGGCGGATGTTTGCGCTCTCAGACTGCTTTTCTAGTTTTGTTTTGTTTTCGCACAGATTGGCACCATGATCCACTTTTAAATCTGCGGGAACCCAGAACCTCATATTAGTGAATATGTGTAAACTTATCCTATGTAAAACGAGGAAATAGAGAATGCTGTAGTGCATGCACTTTCAGTTTGGTTGTGACTGATGTAGGGGTGATCCCCCCCCCCCCCATGATTGTTACCAAATTGCAATCAGTTTTCACACTTCAATTTTATTTTTCAAAATGCGTTGTCCAGATTTTTTTTTAACTTGGCATTCATTCTCGCCAATGTGCTAAACTGTACGATTCAATTTAATTCAATTCATTCATTGTCATTTTTTCTATCCAACAAAGCATAACACATTATACATCTGGAATTACATCATCAACATAAAACATTCGACTTTGCAAATGAAAAATGATACAGATAAACAAGATAAAGCATACTGGAAAAAAGAAGAAGATAAAGCATACTGAAAAAAGTGTAACATTATGCTTGAATTGAGAAAAGGAAAAAAAATGAGAGGTCCACTGAAAACCAAACATGTATGTTGTGAACCACTCCAAAAAAAAAAAAAAAAAAAAACTTAGGAATTACTTATAGGGTATTCACAAACACTTATCAAAGATATCATTTACGACAGCACGGAACAAACCATGAGGACTGTTTGACTCTTCTGGAGGTCCCCAAAATCTCCCGAAATTGCCATAAAATGCTGTATTATTTATATTATAATCCTACTGTACTACATAGCTGGAAACATTAAGACACTCTGGAGGACCTAGTATTTCGGCTGCTGCGTCACAAGCATACGCCAAGAGTATCTGTACCATGCCTAACCTTCAGACTCTGGAACTATCAGATGTCAAAGTCGCAGATCAGTTCTTCTTCGCCCTTGTTGAGTCAGCGGCAGGAGCAACGGTAAATAATGATGTTCTTTTCTATCAGACTTCCCTTTCATTTGATTTCCACAGTATAGATACTGCCGTGTATTATTCTGTTGCTTCTAATGAATTTGAGTCTTAGTAATTTCAACGAATATTTAAATGTCAAATGACAAGAAAGAAGGAGAAGACATAAATCATTCAGATTTATCTAAAACAATAGTTCCAGCGGTAACCCCTTATGAAAATCCCTTATGGTATTACGCCGTTTTATCCCGTGTTTCATAATGTCTCATCTTAAATGTAATGTAACTTCGTCACTCCCACGTCACACGTAATATATACATTGACGAAGTAGTTATGTTTGGTAATTATCATAAATATCGGTAAGTCGATTATGTTACGGACTCACAAACTTCCTATAAATCACGAATAACCCCTTTCCTTCTAGATGGTCAGTGCTCAGTTTATATTCATCTGACTTTTTGCCAGTTAAATCTTATTGTATTTGATAATCTAGTCACAATTTATGTGCAGACATAGTTAATGAGCTTTTAAAGAATGCCCCTTATTTACTAGTAGATGAATACATTCTTTATCAGAGTATTTGGCGTAATATCAGTCCTTAGGACGCTGCATAGCTGTATTCAATTCTCCATTTAAAGGATCAACACCACGACTGCAGCTGTAGCCATATATAGCCTACGCAAAAAGCAGCTGTACCATACCAAACTTGACGAATCTAAAGCTGGGATGTGTCGACATAATCATTTTCATACTGTTATTAGTCCCGCGCTCCCCCATAATGTCTTTACGACACATAAAGACATCGGAGTCATAACTAATCTAAGCATTATATTGCCTTTCCAGCAGCGAGCTTATTTTTTTTTCTTTCGATTTGAATGAACACAGACACACGTACACACACACACACACACACACACAATGTTTGAATGATGAGGCAGAGAATCCGACTTCACTGTTTGATCAAAATTACTGAAAAACGACTATAATGTCACAGGAAGTTTTAAAGAGAAGAGTGTTGACAAAAAAAAAAATAATGCCAACTTGACATACAAAATCCTTATTGCATCTTGGGGGGGGGGGGAGGTGGGGGAGAAGAAGAAGAAGTTGTCAATCATTCCCACTTTATAGTCATCATGCATTCGGTATTATTTGTACCCTCTTACTGCTGCATAGCTGAAATCGATTAAACACTCTGAAGGGCCTGACATCTCGGCTGCTGCATCAATTGCCTTCGCCACAAGTATCTGCACCATGCCACACCTGCGGAATCTGGATCTACATGAAGTCAGCATAGCAGACGAGTTCTTTCTCGCCCTAGTTGTGTCAGCACCACGTTCAAAGGTACATTTGATTATTGTACTTGTTTTCCCCATTGTACTATAGTACAGTGAACCAACGAACAAACCTGTAATTCATTGTTGTAATATCATTGTCATTAGAATCACTACCGCTCTAAATTTACTTACATTTTATGTAAAGTAATGAAGCTATTGGTTAACACTCGTGGAAACTGATTAGGTAATTATAATAGTCTCACAAGCGTCCAAGCCAAAACAGAATTTCCTATCCTTGTATTTCCTATCTGATACTCTATGAGATCGTGCATCACGAAACGAACAAAAAGTCGCACGCAGTGATTTATGTAAGGGTGGGATTTCATGGAGCACGCGAACGATTTGCGAAGGACGCGAATGGCAAAATCCAGCATTCGCATTTTGGTCTGCAAAAGATCGCCAAACGAACGTGAGGGTTCGGAAGTGTCGTCAATTGTTCGCGAATGTCGTTTTTACTTCGGCGAGAATTTCAAAAAAGTTTGAAATTTTCTGCGAACCTTTTCCGCACACTTGGTCGTGATTTGCTCGTGAATTGTTCTCGAAAGTGTCTTTAAAGCCTCGTCATATGCGCAAGACCTTCGCAAGAAACGCGCGATGTTCGCAAAATGTTCGTGAAACCCCAAACAGACTTCGAAACTTTGGAGAATGTCTCGCGTATGTTACGCGAAATCTGCGAAGTTTTTCCGATCACTTTACGACGTAATCGCAAACTGTTCGCGTACCTTTTGAGACATTCTCGCGAACGTTTAGCGTACGTTTGGGGGATGTATGACCTATACGTTTTCTACAAATAAAAATCGTAGCATACACCTAAACATCAAACAATTATGAACAACTATAGTAACAAAAGAAATTAAAGACTAGCAAAGAGAAAGAAATGTTTGATTATACAAAAAAAAATCGCAGAATACAGTTAGAATTAATCTAAAGTATGTAAAATTTTATTTGAAGTATAGAGATTATGTGTTGGAGGAACTGCAAAAAAAAAGGGATCATATGCTTTACTAGGGAGATACGTCCTAGGAAAAAATGTAGGCAAGCACACAATAGAAAAATGAGAGAAAAAGAAAGGAGAAATAGAGGAAAGAAAAAAATTCAACTCAAGACAGCTTCCACCTCTCCTTGGATACATTTTCTCCCATGATTATTGAAAATTTTTCGTTGTTCGCATTTCCGTCGCGTGTTCTTCGTGTACGTAACATGCTGTACTTTAGCAATGATACACACGACATTCGCACATACGTCGTGGAAACTTCGCACAAATTGCGCAAGAATAGTTTTCGGCTTCATTGTCGGAACACATTCGGAGAAAGACCTTTCCGAATGTTGGATTTTGTCATTCGCGTCCTTCGGAAATCGTTCGCGTGCTCCGTGAAATCACACCCTGAGGACTAAAAATAGGTGAAATGGTTCAACCTAGCTAATCTTGAGTTTTTTCACGAGTCCCCTTTTCATTTTTCAAAAAACCATGTACACACTCTTCACTTTAAACACTTTTGATTTTAGAAGCGATGATGATACAGCTTTGAAAGTTGGCATTTATCATGAACAGAATGTGTCATAAAGCATGCTTAATTTCAGCTCAATCTGGAAATCCCTTCATTGTTATTGCTCCAGTGGTTAACATCCTGTTCGTTCGTTTTTTCCCATTCACTGCACAGCTAGCACGGCTTGGCAAAGATTAATCGTTTGGATAGACCTTTTACTTAAGAACCTCTTTTCTCAGTTCACACATTCCCAGAGTGTGAGCTTTCTTTCCGATATTTAGATAGGTTACGAGAGTCCAAGTGAATTGAGCTATACATCATTCTCTTTTTTAGAGTCTGTCTTTGACTAAAAATCCATGCCTGGTGACTTTTTGTTGGTTTTGTTATGCAGGGTCACATAATCATTATCATTCCTTTATCTATCACATCCTTTTTGGATGGATAAGTAAAAAAATATCCAAACCATAAACTATATAAACGTAATGTATATAACAATAATTTTTTTAACCTTTCATTTTATTCTCCTGTCCTTGTTTTCCCTCTTCCCATTTTACTAGTCGAGTCCTCTCCTATGTGAGCTATGAGCTGCCAGGCATAGAAGCTGCAGCTACCTCTTTCTTCTTTCAGAGAGAAAAGGTTTCCTTGCCTTTGTCCCTCCCCTGCCTCCTCTAGGCAGTTTTGGCTCATCTTCCCCGTCTAGTCTCTCGGTTTTCTGTGTGCTTTTGCATTTTCTTTCATTCGTTCCGGTCCTTAGCCAGCGGAAATTAGCTAAAAACTCGCAGCCCGGCCTCCGAGCAGGCTGGCTTTGGTATTGGCGGCCGTAGCCATTTCAAAGGAAAAAGACAAAGTGTGCATTAACCCCATTCTAACTGGGCTATTTGAGACCAAGTTTTTACGGGGGGGGGGGGGTGGTCAACCTCCTTCAGATCTTGGCCGCCGATCACGCGATCGCCGCAAAATTTTGCCTGAACATAGAGCCGGATGTCAACTACAAGATTACATGGTCGTACAAAAGAAAATTTTTGATTTTCTATTTTTAGTAAATTAATTATGCAAATTTACGCATGAAATCATATTTTCACCTATAACTCCATTAAAAAGACTGAATGATTGCTAAATTTTTGTGTAAGAGTTCCTCTAGACACATTGAACAATTATCTTGTAAAAATATAGCACAGTCAAAATCAGTTTCTTTTGTTTTTTATTGTTTTGTTAATTTCTTATGTATTTTATTTTTGACCTTTTGTTTTCTATTGTTTTTTGGCCAAAATTTGTTGCAGGCACTTTTCCAAGCTTATGTACTTTGAAATTGATTAATTTCAATGATTAAAAGTTGAAATAATCTAATTTATATCAATTAACCAAAAAACACAATTTGCTTTGGATTTGCACACGATATCATGAATTTGAGCCATTTTTGGGTTGACATGCATACGCAAAACATTACGTAACTTCAGAACGGTGTACCTGGACATCGCAAATTTGGTCTCAAAATATGCGGGAGACTTCAAAAAAAAAGTCATGAAACGACGCGGCAGAATTTTTGCGCGTTCCGGAATCGCGGCGCGAAATGTCGAGGAGGGGGGGGGGGGGGGTCAATTTGAATAGGGTTAATAGTTCTTATCCATCAGCTTTTATAGTAACGAGAATACTAATAGAGGGGGAGGGTAGGAGAATGGATTCTTACTTCTTCATAGGCTCCCATGATATTGTGTTTGTTTGCTTGTTTGTTTGTTTTTATCCTGCTACCGTGCTGCAAAGCTGGAAACAATTAGACACTGGGGAGGACCCGACATCTCGGATGTTGCATCACAGGCCTACGCCAAGGCTATCTGCACCATACCATATCTTCAGTGTCTGGAGCTTATGTATATACGCACAGCAGACAGTTTCTTTGTTGCCCTCGCCGCATCAGCAGCAGAAGTGACGGTATTCTATCTTTTTTCTCCAATATAAAATTGTAGGAAGGACCAGAGAGCAAGTTGTGTTTTTTATATAAAATCTGTAGTTATGTGGAGAAACTACAAACCAGTTATCGCAATAGAAACTAAAGGTTCCATTGAAATAAAGATATTAAATAATCATGTTTCACGTATTTATACAGTGTTAATTTCAGCGCCAATCTCTTATAGAAATCATTTTTAACGGTGCTTGCATTGCCTTACAGTTATTCCGTAAGTCATGAGACAGATAATTCCATCCACACGTATCATCTTCACTCATCACCATGCAGTCTGTCATAACTTAGTCAGTACGACGTTACATGTGACAAGACTTAGTGCTATGCAATCAATCTGATGGTAATTAGTTATGAAAATCGACTAGACAAAATTAATTCATGTCCTAAATACGTCCCATTCAAACGCGAATAACGCCCTCTGATTATTGCCGATGATAAACTATTTTCCATACGGGAACCTTGAGGCCTGCGTATTAAGTCTATGGAGATATTAGAATTCGTGAACTATTGGAATAACTCTTTGTTTGTTTGTTTTTTGTCTGTCTGTTTGTTTGTTTGTTAATTTTCCATCTGAGAAGATGGTTGGATAGCCCATCTTCAGATTGTGCTAAGCTGGTCTTCCATGGGGTCCAGTTGGTTGTGAGATGGGACCACTTCACCGGGTTAAACACCCCAGTCTTTGCGATGAATAAATGAAGTAGGATCTTTTACGTTCATGAGTTGCGACTCTCTCACTTGCAGGACCTCCAGTTTATGTCCTATCCGAAGGACAGGGTGTTTTGCCTCTTGGTAGATAGGGTATGATTACACAACATTGTTCAGTCCAGACTCGCTTGGGTCGGAGGCTGACGCGCTACCGACTTAGCCAACTCACCGCCCATCATTTTCCATCATTTGAATATTTTCTTTTCGTTATTCGCATCAGTTTCGCATCATTTTCCACCAAGCCGTATGTTGCGACACGGAATGTCGCCCCTACACGGATTGTCGCTTCCTGCTCGGGGCGACAATCCGTGACGGGCGCTGGCGGCACGGATTGTCGCCCTCGTCACGGATTGTCGCCTGGCGACAATCCGTGACGCTTGTGAAGTTCCCAGTTTTTGACCTCGAAGGCGACAATCCGTGTTGGCAAAAAAATTGTTGCGACACGAATTGTCGCCCCGTCACAGATTGTCGCCCCGGGCTCGGGGTGGTTCCTCCGGAGTTAAGCTTTGGTGGGATGGGTATGACTGGTAAGTTATGCGTATGTGTGTGTGTGTGTGTGTGTGTGTGTGTGTGTTTGGAGTATAATAATACAATATGTAGAAACTATGCATGTGTGGTGGTTGTATAGTGGTAGTGGTTTGTCTGTGTGTATACGTGTGCCTGTATGCTTACGTGTGTATGTGGAATATAGTGGCGCTACTAGGGCAATACAAACGCCTTCAGAGTGTATGAGCACGTGTTTAAAGAATTCACACCAGCGTTGATCTAAAAATGGTATGGGTGTGTCAACCAATATCAGCGGTGAGGCGGGCTAGGCGAGAGAGAGACCGAGAGAAAATACATACGAGGGAGGTACCCTCCCCAAATGTTATTTGTCTTTGTTCATTTTTCACTGCAGTAATTTTCTTCCATCAGTCTTATAAACTAGAACGTCCATACCACTATCCTTTGTCCCAGAAAAGGTTTGGCATGCTTTATGCATGAGCGAATAATTTCAACACGCCGTAAAAAAAAAAAAAAAAAAAAAAAAAATTGTCAATCGTTAGTTGATTTTAGCACAAACGAACTGCCATTACACACCGCTAATACATACGTAATACAAACAAACACCAACAAACACTCAAACAAATCCTCATGATGCAAATAAACCAACTCAACACTTTTTTCCCTTGATATTTGTGACCCTGCACCTCAAAACAAACAAAAAGTCGCCAGAAATGAATTTTCAGTTAAGACTATATTCTAAAAGAGCAGACTTTAAGCTTTAAAATGATGTATAACTTAAATCAAATGGACCCTCCTAACCTATCTAAATATTAGAAAGAAAGCACAAACTCAGGAAAAATGAGAACAGAGAAAAGAGGCTCCGAAGTACAGTGTCTATTCAAGCGCTTAATCTTTACCAAACCGTGCTATCTGTGCGATGAATGGGACAAAAAGTAGGAAGTAAACCACCAAAGTAACAACAATGAAGAGATTATCTTATTAAAGTGAAATTAAGCATGCCTCATTTACACATTCTGTTTATAATTAATGCCAACTTTCAAAGCAGTAGCCATATCCTTTCAAAAGTTATTAGAGTTGAAAGTGAAGAGTGTGGACAAGGTTTTGCAAAAATGGAAAGGGGATTCTAAAGAAACACATAATCAGACTATTCTACGAAAAATGTTCGTGATAAACTGCTAAAAAAACACAACTTTCCTGCCCGTTTTATGATACCAAATTTTAGCATAATGTAAAAGAAGACCCGCTCTTTCAGAAAATATGAAAAAGTCAAGTTCGGCTAGATTGACCCATTTCACTTATTTTCAGTCCTCACGTAAAATCAGTGTGTGCGACTTTATGTTCGTTTTGAGGTGCACTGTCACATTTATTGATTTCATTCAAATCATTCATAAATCGACCCATTCTGGGTGTAACATGAACAAAAAAAGTTACAAATGGCAATATGAAACACAAACAAATCCATTTGTCAATTCATACCACAAATAATCTCACTTCAACATAGATAACTCGATTATAGACGAACCCTACTAATAATTTCTTCACGAGAAAGTATTGACATGTAGGGCCCTACCAAACCTATATTCCTTGAATATATTGGTTTGGACCATGTAACACCTTCTTACTTACAAGGGCATATACATAAAAAAAAACACAAATACATCACACAAATCTAGAATGAAATCAGTCATAAAAAAGTCGACCACCCTCTCCCCTCCCCAACCGAAACAAATCTAGGGCCTACATCTATCCTAAATATTAAATCCTACCAACATTAAGTTTGTCACACCATTTATAACAATCCTTCTTCAAATCCAATCCCCAACCCAACAACCCTTGATTAAACAAAACCTAAATCATCCCACACCCACATTCACCAACCCAAATACATACACACACACACACACACACACACACACACACACGAAGGTTCGTTATTCCGAAGTTTCGTTTTTTCCGAGGCTTCATTTATCCGAAACACACAATTACCTATACCTAGAGGTTCGTTGATCCAAAAATGAAATTCGAAATAACGAACCTTCGGAATTATGAGCCTTCGGACGAATGAGCCTTCGGACGAATGAGCCTTCAGAATAACAAACTTTTGCAATAACAAAATGTAACCCCCTTCCCACATACCGACGCACACCCGAACCGATACCACATTCTTTCCTGATGAAACGATTTCCCTATGTTGATATATAAGACATAATGGACCGTATGCAGAAAAGCAGCATCCGCCCGCACGCAAGTTCCACTCCGAATTCATATACAAATCTGCCAAACAAACTCATCAAATTCCAAGCTGCTGATAAAATCAATATCAACGTTTATGCCAGCAACAGCTTACTAGGTATGCCTCCCCACGCGCAGCTAAAAACACATACGCAAAAAATTAACATAATAAACACATTCTTCCATCACACACACACACACACACACACACACACCCACACACACACGCACAAACGGACACTAAATTATCATGTGCACGCGCACATACACACTTCCTTGAAACCTCACCATGACTTTTTACACGGCATGTTTGCATGGATGTAGCCATGTAAGTTATGTGTTAGTATTTCCGTGATTATGTCCAGAACGATATTACCCAGCAAAATGTGCTTCGAGGGCGGGCGACAATCCGTGCCGCCAGCCCTCGTCATGGATTGTCGCCAGGCGAAAATCCGTGACGGGGGCGACAATCCGTGCCCCCAACGCCCGTCACGGATTGTCGCCCCGAGCAGGAGGCGACAATCCGTGTAGGGGCGACAATCCGTGTCGCAACACCGTATTAAAACGATCTACATATTGTGTGTTTTTTGTCTCGCGCTCTTCACGTCAGCATCTTCTCCACTATTTTAGAAATAGAGAACTGTATTCATTAAAAAGTCAGTTAGTGTTATACCTTTTGTAGTGACAATCATACCATTTGAATTTTAATCCGATTTGGAAAGCCAAACACAATAATGTTTCATTTATCACTGCGAAGAAATTATCATTTCCCCAAAATTACCGAACATGATGAAAGGTCACTTTGTATTTTTACAATGGGGACTATTTTTAAAACATATATGCAACAGAAAGAACCCTTTGATACATAATACGTGATTTCTTTGTCTTTCAACTCCGTAGTCTTATATAACATTTGACATATTTTTCTTTTTGTCCTCCTACTTTGCTGCGTAGCTGAAATCAATCATACACGCGGGGGGATCTTGCATGTCGGCTGCTGCATCACAGGCCTACGCCGAGAGTATCTGCACCATGCCAAATCTTAAGACTCTAGAGCTGAACAATGTCAGTATAACAGATGATTTCTTTCTCGCCCTCGCCCTATCAACATCGACAGTAAAGGTATGTTACTCATGTATTGCTTTTGTTTTCGCCGATGTTATTTCGAAGGAGTGACCAAACAAAATGAGTTTATTCTTCCTAATTTCTATAGTAGTGAAGCTACAAAGCATTTTAAAGCGGTTGGCCATAATAAAAAGAACTGTAGTCATTCGAATGACAGAAATAGTTGCATTAAAAAAGGTATGAAGACAATTTTTACCTGTTACAACAAACCAAGTTTATCCGTTCTAAAATCAATTGGGTAAAACTTGCATACCCTAATAATTGTCTTGTCACAAAAGATAACAAACTATACTTATACTCCTTTCGAGTTTAGACTTTCACTGTATGTATCGTTTAATCAGAACTACTTTACAGCGTACATATTTTTTACAAAGTGATTGAGCTGCTTTAAAATACTGCACATGAAAACCGATTGGCAGCTTATGTTACGGCCGACTTAACCCATTTCTTACGGGAACATAGTGACATGTGTATTGAGGCTATGGGTATTCAGAATTCAGTATGAAACGTGTTAAAATCCCTTGGAAACATGAATAGCTTACTCTCCTTGTATGTAAATGTGCTTAGTCTTAGACTTCTCCAACTTAATACTGTTATATGTTTTTTGTTCAATAGAATCGTTTCCTTGTAAAGGAGTTTAGTGAACATTTTGTGTGCAGAGCTGAATGAAAGACTTTTGAACAATATCACCACACCTTTGATGACATGTTGAATCTTACTTGTTGATTGTCCATACTTCCGTATGGCCTGCGTGTCTGGCGCGTGGGTGGCGAGCGAGGGCTGACAGAAGCGAGGGCTGAAGAAATGGCAGAAGTCCCCGGAATGTCATTATCGTGATGCATACGGGGACTGCAAAGTATCTGCGTGGGAGTTGTCTGCGAGGTGCTGCCGCTCAGGGCCTCCTACTGACGTTCTCTGCGGGCAATTCCCGCGACTCACCCCCCCCCCCCCCGGAAAAAAAGAAGTTGTTGACATGCTCAAAACTTTGCAGGTAAATAGGACTTGCGTGCCCACCCCCGAGCAACTACGGGCGAGATACGCGCTAGGTATTGTAAGGTGCGGACCAACTGCTGGGAGGTCCGGGTAGCAAAATCCCCCCCCCCCTGCAAGTCAGAACCCTCAAGGCTTCCCAAATCATGGTGTGACAAGGCGTTGAGCATTCTCAAAACTCGTTCCGGATGAGTCGTGGGGGTTTTCCCGCAGAGGTTCACGGAGAACACCAGCGGAAGGCCCATAGCGGCAGCACCTCGCAGGCAACTCCCACACAGGCACTTTACAGTTGTAACGCAGGTACTTCGCAGTCCCCGTATGTCACTCGTAGCTGAAAATGGATCGGTTTCAAAGCTCTCACGCAGGTCACATGGAATACACGCAAGTAGTAGATAAATAACACGCATCTAGCAGTAAGACGCCCGCAGAAAATTTTCCTGCGTGCTGGAAAATCTACTCCCAACTCCCAGCTAAAGAGTCGAAAGCCAGTAGGCCTAACTGCTCGTATAGCTCGTTCCACACCCGCAGACCTGACCAGCAGTTTCATTGCATTTCCTTGCCAGTAAAACACCCGTATTATGCTCGAAGAATGCCGGCAGAATTCACGCACTTCCGGCGCATAAGCATAGATCTACGGGCAACTTACGTACTTTAAGGAGTCAACTGCATGTGACTTGTGGTAGCTTCGGGCCTATAACTTGCGTTCTGCATGTACCTTTGCAGGCAATCCCTGCGACTCACCCAGAAAAAGTTTTGATCATGCTCAAAACGTGGTTGTGGGTACAGTCAGGTGCGTCAAGATAATCATTACAAAAAGTGGGTTAACCCACCAAACATTGCAACAGAAACGATTCAACCTGCATTAACAAACCTGAGAGAGCTAGTAGAATAACATATAATAGGTTTTCCAAACTTCGAGTGGTGGACATGTTAATGCCTATTATAAAATGGGTTCAAGAATGTAGCCAATAGGAAGCGCTGACATGAGTGACGTGTGCCTTGGTTACTCAGTACCATTGCACTGCGTGTTAAATCCTATTGCCGATCGTCTGTGCGCGCGGCGGATCCTTCGAATTGCATGCATACGCGCTGTCAATCCTGTAAACAACTTCTAGTTCGGGCTGCCGGCCGGCCGGCCTTTCTTCCCTTGTGCATATGTGGCACAGGTTTGGCGTCCGTATACTCTACTTACGTACACTTTGTACAGTACAGTAGACCAAGCGTTGTGGGACCGGACGCGTACATGGAGTCACTTTGAAGGGCAAATCCAACGATTTAGCAGGTTAATTCTCACGCCGTTTTCAGAGTATGTTGTCTAGTAGACCTATATGAGGAGTCTATATCAAGTCTTTAAGGTAAAGGGTGCATATTCTATGTAAAATAAGCAAGTTTTCATGCGGGAACTTAAGTGTCCGGAAACCCAACCCCCCATCATACTGTATGTGCGGGATTTCCGAGTGCGACGTGCGTAAATGTTTGGGACGAACATCTTCGGACGTCTTGACCCACAAAGGTACGTGAAAACGCTGAAAAATGCTGTTAGTTTTCGAATTTTCGACCCATTTTATAAAACAAATGTTGCACAGGATTATTTCGTGGCGTTAAAGGAGGCGTAGCTCACTCTCGGGTATTTACAATGTAGTGCATGTTTCACAATTGTAAATACCCTCGAGTGCACTATACGCCTACACTAACGCACTCTGTCCTGTGCATCATTTGTATAATTTGAACTCAGGATGCTCGCACGGGCATCTCATTGATTTGTTTATATGTTAGCCGGACGCGCCTTTTTTTTTTCTCTCCCATGAATAATGTATACATCAGCGTACCTGTCTTGTCATGTGCTTGGTCTTACCAAGTTTACGTGTTTGTGTGTCGTGTGTCGTGTTTCCACGTGTGTGTGTGTGTTTTAGGGTATGATACGTGCCTGTTCGAGTATATGTTGTCACAAATGTACACACCAGTAGTTATGTACATATATGATGTACTGTATGCATGGTTGTTTTAATGTGTTTGCATAAAGGTTGACCAGATTAGTGGGGAACATTCTATGTGGCATAGCTACAATACATTGAAGAGTTTGTTCGCAAAAACCGATAAGTCCATAATATTATTTGCCAAATGGAGATATTTGCGATTAAATGTCAAGAAAAATAAAGAGAATAATAAGAAAAATTTCCTTCTTTTGACCATAACTTCAAAAATGTACCTTTATATGTTGTGACCAACATATTTAAAAGGTACTAGGTGTTTCAAAAAACATTTCCCACTTTTGATCATAAATATTTTAAAAACTGTTCATTCGATAGTACTGTCATTGATATGAGTAATAGCTGGATAGTGTACAATTTGGTTGAAGGTGATGTGCACGTGAAAACATAAATCAGTTTCATTAAATCTAAGATTGATTTTGAAGTAAGGTTTCAGATTTTGGTCAAATTTTAACCCTCTGTACAAAAATTGAACTTCGCACAGGAACCAATGATGTGTATGTGAGTGTGTGCTGACAATGGCCCTTAACAATGGACATGCCTGAACCACCTGTTGACTAGGCGTCAGTCTGGCACTCCCTGGCACATGAATGTTTAATCAATATTCATGCGGATTGCCCTGGGCACTGCTAGTCTGAATTCATGCACGGTAAAGTGCTTGCAAACACCACATTTCATTCCAGCTGGCAATCATTTTCAAATTTTGCTTCACATATCACTTAATATTGGATATAAATAAGCATAAATGATCTAAAGTTCCTCATTTTAATACAACTGTCTACTAATTAAATAGTCTGACAAATTTTTCGCTTTTTCGATAAAAAGAGATAATTTTTGGTAAAGAGTTCAGCAGCATTTATCATTAGGGCGATTTGTTTCAGAGTAGATTTATCTAAGGCTCCATATACACAAGTGTATATACAGATATACTCTAATTGATTTTCTTTACTTCCTGTCACCACGTTTACGATAGAACAGAAGGTATTCATTGTAATTGTGTTTTTCAGAAGTAGAGAGAGCACTGACGCGACTCAACGACAGTATCGACAGGCGTTTGACTTTACACAGATACTGCCAGAGGCTGAATAAAGACTAGCTATAATAGTGGAATTTCTCATGAATGAATAATGAAGCATTCAAACCCTGGCCATTGTCCAGGACCATTGTCAAGGTGTTAACCACACACTCCCATACACACCCATTGACCCCTGTGCAAAGTGAAATTTTGTACAGAGGGTTGAAAATAGAGCAAAGTCTGGAACCTAACTGTGAGATTAATAATGAATTTCATGAAACGTATTTATGCTTTCATATTTAAATCACCTTCAACCAAATTGTTCACTATTCAGCTATCACTCATATCAATGATAGTGTTATCTAATATATAGTTTTTTGAACTATTAAGAATCAAAAGTGGAAAATGTTTTTTGAAACACCTAGTATTATTTTGTACTTTATGACAGAGACCGTACTTCAAAATCTTCAAAAATGGACTTATCGGTTTTTGCGAACAAACTCTTCAAAGGCATGCTTGTGACAGGAAATACTTTTTAGCTCACTCAATCTAGAATGAAAAATCATGCAGTCCAGAATGTTCGAGGAAGTGCTTACATATTTGGCTGAGTGATGCACTGTCCCTGTAGCCCAATGTGATTGGTGGTTATTTTTGGTAGGGTGTTATGCACATAGTTAGGCAGTGAGACAGCTAGGATTTCCGGAACAGTCTTGGACTTGCTAGTATAGATACAAGTGTGTAGCCCCGGTTTGGAGCAAATTACAGAATATTCAAGAAAGGGGTGAGTGGACATAATCCATAAGCCGGCGAAATTCTGCAGTAGGCAGAGTACCCAACACCTCTGCTCTGAGAGTTACGTCACTTCTGGTTCAGAAGCGACTTGTTATAGTCAGTCCTGTGTTACCTGCTGACCTGCTATGCATGTGGAGATAAGGCCTGAGAGAAATTTTGCCTGCAGAGAATCCATTTGCCTCCATTGGAGATAAATTCCATTTCTATGTCAATGGACATTGCTATGGCAAAGCTGTGACGGGCTGGATTTCTAGCTGAATATTATCGGCTGAATCATCATTCAACACATCGACTGGACGCGATCGTCATAACGTTTCAAATTTGCACGTTTCGCTGTGAACGTATACCCTGGATTTCTACCCTGGATCTTTACCGTGGATTATTGTAACCTGCACCTCTGGATGTACGTCGGAGGAACCATTCATCGGTGCATCAAGAATTATTCATCTGTGCATCGAACATCGTATTTGGACAATTCCAAGGGATTACATGGACCTTGTGATTTAAGATTTGGCTGCAATGTATGTAAGTGATTCAATTACTGCTTTTTAATTGTTTCTATTGATCATTATTATGCAGATGGGAAAACTGATTACGAGTCTGCACCCACAATATCACTGTTAATCAAAACCTGAACATTAGGGTTTTTTTTTTTTTTTTTTTTTTGTGTGTGTTTGTACCGTCACTCTCAATGTGATTTTGGTCGTAACAATGAGCACATATTTGCGGTGTGACATGTATGCGTACCATTGTAAAAAATATGGGTACTCGCCGAGCAAGCGTGTGCTAGTTACCATAGACATAAATTTAATGCATCTTATATAACAACTGGAGAAAGGAAGTACTAAGTTGATGCAAGAAAATAGCAGTAACAAGATGTGTGCTGGTATATTGACGGTCGTATATATGACTTAATGCACGCCGTAAATTATTCTTCTTACAAACATCGTAGTCAGTTTGAAGGACACAGGAGAACCAGAAGAAGTCAGATAAACAGCAAAGTAAGATGGAAAGATAATGAAAGATAATGAAAAAAATGCTTACCATTCGAATCGTCAAGGCACCACCAACAGTTATATCAGCAACAACATGAAAGACTTGATAATACACCATTTTCCCTCTTGTATCATCTCACATGAATAATACAAGATTTTACTGATTAGATGGAAGAAACAGAGAAGGAGGATGAGGAGACTACATAGAGCAGAGTTTCTCATTAGTACGGATAAGAAGATACTTCAAATATTTGAGTAACGCTTCTTTAACAAAGTAAGGAGCAAAAACTAAAACAAGTTCAAGGATACGAGGCAAATGTTTCCATCTGTGCAAACGATTGATCTTCCATGATTTCTTGATTTTTGGAACAACAAGTAATTCCATCACTATGGAAATTGAAGTAATCGTGAGAGCTACAACTGCAGTGGCCTGTATAGATGAATAACATTATACGAGAGAATAAATGATGGGCACATATGTCACAAAGAAGTTTCTCGCACGATAATTCCCTTCATTTAATAGGCCGTCCATATATCATGAACTGTGAGAGTGAACGTAAATATACCCCCACCCCCGCCTTGTATACGCAACAAATTCAAAAATGCATTGGCATTCTTGTATTTTTCAATGGAACATGCTTTTGTAATGTGCTGTATTCTGTGATTCGTTCGTGACCACTCTTATTAATCTCATAAATTTGACCCTTCTGTGCATTTGAAGAGTTTGTTTGCAAAAACCAATAAGTCCATTTTTAAAGATTTTGAGTTATGTTCTCTGTCATAAAGTACAAAAAATACCTTTTAAATGATATATTGGTCACTACAAAAATACCTTTTAAATGATATATTGGTCACTACATATAAAGGTATATTTTTGAAGTTATGGTCAAAAGAAGCACACGTTTTCTTATTATTCTCTTTATTTTTCTTGACCTTTAATCGCAAATATCTCCATTGGGCAAATATCTCCATTGGGCAAATATGGACTTATCGGTTTTTGCATACAAACTCTTCATTTATTCTGAATTGTGTCAGTGTGCAGTATCACTGTGAAGCTATTAACAGTTACTCAAATCCTCTAACGATATGTCTAACATTTAGCTTATCAATAGCACCAAATAATTTCTACAATGAGATAATTATTCCACGCAATCACTTCAAATTTTGCATAATGCACGGTTGAACTTTTTTATTCTTTTTTTTCCTCCTCATTCTTCCCCTCTCTCACTTTATTGCTACTCAGTGAGTGGCGACTTGAATATACATATTTTTACTATTTTATATGTCGCATTGTTAAGAAAATCATTTCTGAGGCCATTTTCCTCGTCAAGCGTTTTCCAATGGAGATGGTCTCCTGTATTTCTGTTATGTTTAGTGTTGCTTGATTCGGTTTTGAACAGCAAATACTCGGGATTCTTTGTTTGCGTAAATATATGCATAGAATAATGCCTGTGTTAGAAAAATATTGGATATTTGAACCAATCATTTGTCTGTTTAAGCTGTCAGATTCAAATTATACTGTGCTCAATAAGTTCGTTCAATATTCCATGACTTTGTATTTCATTATGTTTGAAAAAGAAATGCAAACTCAAAATTAAATCAAATCAAAATCAACCAAAAAGAAAGAAAGAAGCATATAATACTTCCTTCATGTCCATGATTTTCGTTCCTTTTCACCAATAAGATTGAGTTGAATTCTTCTCATCTCCCTGAATACGCTGATAATGACCCGAGATCCTATACTCCGCTTTACATTTACTCAGTCATCAGTTCTTCACTTTATACCGACCATAGAACTCAGATCAGTTCCGTACATGTGGCGACAGAGAGCTACTCTGCACAGACGATTTGGAGACGCGTACACACACACACACACACACACACATCATACTCTGTATCAAACATAATTCAATAAATCGTTGCAGGGGCTTTTGCGTCCTGCTTAATAAAATATTCATAAATTGCTCCCACTCTTGCTGAGGAGAATGGTACATTTGCTGCTCGTAGTCATGAGATAATATCTCGCTTGGTTAATTTACGGGAAAAAAAAGGCGCCAGCCGGACGAGTATCATAATAGGCCCTTTTGATGTACTCTGTTGTTAATGATGGGAATTTTTTTTCAGAGCCCTTTTATGAAATAAATTATGTCCTGCTTGTAATTTGTTGTGATTATTATTATCATCATCCTTAACATCATCATCATCATCATTCTTCTATTATCACATACAGCATAATATATGATTATGGTTCTGTATTGAGTATGTAAGCCATTTTTAAGGGGGATTTACTGTACTTTTGTATGTAACTTCGTACGTATTTTGTATTGTGCTTATACAGGGCCTCTTAGTAAATCATTTTCTTTTTCACTAAACGGGATACCCTGTGAAAATAAAACGGAACAAAAAATAAAAATAAAAGGTCTAGAAACCCACTAAAGATTCTGGTTGTCCTTATCTGATTTGTTTATTTTTTTAAGGACATATGAAACTACAAATTGGAAACTGAAACACTCAACTTAATATAAGTTATGTCTGTATGCAATGCTGGTCTACCCGATTTCGGTTTAGAATCTAAACGTTTTATTTACGAATAGGCCTAGGAATCTAGGTCTCTGTTACACGTACTAGCTTCTAGTTCTAGCAGGAGTTACCAGGTAGCGACTGTTCTAGAGTCGACACTGTAATAGGGCACGAAAGCACAAGTTAAAGTCTAAGAAGACAACATCTGTATTCAACATCGTGACATCTGTATATATAAATGCAGTAAAAAAATGGAAATAATAATTCAGATACTGTATAGAAGTTTTATTTAATCAGTTTGACAATGAATTTGTGTAATGCAAAATGAACCCCCCCCCCCCGAAAAAAAAATACGAGTGTTGCACGAGGTTACTTTGATGAGTTGATGAGAGTTACCATGTGGAGCTGAGCTGAAATCAAGACCAATGTATTGTTCTTGTGGAAATCCACTCGAAGAAGGTTTTCGTTGTGTGTTACCCTCACTCTGTATTGCACTTTTATTGCTCTGATGTTGTGGACAGGTCTGCTTAACATTCCGAATTCGTAGCTCGAAGCATTTCCTTTTCATATTCTTGCTAGTCTGTCGGTTGTTCGTTTGCTCTCTTGTTTTGTTTTGTTTTTTTTAAACTCGAAATTTCCACATCAGCATTATCCGTCCCACAATAAAATATCGTACTTGCGCTTAATTGGTTAATTTATGTATTTTTTTTTTGTTATTGTGAGGGGCACACATTTCACAGAAACAAAGCTATTCATTGCATGTTTCTTCGATATGATAGTCTAATATACTTAAAATTTGAGGAATGCGCCAAAGAACGTATTTGTATGATTATGCTCTTTTCAAAAGTACTGATTTAAGTCATGTATGTGATGTTAAAGGTGGTTTTGAAGAGAGAGAAAGAAAAAAAAAGAGTATTGCTAGTAAGAGATAATGTGCCAACAGAACAAAATCTGTATCACAATTTCTGATTTGTGTGTCTGGTGGCGAGATGAGTTGTAACTTCTTTATTCTTTATGGCTTCCCCATAGTACTTGTAGTAGTAGTAGTAGTTGTTGTTGTTGTTTTATCTTCCTACTCTGCTGCATAGTTGGAATCAATAAAACACTCGAAAGGATCGGAAATCTCGGCTGCTGCATCAGAGACCTACGCTAGGAGTATCTGCACAATGCCAAACCTCCAAACTCTGGAGCTCTGTGATGTTAGCGTAGCTGACGATTTTTTCCACACCATCGCCGCATCATCCTCAGGAGCAGGGGTATTCACTTACTTATTTATGTTTTCTCATTCATTTTTTTTTCTCTAGTGTAATATCATAGACTGGACCAAAGAGCAGAGTTCCTTTTTATTACCCTACAATGCATGATCAAGCTAACCGTAATGAACAAGAAAAGAAAAAAGAGTTTCCAAGAGACACTTAGATTTCCATTGAAATAACGATACGACGTATTGTTTACTCTACTCAATGAATGCGTATGATGTAATGTTGTGGTGAAAAGCAGCATATATATTCACAGAGATTATATATATATATATATATATATATATATATATACATATATATATATATATATATACGTGCAGAACTAGAACAAAAATACTTCCATACTTCACATTATTTTCCACTCTTCTGCGGTACATATTAGTCACACTAAAGAATCTACTTCTCGGCTGCAGCATCCTTGGCATGCACCAAATGTAACATGGCAAACATTCTGAATGTAAGAAGACTCGAACACGTTAGGATCCAATTTTTAGTTTGTCTGAGCAAAAGACTCAGGTGGGTAATTGTGATCACTCATTTTCGTACGTCCGTCCTGTGAAGTGTTGCCAGAGGCATTATGTTTTCGGGTTGTCCGTCCGTGCTTCCGTCAGTCCGTACGTCCTTCCGTCTGCAATCAATTAACGACAGCGTAACTATAAAAGAAATAAAATAGAAGAATCGTTAAAAAACTTGGCGTGTATATGCATGAGTGGGCGAAGTTGGGCCTATCAACTTTTTGGGATCTATTCAATGCTTTTAGGTATTTTCTTGAAACTTACTGTATAATACGTGTGCTACCAAGTAAATATTGTCAAGAGAGAGTTTCGGGTCGTGAGGTTTAAGGGCAAAGGTCAAATGTCAAGTGAAAATGTTAGCAAATCACTTATTTTCTCCATATCTCGGAAATGGTTCACGGTATATTCATGGAACTTAGTATTATGCATGAACTGACAGGCAGTGATTATGTAGGGAATTTTGGGGTAGTAGGTTAAAGGTCAATTCGTTTGTTATTTCCCCTAATATTTGCGCAATGCCCGCAGCATTTTTGTTCAAATCCAATATATACATAAGATATCCAATAGAGATTATCTGCGAAGTTTCTTGCCAAAAGGCATGAAAGGTCGGGTGAAAGTGCTAAATTTCACTTCTCCTTCCATATCTCGAAAGTGATTCAAGGCATCATCATGAAAATTAGTATGTATTTGTGCATGTTCTACCTGACAGTGATTATCCTGGGAATTTCAGGGTCATAGGTTCAAAGATCAAGGGTCTAAGGCCAGGTTGATATGCTATCATTTTACTGTTTAGAACTGAAATTAAATTTTCTCTCTTTACTTTAAAATTACTCAATGTATAAACTCATCAAAGGGTCAAAAGTCAATAAAAATCCTCAAATCCCCAAAATACCTGCACTCTTAGACAATATCCATTCATCCTATTAAATCTAGTTCAAGGAAAGTGAACTTTCTACCCATTTTGTGACAAACCTGCCCTTTTGATATTAAACCAATTGTGTTCAACTGTCATCACACATTATCAAGACGTACTGTAGATTTATGAGGTGAAACATGCATTATGGCCGAGGCATACCTGTCGCCATAGCGACATTTCTAGTTTGGTATGTATTTTGCTTACAGTATTTCGTCAATAACAACCGATTTTCTCGAGAATTAGTGAATGATGATTTATGTACGTTATATTCCGTGAAGGAAATTGGAGATTCCTCTCCGCTTTTAATCAGTTTGAAAAAAAAAATATTCAACACGAATCCTTATTCCATGAATTAAGCTTCTGTACGCACATATCATAGAATCAATTGTTGAAGTGAAATGTATTAATACCTGGAGATCCCCTGTTGTAAAAATCACTGTATACATACTTGTTGACATTCACTCATTGGTGGTCAAAGGAAGAGCAGTGAATGCATTTTGCCATTAGGTTTCTCTCTTGCCGAATATCTGGGTGTCTCTCCCTTGTCTTTTGTTTGGATTGGCAGAGGAAAGTCCATAAAATTCTGCAGTATTAAAACGTAAATATTGTTTTTTTCTAACCTTTCCTTGAGTTTGCTTAGCTTCGGTCACTACATCATCATGGAGTCAGATCTGACATGTCAGCCAAAACATTGCAAGCCTACTTCAAGGGAATCTGCGCCATACCACACTTCCAGACTCTTGCGAGGGCATATGTCGGACCCTACGAGTTTCGAGCTGATTACTCCACATCGGAGGCATGGCGACGACCGGTAGGCATATTTCCGTTTCTTTTCTTTCACTGACTTTTTGAGACGGGGCTGTCAATCCTTTGCTGTTTCATCGTTAGTCTTTACATGACAGACTATAGATTGATCATTGACTATGAGGATTCCCCTCTAAATGAGAAAAATTGTTGTAGTTTGACATTACTGTCTAAGATTGGAAAAAAGTCAGTGAAAAGAAGTCACTGGATGTCAAAATCGAACCTATGAGGTCGATAAGAATGACATTTGAATGTGATATGGGACAATGATATCACCTCGTTACCTGTTGCCTCTAATGAAACTAAGTGAAACTAATATCTAGTTAAACTATTTATATATACGTTACTATTAGAATCACTATCTGTCAAAAATGTATGAACCTCCCTTTTGTTTTAAGTTAAAGAATTAACATTGGTTAATAATGATGCAACGGCCAGCAAATGTGTGTGTTTTTTTTCTTATTCGTGGCCTATTAAAGAGGGAGAGAGAGAAAAAAAAAATATCTGGAAACATGAGTCCCCGATCATCTTCTTGAGAAACGTGCAACTTGTTGTGTGATGATATTATTGCCTGATCTGATAATTACGTGACTTCAACAAACATACCTGCTCATATCGACACTTAGGGCATCAAAAGTCCATAAATACGACTTGCTCAGTAGGTGTTCCGTGAATGATCTTAGCTAACCTTTTGGTTTTTGTTTTTATCTGTAGATTCTTCTTTTATCTCTTTTCTCCTCAATTCCTGTACAGAAGTTAACACAAAGAGTTTTCGTTGATCAACTTCAAACTTACGTCATGTGTGTGTCATGTCCTAAGAACAGTCCATTGTTCAAATTTCAATGGAATTTTTCATGTCACATAAGAGGAGGTCCAGTTCTCATGGCTTGTAAGTGATGTGTATAATATTATGGTAAACATATGCGTATGCGCGAGTCGAAATCTGAGCTTGCTCCAGTCGAGATCAAATGTGCTTTGCATACGTCAATCGGAAATACAGTTATCGAGGTGTGCCAATGCATTTTATTCGTTATTTGATATTGGGATCACGCTTAAAAATTCGGTTTAGTCGAAACCTCGTCATCTATTGTGGGACAAAATTATTGTGCAAACATATCTGGCATGGACTGCTAGCCTAAGTGACTTGTAAACTATTTCCCGCACGACCAAGTCCAAGTTTGAATCCCTGTTCTTTGAAAATTCAACCTGCTTGGCCAATGACCTCAACTACGGATCGAAAATGAGAATCACCTTATGTCTTGTCAGGCTTTGACAAGTAGATCTCGTTAATATTTGTAATTATTACCCTCCATAAAGGGGACTTCATTTTTTTAAAGGATATAAAATGCTAGATTATTGCCCCATTTCCTTGCTTGATTTTTTTATTGCCTTTCTGTAATGTTTCACAGTTATTGATAACTACAACGAGGAAACCTGAGAATTTGGGTACTGTTTTAATAGCCTTCGCCGAAATGACCTGCAACGTGCCAAATATTAGGCTGTTGGAGCTCCGCGATATCACCATGAGAGATGATTTCTTTCTCGCCGCATCAGCATCAGGAGTAATGGTATCTATCATTTATTTGTAGTTGGTTTTTTTTTTTTCCCAAATGTGTTATCGCCGAGTTTATCAAGGTAATAACTAAATCAAGCTAACAAGTTCCCCTAATTCCAATAGAATGGAAAGTACATTGTAATTTGTCTCTTGAAACGAAAGAACTTCAGTCATCCAGTTGGAAATCATGAAATTCCTCCATCAGAATGAGGAAATGCAAGTATTCTTTACATAGATTAAGAAGCTCGTTATCTTTGAAATTTAGAGGTAAACGTCTTCATCATGACAGACATGTGTTTCCAGTAGAAGTGTCGAAACTTCGATCTGTAGAAAAAGTGTAAAGCGTGTCAGAATGTGTGAGATACTATGAAATTAACACCTTTGACGCTTTTGTGACTTTGTATATCAACATCCAATAATCCTCATTCATATACACTAATATTCGTATTTTGCATTATTCTATGTTCTTAGGAACTTGTATAATCTCATCCGACACTGCATATCAAGAATGAACAAGTTAGTGAGTTTGGAGGGTCTGAGGGTCTTTGACTCTGAGATGAAAAGAGCGAGTTGTTTCAAACCAACTCCACTATTATCTTCCACATCATCCCGTATTACCTTTCATCCTCTTACTATGCTCTTTAGCTGGAATCAGTACGTCACATCGGGGGGTTTTGTATGTCGGCTTCTGCACCACAGGCCTACGCAAGGATTATCTGTACAATGCCCAACCTCAAGACGTTGAAGCTGCAAAATGTCAGCATGACAGACGGGTTCTTTCTCGCCCTCGCGGCATCAGCATCAGAAGCAAGGGTAAAATAAATGGCATTTGCATGATACCATCTCCATTAAAGGAAGAATATACCTACAATGCTATTTCCACTTTATTTGCAATAATTGCTTGTTATGAAAACGAACTTATTCTTTTTTTCACCTTCGTTCTTTGCCTCATAGCTGGAATCAATATTTCATTGTAAAGGACCTGCCATCTCAGCTGCTGCATCTCAGGCCTACGCCAAGGCTCTATGCACCATGCCAAATCTTCAGAGTCTTGAGCTAGAAGATGTCAACATAGCAGACGAGTTCTTTATCACCCTCGCCGCATCGGCATCAGGAGCAAGGGTATCTTCTTGCATTGACTTTTCTCTAATGTAATATCTTGGAGTGGACAAGGCTGTAGAGTTTCGTTTTATTCGATACCTTACCGTATTAGGTAGTGTAATATGTAAAGGGCATGATGGAGTTTACCGTCATAAACATATTTCCAACAGAAACTAAAGGTTTTACATAAATACAATCAAAAAATATTTGATTTTTTATCTGTTTCAGCAGAGCAACAATTATTCCCCTGGCAAACCATTATTGAAATTTATCAGAACATGTAAAACCTCAAAATAATTGTAGGAATATACGTGTTTCAGATGTAATACGGGATAACAATTATTCCGTAAGTTACCATTTCGTATTAATTTCCACCAACTTACCATAGCTGGAATCAATACATCACACGGAAGGATCTGACATCTCGGCTGCTGCATCAAAAGCCTACGCCAAGAGTATCTGTACCATGCCACACCTCCAGAGGCTGAAAATAAAGAATGTCGGCATAGCAGACGATTTCTGTCTTACCCTCGCCACATCAGCATCGGGAGCAAGGGTATGTTATATTGTATCTTATTCAAATGTAATTTCCGTCAATGTATTTTAGTTTGGACCAGAGATTATGTGTCATTTCGTCTTTCCAGATGTAAGTAGAAAGAAAAGTGCAACGAAAGTCAGTGTTAGCTGTGAGAAATAAAAATATGCAGAGAAAAGAAACAGACAAAAAAAATAAACATGAAAATCAACAAATTTCGTCTTTCAAAAACAAGAAAACAAAGCTCTTCTTCAGTAAGTCTACGAAAGTTATCCTTCTTTTGAACACAGCAGCTTAATACCTAAATGATTCAGAGCAGAACCACGTCATCATGACGATTGCTCATTGCCGCCTCTCTACGTCTGCAAAAAGATTCAGAAAATTTCAAATTATTACGTTGAGTAATATGTTTTTTTTTTTTTGTTGGTTGATTTGTTTCCTCACCGTGCATATCAACATATATAATCACCAGGAATGCGCTCTTATAGCAATCGTTTGGTTTTACAATATCACAGCTAATAGAACGTAGAGAACCTTTCTATCATTCCATGTTCCTATAGCATTCTTAAACCAAATGCGGCACAGTGGAGGGCGTGGGGATTTCGACGTCTATATCACGGGCTTCCGCCAAGAAAAGTGTCGCTAAATGTGAAAGAAATCTCTGAAAAGAAGACTTTAAAGAATAAAAAATGACAACCCAAATTTTGATTGCCTTCACCTTACCATCATCGGGAGGAAGGGTATTTTATTTTGTATTTGCGTTTTTTTCCCAATACAATATTGTAGAGTTATGGGTCAAAGAGTATCGAAGTCGCCAATAAGTGACTAAGATGTAGATCAGAATGCAGAGTAATGCCTTAAAAACACCTAATTGTTACCATTAAGCAGATACATGCACAAACACACACACACACCCCCTCACACACACAAACAAAAATGCTATGTAACACGTTTACTTTTCACAAATGCTGTGCGCTGTGCTGTGAAGCCTACTTTTTCCCTATGCCTCTCCCCAAGGCCTAAGTGACATAATGAGTCCACATTTCCGTGATATGATTTGTTTAATTCATAATTGCATGGTGAGTTCTCCTCCCCAATCCACTCACAAACACACACACACACACACACACCATTGTCCCATTTTAGGATGTCTAAATGCTGCAGTCTGGGATCTGCTATGATTCAACGAGAGGAAATCCCCATCGTTGATTGCATATGACAAACAAAATGAAATGAACAAGATAGAGAAGAAACACTAGAATTCGATACTACTGTAATAATTACTAACAAGAGGAAATTATGTTACCTTAAGCCTATTCTTTGTGTTGCCATCGTTGAGTAACTTCCATTTTACTTGATAAAGTGTAAATGTAATTATTGGAGGAATATATCGTATTATAATTATTTTTACAAAGATGGGATCCATCTTTTGTTGTAAATTAGGAAATAATACCATGGTGTCAGTAACGTCCCACTGAAAAAACAAAAAAACAAAAGGACAAAACAAAGCAAAACGAAAACCAGATAAACCTTTTTCCCTTTTAGGTGTAACTGCTATGTGAGCACAGGGTGATATCCCTTATCCCGATTGTCCATTTATCTGAGAATGAAATGAAGGTCACCACTCCGAAACACACGGATTAAGTACACCCATATTTTCGTTAATCTAACCTTGATTTTTCTCGCTTTGTATGACTAAAACGAAGTAAAGTAGAAACTCAGAGAGCTAAGTCTACCCTTACTCAAATTCATGAAATTCTGCCGTCGAGATGTTTATACCCCCACCCACACATAGTGTGTAAGGGGTATTTTGAAATCAATCTGAGGTCGGTCGGTCGGTCCGTTGCAAAATCTTGTGGATCGAACTCCTCCCTTATTTCTTGAGTAATTGACCCTAAATTTGGCATGTGTGACCACTATCATAGGTAGATGTGCAAGACACCTTTTTTGTTAGTATGATATAACACGTTGCCATGGTAACTGAATATTTTCATAAAAGCTTGTGGATCAAACTACACTCTAATTTTTCAGCAATTAACAGCAAATTTGGCATGTGTCATTGGCTATCGAAGGAAGATGTTCAAGACACCTTTTTCGTTAGTTTTGCATAATGCGCTACCATGACAAAAGCAAATTTTTAAAAAATCTTGTAAAATCTTGTGGATCGAACTAGTCTCTCATTTTTTGAGCAATTGGCCCCAAATTTGACATGTGTAACTGTTATCAAAGGTAGATGTGCAAGACACCTTTTTTGTTAGTATCGCATAAATCGTTGCCATGGTTACGGCATATTTTCATAAAACTTGTGGATCAAATTACTCTCTCTTTTTTTGAGCAATTAACCCCAAATTTGGCATGTATGACCACTATCAAAGAAAGATGTACAATACAATCTTTTTCGTTAGTATTGCATAATGCGTTGCCATGGCAACAGCAAACTTTAAAAAAAATCTTGCAAATGCTGTGGATCGAACTTCTTTCTCATTTCATATGAGAAATTGGCCCCAAATTTGACATGTGTGACCACTATCAAACTTAAGGTAGATGGGCAAAACATATTGTTTGTTGTTAGTATCGCATCATACGTTGCCATGGCAACGACATATTTTCATTAAAAAAAACTCATGGATCGAACTACACTCAATTTTTGAGCAAATAATTCAAAATTTGGCATATGTGAACGCTGTCAAAGAAAGATGTGCAAGACACCTTATTTCATTAATATTGCATAATGCGTTGCCATGGCAACAGCAAATTGTTAAAAATCTTGCAAAATGTTGTGGATCAAACTAACTCTATCACTTTTTGAGCAATTCACCCCAAATTTGGCATGTGGGACAACTATCAAATAAAAATGTGCATGACACCTTTTTCGTTAGTTATACATGTGTTTCCATGGCAACGGCCAATTTTTAAGAAATCTTACAAAATGTTGCTCTTTGAGCACTGGCTTGAAATAATTTCTTACATGACTGTGACCACTATAGTACATAGATGTGCAAATTTAATCTTTCGTCATTGTTGAAAAATGTGTTGCCATGTAACATTTTTTTTCACTAAGAAGAAAACAGAAATATTTTGGATTCAGTTAATAGCTCCCTCAGTCTTTGAGCATATGGCTTGAAACTAAATCTGTCGTCATTGTTGAACAATATGTTGCCATAGTAACATCATATTTTAATTGAAAATCCTACAGAAATACTATGGATACAGTTAACTCCCACACTCTTTGAGCACTTAGCCAGAAATTTGGCACATGTGACCGTTATAGCACGAAGATGTGCAAACTTCATCTTTCGTCATTGTTGAACAATGTGTTACCATGGTAACAGTATATTTTGAATGAAAATCATACAAAATTGTGGTTCAGCTAATTCTTTCTGTTTTTGAGCATTTGGCTTCAAATTTGGCACATATGATCACGGTATAACCTAGATGTGCAAAATTTGTTTTTCGTTGCTGTTGAAAAATGTGTTGTCATGGTAACTGCATATTTTGAAAGAAATTATGCAATGATATGAATTCAGCTAACTCCCTCAGGTTTTGGGTATTTAACTTGAAATTTGGCACATGTGACAGCTGTGATATGTACAGTAGTTGTGCAAACTTCTTTTTTTTTGTTATGTCAAACATTGTGTTGCCATGGTAACATTTTCCAATGAAAATCATAGGAATTGCCAATTTACTTATTACTTCGTCAGGTTTTGAGCTCTTGACTTGAATATGGCACATATGACTATCTTTGAGCAAAACAGATATTTGTTCAATGTTAAACAATCCATTGCCATGGTTTCTGTTTTTTTTTTTTTTCAATAACAAGCATACAATCTCTAAAGTTATTGCTGGTTCAGCTAACTCCCTCAGTGTTAGGTGGGGGTATTCACATAGAGTGATAGTTCTAGTTTTCATTGCAACTGATTTACAAATCATCGGCGTAAATTACGTCGATGAAGGGCAACTTCTCAATCAAGTTCTACTATGTTTGAAAATTCCCATTGTTCATAATCTATTATGATAGATTTTCATTGATTTTTTTGGTTTCTTGTTTCTTCGTCAAATTTACATAACATTCGTATTTCTTTCCACCCTCGTATTGTACGGCATATAGCTGGAATCTATTTGTCACATTAACAGGACTAGAGAGCCACTCTTCTCGCCTCTTGCGTTAGAGGCCTATGCCAAAAGTATCTGCACAATGCCAAACCTTCAGAGTCTGGATCTAAGGAATTACAACACTAAAGACAATTTCTATCTCGCCTTCGCCGAATCAGCATCAGGAGCAAAGGTATCTTACATGTTAATGTCGTAGAGTGGACCGATGAGTATAGAATTCGCCATAAAAGCACTAGGACATTAGACTTTCGGGGGGGGGGGAGCAGGTGATTCCCATCAAATGAAAAATTCGTAAAGCGTCCCATTTGAATTCAGGAAAGGGAAACAAAAGATAAAATGTTGATAACGGGGAAGTAATCTGTAGATATACTGCTGTGAAAAATTAATGCACTGAAATAGGCCATCAAGTTGAAGGGAAATTTTTCTATTTTTTTCTCAGTAAAATGGTATCATGGCCGTTCAGAAAGTAACACGGGATGAGGTAATAATGGCGTGACCCAAAATAACCTGAGAAAATAGGGTGGAAAGCCACAATGAGCTAAAATGTAGGGCCTATACATGTATCTTTCTTACTATTATTATGTATAGGTTCAGTTACCATTTCTTGTTTGGGATAGAGAAGGATTTCAAAATACATGTAGTAATATGCGGCTCAAAGGCCTTCATCAAAATATCAATTAAGAGTCAAGTTTACATAACAATATAGAAACGGAGGCATCCCCTTTGGGTGTGACATTCATGCCGCCTTGTCATGTCAAAGAAATAAAATGTAGCGTGTTGAGCAGAACGCAGCACCCAAACGCTTAATGTAGAGGGCAACTGTGACCTATGTTCATGTAATCTTAAAACATCTTATTCTGAACGTTAAACATACACACACACACACACACAAACACACATGCACATGCACACACTTACAATCAAACAACTATCCTTATTGTAATGATTGATTACAAATGAATATCGTTTTCATGTTAAACACGTCATGATATTGCTGGATATACGTGGCATTAATTGTTGTCCCCAATTGCTAATATTTGCCCACCATTATACAATGGAAATGGATAACTGTGCATCTTACGAACATGAGGTGGCGACACATAATGCTGTAACCCGGGGTATGACAGTACTCCGGGTTACTGCGATATGCATAATCATATGAGGAGCATGGCAGACTAAGCTAAATACCGAGAAATGATACTTTAACCATAAAATTCACGCCACAGGTACATCACATAAAAATGTCGGTCATTTCATATTGGTTAAATCCGACAAGGTTAAAGGCCAAAATCTCAATAGACTTTACCCGATAGGCATTTTATTCGGTATTGTGGCTTACTTTCAATATGTTTCCCTACCTAGTTTTTTTTTTGTTTCTGTTTGTGTGTGTGTGTTTTTTTTTTATCCGAGAATAAGAAATGGTTCGTATATTCCTTTTTAGTTTGTAGCGTTATTCCCGAGACTTGTAAATCTATAAAATGAGATAACGTTCATTAATCCCAAGGTTTTTGCATGTTACGTCACTTTTGACATTGATATGCTGTACTAAAAGCCTATGTTTAATTTTTTGGATCCCACATCCTACAAGCTTTGCTTTTTAATGGGTTCCTCATATTACACGTCAATTATACGTTCTTATACATTTGTGAAATTTTGGTTCAAACTGACCATTGTGTTAAAAACATTTCTTTTTCAAAATCAAATGGAATATAAAACTTGTATGAAATGTGGAATATGGAACTTGAATTAAAAAAAAAAAAATGGTAGGCTAATTCGACAAATGAAATACGATTTGTCATTCCGAAGACTCGTTAGACCGAAAATGGAATGAAGGTGTATAACTAGTCACTGATTTTTTTTTTTTTTTTTTTTTTTTTTTTTAGTGGATTGACTTTCACAATGAAAAATTAAGTAGGGAGTCAAGAATCAAGCTTCACCGTCTTCTCAAGGTTTTTATTTCTTTCCACCTTATAGTCTCCCCATAAATTTGGTTTTATCTTTCCTCCTTCAACACAAACTTTGCTGCATAGCTGGAATCATTAAGACTCTCTGAAGGACCTTACTCGCCAGAAGCATCAGAGGCCTTTGCCAAGAGTATTTGCACCATGCCAAACCTTTTGACTCTGGAGCTGGGACATTTTTGCCTTTCAGACGATTTTGTTGCCACTCTCACCGCATTTGCTTCAGGAGCAAGGGTATTATTTATTCGTTTGCTTGTTTGTTTGTTTGTTTGTTTGTTTTGTCCAGTATAGCATCTAACAATGGACCAGAGTTGAAATTTTCGTGTTATCTGATTTTCAATGTATTGCCTGTACTTCAAAAAAGTCAGTAGTTGAAGCAGCAGCTTAAGTGCTCCGTTGACAGAACGGCATGGAATGTTGAATTTTTATCTGTTACAATAAAGCAAAATTTAATGTTTAGATGGGAATCTCGTATGAAAGTCGATTTGCGCAAAACGTGCAAGCCTCACAATTATACATTCCACCAACCTTTTATGCTGCATAGCTGGAATCTATTCGTCACAATGGAGTATCAATCATCCCGGTTTCAGCATCACAGTCCCACATGTATGCCAAAAGTATCTGCACCATGCCAAACCTTCAGAGTGTGGAGATAAATGATGTCCACATCGAAGACGATTTCTTTCTCGCCCTCGCCGCATCAGCATCAGGAGCAAGGGTATCGTATAGGCCTATTATATTTGTGTTCTTCTTTAAATAAGGTGCATGGTCCCGGTGTTTTAGTCAAATGCGTACGCGGGCGCACGGTGCAAGTTTCCTATAGATACCTACGCTATCAACTCCTCTTTAGCGCTTACGCTTTGGCCCACTTCCCCGAGTCCGAAGAAGTCCGATTCACTGTAGTCAGTGGTCCGATCACAGTTCGGCTCATGATTCGGCTGAGGGGGATGACAGCTTTTAACGCAAACTTCTTTTGTGATGTCATAATAACAAGCACATATGCACGCACCCTGGCATTACTGCAGACTGCGCGATGCGCAGAGAAGACAGCGAAGACAACGTTACTAAGCAACACCTACGCACTTTATGACAGCTCAACTTCGGTAATTTTCGTATCAATGCTGACGGTGATCCGCAGTATCATCAACAGCGCCCTCTACACTACCGGGACTATGCACCTTTAATGTATATAATATCTTGGAGTGGGCTTAAAAGAGAAGACGCTACACAAGCTCCAAAAGCTAATGTATCCTGCATGTTTTTTTTTCTGCATTTCCGAATAAATTTCAATACAATTGATTCCACATCTCTTAAAAATGCACATATGACATATGTTTATGTATATATATATATATATATATATGAAGAGCTTGTTCGCAAAAACCGATAAGTCCATTTTTAAAGATTTTGAGGTACGGTCTCTGTTATAAAGTACAAAATAATACCTTTTAAATGATATATTGGTCACTACATATAAAGGTACATTTTTGAAGTTATGGTCAAAAGAAGGAAACATTTTTTCTTATTATTCTCTTTATTTTTCTTGACCTTTAATCGCAAATATCTCCATTTGGCAAATATGGACTTATCGGTTTTTGCGAACAAACGGTTCATATATATATAATGTTTGTATATATATATATGTATATGTATATATATATATATATGTTTGTGTTTGCTCGAAATTATTAGATTTGCTCATTGTCGTTTCTGGGCCGATTTTGCTTCTGATTGCTCTTATTTATGGAGATAGGTAAGGGCTCTGAAACTTCGACACAGAAATTATTCATTAATCCTGGAAATGTATGGGATTTTTTTTTCCAGAATTGAAATAAACGAAACTGTTACTTATCCTACATAGAACAGCTGATTTTGATTCTGCCTGTTTTGTCTGAATAGATCTTGGCAGGGTCTACCAAAGTTTAATAAAGAATTCGAAAATTTATAGATTATGCAAATTTATGCAGGTTTTTTTTTTCAAAAATAAGCGCAAATGTTACTTATACATTTAACAGTGGATTTTTATTCCCCTTGTTGTATCTGATGGGACTACCAAACCTGAACACAGAATTCTGCAGATCATTTGTTATGCACATTAATGCAAATGTATGCACCTTTTTTTCTTTTTTCAGTTTTTTTTTTTAAACCAGAAATGCTACATTGAACAGTGCATTTTGATTCTCCTTGTTTAATCTGATGGGGCTTCATTGGGACAACCAGAGTTAAATACAGATTCTGAAATTCTTTAATATTATGCAAATTTATGCATTTAACAAATTAAACAAATGTTTCTTCGACTTTTTACCCCCCCCCCCCATCTGTTACTAGCGATTACACTCTAGCAGTGTCCCTGTAACAAGCCTGTCGACGCTTCATTCTACATAAACTATATAGAGATTTCACAGAATTATTTATACCCACGCCCTAGTACGCGTACGATTCAATTTATTTCGATTCAAATTTATTTTTAATTTTTTTTTCCAACAAAACATAATGCATAATAGGTCTGGAATTACATCATAAGCATAAACATTTGACTTTGCAAAAGATAGATGATACAGATAAACAAAGGAATGCATGCTGGCAAAAAAAAAAAACAGTACAAAGTTATCCTTCAGTTGAGAAAAAAAAAGATTGAGAGGTCCACTAAAAAGCAGGCTTGTATGTTTTGAACCACTAAAAACAATGAAAAAAAAACCTCATGAATTACTTAATGTAAAATAAGGTCCCTTACCCTCTTTCGCTAGGAGAACCCCCCCCCCCCCCCGCAAACATTCGCACAAATTTTGGTCCTTTTCCCGAAAGGATGATTCCTGGCAATTTTGGTTGAAATTTGCCCATTGCTTCTGAGGAAGATGGAAATGTGATTCTCTTCATGATTTTACTAGCAGTGAGTTCTTACAAAGTCAGTACTTCAACGAACTATGTTCATTATTTTTATGATCACTAGATCCAGCGATTGGAACTGTACGGAGTTCCAATGTCATCAAGTATTCTTCATTCTGTTTTACATCTACCATGCCTGAATTCCCTTACTGTACAACAGGTTAAGAATGTGGTAAGTTCGAAAAAGAAAAAAAAAGGTAAGAAGAAATTAGGCTTGTTTTGAGACCTTGGGATCCTTCCGTATTGAGATGACTTTTATTAAATATTCAATAACAGTTTTAATTAAGCATTCAAAAATAATCACATATACATATCACATAATATGGGGAGCAGTATTTTCACTCCCACGAGAACTGTGTATAAGACCAAGAATGGAAACATGTTCATTTGACTCTATTTTATTGTGCGTGTTTGTTTGTTTGTTTGGGTTTTTTTTTCTTTGTGTGTTCTTTTAAAGCATGAACAAATATAGTAAAATAGTAAATTCAAGATGTATTGAAGTAATATTCCAACGTTCGTCAACATGTAGTAATTATGCAACATGTAGGCCTACTTACCTAATCTAAATTTCGCTCAATTATATATTTATCGACTCTTTGTAAGCATACACTTATGCCAGCAAATTGATGGATGCACGTATATTCGCTGTCCCTCATGCTAACCCAACAACAGTGGTAGGTGTACTGCTTATTTGGAAAACGATCCAAGAGAGTGTTGTTTTATTTGGGACCGTGCATCACAGAATCAACACAAAGTCGCAACCAGAAAATTATTATGGAAAGAATGTTTGAAGCAGTCTTTCTCCAACGAAGTCGTGCCGGAGGCATTATGTTTTCGGGCTGTCCGTCCATCCGTCCATCCGTCCGTCCTTCCGTCCGTCCGTAATTAATTTTGTGGATAGCGTAACTGAAAAAAATAGAAAAGAATGAAAACAACAACATTTCAGGTATCCTAATGAAACCTGACATGTGTATGTATGACTGGGCACAGTTGTGCCTGTCAACTTTTAGGCGTACATTCTTAAGGCGAAAGTTCAAACGGTCAATGTCAAATGCTCAAAAATCGAACTATTTACCCAATATCCACGCCATTAAAGGTCAAAGGTCAAAGATCAATGCAAAAGGTAGAAATTTCATTTTTTTTTCCATATCTTGTAAATGGTTCACGGTATCTTGATGGAACTTAGTATTAATATGCATGTACTGGCTGACAGTGATTATCTAGAAAATTTGGGATCATGAGGTCACAGGTAAGGAGCAAAGATCAAGGTCAAGAACTCAAAATGTCACTTCCCTTATGTTTATGCAATGCCTGCAGGACTTTTTTTAAACTTTATATAATGTACATGTATTGCCCAATAGAGATTCTTTTGGAAGTTAGTTGCCAAAAGGTAAAAGTTCAAGAGGTCAAAGGTCAAGTAAAAGGGCTAAATTTCTTCCACCGTATCTCGAAAGTGATTCATGGTGTCGTAATGAAACTTAATACATATTTATGCATGTTCTACCTGACAGTGATTCTCTTGGGTACTTTAGGGTCATAGAGTCAAAGGTCATAGGTCAAAGGCCAGGTGTAAATGCTAATATTTTACCAGTTAATACTGAAATTACAAATTTTTTCCATGTCTTGACTAGACATTAATCAATGCATAAACGTATAAAAGGGTCAAAAGTCAAGTACAAATCGTCATACTGCCAAATACCTACATATATACACTTTCAGACAATATAGCCATTCATCAAATTTAACCTAGCTCGAGGAAAGTGAACATTCAGCACATTTGTGACCAATTTGTTATTTTAGTATTTACAATCATGTGAAACTGTCATCACACATTATCAAGACCTGGTACAGTGTACTATAGACCTATTCGGAGAGCCATGCATTATGGTGGAGCCATACCTGCCAGTCGCCATAACACATTTATAGTATCTTCTTGCGGAATAATGTGATCGGGTATGTCTTAGAGACCTTTTCTAATCACTTGAAAATCCTTTTGCGCACTTTTCATTTTCAACTCTAATAACTTTTGAAAGGATAATGCTACTGTTTTGAAAGTTGGCACTATTCATAAACACAATTTTAATAGAGCATGTTGAATTTCAGTTTAATCTGATTCCTTCTTTGATGTTGCTACAGTAATTTACATCGTGTGCGTGTGTGTGTGTGTGTGTGTGTCCACTTCATCGCACACCTAGCAAAGCATCAGAAAGATGAAGCACTTGAAAAGACCATGTATTTCACAGCTTGTTTTCTCAGTTCACAATTTTCCAGAGAATGTGTTTTTTTCTCCAATATTTTGATAGGTCAGAAGCATCAATTTCAATGAGTCATATTTCGCATTAAAGCTTATAGAGTCTGTTCTTTCAGAACTTGCCCTTAAGGGAAAATTTGAAGAGTTTGTTTGCAAAAACCGATAAGTCCATATTTGCCAAATGGAGATATTTGCGATTAAAGGTCAAGAACAATAAAGAGAATAATAAGAAAACTTTTGCTTCTTTTGACCATAACTTCAAAAATATACCTTTATATGTAGTGACCAATATATCTCAAAGGTATTATTTTGCACTTAATGACAGAGATCGTACTTCAAAATCTTCAAAAATGGACTTATCGGTTTTTGCAAACAAACCCTTCATTTATTTCTGGCGACTTTTGGTTGTTGTTGTTTTTTTGTGATACGTGGCCACATTATTTTTTTTTTGTAAGCTGTTTTTCTTTATTATAAGAAAAGTGGTCAACAAGAAGAAGTTGCACCATTGCCAAGCAAGGCAGCAGTCAGCTTTGATGCAGCAGTGAAATGTATGTGCGCCTTGCTACATAATGTATTCAATATTGCTGAAACACTTTTTAGATTATACTGCATGTGCTGAATTCAAGTGCGAGACTTTGTGACAAATCTGTGTCTTACTCTCTCTCTCTCTCTCTCTCTCCTTGACCTTTAATCTCCTTTCTCTACATCTTCTAAAAATGCTGTTCCCCTTTCCATTTTCACTCATCACCATTTCCCCCTAAAAATGTTGTAGTTTGTTTAATATCAATTCAGATCTTAGCCTAATCGATTTATGTAGTGCAGCAGATAATGATATTTAGTTTGCTTTGATATATGGCCTACAGTAGAATGAAAATGTGAATACATGAAATTGTCATTCAATGTATATCCCTTGGGTATCTTTGATTCAATGAGATTTCTTTCGATGTTGAAACCATAATCTTTTTCAATGCATAATCTGGTCTTCAGCTTCCCACGTCAGGGCAGAGAAACAACACAGAGGAAGCTGAAAATGAGGTTTGTTCCAGAGATTTTCACCCACTTGTTAAAAAAGAAAAGAAAATCATTTTACCTTTTTCAGTCTGCCTTGTCAAAGATCAGGGAAAGAAATGTGTTCACATTTCTTTTCTTCAGTTGATTAATTGCAAATGCAATATGTTTTCATCAGCAGTGAGGAAGAAAAGAAAGAGCTTTCTATGTTTTATAATAACTGGCAATGGTGTAAATAGGGGCAGCAGTATATGAGCACAACGGGAAATTTGTCATTATTCTCTTATTGAAAATTGTATGTGAATCCTAACGTTTAGTTCAGTTTAGTTTAGCTTAGTTTAGTTCTGTTTTGTTTTTTGTTTGTTGAGTTTGTTTAATTTTTTTTTTTGCTATTTTTAAACATAAATGGCGATTTCGTTCATGGTTATTTTAGAAAATTGGTCTGAGATTCCCTGCAGGGAAGCGGAAAGAGTCGGATGATGTGGTATCATCACTTTCCTCTAATTTGACTGTAACAAAAAGCAAAATCCTGTTTGAAGTAGTACACTTTAAATTTTATTTCAGAAAACCACTTTAAATTCTATTCAAGAAAATTAGCGTTAGCAAAAAAAAAAAAAAATGTATTTTCAACTCCAACAACATATCTACTTGGGGGGGGGGGGGAGGATACTCTTGTATTTTGAATAATATAATTTGGTGGCAGTCATTAATAGGATTTCCTTATTGACTGAGAAATACCTCCAGTTTAATCCGATTATCGCCTTATTGTGGCTGCTTCGAAGGTTTATATCCTCTTTTGTTTTTGTTTTTGTTCTTGTTTTCTGGGTTGTTGTTGTTGTTGTTTTAAGGCATTATACAGAGGGCCGCTGGGTGAGACAAAGCATTTAAATAGACCCTAGAATTTAAAGCATCCTATCTCAGTAAACTTATTTTAAGTGTGTGCACTTTCTTTCAATTTTTTTAGATAGGTTAGAAGAGTCCATTGTGATAAGTATGCCATTTTAAAGCTTAGTAGAGTCGGCTCTATATGGAACTTTTCCTGAACTCAAAATCCATGTTTGACGTCTTTAAGTAGGATCAGTGAAGCACATCAACACGCACACACTATGTCGTCGAGGTTCTATTTATAATTTGCACGAAATTGACAACAAATTTTGTGACTGCAAACGAATGAGAAAGAACACGTTTTTCCAAAAAAGCTTTCATTTCGTTACACGTTCTGCGATAGGAATGCGGTGAATTTGAACACGTTTTGTTTTTTGTTTTGTTTTTGTTTCGTTCTTTTGTGTTTACTTTCTGCAGAACGGTTTTGTGAAGAGTCACATCGAACATCTTGGTGTAGACTTGGAATCCCTCCTACTTCTTTGGCAGTTGAATGTGGCCTCACTGTGCCCTAATGTGAAGAAGATCACTGTTTCAGTAAAAACTGAACAGCCTACTTCTATCTTGGACGTGCCCAAGGCGTGGCCACTCTATTCTCACGATGTGGAGCTCAACGTACAAGGTGTCGCATGGACATTTATGAATGATGATCTACTACAACAATATTTACTTGCGCCATCTACAGTAATCAGAGTCTCTGTAACTAATGAACATCTGAGGAATGAAGGAGCCGAATATTTTATCAAATATGTGAGCTCATACCGCCACCTCAGGGATATTTTGTGAGTATTACATGAATACCAGATTCCTAGCGTTATATTCAATTTTTACGAAATGATATAATGTAATAGAATAATGTTGCGGTAGTCAATAAGTCCTCTAACTAACTGACTGCAAGAAATATCAGTGTGTATGATCGAAACAGCTCAGTTCGCATTTCATATCTTTGATCTCTGAATCTTGCAAACAATGCAAAGACATTCGAATTTGGGTTAATCGATCGGGGAAGCAGCAAGGGAAGAGAATGATATAAAAGTTAAAAAATCACATCGGCGCAGCGGCATAGTGAAGCAAGTGTTAAACTTCGTCTAAAACACCAATTTGGCAAACATGTAGACTAACACATTCTCAGCAGGTTTTGATATCGAATCCCTCAAAATGGCGACGTCTTATTCCGTTACCATCCAAAACAAATTAAGAACAGACAAACAACAAGACAAGTTTCTAATTATAACACTTTAAATTCTACGAAAAGTGACTACATGTGCCATTACTTCTTCAGTTAAAGTTTGTATCGTAATTGTGCTCTGATTTTCTCCCGTTGTCATAATACCGAAAAATAAAATGAAATAGATTGAATAATTTCAAATGAGGTAATACCGAAACTAAATGAATATGACCAAATTAAGATATTTAAATTCTAATTCAAACGCAATTAAAGTCATCTTCTCAAATCTTGTCCCGTCGTCACGAAAACTTGTAATTTATTGATCATGTGTGATCCAAGTCCATTTCCATTGATGCTCACCCAGGTCTCTCTCTCTCTTGCCCTTTCTCTCCATCTTTGTAAGCAGATACCACATGGCCATATACTTTCCTCCTTGACTTTGTCCGTTTCATCCAGGGAAATTGTCATCTTTTACAACTTGAATACTGCCTCACTATTTGACTTACAAACTATTTCAGCTCAGCCAATGCCTTTGTTCTTTATGTATCTCAACATTTGACGTCTGAGGTTGTTCTTGCTTCGATTGAAATAGAAAAATCTCACTTTGGCAGAGGTGCACCATATATGACATCCCCCTTAACGGTTCCATGAATCCTATGCTTCTGTTGCTGGCTACTGTTTGCCTCTTTGGACCGGTTTCATGCATACCGCCGCGTCGAGTACTGGACTGTGCGCCATGGCCCTGTTGCACTGTCAACCATGTTTAACCCACAAATGCAGAAACGCCTACTAATGCAGAAATACATCGCTCACAAATGTAAAAATCGCCTACAGATGTAGAAAATGGCCTAGACATGTAGACAATTTCAAGCACTATGTAGAAACAAACAGCGCAATTTAATGTAGAAACGCCCACTAATGCAGTAACACATTTGATACATCAACCATAAATGTACAAAATCTCTACATTTGATGTTGACGTATTGCTGCATCAAATTTTGTGACCGTTTATGTAGATCGTTGTTTCGGTTGTAGTAGCCTACGTGTATACGGCGAGTTCATTTTTCTTTGTTTGAAGATTTGTCTTCTTCTTCTCTTTTTGTGGGGGGGGGGGGGGAGGGGGGAGGTGAGGTGAGTTCCTGAACACGAATCCGATCAACACTAAAACAAAGCTTCAAATATTGCTCCTAGCTTATAGAAACCAGTCTATGAAGTATTTTTATTGAAATTTTCTAGGACCCCCGACTTCTAGACCCGAAAAACTTTCTTCTTCTACGTTTATTTTTAATCAAATTTCTGATTGCCCTCTCTATAGCAAAGCAATACAGAGTTTATGAGTAAGAATCTGATGATAGGAAATATTCCCATCAACCTCTAGTGCAATCTTCAAAGAGAGATTTCAACATTTGATGTGAAACACTTCTTCCATGCATACATTGAATCACAAAACTCTACATTTGTGAGCGCTGTCCAATTCCTACAATTAAGGGCGATGTTCTACATTTTATGGTTGATGTATTCCTCCACTAGTGTGCGTTTCTACACTTGTGGGTTCAACACCTTCCAGTACAGGCAGGGATGATGATGTGGCATGTGACGAGCTCGCAGTGCTTGTGTTCATCTGCAGGTCTGGGTTCTCGATCGTCGATGATTAAAGGGATTGTACAGTTTTGGTGGAGATGAGAATTTGGTTTTTAACTTTTTGTGAGATAACAAGAAAACACTTATAATTTGTATAGTACAGAACATACCATTTTAAGAGGAATTCAAAGTTTATTTGACGAAGATCGGGTTTGGAATGACTGAAACATCAAAAAACAAAGTAAAACAAAGTGATGGTAATAAAGTGTGGGTCCCACACTTTATTAGAATCGCTCTTTTTTGATATCTCAGCCATTTCAAAACCAATTTTCATCAAATAAACGTTGAATTCCTCATAGAATTACATGCTCTTTCACATTTTATAAGAGGTTTCTCATTATCTCACCAAAAAATGTTAGAAACCTGAAATTAGGTCTCAACCATAACTGTACAATCCCTTTAATCAGTCTTTTCCAAAGAAGTTCTCCTCCCATTATTCTTTACTAGTTCGGCGCAAGAGGGAGAATGTTGTTGTGTTGTTTTTTTTTCACAAAAGTTTTCTCCCTCCCCCCACCCCCCTCCCGCCCCGGCCTACCGAATAGCCTCATCACGCAGTGTGCTCTGGCAGAGACCCCTATTGCCGTCACTCTCTCCTCAAGCTCAGTCGGTCTCTATAGGGTGGTTCTTCGCCACAAAATGTGTTTCTATGCCCATCTGGTCAAGCTCAATCATTGCTACAACAATTATCGGCTGCCTGCTCGCTCCTGTTGGCTTTACGCTTGTTCTTCAGTTATTATTTCTTTATCATTCGTGAGAATTACTTTTGCTTTTACAGTGTCATCAGGGCTGAATACTCCTGCAACACATTCCGCTCTCATTGCCCTGTTTCAACGTTTTGTAGGTGGTTTTGAATTAAACATGACAGTTAGGAACCTAATGACTGGTTCAGATGTATTCTGGCCTTCACCAGCATCTAGAGGAGTGTCAGCATCATCCATGATGACAGACTCTTCACTACCTGCCGTAGCCGTAGTTTGATATAGCATAAGACCTCCAACATATCAAAGTCGAAGTACGTGGGGCCAATGTCTGTTTGTCACACGCTACGAAACTCCGATAGGTCCTACAGTACTCACTTCACTATGACACTTCTCCAGTTTATCAAGCTTTGAACTCCAACAGAAGGTCACCTTGGAGGTTCGAACAGATCAATGCTCGAGGAATATCCAAATAACTGAATTTTCGGTATTACCGAGGAGATCAACTTTCCGACGATGATGGTGTACATGGTTTATAAACAACTAGATCTATAATTAATTTACATTTGCAACTTCACTTTTTTCTGTACATGATCTTTGAAATGAATTGATGGAGGAAGCTGTTCTGATTGAATAATTTAGTTTATTCCATTCAAATATGCAATATACAATGAGAAAATGTGGACATGCACCTTACAGCCGTTTGAAAATGCACATGATTTCTTTTTCACTAATTGCCATATTCAAACCAATGAATAAATGATGTTTATCTATACCTCGATGAAAGGGAATTTGTTTACCAGTTGCTTGTTATCACGGTATAATTCAGGCTGATCAGATGTGATACTTCAGAGGAACTGGACCCTTTTGTTGCAGCAGTCAACGCAGAAGGGAAGCTCCATGTTTCTGTCAAGCACGGAAAACCAGGTATGCATGCGAGTTACAGAGTATCATGACAAATTTGATTCAGTACGACCTGTATTTATCATACCGGAAACATTTTGCCTTCACTATAACTGACAAGTGCCCATTTTAGCAATAGAACTATAATTCACACCCCTGTTCACGTGTATGGATGTCTGTATGCGTGTCTGAGCTTGCGTGGACAATTGTGTGTACTTGGTTGTGCCGTTTGGTATGTAACTGAAAATAGAAAAAGCATGCAAACTTCTATACACATATGACCGCGCATCACTAAACCAACACAATTTCGCATCCCTTGGTTATACCTGAGGACTCAAAAAGATGAAACGGCTCAACCAAGACAATCTTGGGTTGTTCATATTTTGTGAAAGAGATATCCTTCATTATCCCAAAGTTTGGGATCATAAAGTAAATGAGAAAGTGTGTTTTTAGCAGGTTTTCTACAACCCACATATTTTTTATGAAATAGTGAGATCTGGTATGTCATAGAAGCCCATTTTTTTCTTTGCACACTCTCGCTTTCAACTCTAATAACTTTTGAAAAGATACTGCTACTGCGTTAAAGCTTGGCATCAGTCTTAAACAGAATGTATTAGAGAGCATGCTAAATTACAGCTTAATCCGATAATCCTTTTATTGTTGCTGCTTCTGGTGGTTTACATCTTGCTTTTCGTCCCATTCACCGCACATCTAGCATGGTTTGGTAAAGATTAGGGGCTTAAATAGACTATGTATCTCAGAGCCTCTTTTCTCAGTTCACATTTTCCAGACTCTGTACTTTCTTTCCTATATGAAGATAGGTTAGGAAAGTATTTTGACTTGAGTTTTACATCATTCTAAAGTGTGCTCTTTCAGAATCTGCCCCTAAATAATATTTTTTTTTTTAATCCTGCTTTGTGATGCAGGGTCACGTATAATGTAACCGGATGAATGTATAAACCAAAAGGGAAATGACTATTTGTAGCTGCCAAATACTTACAGTATAAGCAGATGAGTGTAATTTTTCGCAAGAACTCTAACTTTCAAATGGACACTGGACACAGGAAGTGCAATGTTGATATAGAAGATTTGTTTTTCCTTTCTAATGGTGGAAAGGAATTCATGGGGAAGAGCCCAATCAAATAGAACAACGAGTTTTGGTCAGTAACTGGAATATTTGTGTCCATCCTCTATGAAATCGGTGTGTGTGTGTGTGTGTATGTGTGTGTGTGTGTATTTTCTCTCGCAGAGCGGTGTGAATCCGGAGGTTTTCTTCATCCTATTCAATGCTTATGCCCATTTATGGAAATAGTCAATGAAGCATCCACGTGATGTATTTATCTGTAGAAATTTGCCCTATTTTGTCACGTCACGGAAAAAAAATATGCACAAACGATTATTGATTAATGCTTTGTGTCCTTGATTCAATTTGATTTGATTTATTTCTGCTTAATTCCGCTACGTCAGATATAATAATTATGTACAATTCATTTATGACAAACAGTATATCGACACATAGTTTTTAGTACAATTATGCAAGACAAATACAAACAGCTTAGGGTACTTTATAAACAGAATGGTCTCCAAAATAAGCCGAGGCTTGACGGTATGGAGACTCTATGCTTAGCTACTCTGGATAGAATAGGGTATAGAGAGAGTGAGAGACAGGGGAGGGTAGGGGGAAAAGGGAAAATTACGATCAAATACCGTTTGCTGTATCAGTGTTCAGTTAACATATCTTTTTTTTTACTACAAACCAAATACAAATTTAAGTGAGAATGATGAACATGCCAGAGATTGTTGTTGAAATGAAATACGATTATATTCCAGTCACAGATATGACTTACTGTGATAAATTGGCGATTTAAAACAGCTGTAGCAAAATGGGTGGAGGGAATCTTAAAGTGTAATTGTCACTTGTTATAGATTTGAGTGTTGTTCGCCGCTTGTATCATTCATGATCATTTTTATGTATCTTTCTTCTTTTTAACCATAGAAAATCGAGATTTTTATGACTTCTGAAGATCTTTCACGAAGTGTTGCCATGGTCAGAGCTGTACAGGACAGATATTCAATGTGTACATCCATCGATGATATCCAGCCATGACATTTCTAAGTTCGATGCCGGCCAGGATCTGATCATGATAGATATAGATTTCATGTATGTTGATTGTATCGTAAGTTATGAAAATATTTTACGAACATCATGGTTCGTTACCTCAATAATGTATGACAGTTTTCTCACTCTTTGTCTTAATATCCACAGATGATTGGCACTTTTTCAGATGAGACACTATTTTGTTAAGGATTGTCAGTAGTCATAGAGTTTTGTTTTTAAATAGTGTTTTGTGTTTTTTCGAGGAGGGGGAATAATCACTTTAAGCAATTAATACACCCGAAATTGTCATGTGTTGCGTGTGGTGATTTAATATTACATAATTCTGTGAACCAAGAACAGATTAAGACTCTCTGGTGGATGTTGAATATGGTACCACAATGCCACCTCTGAGCGTGCTTATGAAGCATAGTTAACCTCCGACTTATGGAACTTACGGGAACAGTTTCAGTTATTGTTTTATTGGAAATCTAAGCAAAATCGTGGTCTTTGATAATAGGCCAGTGCATTTTACCGTCCAGATTTATTTTCATCTTCTAAACTTACATAATGATTTCAGATACTTAAAATCACCATGTTTAGTAATCTCATATCTATCAATGGGTATATAGGGAAAAAAATTGCTAGGATCTGACATCAACGTAGCTGCTATTGATGAGGAAATTTGTTCCCAAATATTTTGTCTTTGGACATATCCAAACATCTATCAAATGGCATTAACAAATGTTACATTCAGTACTAGTAGTAGGTAGGACTGGACTCAAGTTACACTGTAGTGTCAGAGTCTACCAAAATTCCACGCAAATATCAGATAGTGTTCATCCATCGCAAAATTGCGCCAAAATATTCAAGGTTCTCTCGAAAAAAAAAATGGAATGGAGTGGGGGATCTATATTTGAGTGTGCACGGATGACCAAAAATCTGTATTTACAATTTGACAGCGTATCACAGTTGGTTTGTGTAGACTTGGTGCAGCATCCGTAATCGCATTCAGACACCTTATTTTTGTTCTTTTTATTTTGTACGTAGTACATGTACGTATTATACAGTATAATTTATGCGTGTGATATACTAATACAAGCTGGTGCGTGAACACGCCACGTAGACCATATCGAACGGGCAAGACCGGACAGATTAACCTTATGCGCTCAAGTGCATGAACACTGTACCGCATACGCATATACGGTAAGCCTTATTCATGTATATTGGCGTGCAAGGCCAACACTCAGTATTATGCATGCCATAAAAGAAAAAAAAATCAAGCTCGAATCGTGAGAGCCTATGAAACAGTACTAAAAAAGCGCATGCAATGCACCCGCAATTTACTCTTGATGAGAGCTCTGCTTCGGCGATCTTGGTATCAATACTACTGGCGATCGGCAGTATCATCCAACAGCCCCCCCCCCCCCCCCCCCCACCGTAACTTCCGGATCTACGCACCTTTAAGTGGTTGTTAGGAATGAAATCTGTAAATTTTGAGCCATAGGTTCGTGTGAAATCATTTCAAATGTGGCATATGCTCTAGATGTAATTTCACATTATTTTACAATAGGTAAACAATATTGGTAAAGTGGAAGTGTATAGGGTAACGAGAATAGCGTGTTCATCCACATTACGTTGATGTGATGTATTTTGCACAATTTAAGCGTGGAAACGATCAGTACCAGTTACTGATACCTAAGCAAAAGTGAACTCGAGTTTGCTTTCTTTTTCACAAATTGTTATTACTGTACATTTTATATACATAGTAGTTATGCAAAGTATGTATTTTGTGAGTGTTTGATACCTCCTTGTAAAAAGTCTAGAATGTCGCAGCATAGGCTAGAATGCATGGATTTGTATTTTTTTAATGATTTTTTTGTGTAAATGCGTTTTTTTTTGTACTAGTGAGTTTATTGTAAGTTTAACCACTTCCCCTTAATCTAAAGTCTAGAGTGCCATGTGACACTCGAAAATGAAGATTTGTGGAATGTATGGCAACAGCCAGATTAATTGTAATCCAACTTGTTAGAGTAGGCCCTACTAACAACTTATGGGTCAGCCATCTTGAATAATAAGCTCTTAACGTCATCAAGTGGATTAGAATTGAATGGGAGACAATACAACAGAATAGAATAGATATATATGTATATGTATATGAATCTAGAAGTTATATTTGAGATAAAGTGGACTGATGCTAATTTTATCTGGTAAAAAAAAACAGGGTGAATAATGTTCTACCGATTCTTTAGATATTCTTTCATTTCATGCATATTCTGACTTTTTTAGATATGTGGAAATTATGTAGAAATGATACTTGCTCAAAATGCCACATTTTTTCTTTTTTTTTCACAAGAGCAGAACATAATGTTGACAATTCAATCTTAATCCGTTTTTGTGGTCATCATTTTGAAAGGAAGTTCGACCAACCCTGAAACCTCACTCTACATTAGTGGGTTGACTTTCTAATGCCATTCCTTTTTTTGTCCTTTTTTAATATTTAGTAAATATACCTCGAAGTGTTTGAGAAAGGGACAGTAATCTTTTCATAGGTTTACTAAGCAGTAAATTTGCACTAATTCATCTAATTCCTTCTACTCGACACCACCTTCCCAGCAACAACAACAACAGTCAGAGGCTGGAAGTTTAGTATGGGGGAAATCCAGGACAAATAAAACTTCGTCTAGAAAGAGAAGATGTATTGATATTGCACAACAATATGCAGATTATTAATTATGATTATGATTATTACAATTTGACATACAATATGTATCCCTGCATCACAAAACCGAGAAGCAATCACACTCCCTGATTTTGCATAAGGACTCAACATAGGTGAAACGAGTCAATCCGTATGGTCAATCATGAGCTTAACATTGTTTTTTTTTCTGAAAGAGTAATGCTTCCCTACATTATTCAAAAGTTGGGGATCATATTAAAAACATGAATGACTTTAAGCAGATTTTTGGAGCACATTTTCAAAGAATAGTGTGATTCGGTATGTCTTAGATGTCCCTGTTCATTTCTTAAAAACACTTTCCACATTCTTCGCTTTCAACCATAAGAACTTTTGAGAAGATGATGCTATACTGCTTTGAAAGTTGATATTTGTCACTGACAGAATAATGTTTAAAATGTACGTTCATTTTTAGTATAATCCCATAATTCCTATTGTTATGGAGTTTTACAAACAAATTTGTCCGTTTATTGAACAGAGCAGAGGTTGCGAAGTTGGCACGCCGTCGACTGAGTGGGTAGTTCCTCTTTTCTCAATACACACTTTTCAAGAGTGTGTGCTTACTTGCAGTAGGCTTACGCATGTTTTCTTCTTTTCCTTCTTTTTTTTTTTTTGGATGGGGCTGTTTTTGTTGTAAGGTAGGAGAGTATAGATTGGATCTGACCTTTGCATTGTTGCTGTCTTTGTGGTGCAGGGCACATAAAGGTGATCTATGTTTAAATTAAAATCATTTATGTATTTATGTTTTTGTCTGAGATACTGATTTATCTGGCTGATCTTTTATTTGAATCTGCTCAATCAGGAATAGTTCGATGTTTTATACTTTTGAATTAAGAATTTTTAAGAATTAAGAATTTGTAAGAAAGCTGTAAAAACAATGCTGCTCTCTGGATATCAATGATCTTATAACATCATTGTAATTGTATTGAATATGAAATACCATCGTGAAAATATCGCCGTTCTGAATTTATTGCGTAATGTTATGTAACCGACCATGGCCTGTAACTGTTCACCTGTTCCTCGGTGAGAAAATATTTTGCCATTGCATGCTTTACTATTTAGTGATCCAGGTGATCGAACTTTGTGTAAACCTCTAGCGAAAGCAGACAGACCTCTCCCTTCCTTTCTCCTTTCTTCTATACTATCTCTATGCAAGTCATTCCTCCCTCCTATTTTGTCTACATGTATTATGTGTGAGGGCTGCATGCAAATAAAACAATGCTTAAGCTGTAGACCTTCTGTATTATTCATTACATCGCTGATATGTTTTGTTTTACATTGTAAAGGCATTGAAGAACTTACTTTGTTAACAAGTATTGTTCATGTATATATATATATATATATATATATATATATTAATGCATAATTTGTTATATTGTCCGAGAATAAGAAACATCTGGGCAAGGACCAGTGACCTTATTTTTGAATGTTCAAGAAAAAACATTATCATAGATGAGAAAATCATAGTAATTGGGTATGTAATTTGTGAGAAAGATTATTTCCTTACCAACGCAATAATCAATTTCATGGAATATGCAATTTATAAGGTATATCTCATGGAAGAATACAGAAATCAGCGATTTACTGTATCCTTTATTGTAAAAGAATTCAAATATGAGTTTCTGTTATATTGTAATGATATCTCTAAAAAAAGAAGTATTGGAAAAATCGATGATAAAATCCGTTATATACAGAATTTTCATTTGATGTAAATTGAATTATGACTACAATTGTCTTATGCTTGTATTGACTTATGCATGATTCTGAATAATTGATTTGAATAAAGTCCCTCAAATTGAGGACAAAATATATATATATATATATATATTGCACCAAGAATGTATATAATACATATGTATGTATCTGCATGAGCAATGATATACTACAGGAACCAGTAAATCAATCAAATCCAATCACACCAAATTAGAAAATAAAAATGGTTTTCACCATTTTAATTTGTAAGTTTTTAAAGAAGAACTGTGTAAACATATGACAAATTAATTTTCTTACGCATAATGCCTAGCTATGCAAAGACCTAAGTTAAGTTATGTCGATGATAACCGTTCTTTTAGTTTAGGAGATTGGTATGTAACGATCGTCATTTTGGGGGTTATATTAATTAATTTTCATTTTTACTTGTATTTTTGGTGGGGTGGGGGGCTATACCGTGGATTGCGTAATGTAGACCGCTTAATACGTGTGAAATTTTCATTGCGTTGCACTTTTAGAGTTTATGAATTGTATGTCTCTTTTTTCTGCTGATCAAACAGATATGAACATAATGTTTTCCGAGTTCCAGTGTATATATGTTCACTGACACGCATGTAAAATTTCATTTTTTTTTTTTGGTCCATTCTGTTGGAGAAAAGTGAAAATAAAATTTGAATTTGAATTAACATAAATAAAACGGACGAGTGGTATTATCTTATACAGTATTGATATGATGCACGGGCATGAGGAAATATCTCCGCCATTTTTGCTGTATCATGTGCCGTCCTGAAGTTTAAATAAATGAAATAATATGAAAATGTTATATTACCAACACTCTTCTTCCCAGTATCATCATCTTATATATCATAATCGTGATCCTTTTCGCCGACACCTTACATTTTCACATTACTGATACCAACGTCTCTTCCGATGATTATTACAAAATGTTCTAGTTGATTATTCTCGCCCCAATAGAAATAGGCTATATTCCTGTGTAAAAATAATGATATCGTGTTGTGTGTGTGTGTGTGTGTGTGTGTGTATGTGTGTTTTTTTTTTCTGGGGGGTGGGGACGCATATCAATTATAGATATTAACATAATTATTATTAAGACATTACTGTAAACAGTATTATATTAACACATCAAGATGCTTTCAATCAACGAGAAAATATTCTAGGACAATTGTGATTGGCTGAATTGTGGTATCTGCCACCTCTTGATCCACGTTGTCGGTCTTCGTGGTGCACTCTTTATTGGGGGTCGACATAGTGAGGCCCGGGGGGGGGGGGGGGGGATGAACTTAGACGATGTTTTCCTTCCACATGAGGGAGCATTTGTATTCTCAGAATTGGTATGATATTATGATATGATGCACACTTTGGTGGAATATTTACAATTTTGTACTGAAAAAAAAGAGAAACTAAGCTGGGTGCAAGGAAGGAACGGAGGAGAGGGTTGAAAATAAGGAAGAAAGAAGACGCTGTATGACAACAAAACGCGAAGTGAGTGGAATATATGCGAAAAAAAGAGCGTTCATGAGAGAAAGAGAAATAAAAATGTTCGCTGCAGCAAGTATTACGCAGCGCTGCGTGGCACGTGACACGTATCATAATAACATGATTTATTTAATATTTTTAATGCAAAATATGATTTTTTTTTTTAATTTAGGCACATGTGTGTGTGCTTGTGTATGCATATTTCACTATGATATGTGTCACCCGGACAATGAAAGTTTTTGGTCTATTGATTTATTTATTTTCTTGTTTATATTTTCTTTTGTATGATATGCGTTTTCATGGTTACATAGACTGAAGTCGTATTTTTTTTTTTTGATGCTGAGAATAATATTAGTTATAACTGAAATTGATTATTGAATTGAAATTTTGCTTAAGAATGTTTAAGTTGTAGTTTAAGAATGTTAAGTTATAAAATTTGTTGTTGATTTGTCTCAATGGAGTGCATAAAGTAAAGTAATATATTTTGTGTAATAATTGGTATGAATTGTTTATCGTTAATGATGCTGTATATTTGTTATGTTAAGGTAATCGGAATTTGTTATTGTAAAAATATTCGTATAATGTATGTTGTTTGATGTAGTTGATATTTTTTTTATGAGATGCATTAGCCTTCGGGCTACTACTTTGAATGTTTGTTTAAATAAACCAATATCAAATCAAATCAAAGAAAATGTAGGGAATGTAAATGGCCGAATTTGTTATTATTCGTGACCTCTTTATTCAGGGTCGACATGAACGCCTTCAATGTGTTAATTTATGAGAGGTGACGAGAAGGGGCCAGGGAAGGAGCCTATGCATTTTCAGAATTAAAACTTAACGATATAATGCACACGTTTAGTGCAATATCTGAAAATTTTCAATCAAAAATTTGCACTCGTTTGGAACGAATTTCGCATCCCAGATACAGGCTCTATCAATAGTGCTACAAAAGAGAAAAGAAAATGTAAATACTAAATTCTATCCCCGGGAAAACAAAAATCTAAAGTCCCTCCCAAAGGTGTGATATATGGCCAAGAAAGTAGATACAAAAGAGGAAATGAGAGAAAGCGAGGAAGGGAGAAGGCCGCTTCAGTATTGCCTATCGATCAATTTCGTGGGACTTTAGATTCGAAAATTATTGTCATTTGTTGTTGTTTTTTTTCATTTTTAAGGCATAATGATATTTCTAATTCGATTTTTGAGATCTTAAACAAAACTGTACCGCTGTTTGCCCCCTCAACATAAAGAAAATGAGTGGAAGGCAGAATTCATTCCTCGTAGGGTCACGTATTGTACGCTCGCGATAATCCAACGGATCGCTTCCTGAAATCCCCGTTGAATCGCGAGAGTAGATCCTCAGATATACTATTGACGCGTCCATGACACGTTGCTCACTTGATAGGTAAGTTGTACGTGTTTACAACGTGCTTAACATACGGTTTCCATGCAAATCCCACGTTGTCGTACGGAAGGACGTACTAAAGGCCGTGTCACACCTTTCCGGGCAAGCTACGCGGGCTTGTTGCGAGTAGGGATTTTGCAGCACGCAGGAGCATTTTCCGCGGATGGAAAATAATGTTCGCGAGTTTTGCACTTGTGGTTTACCTGGTAGACACGTGCACGTGGTGCTTACCTTCTACTTGCGTGTATTCCACGTGACCTGCGTGAGAGCTTAGAAACCGATCCGCTTTCTGTTTCGAGCGACTTACTGGTACTTCGAAGTACCTGCGTTGGAGCTGCCTGCGAGGTGCTGCCGGTAAGGGTCTCCTACTGGTGTTCTGCGAGCGAACCCCGCGACCGTATCGGGGGAAGGTTTGCAGGTTAACTTGCGGGGAAATAAATTCGCCACCCGGAGCTGAGTTGTCACACAGGTCACACAGTATACCCGAAAGTAGAATTTAAGTAGAAATGCTTCCAGCAAGTAAAACACGTGCACTGACTCACCCAAATCCTTTTTTTTTTTCACCCGCAGAAATTGTCCGTTATGCTGGAAATGCAATGAGCAATGAGCCCGCGTAGCTCCCCGGAAAGGTGTGACCGGGCCTAAACTCGGCTGCGGCTAAATGGGCCTTGCTTGGGCACCTCCGGGCCACTACAGGCGAGATACGCACTAGGTACTGTCAGGTGCGGACCAACTGCGGAGACCTCCGGGTACCAAAGTTGTTTCCCCGCAAGTCAAGCCGCAAAACTTCCCCAGATACCGTATGATAATGCCTTGAGCATCCTCAAAATTTGTTTCGAGTGAGTCGTGTGGGTTCGCTAGCAGAGGTACACGCAAGGTACCAGTAGGAGACCCTTACCGGCAGCACCTCGCAGGCAACTTCAACGTAGGTACTTCTCAGTACCCGTACGTCGCTCGTAACAGAAAACGGATCGGTTGCAAGGCTCTCACGCATATCACACGGAATACACGCAAGTAGAATGTAAGTAGCACGAGTCTAGCAGGTAAGACACAAGTGCGAAACTCGCAAACATTCTTGTACGCACGCGGAAAATTCTCCTCCGTGCTGGAAAACCCTCCTCGGAACAATCCCGTGTAGCTTGCCCGGAGAGGTGTGATACGGCCTTTACACTTGCTCCCCACAGTATGGTTTAAGTGCTTGCAACTCTGCTGAACAGAGCACGCGCGTCACCCGTACTGGGAGTGTTTATGTAGCCCGACTACAGCTCGAACGCAGCAAAAGTTCTGCATGCACTAAAAGTGCTACATATTGACTGTGTGCTCCCAAATCCGTACCGAGGTCGTAATTACTACTTACGGATCCCCAATTTCCCGAGTTTTTTCCCGAGTTTTTGGAAGAGCCAGCACACACTTGCAAGTTATGCGGATTGTGACAAATGATTTACTGTTTTACGAAAAGAAGGTCAGCTAGAGCCTAGCCGCAGCCTGGCACCTTTTTAGCAAAATATGCATTCCTGTTTAAGGTGTTGTTGTTGTTTTTTTCGGGATATAGCTATTTCAGGATTGTTTGGAAAATATTTGCAAAGTGCTATCCCACATACATAAACGCATCGGGCAAAATCTGTCACAAGATAATTATTTGGAATAAATCCCGCAGGCGCTGTTCAGGTTCATGCAAATTAAGATGATGCGATTAGTCCGTGGCACTGTAATGGCGTAAATCATAACGTTGCATTCCCCCTCCCTTTATAAGCCCATCGGTTTTTACTGATGTATAATGCCAGCGTTGGCATGGCAATAAGATGACGCTCTGTCGTGCATCTCTAACAGTGCTAGTCAGTCTGCTGTTATCAGTAAGTGTGTTGTCTCTGTACGCTCTATGGATGCTTGCCCTGCCCTGCGTATAGCTAACAACGCGATTCTGGTTACAACAGCGTTGTGTAGGTTATTGCAACATACATACTGTACTAACATTACTGGTAGGCCTACTCATATAAGGGAACAACATTATATACGCATGTAACTATAGTTGTGAATAAATAATGCTGGAAAAACAAGTATAATAATAAGTCTTATTCCTTATGCCTGATAGGGTTAAGTGGTATTCACTATTTTAAAAACATTGTATTCCTTTTTCTCATTATGTTGATGCACGCTGTCACGCGAGTTTGTCTTGTAGTAATATAATGGAGTTATAAAGGGTGAGTACACTTCTGGTCGAGGTGAGAATAATTAGCTTTTAACTTTTTATCCAATTGGCGATCACTTCAGAACGAATAAAATTGCAGCCGCTGCTCCGTGAAACATGTTGCCTGCTAAATATAAAATGACATGTGTGAAAACAATAGACATTGTCATTTTTTCACCATCACGTTTTGTTCTTACCTTCTTTTTTATATAAATTTTGGCGAGCGAGCGCAGCGAGCGAGCCGAAAATATTTGTATTTCAGCTCACAGAACATGGAATTTTTGTGTGAACACAATAAGCATTTTCATTTTTTCCGCGTCATCATCATGTTTTGTTTTTATCTTGTTTGATTTGGTTTTCTACCCCCCACCATTCTCCCTCCCCCTTCCGGGCGAGTTTTTTTTTTCTTCTTCTTCTTCTTCTTTTCTTTTTTTCTTCTTCTTCTTCGTTTTTTCCTTTTTTCTTCTTCTTCTTCTTCGTTTTTTTTTTTTTTTTTGCGCCCCCAAGGAGTGGCGCCCGGGGCACATGCCCCCCTCCCCCCTTGCCCCCCCCCCCCCCCCTAGATACGCCACTGATCTCACTCTCACTAATCACATTCGGAATGTGTGCAGATCGGCTTCCTTTGGCATTGCTAAGATTGGGAGAATGAGGAGATTCCTTAATGAGTCAACTACAGAAAAGCTGGTAAGCACATTTGTGTCTTTACATAATATTGGCTTAACCAACAGCCTCCTAGCTGGTCTTCCTCGCTCCTGTCTTGCTCCGCTACAACGCATCCAGAACACCGCTGCGCGTCTCATCACACGCATGAAGAAACATGAACATATCACACCTGTCATCAGATCACTACACTGGCTACAAATTCACGACGGCATCATCTTCAAAGTTCTATGCTCAGCGCTTAGAAACATTGTAACAAGCGCTTTATAGACCGATTCAATTTCGATGACCTATTCACCTACCGCCGCTAGCGGCGCTATAACGGTCGCCATAACTGGGGGCCAACGGGGGCTTCCAGCGAGCTAGCTACCCAGCGAGTTGCACTTCAGCTCAGCGGCCTAGCGTACCCATCGCGCATAGTTAGCCGGGCGCAGCCGCTGCGCCGCGGCCGGCGACCGCTGGCGCCGCGCTAATATTGTGATTGTTTACTCACTGTGTGGAAAAGTCATTCACCGGCCTTTAATGCCTTTCTTTTGGACAAATTGAGTGATTCAGACAATGATCTACTCTGAAAGCTTCAAAGGAAGGATCGGGAAAACACATTGTGCAGTTGTTGGGTGCACAAATAACAGAAAAAAATGGAAATGGAAGCTGCACGGCAGAGTGTGAAATTCAGACACCGCTGACGCATGATAAATTAAGGCAAAATTAAAGACAATTAAGTGAAATACAACAATATAAAAATGCACAGATTTCGAAACAAACTATGCATGTCTACTAGATTCTCTATTTAATTAGGTTATCACTGCATATTCGTAAAATATGTTGTTCATCTTGGAAGACAAGTTTAGATCAAAGAATTTGATAATTCACCGATTTTTGGGGGGGATTTTTTTTTTTTTTTTAATCCTTGGTGTCCTACTTGCCAAAGTTAGAATCCACTTCCTGGCTAGACTTTATTATTATGACAAACATTTTACGGCCTACACTACAGCTAAATAAATTTTTCAAGATGCGTTAAATTCTTATTGTTTTCACTTCTTCAATGTTCAGCACTGAATTGACCATAGACCTATTCAATTTTGGCCTGGAACTCTGAATTTGACTTTTGATAAAGTGATATTTATAAATATTAAACCATGGATGGTGGCAAACATCTGTTTCATAATCATACTAAGAAAGTATGATTTGAAAATCACTTTTGTAGATTATAATATTATGCGTTAACGTGATGTTATGCAAGGTTACTTAGACCTAAAACAGTAGAAGTTTCGGTTGTAGACATCAGGCGACGTAGTCGTAACTTAAGTTTAGGCATATACGGCCTAGAAACGCGTAGATTTATATTCCGTTTGGTTTACTCAGTTAGGCTTGCCTGAAGTTATCGACAACCGAAAATGATATAGGATGTAGGGTTCTAGAAGTCAATAGGTCTAAATCTAGTCTGGACTCTTGCCTAGATTTCTAGACAAGATCTAACGTTAAACAGATTCTACCCTGCTGGCCAGACACTCCCGACCGAGTAAAGGCAAAAGCCTGCCCTAAAAAGGTTAAGTTAATGACTGATAGCTTGCAATATTGCGCCATATCTAGCTCAAGATTCTTATTCATTATTTGTATTTAATTATATCAGTTAACTTGTCAACAGCCTAGGCTTATTAGCAAGACGTCTGCCTGCGCCTAGCAATAATTCTCCCCAGCGGTTTTTATTCTCTTGCAAGTCTTACACAAATGTGAATATACGGGGCTTACTATCTACACGCGAGTACCCAAGTCATCGCCAAAGAAATAGAGTCTACAAACATTCACGGATCATACCGATATTTACCTTGAAATTCAAGTTTTGGCTACAGCCGTATGTCATCTACCCATTCGCTCATAGTCGGTATAAGTTGTTTAATTTTATTTATTCTTAATTAGCTAGCGAAAAAAAAAAAATGAAGACTCTAGTTGTCACAAATCCAGATGCGTCGATCGCTGCCAGCGCCAGAGATAGCTAGCTGGCCGGCTGGCGCCGGGTGGTAAAAGCACTGGCTGCCGCTGGCACCCTTGCCACCCACGCAGGGCGCTTGCCGACCCGGCCTGTTTGGCCCCCAGTTATGGCGTCGCCTTAAGAGGGCGCACTTCCATGAACAGTTGCTTGAATCGGTCTATAAATATTGACTATTATTATTATTTTGTTATGGATGTTTGCTTTTGTGTGGTTTTTGCACATAGAATGAACAATATTGTTGCTGTAATGATGTTATAGCAGTTAAGATGAGTGTCATTCAAATGTGAATATTTTGCACCGTAACCATAATAAAAAATTATATAGGTCCTACTTCACATGAAAGCGTTATGTATAGGCAGCCTGCTGCATTATATCCCGATGATGTATTCACATCGTTGGTGCTCTTCTTCAAGGACATTAATGTGACCGTGCATCACAAAACCAACAAAAAGTCGCACGCCTTCATTATCAAACTGGTCAACCTAATCAATCGTGAGTTTTTCGTATTTTCTAAAAGAGCAATTTTTATTGTATATTGTTCTAAAGTTTAGGATCGTAGAACACGTTATTAAAGGTATGTCTTAGAGCCCACTTTTCATTTCTTAGAAACCATTTGCACACTCCTCATTCCTAACTCTAATAAATTTTTTAAAGGATAATACTACTGCGTTGAAACTTGGTATTAGTCATTGATAGAATTTGATAGAGTGAGCTCACCTTCCGCTTTAATTCATAATCCCTTCATTGTTGTTGCTATGGGATATTATTTTATATCGTGTTCATTTTGTCCTATCGACACAGAGCACGGCTTGGTAGAGATTACGGGCTTAGATAGATCCTGTAAGGCCTACTTCAGAGCCTTTTCTTTTCCAGAACGTGTGCTTTCTTTCCAATACTTGGATAGGAGAGTCATTTTGAATTAAGTTATATTTCTTTTTAAAGCTAAAAGTCTGCTCTTTGAGAATCTGGCCTTAACTAAAAAAAAAAAAAATCCATGTCTGGCGACTTTTTGTTGGTTTTGCGGTGGAAGGTCACATTTGATTCTAGAACATGTTCAGCCTCAGCCTATCAGTAGTTGAAGGGCTGCACGCATTCATAAGCATACGATGAATGGCAGAGAGAGAGACAGACAGACAGAAAGAGTCTTGTGGCAAATAAATATCTATTTATTCGTCAGGCATGGTATTCTCCCATGACCTCATCCTCACTTTAAAACGTGGAGGGACCACATGACTAATTGCATTTGAAACAAATGAAAAGGAAAAAAAAATCTGTATATTATCATGTTGACACAGGAAAGTGAGCATAAATGCACACAACATTTGAGAAGATTCCAAACACTTACTACAATACTTAAAACGCAAGTGGAAAATGATAAATGATTATTAATAACCTAGTTCCTCGGGTGAAATATCGAAAGTACATCCTTTTAACCAACGAATCTAAAGTTAAACTTTAAACTAGTAATAAAACATGGCACAAAGAAAGATATCTTTTTTTTCTTAAGTAGCAGAATGATGCACTTCTTATTCAAATCGTAACCACACTATAAAGAAAATATCAACGAGGATTTTTCTAAATCTATCATTATTTTCTTACATAGCAGGTTTTGATCTATCACTGTGATTTAGCATAGTGTTATCTTATATGTTTTACGATACATGAAATATTTCATGTGAAACTCTTGTGCGCCTCATTGAATGGATCGTTTCATTTTAATTTTTCACCCTCATTAGATATTCTGTTCATTGCAATCTTTAACAGTCATTATTGGTACATTATTAAGAAATGAAAAGAGCCCTCTAAGACAAAAGTACCTAATCACACTGTTCTACAACAGAGGTGTTCATGAAAAACTGTCAAACACTCATTTTTTTTTTCATTCGTTGTATGATCCCAAACTTACGAATGATGAAGCAGAAATTCAGCTCTTTCAAAAAAAAAAAAGAAATATACAAACTGCAGATTGGCAAGGTTGACTCGTTTCACCTTTGTTGGTCCTCACGTAAAATAGGGGTATGTGTTGATCTTGTGATGCACCGTCACAATTTAAAGGCATTATATACCATTCGCAGATGAAAAAAAAAAACACAGCTTCAGTGCTGTAAAATAGTTGTAACACGTGAGTTTGGGATAGAAACAAACAATGTAAAAATTTTAGTCAGGATCATTACTACAAATTAATGTGAATAATAGAAATGACCCGTTTCACCTTTTGAGTGGTCACGTATTATAAAATCAGGGTGTGTTTTGGTATTGTGATGCACGGTCACAATTTAAAGGCACTACCTATGATCTATTTGCAGGTGAGACATGAAAGTAAGACATTTAGTGGTTCAAAATGCTTCTATGTGACTTGGGGATAGAACAGCCAATGTAAAAAATGGTATCAGTATTATCAATACTGTAAAAGTGATTTCTTTCGCAGTGGTTTTATTTTCGCGCTTTCCGCGCTTTGAGGTTGAACCGCGAATTTATCATCACGCGAAAATGTTTTTGAACTCGTCTCTTGTTACAACGCTATCATTACCGACCGCGAATTTAAACACACGCGAAAAAGTCGGCACCGATGGAAACCGCGAAGGTTCCTGTACGCGAAAAAAAACACTTTACAGTAATAAGTATTGTTGATACAGAATAACAATACCTTTAATATCGAATGTTTCACTGTCAAATTGACAAGAGGTATAATTCTGCAGTTTCAGAGCAATTTCTGTGATACTGTAATAGTTCTAAGAGACATAGTTTTACTCAACTATCATTAAACCTGCGTTTGACCAACGACCAATGGAAATTGTGCACATATCAAAAGGAAGACATGGGTGCCATATATTGTACGTAGCCTGTTTACACTTCACTATCCTATGACAACAAACACACTCAACGGCCAAACAGACGGCCAGACACAATCTGCCTATAAACTTTGTTTACACGATGATAATTAGACATGTATACGTAACCGTCATCAGTTGGTCAAAGTGCCCAACTGATCACGACAAAACAACCTAAACGGGTTTATGTCCTTTGACAGCACTTAAATACCTATATAAATAATTGACAAACAGTGGTAAGGAAATGAAAATAGCATGCATACGTTTTTAAGAAAAGTATTGCCGTTTGGAAAAAAAAAAATGAAGAATGTATACAGCTTTTGAATAGCATTCAAGCCTATACCGTAATAAACGTAAGAGAAGGTTTCAACTATTGTTGAGTACATAACCAAAAAGAAAAAGGAATATCTGCATTAATGATAAGATGGAATTAGATACGTATTATGCAAAAATAAAAAATAGATTTCAATATCATGTCCACATACACGTACACACACAACATTGTACAAACAATTAACTTTACAGACAAGCACTTGAATTGGTGTGATGTATCCGACATCCACAACAAAAAGCTCGATTTTTACTTTTGTGAATGCGAGTTTTAGGTTTTCTTTGATAAAAGAGAAAGAACGTTCGTTGTATATAACGACGGTTAATCATTGCGCCGCTTTATGTAATCAACTATCGCTTTGTAAAATGCACAAGAATCCCTGTACATGTATTACATTTGCGACTAACAATTGAAAATTTGAAAAAGAGTCTAATATTAAGCACACATTTACTTTCCCACAATACAACGCATATCTTCAACGGATCCAAAATCTGTTCGGATACTAATTTACATATAAGTGGCAACAATTTTATGAGACATCCTTCTTACTAGAATATTCTATAATAAGAAACTATATTAATAGATCGAATTGAAATGCTATCATTTCATTGCTGGTCAATGTAAACTTGTTTCAGAAAAACAACACCTTCCAGTAATTTTGTAGCTGATGAACCATTGCTGTCGTCTGGGGCTTTTTACTATTGTTTTTTCTAAGATATAGAAAGCACCTTAAGTCAATGGCTCTTGTCCATACGCATCATTTTAATACCTTGAAAATCTGACTCTTTACGCGCATTGTATAGAGTTTTTTTTTTCAATTCTGTCCTTAACAACGAGCGGGACAAGAGATAAACTGTAATGAAAGAAATAACCCCAATTAATGTTTATATTATTTGTAACTATACATCTCATCTCGGGAGATATACCAGCACATTGTGAAAAGAAGAGATTGATTGGCTTGTTAAAAGTGCTGACCGTCCCAGAAAACATTTAAAACTTACACGAGGGATGTATAATGAGAAAACCATTTTTTTTTTACATTAACACATCTTCACATATTCGTGCCGAATTGATTCTTAGGTTACTTAGGTTAAATGGCAAAGAAAACATTTAACGTTTGTTTTGTGTGTGTGTGTGTGTGTGTGTATGTGTGTTTCTTGTCTTCATCGTTGAATTCATGATCATAAATACGAAAGGACATAGATTCTAGTCTCGCGTATGTACACTGAATAAAACGTATCATGATAATTCATTGTATAATGACAAGTTCCATAACCCATCGTTCACGCATGTCTTTCTTTTTTCCCTTTCTTATAGCATGAGATTATTTCTTCTTTTTTTCGGGGGTTGGAGGACGGGTTATTCTTTTATCTAATGCCGAAAATCACTTTGAAATATCCTTTTCTGTCCATATCTATTCATTTCTAAACTTTAAATAGATCTAATAGATATACCAAAATTAACAATTGATCAGGTATCACTTTTAAGCCATGGAATGAACATCGATCACAATAAACGAATACAGTTCGGCTGATGAGTAATATGTTCAACTTTGAAAATAGAACTTAACAAAGGTAATACATTGAACTCATTACAGTTTTCTTTGTAACTATAAATGGCAATAGGACGTTCCGCATCATTACAAAATATAGTGGAATCCTATTATACTTAAAACTAACAAGCCCAACCTCCAATTTCTCAACCGACCTTAACAACCCTTTTTCACATTTGTGACCGCCAGCTTAAGACCCACCAAAATAGGGCAAACTGAATTTTTCACTTGTCCACATAGTTTAAGAGAATATGCCCTAAGCTTTAATAATGATATCATTTATAACTTGTCGCTAATCGACCATCCTAATCCTATTCAAAAGTGCTTAAAATGTTGTATTTAGAGACTTGGAAGATGCAATTCCATAGACAAAGGATCACAACTTTTTTTTTCTTTTATTTCACAGAAAAAAAAAAGCCTGTGCAATATATATATACATGTGTGTATATATATATATATATATATATATATATAATTATATATGCATATATATATATATATATATATATGCATATATATATATACCAGTGATAAAAATAAAACGAATACACTCGCAGAAAGAGAAAACTAAAAAAAAAAAATATGATAAAATGGTCCATTACAAGGAAACCTACAATCCACATTTTTGTTGTTGTTGTTGTTGTTGTTGGAGTTTTGAACTGGACGGTCACAACAAAACTGTCCAAAACAACGAAATTCCACTACACTCACATGTCCCCTCCCCCTCTACACGCAGCCATTTCCATACTGACACCGACTATACTCCCCATGCCCTTTAACTATTTAAGGTTTGACATGTATCCCATGCGTAATAAATTTCTCTTAGAGGATGTTGTGGTTCTTTCTTGTAAGATTTAGCTTCTATTAGTTCCTCTCTGGTGTCTTGACTTCGTTCTCTTCTCTGTCTTTTTCTTCGTCCTAGTCTAGAGACGCCACCTCCTGGAACAAATTTTCATCTCCGCTGGTTTCAGGTTCGTTCGGAGCTGATAAGTTTCCTTGCCTAGAAGTCTGGCATGGTGTGTGTCTTCCCTCATCTTCTGGGCTGATGATGGCAATAGGTCTCTGTGTTTGAAAGTGACAAAGAAAGCTTATAAGATTTATGAATATAAAGCACACAAATAGGTGATGAGATCACGATTTTATTTTATAGATGGTTTCAGAGTATTTTTTATCATTTTAATAAAGAAGATGTTTGTTACTAAATACAAGACCACGGATAAGGCCGTAGAATTGTACTAAAACAAGCGATCTTTACCGGAATAATAATACATCTTATGCAAATGATAATAATAAAGATAAATACTATGGTCTTCTTCACCAAGGGTAGCCTTGTCAGTATTGACACTACCAGAGGGCCCTGCCATTGTCATAACCCTATACAGTATAGTGTTGCCAGGTGCCCACAACAATGTCTCGAGAGGGACATTGTGGGTAAAACATCGTATCAAATTAAGGACGTTAGCACTGGATTAGATTCGAACTCGGGTCCTCCGACTGGGAGTCGGGATTCTTATCTACTATGTCACAGTGACCCCGCTGAATGAATGATCTTCCAAGTAGAACGGTTATCCACATCGCTCTCAACATCGCCTTTCTTATTTCCTTTTCTCTCTCTCTCTCTCTCTCTAATATGATTCCCACGTTTCCACAAAAGAATTACATTTAATTACTGTTCATCACTTAACCTACAAAGTAAAGGTCCATACGAAGAAATACGTCTTAATTCATTTTCAAACTAAATGTTTTAACAAAACATGGTCAAATCATAGACGAAAGAGTCATTCTTTAGTTTTTGCTATTTTTCCACGACGATCGAAAAATGCTTTGCGTTCACTGGGGAAAATACTGTCAATGGTGCAATTATTAATATAACAGATATGGAGAATAATGTATTCAATAATAATGACAATCATATGCAGTCATAAAAGGTAGTTAATGAAGAGATTTTGATAGTTATTTAAATGAGTAAGGTGCCGGAACACACGTTTATACTTATTATGTAGAGCTTGCTTGCAAAAGGCGCTAAATCCACAATTTTTCATAGATCCTGCGCTTTTTGGAAGAAAGCTCTTCATACAGACACATAAGCAAACAGTTCTTTCCTGCCTCCTTCTCCTCTATCAAAGGCAAAAATGTGGCTATACAAATGAACATGCACTACTAACACAAAGTTCGCTAACTTATAGTTTGCTACATTTTCCAGGTTATGCCGGGCTATTTTCTTTCCTGTTGTTTTTTCTGTCACAATAGTTAACTAAAAGGACAAGTTCACCTTCATAGACATGTGGGTTGAATGAATGCAGCAATGTTAGTAGAACACATCAGTGAGAGTTTGGGGAAAATCGGACAATCCGTTCAAAAGTTATGAATTTTAGAAGTTTCTGCTCAGTCACGGCTGGATGAGAAGACTACTACAGCTTGTGATGTCACATGTGTACAACCATATAAAGAAAGAATAAAGAAAATTCAACATATTTCCATTTTTCTCACACAACATAAGAACACTCGACTTCTCTCTTTCAGAAGGCAGGGGGGATAATATTACCCTTAACATACGTCAGTAACAAGTCGAAGACATTTTCACCGTATTCAAAAAGTAAAGTTTTGTGAAATTCTCTTCTTATTTTCCTTATATCGTTGTACGCATGTGACATCATACACTGTAGTAGTCTTCTCATCCAGCAGTGACTACGCAGATACTTAAAAATTTCATAACTTTTGAACGGATTGTCCAATTTTCCTCAAACTTTCACTGATGTGATTTACTAATATTGCTGCATTCTCTCAATCCTTATTTATATGAAGGTGGACTTGTCCTTTAAATACTAAACGAACGAATGTACTTGTACATATATTTTAAACATGTTTACGAATTATTCATCACTATCTAAAGACGAATATGAATCAAAATTGATGTAACAAACACAAGAATACCGAGGAACAATGTGCATACTTGAGTGTCGCATTGAATATCAACGAGAAACTTTCTTAACGGCTTCCTGTTGACGGTTATGCCTTCCACCTGTAGCATCATGAGAAAAATGAAACAATACATTTCATGTTTCGAATGAATATAAATCCATTCTCATTTCCTCTAAGAATAATTGTTTCATATCTATACAATACAATGACATCATTACTGATAAAGACTGGTGCATATAGATTAACTTCAAAGATTTTTTTTTTTTTTTTTGGAGTTACTATACATGTTCCAGCTTATAAGATGTTGGTGCAGGAGATTATTTCACGCACTTTCACTCAGCTATGTTCTCTCAACTTCAAATTGATATCGCTTACACTGAATAAATAAACTTTGCTTCTTTTGAAGGAAAAAGTGATAATGCGCAATATAAGATCTTAAACAATGTACCCTAATTAATAATGTAACGCCACAAATTGTGAATGTTATCATGTTAACTGCACGTTTAGGAATCATCATAATAATTATTACCTATTAAGAGACCAGTTACGAAAAATATTAGTCTTTATAAGGTAAGATTATCATCATGTTTAGAATGTTCAGGATGTAAGCTTTCTTCTGGTATATAACGTAGTGTATAAAGCTTGTATATGAAATATGACGAAATGTTAATGTAAACTGAAGTCACAGTAACCCCCCCCCCCCCCTCCACAGAGACTTTCTCTCAACGGTCATTCATCGGAAGCTAACTTTATTGCTTCCGGCTACCCACTGCAGAGCATCGAATCCTAGTCCGATGAATCCGACCCGTGTTAGTCGACTATCAGATGAGTGTCAGAGATGTCGTGAGGTGATCAGATGAGACCAGATCATCTGATGAGGATCATCACGGGTGACATGTCTGACACTCACTTTGTATAGTCGACCAACCAAGTCGGATTCATCAGTCTGTGATCCAATTACACTTTGGTCGGTGGCCAAAACCAACAAACCTTGCTTCCGATGAGTGACCGATGCGAACAAATTTCTGTGGAATGGAGATATAAAGACTAATACGCTTACGGCTTTGTGTGATCTCATAGAGATGTATACGTATTCCGTGAACTGTACTTTGAAAGGGAACGCCAAGCAAAGAGACCGTTTCTCACAACTCATTATACATTATTTGATGCTAGTCCAAACAATAGCGGTAGGACACCACGCAAGATCACGGGGTGTAAAAAAAGTAATAATGATATATGTACATAGATTAATAAATAAAATAAGAAAAAAATAAAATGATTGAATAAATACTAAATTAAACTAATAACTACATAAATGAATAAAAAATGACATCATCGCCCATACTCCAGATATGGTTTACAGCATTTGCGCGAAATACAAGGGTATCCAGTGGATAGGTGGATATGGGTTTATTTTTTCAGTACACTGTGTCAGGCATTAAAGCATGAAAACGAAATGCGAAGTATAATACTTACATTACAGTCTGTGTCTTGAGCAATTGTAGTGAAGAATATCGGAGGAAGGTCACGGCATTCAATCTGGGCACATTCCAGATGGGGTATACCACATATAAATTTCGCTAAATCTGCTGCTATTGCTGGCTCTTCTAGCCATCCTTTGTAAAACCACAGGTAAAGTTCACGGACCTGCAAGAGAAAAAAACAACAACAGCAATAAAGGCCTATTTCAAATGATATCAACATGATGATAATGACAATGAATAACATTTATATAGCGCTTTACTGATGTTTCTAAGCGCATCGATCCGGAAAAAAAGAAGAAGTATGACATTAAGATAAAATACGACATTATGTAAATGTACGCATTATGATATAGCATACAGCAACAAAACAACATAATTAAAGTTGAGTGAACAGATACGTTTTCAACAATGACTTGAACTTATCGACGTCATCAGCATTACGAATATGGAGAGGAAGTTTATTCCAGAGAGACGGGAAAATAACAGAAAAAGCCCTATCACCATAGCAGGTGCGGGGACCATGTGATAGTTGGAGAGTGGAGGAAGAACGAAGAGAACGGGTTGAAGTGAAAGAGCAGAAAGAAATTAAGTCTTTAAGGTAAGATGGAGCAAGATTATTACATATCTTGTAAACAATAAGGAGGATTTTGAAGGTGATACGTTGATGTATGGGGAGCCAGTGAGAGATTGGAGAACAGGAGTAATGTGGTCAGATTTTTTGATATACAATATAATATACAAAAACAAACAAACAAGAAGACAACAAATTGCCTGTCAAAAAGAAAGTCACCGCAGGAAATTATGACACACACACACACACACACACACAAACCTTACTACGAAGTAAAATTTGACGGGCATTGCGCTATTGTGGTTTTTCTTCACAGATGATTAAATAACTACACAAGTCATAATTATCACGGAGGAAAGACTGCAGAAAATTTGATTGATTTCAAAAAGAGAGAGGAGGAAGAAGAATCTAATGGCACGTCCAATTATCACATAGGGGCTGTAAGGTAAATTTACTTCTATATTAATATTTTACAGCCTCCCGGTACAAACATTTTCACCCAGTTCTGATCTCCGCTACTCGCCTTATACTTGCAATCATGAAGGTTTTAACTTGGTCACTTCAAGTGAGTTCATTTCCTTGTTTAATGAGATAAATATCACAACATAGTATGTTCCCCGAAGGGTGAGTGAGAAAAAAATGTATCAGATGAGTAGGCTACGGTCCCCCTTTGACACTAACCAAACACGAAATCAGATTCATCAGACTGTTATACAATAAACTTCAGCTGGCGACCGGAAGAGAATACTTTTGCTTCACACTAGTTACCGATAAGCAAAAAGGTTTCATGGAAGGAACATGAATTTTCGCGACAAGGACTTACCTGACAGTTCGAAGACTTTTCACTGAGGATCTTGTAGAAGTCCGTGTGAAACCGTGAATTAGTTATGGTTACTTTGCGCAGCATACTGCTGAAACTCACACCTTCTGCCAAGTCACTTGACATAGTTTTTCCGCAATTCACCTCGTAAATAGATAACACACGCTAATGGGAACATCGAATGATAGAAGTGGACAGTAAAAATCGACAATAAGTGACATGGGAATGTAAAGATGTAGCTATTTGCAGTTAGGGAAAATTAAAACTAAACGGTAATGGGTACATCGGCATTCATGCTATCAAAGTGCTCCTAACACATAAATTACATAAAGCGCAGTAAGACATCTCGCTTGAGATGGAGGTTAATGCATTGTGTGTGTGTGTGTGTGTTTGCTGTTGTTGCAAGAAAGTTATTTTGTAAAAGACGTTACGTGTTTACAGATTTGCAAGTAAAGTTTCTACTCAACAAGGCATACAAAAAGGCAGTTTCGAATCAACTCACTTGTCAATTCTTCAAGGTCATTTGCTTTAAACTGTAACAAAATAACCTTTACGTGTATATTTTTGGCCTCTATATGAACTTGTATATACACGCAATTTTACCAAATCCGCATTAGTTTAAAAAAAAGAGGAGGCAGGCACATTTGCAGTCAATCAAAATTTAATAAAAAAAAACGCAAGTACTAAGAAAAGCATGATATTTCTTTCATATTTCTTTTTTCTGCGGCTTTAGAAATCGATATCTAAGCTGCACAACTTACCACTTGGTTACAATGCAGCATGAAAACAATTCCAGACTTTGTGTGTTCAGACGTATATGACGCTAGTGTGTGCTCTCTCCATTTTTCTCCCACTGTTCTGGCGGCCTCCACACTATGACATTCAAACGCAACGTCAACACAGAAATATTGGTCATTAGTCCTTGTCAAGTCGTTGATGATATCGACACCAATTTTATTCCGTAAGGATGAGGTGAAGTAGAGTAGGTAACGGAACTCCTTATATCGACTAACAAGTTTGCGTTTCAATTCAGTGTACTTGGTGTGATCATTGTCGAATAGCATTGCAACATATACTCCGGCAATATATTCTTGGAACAATCTGTGCGGAAGTGAAACCGTTGACACATCGGAGGATGAAATGTTGAAATGGCGCCGACGCTCCCTTGTGCTGACATCTGTTTCTATTGTCAAAACACCCACTCTGCAGGATGTTTTCATGGCATCATGACACTCCCTAAATTGTTCTTCTGGAAATGAAAAATTCCTCTCTAATAAACCGTCCAGCACTAGCTCACCTATATCTTGGATAGCTTTATTAGCTTTCTGTACATACCTAATGTGCCTCTTATTCTGTGGACTTTTACAAAATTTCGATGCGTAATGTTCTTTCAGAAAATACATCAATTCTTTCAAGACATTGGAAAAGGTTTGCAGTTTCTTCATCTCTCTTCGTCTCTCTTCATTTAAATTGTTCCACATGAGGCAAAACATCGCACAGTAAATAGGAAATGGGGCCATGTTCGATCGATAAACATTATTTTCTTCCATGAAACTGATCAAATTTTCTGCAAGAGTGTTTTTCTGTTTCATTCGAAAGTACCTCCTGATAAAAGTTGACACATTGTCCTCGTTAAATCCCGCAACGCTAATAAAAGTGTAAGCTTCACCAAAACGCTTGTGTAATCTGAATTCATCCGTTCTCCATGGTCGTGTGGTTACAATTACCTTGCATGACCCATATTTCTCTAATCCTAGAATGCGAATGACGTCACTCCTGTTCTCGTCAGCAAACGTTCCGTGAAACTCGTCAAAGCCATCAAAAACAATGAGAACTTTACTCGGATGTGTAGAGATATAGTCATCTATCTTTTTTGCAGTTGCTGCGTTTGAAAAAGTGAGATATCTCTTCACAATATCGCCAACACTTGCTTCATTCTTGACGTGTCGAAGAAGAATAAGAAGGACCATGTCCAGATCCCGGAGAATTCTCCCAATGCACCAGTCCCAGGCAATCTTAGCGCAGAGCGTCGATTTACCAACACCTCCCTCTCCGTGGATAAGAATACGCTTGGAAAATTGTCCAGTTTCATCTTTGGTCAAAAGATCGTCGTATGTTATTGGCGTTTCAGACATGCTACTCCGGTGTAATAGACTCAAATTTGTATAAATTTCATCCAATTCAACACGTTCCATAAAGTTGAGTGGATCCACTATGACCTTGCCTCGTGACACACGGTAATACGCCTTCAGCTCTTCTTTGCACTGCTGTACTTGTTCATTTGTAAGCACTGGTCCTTGCAAGAGAATTAAACACACACATTATAAATATACATAATTATGTATATGTATATATATATATGAATATATGTAAACATAATCTGACATTAAAATTTTTCAGAGAGACGAAGAGAACCGGTGGAGAATGTGTGAAAAGGGAGAAAATTAAGTGAAAAAAGTAGCAGTGATTACATTCGGTCTGGTAGGATTTTTTTTTTTTTGATTTCTTGTGAATATATGTTAAAGTAAAGGGAATTTGACTCAAGAGAGTAGAAACAGATTTTTGGCCGGCACTGATCTTTCTTGTTATTATCACTGTTATCACTACTGTTATATTCGAAGAGTTTGTTCGCAAAAACCGATAAGTCCATTTTGAAGATTTTGAAGTACGGTCTCTGTAATAAAGTACAAAATAATACAAATTTAAACGATGTATTGGTCACTATACATATAAGGGTACATTTTTGAAGTTATGGTCAAAAGAAGCAAAAAAATTCATATTCGATCCTCTTTATTTTTCTTGACTTTTAATCGCAAATATCTCCATTTGGCAAATATGGACGTATCGGTTTTTGCGAACAAACTCTTCATTTCTTTTTCTTTATTTAGTACCTTTTGTAACAACAACTTTAGCACAATATAATGTACGCGACTTAAAAAAAAAAAGATGTTTAGTGACTATAGTATCTATGACTCCGAAGTTTTCCGAGATGATTGTCTTTAATCTGTACACATAAACATTATCCTCCTGTATCCTCTATCTCTCTAAAGAATTTGTATGCAGAGAAATTAAAAATTTCACAATTAAAAAACAGGTAATATGTAGGTCATATAGAAAGCTACACTTCTAGCCAGTCTCTCCTCAAGCATGCACATGACCTGATTAGATAAATTTAGACCCTTTAGGAGCATTTCTCTGTTTTCTCGCAAGAATTTCACAAATTTGAAGAGTACTCTATATGACTACAATGTACTACAAACGAATACATTTCTGTCAAAATGCCCAATATGAGAAAAGGATGTAGTAGCTTTTTCGGAAAAGAACCATTCATAACTAATATGATTATTTAGAGAGGGGGGGCTAGAAAAATATAGATCTAAATAGAGGCAAGAATTTGGAAACAACGTAAATCACTGTAAAACTGTATAATTATGTTTAGTAGGTTTACAGTTTTGCCTCGTATCTTTTTTCTTTCTTTTTTACAAACGAGATTTACGAGTCCACGTGATCATTACGAAATGCATTCATTGATGTCGAAGCCGCCAAAAGAATAAAATGAATGAATAAAATGAATAAATAGATGAAAAAAATAACTAAAGGTTCCTTCTACTCGTACATCAAAAGTAATAATTTTTCTTTACTGTAGGTATTCTATTTTTGCTTTAGTTACAATAACTGTTGTACGATGGTTGCAACTAATCATTATTTATATCAGCAATATTGATCAGTTATGATTATCGTGGGAACGAACTAGTTTAGTCTGTCATTGCACTAATGAGCTGGACTGATGATCATGTCATTAAATATTGAACTACAATAACTATAAGTTATATAAGATATTATAAGTAATAATAAGTTATTATAGTTATTATAAGATTATAATAAGTCAGAGTGGAGAGATTAGCGCCCTCTACTGCCCTAGCTGTCCATTTTCTTCTCAAACTATCTTCCCCCTTTTTTTCGCCTTCTATCTCTATTTTTCGAGAACGTCCCTGCCTACTAAGCATTAATTTAAACCTAGGCCTGTAGGTAGAGGAGCCCGCCCCCGGGAAAGCCCGAGACATCACCGTGGGCCGACAGGAGGGCACTAGGCTCTCCTGTCGGTGGGAAAGGTGCAACCCTGTACCGCGGTTCGCAGGAGTAGGCAGGTGACGTCTCACTTCGAAAAATCTACCTCCTTTTAATTCCTCTCTCGTATTAAAAGCAATCGACCAAGCCACTCGTTCAATTCACTCGTCCAGTTTCTAAAATCATATGCCGCTAGGATATGTTATTTTCAGAAGATATTGCGTTCCTATCTCATATAATATGTCAGGTCTATAATATACTGTTTAGTTATAAAATAACTGCCATTAGCCTATTTACACAGAACATTTGCTCAGAGAATCAACGAATTTTTTGAAGAAAATTGCCTACCAAGGCAGGTCTTCATAAACGCAAAGGAAAGAAAGAAAGAATAAGTTATTAAATAGTTTTGCGGAACCATTATAAGGCAACGCAAATTTATAAAGGGGAATAAATTCCTTATCATAAAAAACGAGTTGACCTATACATCGTATTTGGTTTAATGTATCAGGGACGGCAGTGGAAGAGAGTCTCTTGCACTGTCCTCCCTTGTTTTATCATAATGACGTTGTTGTAGGGTTCAATACATATTTAATTTTCCTGCATTAAAACTCTCAATACATAAACTTTATCGGTACACTTTATATCACATGATCATTAGAAATCAAATTTGATAGAGCAAAGCTGCCACGTTTAACCCGTTCTCTACTATAATCTGAAATATGAGGAATTTGAGGACGAGCTGATTTTATTAAACGCACATTTCCCAAAGATATACATATCTGCCAGGGTATAGTCTTCCATGCGACTAATTTTAAGCTTTTACGTTCCCGTAGGCAATGGATTTAATTTACCTCGATCTTATTCATTTTAAGCTTTTTCATGGGTCGTGTGGACGATGCAAGCTACATTTCATCCTCGTAAAGAAGTTTATAGAATGCTTTCAACTGTACGACTTTTGCTTCTGTCTTGCGAAAAAAAATAATGAATGGCAGAAATTTGTTATGTATAATATACGTATTGCCTTTTTGCGAATTGACGCATTTCAGAAAAAGTTCTTCATTTAACTGTTCGTTTTTTGATGAATAATGGGAATAAATCGCACCTTTATCGACAAAATCATAAAGAAAATAAAAGATATTGTATCTGGGAGTGTTCTCGAACTTGAGACACTTAACCCGACATTGTTGCTTAATAAACTATCGTGCTTCGGGACGGAAGTCAACAAAAAAAAAAATGACAATGGTTAAGATATGTATAGAGTATGTACATTTATGATTTTAAAAAGCTATCAGGCGTTTACATTTTTTAAGAATAAGAAAATATAATTATATACATATATACATATATATATTTAGTGTTTTCTGCCTTATCTTACTCGGGATTAATTCTTCTTCCTCATCAGCTTGCACTGGTCTTTGTGCTCTCCGCCAGCAGGGATTCCAGCCACATCCTGTGAAATGTAACATGAACAACGACAACAACAGCAACAACGACGATCACTTTTCACTGATAATGTTATATATAGATATACCTTTATATATATATATATATATATATATATATATATATATATATATATATATATACATATATGTGACCGTGCATCAAAACCCAAACAAAAAGTCGCACCCCCTGATTTTACGTAAGGACTCAAAACAGGTAAGATGGGTCAATCAAGTCAATCTTGAGTTTTTCACATTTTCAGAAAGAGCTATCTTTCTTCTACATTATTCTTTAGTTTGGGATCATAACACAAATTGGAATGTGCGTGTTTTTTGTTTTGTTTTTGTTTTGTTTTTTGTTTTGTTGTGTTGTTGTTTTTGTCTTTTTTTTTGCAGTTTTCCTACAACGCATTATTGGGGGAGAGTAGAATAATCAGGTATGTGTTATAGAGGCCCCTTTTAATTTCTTGAAATCCTTTGCACATTCTTCACTTTCAAGTTTAATCACTTTTGAAAGGATAACGCTACTGTGTCGAAAGTTGGCATTAATCATGGACAGAATGTATTATTAGAGCATGCTCAATTTCAAATGCGCCGCCAATTTTGGTACCGCATTTCGCCTTTTGCGCCGTTACAGTGAAATGAAGGCCGGGCTCGGCCGCGGCTGAGCCCGGCGCTTTCACTCACTGTAAACGGGGTCCAAGATGCACTTGTATACCATATTTGGAAAGAAAAAAATAATGGTCAAGAAACACAGCCATAATCGCACACATACTAAGCAGACTCTGACAAATTTGAATGTACGAACTAAACAAAATGCGATACCTTTTCGTGGAAGGTAGTCAGGACAGTATTTTTTCAGAAACTTTCCAAGAAGAAGAAATATGATGATTATGACAACAGGTACACCAACGACTAATCCAACGACGAGACTCGTATTACCGCGTTTTCCTGAAAGATCAGAAAGACACAGTCGCAATAAGTTGTTATTCATGACTACATTGAAGAGGTGGTAAAAATTGCGGATAAAATCAATGATATCTTTAAAATGTAATCATGTGCTGCGTTATCCTCAAGGAAGTGATAGACTACATTGATTTTACTCGAATGATTGAGAGAAAACACTGCACATTTTGGCACAAAGGTTTGGCATTCTTTGCCTTTACTAACTCTTGTGCATGTGCTTGTGTTTACATTGTAGGGTGAACCTTTGTGGCCATGCAATATTGCGCAACTCAAAAAAGAAAAGAAAATGTTCGATGAAATGAAACCTAACCCGTCAATAATCAAATTTCAAATGCTATTCTTCATTATTACTCTCTTTGCCTCTTATCGTTGAAAATCACAATATTTATTTTGCTAAATTTCACAACACCTGGTGTCGACAGAACAATGATTCCTATGGTCGATGTTCCATTCAGCGAATCACCAATAGCCGTGCATGTGAAGAATTGCTCTGTCCCATGATTGGCTGATACAATGATTGTTTCGAATCTCTCGTATGTGTCGTCAGGTAGTGTTTTCTGTTTCGAAACCACGGACTTCATTTTCTCTCCTGAATCCTCGGTCCACAGCATGGAAATATTAGGCTTGAATCCACTCACTACACAGGTAAGGTTGAAGGATGGGGTTTCGGAAGGAGTTTGGAATCTACACGGGCTTTGTTGGGACATGGTATTATCATCGACGCATTCCTCGATTGCATGTTTTGATGCTATCGCTGGGGATGAATTAAAATATTTCAAAAAGATACATAGAATTTTACATTTGAATTAGAAATGTATCATCAACAAAATAAACATCCACAGACGTCATTTCTTTCATGGAAAGACAAATTAGGTTTTGCCGGTCAATTTCATATTTTTGTCAATCCAATTCGTCAGTGTACATTCATATTCACCCTTCGCACCCACGTGAAAATATCTGGGCACTCAAATTCAGAATCCGAGCGATTAATTTCATGTGAGGTATTTCTTTTTCGTTTTCGTCAAATCAAATTCACGCTTAGGTGTTCAATTTTCAAATGCAAGCGTTGCATTTCTTACTTGTGTGCTCAAACTCAGGCGGTAGTCACGTGATAATCTCGATGAGCTTGTTTGGAGTTTTCAATTTCAATTTCATCGAATCAAGTTCCTACTTCTTGCAATCAATTTAACGAGGAAATAGAGTAGAGGTGTTTTTGTTGTTTTGTTTTGTTCTTTTGTTCTTGTTTTTTTTTTAAGGAAGGAGAAAGGGCATAATAATCCTCATACACAACCAATGAAAGCTTGTATGATTATAGTGTAATTACGATTCTAACATTGTTCTCTGGTCATGTATGTATTGAAACGCTTTTATACGATGAGGGCAGTCTTCAATTTTCTGATTATTTGCAAAAGCACGAAAAAAAAAAGGAAATCAGAAAGTGTGTTCATTTTTTCGTTTGTAAAAGCAAAAACAGAAAAAAACGAAATCAGAACCGAGTGTTTGATTTTCAATTTTGCATTTTTAAAACAGGAAAACTAAATGGGTAACGTGTTTGATTTCAATTTTGCATTTTTTAAATAAGAAAACTGAATCAGTAACGGGTTTGATTTTAAATCTCTGAATATAAGAAGGGAAAACAAGAAACTGAGAAAACAATGAAACAGAAAAACAGTTTGTTTCCCGATTTTTATTTTTTTTTTTAAGTTATTGCTCTGATACAAATACTTAGATATGACCGTTTTTCTGTTTAGAATGATGAAAATGGAAACGGTTTTTTGCTCAATATTCTGTTTTTCCTTTTCCCTTTTTTTTTTAAACAGAAAAAAAACGAATTATCCGAATGTACCTGGATTTTAAACACCCTGCTCTTTGCGATGAATAAATGAAGCGTGATCTGTTATGTGCATGAGTTGTGACTCTCTCACATACGGTACCTCCATTTCATGTCTTGTTCAAATAACTTATGCCTTTATATTCCTTTTTTTTTTTTTGTTAAGCCCGATGAGAGTTCAATTTTTTCAATGAACAGATGGACTTTTACTGCAAAATAAGCAATCTTCATCATAAATCGCAATATATTCAAAGCTAAATGAGAACGACCCATATACACAGCCAAAAACTAACTAAATTCAGGACTTCTTTTAACACGTTTAAATTGAATGCAGTTATTTGGAACATGGTTGCCTATTCACGAAATGGAATGACCAACGAGATTCCATCGCCATCAGCTTGACATGAATTTGAATGCTCACTGCTGAAATGCGTGCTCCTCTCTTAAATTTGAATGTGCCGACAGTGAATTTAGAATACTTCGACAGTGAATTTGAAAGCTCGGATAGTGATTTCGAATGCCCGGATTTTGAATTGGATTGCTGATTCAGTGCTGCGAGTAAAATGCGTGTAATCGAATGCTGGGAATAGGAACTTGAATAATAAAAGTATAATATGAAATAACAGGGAAAACCTACATTATTTGACAATATGCCGTGCTATGTATACATGCAAGACTAGAAAGTCAGGTATGCTCAGACTGGAATATGATTAGTAGTGTCTTCGTTTGTTTTCAATATGGCAGCAATACAACCACAGCGAAGTATGCAGTATACTAATTATGAGGTTTATTATCGTCATGGCTTATGCACCTCCAGACAGTTAATTGTGTTATAGTAAGACCACTGCGCCGTATCGTTCATGGTTATAGAATAATGCTTTATATTATTGTTTAGTTGATTTTATTATTATAATCATTCAATATTCAAAATTTCAACGGATAAATCATAAACATAATAACAAACCGAATGAGTAATTGTGGGATTCGGAAAATAAGAGAAATAAGACGTGTGAAATTTGAGGAATCTACAAAAAAACATCGCTTGATGGGTATTTATTCCCTGGAGCTGATTTAGTGTAAATTTTTACATTGAATTCAAGTTGAAAGAATGACATATTATAAAGAGGGAAAATGTAAACGTCGAAGAATATAAGAACAACAACAACTACGAAAACAAATCAATAACGAGTGGAATTACATACAATAACAGATATTCAAGTTTTGATATGGATGCATGATTGCCATGTTTTTGTAATGCTTATATTCATGAAATTCTAACTCACTTAACGTATCTTCTTTTTTTTTATTCCTCACCTGAGCGCATCATAGTAAGAAACCTGAATTGCTTTTGACAGTTACAACGATCCGTGTTTCATCACTTTTCGATATCCCTCAAACAATAATTATTCATTCTTCAGTCATAGGCCTATTAAAGGACAGGTCCACCTTCATATACATAAGGATTGAGAGAATGCGGCAATATTAGTAGAACACATTAGTAAAAGTTTGAGGAAAATTGGATAATCCGTTCAGAAGTTAAGAATATTTCAAGTATCTCTGCAGTCACTGCTGGAAGAGAAGACTACTACCGTGTATGATGTCACATGCGTACAACTATATAAGGAAAATAAAAAAGAGAATTTCACAAAACTTTACTTTTTGAATAAAGTGCATATTTCTTCGACTTGCTACTGACGTATGGTAAGGCTGCGTTCACATAGAAGTATACTATTCGGGTATTCGGGCTCGTTTTTCGAGGGCACGCGAATAGCTTGAATCGAACGATAGGATTTCCTCACACCGGTTCACATAAGAGGGCACTATTCGAAAGTACCGAATACCTGCGAAAAGTATAGTAAAGTGGGAATCGAGCTTGTTCGATTTTCTTGCAGCGTATACCGTCTCTCGTTTGTGAAATAATGACACTATTGGTCTGGATTTGCCCTTTAGCAAAAATAAGCATGTAGACTGACATTCTGATGCAGTTTAGAAATTGTTAATAAGATTTGCTGGGATGAAGGAGGAAGAAATCCTCACTGCATGGGATGGTGAGTTGACGGTGCGGGTGATGGTGTATTCGGTGCTCGAATACCGAATAGCGAATAGCGAATAGCGAATAGCGAATACCGGATACTTCTATGTGAACGCAGCCTAAGGGTAATGTTATTCCCCCTGCCTTCTGAAAGAGAGAAGTTGAGTGTTCTTTTGTTATTGAAGAAAAATGGAAATATGTTGTATTTTCTTTATTCTTTCTTTATATCGTTTCAGTTTCAGTTTCGTTTATTCATTCCAATAAAAATCCGTGGTTACAAAACACACAAAACAATAATCAATCGAAAATTGACATAATACAGACAAACAAAGTTCGTCGTTGTACTCATGTGACATCACAAGCTATTGTAGTCTTTTCATCCAGCCGTGACTGAGCAGAAACTTCAAAGATTCATAACTTTTTAACGGATTGTCCGATTTCAAAAAGAAACTTGAATGACGTGGAACTGATTGGTCGTGTCCTCTTGAGCTCCCGCTCCCAATAACTCATCTCAACTATAAAACACTCTGCTGAAAGTGAGCTCACGTTAACCCCATCCCAACCAAAGAAAGGATGTCTAACCCAGCAGTGAGACCCAAAGTTCCAGCAGTGAAATCTACCAGAATGTCAACCAGAAATAAATCTACAAGAAACCAGAAAACAGCAAATGAAAGTTGTGCGGCAGACTCGGATCAGGAACATGACGACGCTACTTCAAGCACTGCGGGGAGCCCCTCCCATCCTGTGGGAGACCGTGCGCCAGCAGCTGAACATTCGGACCAAGCTGACACCACTGCTACTATTGGAGACATTGCTGAAATGATTTCTCACCTTAAACAGGCAAATGAAGCTAACAATCGTCAACTCAACTCAAAGATAGACCTACTCATGAGCGACGTGGCCTCCTTAAAGCTGGACCTCATGACAACCAAGAAAACCGTTTCCGATCTGGAGGTGAGTGCCACTAACACCAGTAGTCGACTAGACATGATAGAGTCTACAAAAATGCCGAACATACTAAAAGAAATCGAAAAGGCCAAAAGTGAGCTAAATGAAAAACTTTTGTTATTTGAGATCCACGAACGCAAACTCAACCTACTGCTGTACGGGGTGCCAAAGGAATCTAACGAAAATGTCCTGAAAGTGTGCGCGGAGGTCTTCGCCATGCTGCTCAACATATCCCAAGAGGAAGCGGCCCGAACTCCCGTAAGGCTGCGTTCACATAGGAGTACAGTTTGTATACTATTCGGGTATTCGGGCTCGTTTTTCGAGGGCACGCGAATAGCTTGAATCGAACGATAGGATTTCCTCACACCGGTTCACATAGGAGGGCACTATTCGAAAGTACCGAATACCTGCGAAAAGTATAGCAAAGTGGGAATCGAGCTGGTTCGATTTTGTTGCAGCGTATACCGTCTCTCGTTTATGAAATAATGACACTTTTGGTCTGGATTTGCCCTTTAGCAAAAATAAGCATGTAGACTGACATTCTGATGCAGTTTAGAAATTGTTAATAAGATTTGCTGGGATGAAGGAGGAAGAAATCCTCACTGCATGGGATGGTGAGTTCTATGTGAACGCAGCCTAAGGCTGCGTTCACATAGAAGTATTCTGTATTCGCTATTCGCTATTCGGTATTCCGTATTCGGGCACCGAATACACCATCACCCGCGCCGTCAACTCACCATCCCATGCAGTGAGGATTTCTTCCTCCTACATCCCAACAAATCTCACTAACAATGTCTAAACTGCATCAGAATGTCAGTCTACATGCTTATTTTTGCTAAAGGGCAAATCCAGACCAAAAGTGTCATTATTTCATAAGGCTGCGTTCACATAGAAGTATTCGGTATTCGCTATTCGCTATTCGGTATTCGGTGTTCGGTATTCGAGCACCGAATACACCATCACCCGCACCGTCAACTCACCATCCCATGCAGTGAAGATTTCTTCCTCCTTCATCCCAGCAAATCTTATTAACAATTTCTAAACTGCATCACAATGTCAGTCTACATGCTTATTTTTGCTAAAGGGCAAATCAAGACCAACATTGTCATTATTTTAAACGAGAGACGGTATACGCTGCAAGAAAATCGAGCAAGCTCGATTCCCACTTTGCTATACTTTTCGCAGCTATTCGTCTTTCGAATAGTGCCCTCCTATGTGAACCGGTGTGAGGAAATCCTATCGTTCGATTCAAGCTATTCGCGTGCCCTCGAAAAACAAGCCCGAATACCCGAATAGTATACTATGTGAACGCAGCCTAAACGAGAGACGGTATACGCTGCAAGAAAATCGAACAAGCTCGATTCCCACTTTGCTATACTTTTCGCAGCTATTCGGTACTTTCGAATAGTGCCCTCCTATGTGAACCGGTGTGAGGAAATCCTTTCGTTCGATTCAAGCTATTCGCGTGCCCTCGAAAAACGAGCCCGAATACCCGAATAGTATACTTCTATGTGAACGCAGCCTAATCAATGCACATCGTCTTCCCCGGAGACAACCAGCCCGAGGACCCAACGACCACCAATCCCAAACATCGCCCGGTGATGGTGTTGCGAATCCCGACCCAATTATCGTCAGATTTGGGCGAATGTGCGACCGTGAGCGTATCCTGCATGCATCCCAGCGTGAACGTCCTGGCCCCCGGCCACCGCTGCCTGTTGAAAATGTCCTATGCCAACGCAGCATCGAGCCCTTAAGCGCGCCCACAGGACCGACCTACCGGCATCGATGAAGAGAGAGCGCGGAAGGCTGGCAGCTACTGCCTACCGTCTCAGAAAGGAGCAAAAGCTTGCTACAAGAATCATACTCAATGGAACCAAAGTAATTTTGCAAACCAGAAAGCCAAATGAAAATGCAACCCCATTGCCTTGGAAAGTCTGGAATGACTGAGAGTCACCTGTGCTAAAGTAAGAATTGACAACCTATACTTAAATAGCATAGGCTTTAAAACTTTGTCATGAGATTTTGTAACTTTTCGTCTCAGCAATGTCTCAGAAATATTTTACGTTAAATTGTTAAATCATTTTTTGAAAACCCCAAAGGTTAGAAAAAAGTTCTCATTCTGCAATTTCTTATGATATGTGTAACAATGCCAACATCTGTTTTGTCTGATTATCAGATAATGTTCGTGGTTGATCTTGATAATCCTTTTGAAGCTGCAGTTTAGCAGAGATAAATCAAATTTAATCAGTTGTACCAACTATCCATCTATTTACTAGTAACAAACATGTTCTATTCGTTTCTGTAGGCCTAAGATATCAGGTTCCTTATTGAGTCTTGTAGACGGATGAGACTACTGCACTTTCATACCCTTTAAAATGCACCCCGTTATACCAGATTAATATACTTACGTAACTGCTGTAAAAAAATTATACAGAGTGGAGAATAAGAACGTATAAATAACTGCATAAACCTTTTTTAATCATTTTCAAATTCTCATTGTTAGTTTCAAGAATCACTTAGTCTTTTGAAGAACCTCCATCAGCTCATTTCACTATCAACTGTAACAACTGTTGATGATTTGTGAATTGTTTCATCTTATTAGTGAAACATCACATAAAGCACAAATAATTGGTGAAGATGAGAAAAGCAGCCCTTCCATTTATACATTGGCAATGTTCCATTTTTGCTTCTTATTTCTGCATTTTTTTCTAAACAAAATCTTTATGATAAAAAATTTCTCTGCAACTCAGTGATTTACTCATAATCACTATATTGCATTTAATTATGTGTGAATGCAACATATACTTTGATAGGTGTACGGGTAGGTGAATGATTAATGTCATTTGAGAGAAGGAAATTAGATGTATCAGTTTTGATATTGCACTTAGCAAAAATATCTTTTTTCTCAGCGCAATCACGTTGTCGCTGTTATTGTTTTTTACATCTCTCTGCAAGCAAGACATATCCACCATCTAAATTGCATGTATTCATTATAAAACAATTTTGTAAATTACTTTCATATCGGTATGCTTGCAATACCAAGATAATATGAAATGGTTGTCAGATACAACGTTGCAAATTAGGGCATTAATAGGAAGACTGTTATTGCCTGCCTGTAAATCATGATTTGCAAATACTTCTCATTCTCCCCAATATCTAATCTTTGTTTTTTTTTTTATAAATGTCCGGAACAGAGTAACCAATTACGCGCCGGTGGCGGACCGGGGTTTGGGGCTGGCGGGGCGTTGGAGTGGCGCACATGGTACCCCTCCGGTGCTTTGTCTGCTCCAGGCCTCGGTCTGCCACTGGCACTGTACATCACCACGTTTCACGGTGGGACGAGAAGCAGGAGAATTCAACACTCGAAAAATCACAGAGTATTGAATGGTATGGTTTGTTAGCTTATTGTACTACAGCTGTTCGGGTACTTTTTCATCTTTCAATCCATTTACCTCATGAAGTAATTCACACGTAATGTAATGTACGCTCCTGTAATGAGTGGAGTTTCTTTTTTCTCTGGACTATTCATACTCATTTACGCTGTGCCCTCTTTATTTCAAATGTTCTTCACAATGTCAACGAAAGGTCAATGAAAAGCGTTTGATATTAAACTGAAAACATGCGCTGAATTTTCCCTTGTTTATCGAAAAGACATGTAATCATTATTTCCATGTCATAGGCCTTCATGTTACGATACTGAAGTCTTATATTTGGATTTTGGTTTTCGGGTCGCGTAAATGTACAAATTTTGGTGTGTATCTGTGTGTTTTCCTTTCAAATTTCTCGCTGTTTTACGCATACTATAGCTCAGATAAGAATTTTCTGTTACTCCGTCATGAACTGCTTCACATTTTTGTTATTGCCTCTCTGTACATGTCCTTAATGCTTTTTAGCACACGCGTTATTTATTCACGAATGCAGTTCTCTTTTGAGCGAGCCTTCTGTTACACACCAGAAAATGTGTCAATTCTTTTTTAAGTCACTGCCCTTTGTAAACATGTCGGCAAGCAGTACTTTTTCGACTTAATGTGATTTCACTTCCTACCCACATTTCAACGTATGCAATTTCAGAATTCCAACCTTGCTGTTGTTACTCTAGCTTTCATTCTCATGTATGCTTCCTTCATGTTTTTTGACATGCAAGTTTCTTGTCTTACGTAAGTCCTCCAACAGATGCTTAGCAAGTCTTTGAACTGACATGACTGATACGCATTCTTTTTAATCGACCCAATGCCCAAGTTCAATCTTTTTTGTACCCTGTCCCAGATTTGTTAGGTCTTTTGTTTGGCGATGTCGTAGATTACCAGGTTCACTTGGAGTAGTTCGGAAGTATGTGGTTTTGCAATTTTAAACTGGTTATTCTTTTCTTGCTATTCATACCACCGTATCCTACTTCTGGACACCTTTCCTTCTAATATTTTTTTTCTCACTCTCTTTTGTTTTGTTTTTTATATTCTTGTCTTACGTAAGTAAGTTCTTGAACAGCTGCACATTGATAGAATAATCGTTGATTTATGTCAACACATAGACAGAATATTCAGCTTTACGTGCATTATCACATAATATATGTACATTTTTTTTCTCTTTCTTGCTGTTGTTAGTCTAGCATTCATTCTATACTTCCCACTCGTTTTGATATGCAAGTTTCTGGTCTTACGCAAGTCCTCTGACTAAACGTTAATGCTTAGCAAGTTTTTGAACCGATACACATTCCCTTTAATAGATCCAATGTCCAAGTACAAACGTTTTGTTCCCTGTCACAGGAACTTTTCTCCGATTTTTGTTTGACTTGTTACAAGTTGGGAATAGGTCAATTCCCTCAATTCACTATCCTTGTTTAGTCTTTGTCGATGTAGCAGATTACCGGGTTCAATTGGTGCTGTTTTGCCCACACCCAGTTCAGAAGTGTGCGGTTCTATACGTTTTACTTGCTGACACCTTCCCTTTAAACATTCTTTTCTCTCTCTTTCTTTCTTATTTTTTCTTTCTTCATATTTTGTCTTACGTAAGTCCTTGACCCTGTTTTTGAAGTTTTTGAACAGCTGCACATTGATAAAAAAAAAAATTGATGATTGTTGTCAACACGTCGATAAATTGCTCAGATGTACATGTCTTATTTCATGATATATGCACATTTTTCTTAACCTGTACAGAGCTCTTCTGATCTTCTGTTTTTATTGAATACGTCAAAGTCCCCCAAATCTCTACCCTTTCGAAGCCCTTGGGTTTATTCGGTGTCATTCTGCATATTCCAAGTCCACTGAGACGAGACTCTCCCCGCCGCACTTATTTCTTTTCAAAATACAAGGTGCTCTGACAATGTACTCTCACTATTCACCCTCTTTATCAATTATCCCACTTTCTCTTTTCTCCTTTTCACAAAGGCTTACCTCATTCCGTGTATCTCGATATAAATCAGCTGTTGATGTTTTTTAGCACTTATTGGCGGGAGCTCTACCCGCAACTGGGATTACACCCTCGTTTCATACGAGAAATTTACCTGTACTGTAGTGTATCGTGTTAGATCAATGTCCATCATGTGTATTTTCAACATTTTGTTCTTTTCTTTTCTAAGTATGTTGTGTTTATAACGAAGTGTAAGCCTACAGAGACATTAGCCATGTTTTATATTTTCTTGACTGTTCAATGCTCCTCTTATTTCCTTGCCTCTAACTACTCTATCTGTACCCCTGGTTTTGCTGACAGCCAACTAGCCCGAACATTTTGTTTGTATGCCTGTGAGAGGCACGTACCCTTCATTGTCACACATGGCGCCAGCCTCCCATTTCACTTTGCGCAGAATCCGGTGCGGTATCTGCCGCGTAGACTTTGCTGTTATGCCTATGCTGGTTTCTCCCTGTTAGTATCATTTGCGCGCTCAACTGTCAGAGAATTTCTCATTCAAAATGGCTGAAGGGATAAATTTGCCTTTTCATTCCGTATTGGATGATGATTTTTTTTTTTTATCTACTTAGACCTACTACACCAGAATATGATTTCCTAGATGATGTAGTTTCTCATTCGCATACATCTTTTTATGATAAGTTAGTTGCCGATAATATGAACTCAACAGCTGAAGAAATGCAGTATGATTTTGATGATTTAATCCAAGCCCCATTATGTAGTTATGTTACTATGAATCAATTTAAAGAAATTCGTAAGGGTTTATGTAAAGACATATTTTCGTTGATACTATTGAATATAAGAAGTTTAAGTAAGCATTTTGATGAATTACAGTTATTGTGGGATAACCCAAATAACCCTTTATTTACAGTGATAGGATTAACTGAAACGTGGTTATCTTCATGCCCCAAACGATCTTTCTCGCTTGAAGGATATAATGTTTTGGTGAATAACAGACCCGATCGTTCTGGCGGTGGGGTTGCCTTATATGTTTTAAGCAGTTTTGAATGTATTGTTTGTGAAAAGTTGAGCAAAATGAATGATATTGTGGAGTCCCTTTTTGTTCAAAGTAATGTTTCTGGTTGTAAAAATATTGTGATAGGTATTATCTATAGACCCCCAAATTCTAATAACAAAGATTTGTTATCATATCTCACCGAACTGCTCACAGATCCTTTATTTGCTAACTCAGAGTCCTTTATACTCGGTGATTTTAATATTGAATTGTTAAAACATACAACAGACAATGTACCGGGTGAATTCCTTGATACATTCTTATCCTTTTCTTTTTCTACCTCTTATTTCCAAACCAACACGTGTTTCTAGTCTTTCGGCTACTTTGATTGACAATATTTTTTGTAATAATTTAAAGGACAAGTTCACCTTCATAAACATAAGGATTGAGAGAATGCAACAATATTAGTAGAACACATCAGTGAACTTTTGAGGAAAATTGGACAATCGATGCAAAAGTTATGAATTTTTAAAATGTTTGTGTTGGAACCGCTGGATAAGGAGACTACTACAGCTTGTGAGTCATATGCGTACAACAGTATGAAGAAAATGTAAAAGAAAATCCAACGTATTTTCACTTTTTTCGCATAATAAAAGAGCTCTCGACTTGCCTCTTTCTAAAGACAGGGGGAATAATATTACCCATAACATTTGTCGGTAACGAGTCAGGGGAATGTGTACTTTTTTTCAAAAGATGGCATTTTGTGAAATTCTCTTTATATTTTCCTTATATTGTTGTACGCATGTGACATCTAAGTTATTCATACACTGCAGTAGTCTTCTCATCCAGCGGTTACTGCACAAAAACTTCAAAAATACATAACTTTTGAACGGATTGTCTGATTTTCCTCAAACTTTCAATGATGTGTTCTACTAATATTGCTACATTCTCTCAATCCTTATGTTTATGAAGGTGAACTTGTCCTTTAACTCTCCCAGATTCTTCGATAATTTTGTCTGATATGACTGATCATTTTCCTGTTATGACGCATTTTAAGTATAATCATAGTAATGTTAATCCATTTCATCGTCAGGAAAGGCGTAGAGTAACTCAAGAAAATTTGTTTTCTTTTTGTGCTTCTTTGGATAATGCTAGTTGGGAATGTGTGTTTGATACAGATGACATTAATTTGTCTTTGAATAACTTTTTTTTAAGGTTTTGAATAATCATTTGGATATATGTATTCCCAAAAGAAAATACAAACGGGGGAATTATAAAACAACACCAAGGCTTCCTTGGATTACAAAGTCCATTTTACGATCTATTAATAGAAAAAATAAATTGTTGTACTCATTTAAGATGAAAAGAACTGAGCAAGCACGTTTGAAATACACTTCGTATAAAAATACCCTCACAAAAATATTACGTATAGAAAAGAAAAAATATTATCATAAGCAATTGCAGAGATATAGATATGACATAAAAAGTACGTGGAATGTATTAAAAAAAGCTATGAATATATCAACCGAAATCTCTGGTATATCAAAAATTGGATTTGATGACAAGGTTATTGATAATTCTCAAGATATTGTAAATATTTTCAATAAATATTTTACAACTATTGGAGAAGATATTGCTCAAGAAATTCCCAATACTGATAAACATTTTACTGATTTTTTGAATCAGTATAATACACATTCTATATTTTTTACTCCTACCACTAGGTATGAGGTTATTGATATTGTTTCTGGTTTGAAAAAAAAAAGTGCAGGTTATGATGATATAAGCAATATGATTTTAAAAGGAGCAATATATTCTGTTGTGGATCCTTTGGTGTATATTTTCAATTTGTCAATGTCAAATGGTCAGTTTCCGGAACAAATGAAAATAGCAAAAGTTATTCCTATATTTAAGAATGGTGATAACTTAGATATTAGTAATTATAAACCTATTTCTTTATTATCTTGTATATCAAAAATCTTAGAGAAAATTATATATAAAAGAACAATGAATTTTTTGAAGACGCATTGTGTTCTAACAAACTCCCAGTTTGGTTTTCGAGAAAAGCATAGCACCTCTCATGCATTTTTGAATTTCATTGATAAAGTAGCACATGCTTTAGATAATCACTCTCATATGATTGGTATCTTCCTGGACTTCTCCAAGGCCTTCGACACTATTAATCATAATATATTGCTTTATAAGTTGTCCCACTATGGTATACGTGGGAAGGCCTTGGAGTGGTTCAGGAATTATCTAACTGATCGTAAACAATGATATGTTTCAATAAGCAATTATAACTCTGATATGAGAGAACTAATTTGTGGCGTGCCACAAGGTAGTATATTGGGGCCGTTGTTGTTTATTGTTTATATTAATGATTTATGTGCTTCCTCCCAAGTGTTATCATTCATACTTTTCGCAAATGTGTTTTATTCACATGAAGATCCAAATACTCTTGTGCATACAGTAAATTCGGAGTTTAATGCAAAATTTACGAGATTGGATACAAGCTAATAAGCTGTCCCTGAATATGAATAAAACCAATTATATGTTTTTTAGTAACACTTTAGATAATTTGAATATGGATATTTATTTTGATGATACTGTTTTAGCAAGAGTTTCATATTCAAAATTTCTTGGAATCACAATTATGTTTGTAAAATTATTTCACGTAATATAGGCGTCATTAACAGGTTCAAATTGTTTCTTCCCCAACATTCATTATTTATACTGTATTCGTCTTTGATATTACCTTATTTAAATTACGGAATTTTGGCATGGGGAAACACGCATCAAACATTATTAGATAGGGTTTTATTGTTACAAATGAAGGCACTTCGAATCATTTGTAATGCCGCTCCTTGCTCTCATACAGCTTCTTTGTTTTCTGAAAATAATATTCTGAATTTTAAAGATTTGTTTTTATTTCATTTAGGACAATTTATGTATAGCTATAATAACAACTGTCTTCCGTTTATATTTGATTCTATGTTTCCTCGTAACCTGACATACCATAGTTACCCAACGAGACAGTCTAATGAATTTCACTTGCCCCTGCTTAGAACTGTGTTAGCTCAGCAGACATTCATTTATACAGGCCCAAGATTCTGGAACTTCCTTAGTCCAGACATAAAAAAAAGCTCCTTCTTTGTTTTCATTCAAAAAAAGATTGAAATCATTCCTTCTTAAGTCTTATAATGTAACAGAAAGAAATTAATTTTGTTTGTTTATCTTTTTCAGTAAGTAGGTTTTGTAAGCACCAGGATGCTATTGATTTTTCATAGGCTTGTTAGGTCGCGTCTTTCGCGGAATTCCACATCGCATCCCCTGTTTTTCTTACTGCAAACTTGTACATTATTACACGTGCCTTCACAGAGCAGATTATGTTCTGCTATCAGCAATTCCATACAATTGTATATATCACTTTCTCGTCGCTTTCAACGCTCTACACTTCTAACATGGATAATAGTCTCTGTTGGTTTGATCTTGAATGTATCGATTGATCTAGGCTTTTTGTTTTTAGTTGTCTCGTCTCTTTACTTGTATTTCTGCTTCTTCCCTTCCCCCTTTCCACTTCTTTTTTCATCCCGCACACTTGTAGTTAAGTTTTCACCTTGTTTTTCTTCCTGTGAGGTGCCCACAATGTACAAGCATAGTCTTTTGAGTGGGTACCTCCACTTTTTTTCGCAGAATGTACAAATATGTCTGTATGAAAAATGCCTAATTTTGTAATGATTATTGACAAATGTTATTCTTTGCTATCTATGTATCATTCCTTGAAACGCATGTCGAATCTATATTTTTTTGTACATTCTGTTGAAAGAAGTGAAAATAAAACCTTTGAATTAGAGTAAATGCCCAACGAATGCCCAACAAATTCGAAAATTTGAAGATACCCAGCTGTTGTTAATACTAAAATAGTTCTCTATGTTTCTACAATAGCTATTCGAAAGGAATTACAAAAATACGCTGAAGCCATCAATAATCGTTCTTTTTTGTTTTATTTTGAACGTGCCCCAAATCTCCAGTGTATCTCTGCGAATTCCTACGAATAGCTCATAAATACTAAGAACGTCAAACAAGGTGTGTTACAACATCAGAAACGAATGCGAACGTATCTTCTATTTTTTTTTATTCGTTGGGCATTCGTTGGACATTCGCTCTAGGTGTGACGAGGCTTTTACGTATTCCCAGAGCTCATCAAATACCACATTCAATTTTGTCGTAAATGATTATATCTTCTACAATTTTCCTGCATCATATATCTACAAAGAACCCACGTCTTTGCTTGTACGCGGACAAAAGGTGATGCACATTGTGAAACTCAGTCTGAACAATGCCCCGGCATAATCATTCATGTCATCAATGGCCATTGAGCGGGATGATATCACAAAGCGAAAGAGAAAGTGTGTGGGCGTAATATTGTATGGTGTGTTCGTTTAACATATGGGTTGCCTGTTAAGTAGAAACACTGTGGAAGTTTTAAGAAAATGAATAATTTCGGTATCTTATCAATAATAATTCAATGATTAACTATATTGCTCTCTACCATAGAGTTTTGCCACGGCATAACAGCTTCCGATTTGAATAAGTGCATTATCATCCACAAAGCGCAGAACCTACAGACATTTACCTGCGCTGCAAAAGCATCTGATGTGCTTGATGGTGGTGAACAGTTAAATAAATAAAAAAAAGATGTATTTTGAGTCGTGATTTAAAGACTGCTAAAGTACGGGGATTTCCTGACCTCTGGTGATAGGATACACATACACTATATTGCCCAAACGCCGTAGTTTACATCGACAGGGCTGTGTGTAGTTACTTGTAACCAACAATGTGGCATGATAATATCACATCATTATGCATAATAGCTCAACGTTGTGTTACATTCTGATGGGATACAAATTGAATGAAAATGAAAAAAATCATTACGCATTCATTTTATTCTCTCTGTCTTCTCTCTCTCTCTCTCTCTCACCCCTCCCCCCCCCCCTTCTTTCTCTCTCTCTATTCTGCCATCTACCACTATCCCAGAACCAACCGCTGACGGCTTTGAGATTCACTTTCAGGTCAACTACCTATCGCACTTCCTGTTGACACTTCACCTTCTGCCGGTTCTTAAATCCTCTGGACCGGATAGCCGAATAGTCTCGGTTGCCTCAGTCATGTACAAGTTTGCTAACTGGGACGTAACCGACTTCCAGTCATTGAAAATACGAGACACAAGCAAGTGAATACCTCCAAGTTGTACCAGGTGAGTCGTGACAAGATCAATCTATAGAATTCAAAATCTTAAGAGATTATCTGCCTTTAATCATGGTGAATTGTGGAAAATTGATTGTTATATTGACGTTTTCAATTGATTTCAACTTGTTTTCGATGTTTACATAAATTTCTTTCGTGTAAACTCTCACTAAGCATAGAAAAAGACATACGTTGAATGTGATTTTTTTTTGAATAGACGTTGTATATATGAAGAGTTTATTTGCAAAAACCGATAAGTCCATATTAGTCAAATGGAGATATTTGCGATTAAAGGTCAAGAAAAATAAAGAGAAGAATAAGAAATGTTTAGTTTCTTTTGACCATAACTTCAAAAATGTACCTTTATGTGTAGTGACCAATATATCATTTAAAAGGTATTATTTTGTACTTTATGACAGACAGTGTACTTCAAAATCTTCCAAAATAGACTTATCGGTTTTTGCAAACAAACTCTTCATATGCTTTTTACCTTGTAATCATTCCTATTTTTATCAGTAGTACCTACAATGTTTCCTGAACACTTCATCAATTGCAGTGCTCTGTCATTTAGAACGTAAGCGTCACACGATGATGCTTGTATACATTGTAGTACAATAAAACTCGATGATTTTATATAGATGTGTTCGCTCTTCTCTTTCATGGACACGCGCAGATTATGAACATGTTCTCATTGGCAAAGAGACTCGAGGGGTCAGGGGTTAGCGTATTTTCGCTGAACCCCGGCTTGGTCGATACGGATATCAGTAAGCGTGAGGGTCAGCAGTTAACGGGAGCATCAAAAGCCATCATGAAAATGGTGCGCGCATCAAGTAAGTTGCATGACTAACCGCATTTGCATCTAAGCGTCGCAGCAGATCGATCGTAGAGAGGTATATCCATGTTCGTAAAGGCACTTGGCAAACCGTTGTTTTTTGTGGAGATAATACTGAAAGCTCTATATGTCAATGCCGTCTGTTGGGACTTCTACACTTCTGTTTATTTGTAGAAGCATATCACTGCCAGTTATGACGTCATTTTGTCCACTTGGAAATAAAGTCGTAATGATTGTTAGTTAGTTGTGACGTCAGGTTTAGTTTAAAATAGTGACTTCATCTATTCTAATGGCAAGCTCGAAAATTATATGCATATCATACAGCTTCTTTAAATCAGACGGGGACGCTTCCTGTAAAAAAAAAAAAAAAAAAAAAATAGCAGGAAGTTGACGTTACAACCTGATCATTTGGGCAGCCCCTATATGTCGATTTTTTAAAACAAGTCAGTTCTCTTTTTTTTTCCCCTGCTAATTTAACTTGAAAGCTTTTATTCCCCCTGATTTCCGACACAGTTAGTCAAGTACTTGTTATTACGCCAGTAAAGTGAAAGCTTGTTGAATTTTTTAATATATTTTCTTTATAATAATTAATTGTGGTCCACACATCGTCGGTGTTTTCACGAAGTGGCACGACCGGCCAAAATCGAGTAAATTTTCGATTTTAAAGGTAGGGGATACCTTTTACAGACCTCCCAAAATGCAGCAAAACATTAAATATGAACCTCAGGGGACTTGCTTAGGCCACTGCTTAGAAATTTGGAAGTCAACAGTTATCTAAAATTTGAATAATGCACAAAACTCAACTACTCAGTAGTTCTGTGTGTCAGCCACACTTAAGCCCTTTTGTTGCATTCTTCTGTATTTGTGATCTATAAACACAAATCTAAAAGTACAAGAGCTGATGTAATAACATATAGAGTGTGTGGCAAGAATGTATATAGAAATGTTTGTAAGTGTTGATGAACTTTCTTCACAAAATATACACGATGGACACACATGCAGTACATGGGTCTGCAAAGGTAGCCTAGTAATGTACTGGAATTTACGGTGAGCCCCGAAAACAATTCAATTCAAAATCTAACGGTCAAAAAAATGTACTAAATGTTACCTTCCACTTTCGATACTTTATGGGAGTTTCTAAAATGATACTCTCTTCAACATACCACTGTATTTATACAACTCTTCATTTAAGGCGTGCAAATGGGATTCCCTACCTTTAAGATTTTTGCATATTATGATAGTAAATACCGAGATCTACAACCTGACAAATTTTTGAACCTCAATCTCAAATAATTACGTAATAATAACGACCGTGTCACTTCGTGAAAACTTCGACTGGTCGGTCTACGATTTTCACGAAGTGGCACGATCGCGGGTTGACGGTGCGTATACGCCGGACGTCATCATAAATCATTCATCTGCCAAACGTACTCGTACGCGCGCGTCTAAAATGGCTGCGCCCAGAGCAACGGAAGCTAGACAGATGAAATCGGTAAAGTGACATTTCGCTCGGTATTGACACTTTAATTGTTCATTTCTCACATTCTTGAATGTAGATTTATGAATGAGGAATTAGAATATCAAAACAGCGTAAATATGTATTCTTGCAGATCACATTGACTTCGTTTGGCGCTGTCCTAGGTTCGTTATCTACGTGTGCAGTCCCACATCTATTATTCGGTGTAAGTGGAGAATCGGCAGGGAAAGTGATTCGAACTAAAGTCAAATGAACACGTCTCACATTTGCATCGAATCTTAAACGCACTAACTGGTGATATATTGTGAAGTTTTATTGTTTCCTGTATTACGAGCTCAAATATGTAATGCAACGACCTATTTCCCAGGTGGCAGGTAGACTGATTTAACTCTCTTTTCTTACTTGACTATGTCTGAATCTTCCAGGAATTTAGATCCATTTAAGGGAGTCTATATCTAGGCCTACAACTTCAAGATCTAATTAAGATAGTTAACAGTGTTGCAGTGTTAATAGTGTTCTTGACCTGTCCAGGTTACTCTAAAAGTAATGTTATTTCACTGACTACCTTTGAATTCTCAATGAAAAAAAAAAAATGATTTTAGAGTTACTTCTGCTAAAAGTCTAACGTTAAATCAGGGAGGTCCTCTTCCCACCTCCCTGTCTAAATTCAGGCGTTACCAACAACAATGAAGACTTTGATAATGTTGTCGAGAATACCGTAACAGCAAATTTGATTTGGATAGACAACTAGCAAAATGCAACGTTTATGCTCAGCACCTGAATTCATAAATTGTTCAATCATGCTATATTATGAGCCTAAAAGCCTAAATGTGGTCGTAATTGGCCTATACGTGGCAAGTACTTTTGCCTTAGTTTGCAATTTTTCGTTTTGTTTGTTTTGATTTTCTACAATCTATGGTTCTTTGAAACACTAGGGTTTTTTTTCGGGGGGGGGGTGGAGGCTGGGGATTCGGAGCTGGGCAAATTGTAAAATGAAACCAAAGAGATGTTCATTGTTCATAAACTTCAGATTCTGGTAAGCCGTAGAATATAGACCTGAAAGGGATGGGGGGGGGGGGCGGGGGCAGTGTGATGTTTTGCAAATCTGTGCATCAATTTTATGATCTTACAGAACTGGTAGTGATGGAGTTTCATGTGACTGACATCTTTCATTCATCTTCCATTACAAACAGATATTGAGGCCTTTGTGTGGACAACCCAACAACTTGCAGACTGGAATGAAATGAGTGCTGTCCTTCGATGATGGGCTACTTTACAGTATTGTACTCCATACCGCATTCCTGCAGATTTCTCCTATCATCTCAAGCTTGAACAAGACCCATAAGTTACATTGCTATCTGTCAAGGATTTAGAGTAAATTAGACAGACCAGTGTGTAATAGACAGTGCAGGCACACTACTAGTAATAATAATATTACTAATATGATTTGCCACATACTAAAATAATTGTTTTGATTACCTTTGAATTCTCAATGAAAAAAAAAATGATTTTAGAGTTACTTCTGCTAAAAGTCTAACGTTAAATCAGGGAGGTCCTCTTCCCACCTCCCTGTCTAATTGAGGCGTTACCAACAACAATGAAGAGTTTGATAATGTTGTCAAGAATACCGTACCAGCAATTTTGATTTGGAATAATGGCTAGACAAGCAAAAAAAAAAAAAAAAAAAAAAAAAAAACTCCTGTGCAACGTTTATGCTCAGCACATGAATTCATAAATTGTTCTATCATGCTATATTATGAGCCTAAAAGCCTCAATGTAGACGTAATTGGCCTATACGGGGCAAGTACTTTTGCCTTAGTTTGCGATTTTTCATTTTGTTTTGATTTTCTACAATCTACGGTTCTTTGAAACACAGAGGGTTTTTTTTTTTTTGGGGGGGGGGTGGAGGCTAGGGATTCAGAGCTGGGCAAATTATAAAATTAAACCAGAGAGACGTTCATAAACTTCAGATTCTGGTAAGCTGTAGAATATAGACCTGAAAGGGATGGGGGGGGGGGGGGGGGGCAGTGTGATGTTTTGCAAATCTGTGCATCAATTAATTATGATCTTACAGAACTGGTAGTGATGGAGTTTCATGTGACTGACATCTTTCATTCATCTTCAACCCAACAACTTGCAGACTGGAATGAAATGAGTGCTGTCCTTCGATGATGGGCTACTTTACAGTATTGTACTCCATACCACATTCCTGCAGATTTCTCCTATCATCTCAAGCTTAAACAAGAACCGTAAGTTACATTGCTATCTGTCAAGGATTTAGAGTAAATTAGACAGACCAGTGTGTAATAGACAGTGCAGGCACACTACTAGTAATAATAATATTCCTAATATGATTTGCCACATACTGAAATAAATGTTTTGTCTTACTCTTTCTTTAATTACAACTGTATTTGTAGTTTTATAAATGTGAAGCACTGACATAACATGGAATCCAACATTTTGACATCTAATTATCTGTAGTCATGTTGCATTTTGGTATAAAGGCAAAGTTGTCCCTCAGTCTGATTTTGATGTGGTAGCAGTATGCATTTCTTCAGTGTCATGTATCTTTCAGGACTGTTGTAACTGTAGTTTTTTATTGTTAGTTTGATTATTGTTGTGTTTTTATTTTTTTATGGGGGGGGGGGGGGGGGCAAGGGAGATGAGGAAGAACAGTTATACACTCTGTACTGATATGAGATACCATCAACTTTGCAAAAGTCAATGGCACATACTGTATGACAAATTCTTGGCAGAGACGATGAAAATGAACTGTCTTAATATACATTTATAGTTTTACTCATGTCAATGTGTTTTTTTCTTTGTTCACTCAGAAGTCAAATGTCTGAGACATTACTTACATGGAATTGACTGTGTCACTGATTTTCACTTGTGATGTCCTGCTTTCTTTATTCTTTACTTTAGTTCTGCTCCTGATTCTAGTCAACAATATGTTCATTCACCATTTCGTCTGGCGTAGCATCCTCTTCTTACTGCACTCAAAGGTTACATCGTGCACCATGCTAAAGGTGAGCAAGATCAATAAACAGCAATCCATGCAACATCTTTTCATGTAGTATTTGGTTTTATTTTGTCACAGACAATTACTAAGAAGATCCAGTGTCAATGGACAATTAGGTGTAATCCTACAAGTCTTGTTATGCACATTATCACATTGATTTAAACTTTATGATAAAAAAAAAAGATGTATTAGCACTTTTGAGTAAAACATTACCAAAGTGTTGATATGAAAGGAACATTATTATATAATTATTTTCTTAGGGAAATCGGTGTAGTTTTAGAAATGTGTAAAATTAATTAAGACGTATGTTATGACTGTTGTATCAAATGTCATCATTCTCCTCTGCAATGGAGAAGTAACATTGTCTGTGAAAAACAATTGTTCCTCTTTGCATAGGGAGAGAAGCAGATAACAACTGTCTACTGGAGAAAGCCAAGAGAAACCCGAAACAGCTACAAATGACTAGGGTGGCTGAGCTGAACATCTGCACTAAAATCCAAGCCATGGGATCATTGTGGAAGGAGATCATAGCAATATTTCACCACAATCACAGAGTTGCTCCACACAGCAGCATCAAACTTTTCACAAGAGTGTGTGCTCTATGAATGGACAGGCAGGTCTAGCAGAACATTATTTCGATGTTCTTTTTGATTTTCTATTTAATGACTTTGGGTTTGTATGTGTGCAGAAATGGGGGGAGGGGGGTAGTGGTGTCATAAAGTAGGACATCATTTTTAATAATGATAATAATAATAATCATAATCATAATCATAACAATAAAAATAGTAATAATTATAATAATCAACAGTGCTTTAATATATAGCATATGGAAACATTCTGTATTATGCCTTTTGTGCTCAAGGATAGAAATGATTGAACAAAAACATACAATTGCAATTACAATGATACTTTTTTTTCACATTTAGACTGTAATGGTAGAGACATTACAAGCAAATATATGCCATTGCTTTTTTATTCAGGATAACAAATAAGTCACTACCTTTTGAACGAAGGTTTCTCTCTGGTGTGTTTCCTATTTAAAGTAGTTCTTTCAAATAGTGTGGATTCAAAAGTTAATATCAACATTTTGATCTGTATATGAATTTTGACTGGAAGCTAGTGCAAGCTTCTTAGCACTGGTGACATTTTTGTTCATTTTTTTTTAAATTTGGACACTACTCTTGCAGCAGAGTTTGGAATAGCTTGTAATCTCTGTATCTGTTTGACTGACAATCCACAAAGTGATTAATGACAAGATCAACATGTCACATTAAGAAACCATGAAGTACTGTTGTGCGTTTATCAGTAAAGTCTCAAATTTTCAAAATATTGTATGTGAAAGAATCAAGGAGACATTAAGGGACATTAATCCTACATACTGTATCTCTCACTGTCACCTTATCACTGACATTACTCTTGATAACCATCAATCCACGGGTCTCTCTATACTGCTTTGTCACAATGACGCCATCCTCAATTTCCACTGTAGTATGCTTCCCCTCTCTGACTTTAAACAGTGCTTTTCACAACAAACGCATAGCAATGTCAAATACCATATAGATGTCTCTTCTTTTACTTTGTTTATGAACCAGCTCTCCCAGCACACTATTCATTTTGTCTCCCTTAGCCCAGCCACCATTAGGCCAAACCCATAAACAATTTTCAGTATTTTTTAATTATGCCTACCCCAGCACCTGTGACACCCACAGCAGACCTAAACTAAAGTCAGGACCAAGTCAAGTCAAGTTGTGCAAGTTAGAAAGGTATTAGTAGACTGCAAGAGGGATATAAACAATTGGATGCTTACATTTCCTCTGCTTGCTCTCTCTCTCTGCAACTAAAAAATGCCTAATAAACTTTGACAGAAAACGTTTTCTTGGATGATAGATGTACTGCAATACATAGCCATATTATTGCAGTCTGTGTCCACATCAGAAATTATGGCCTAGACATCATTATCTATGTCTTTTTATATTGTATATTTTTGTGGATTTTACTTTTGAAACAATAATGAGTAAATGCAGATCTGATAGCCACTTCTTACTGAGCTTAGATAAGGAACTTTGTATATGGTATCCTCTAGCAGTGAGAGAAAAGAAAGGGAAACATGAGGATTTTTATATCTTGCAAAATAACATGGTATGGTAATGAATAAAATTTCAGGCATATACTGTGCATAATATGAGTGCTTACAAACTTTTACAAAATTAGGGAAGATCAAGACTGTTTGCAGAAGATTTATAATACACTTTGTGAACTGTCACAGCAATTTAAACATCAATTAGTTCAGTCACTGTCTACGAGATTGTATTGCCTTTAATATGAAGAAGGTTATCCATACCAAATCAGCTAGTGTCTTTGTAATTATGTACTTGTATTCATATCATCAAATTCTAGTTTGATTATAAAGTCAATGTTTGGTAAACAGCATTTGACCAGGTTGAAGTTAGGTGTTTGGATATGGAAGGAGGTGGAACATTTTGGTCATTATTTTGTAAGATTTCGGGGCTTTAAAGGCAAGAGTCAGTCTAGTCTCATACGTCTGAATAACATTTTTGAATCTAAAAAAAAAAGAAAAGAAATATTGTAGTACCCTGAATGCCATGAAATATAGATATCATCAAGGTGGATGATACATACAGAGCTTGGTATAAATGTTAGAACATAACAGAAACCTTCGTTACATCTGAAAAATAAATGAAAGGTAATGTACTGTACCTTAACTTCATTCAAGTTGGAATCTGCATTATATGAGTAGTATGATCCACGTATAGTTTATTGAAAAGCCATATTTAAAACTCGTGTACACACACGTGGTAATAAATCTATGAATGAGAAAAGATACCCAAGTAAAGCTCATTTAGTTTTTATGTAATTTAAAAAGTTTTGTAAGGTGTCACGTGAAGGAAATAAATAGAGAGAGGGATTGTGTGTTTGTTTGTGTGTATGTGTGTGTTTGCGTGTGTGTGAGGGAGAGAGAGAAAGAAAGCGAAAGAAAGGGCGGAAAAGAGAGTGATATTACTAGCGCAGAATTATTTTCTTTACAAGAATGACACATTCACAAAGCAATAGAGCAAACTGATTACATTTCATATTCGAAAACAACATGCATCGTGGTTATAGCACGAGATACAGTAATGCTCCGAGGAAGAGAGTGAATCTTGAAAATTATGATTCGAAATAATGTGCAGAAAGACTGATGCAATGAGCTGAGAGCAATGATCAATGTGTAATATACTGAAGAACAACTCAATAATAATGCCTTTCTGCGAATGGATGACAGATTTAGAAGGGGAAAAGGAAAAAAAAGTATCAAACAAAATCTTGATACCCAATTCATATCACTAGTATACAAAGGAGCATCGCTAATGCGCGCGCTCGATTATGTGCGCGCGCGGCTATGAGAAATGATGAAGATAACCTAACGCGCAGCGCGTGCGCGCCGATGGTGTCACTTCGTGAAAAATGAAATCCGCACCATGCGCGAAGAATCGAAGCGGCACGGCCGACGGTGCCGGTTCGTGAAAATATTGGAAGCGTTGTTTACGTGTTTTTGTGTTTTCACGAACCGGCACGACGGACTTTGCCCGCTATTTCAACGAAACTTTTGTTTTTCACGATGAACCAAGAACATGAAACACAAAAACAACTCCTAATCTGTCGTGCAGTGTGATATTTAGGTAACTGGACGTGAAATATAGGCGCAATCATGGATTTTGCAAAGGCAAAAACTTCAAACGCGATTATCTCGAAACTTACTTTCGCGGCTCCGGGGCCGGCTGTGCCGGTTCGTGAAAACACCAGCGACATGATGTCACACAATGAAGTAGTCTCCTCATCCAGCGGTTCCAAACATCAAAACTTGAAATTCAAAAATTTTGTATCGATTGTCCGATTTTCCTCAAACTTTCACTGATGCGCTCTTCTAAAATGTCGCTGCTTTCACTCAATCAACATTTCTCTTTGGCTGTCTGGGTTTTTGTTTTCTCTCCCATGTCAGAGATGATGCGGTCCCCATATGACGGTGCTCTGACTACTCTGCATGCCGCTGCTAACCCGGAGTATGACGGGAAAAGCGCCCTCTACTTCGAGAGTGCCAAACCACACTCTCTGACGTCACTGCCAAGGTAAGTACAATGGCTGTTTAGCGTACAAAATGTGCATGATGCCTTTCCGCGTTTGAATACCAACTTTTGGTCTTTACTGAGTACAACTAGAGGCCATCGCAATATACTGGACATCCATTTTCTCCTAAAGGGGAGGACAATTCTTTGTGAATACACATTTCTCGAGAGAAAACAATATCTCAGCTGAAAATACAGTGCTTTGGGAACCATGAATTCATTTTCACTTTAATAGTAGAGAAATTATGTCCGCTGCACCCTTTTGTAATTCCTCATGTTGTTCGAATCAAAATGACTGTAGTCACTACCTCTGCTTTCATTTATTTTTATCTTCTTTTCCTCTCCTGATTTCTACATATCACTTGCTTGAGTCACTTCTTATTTATTTCTTTTTCATTGCTCTTTACTTGCTTGAGTCACTTCTTATTTATTTCTTATCCATTGCTCTTTAAATGTCGTCAGTAATGTCTAGAGTCGATCTTCATCGACGGGACAGAAAGAAAAATGCATGATAGTTTTGTTACCTCGTTGTGAAGAGTGTGTCATGTACAACTTTCTTTTTACACTCTCTTTGACCATGCAGAAGCAAGGAGAAGCAAGAACTGCTCTGGAAGTATTCATTAGACTGTCTCAAAGACTACGTGACGGAGGACGTACTGAGCGAGCTGACGTCACAATAGACTACACGTCGTCATCTTAGCGTCATGTGATCTCAAACAATATGTTGTCTGATATAATTCTCTGAAGCCGCTTCCTACGGGAACCAGCTGACCTTGGTATCAAGTCTACGGGGTTTTCAGAATTCAGTATGGAACTGGTCAATATCTAAACAATCTATAAAGTAACATGGTCCGTGACATTGAAACCTGCCTCATATTGTGCGATTTTGTCGCGCAATTTATAGCGATGCGATGCGTTTCAATGCGACTCTGCTGAACAATATTGCGTATTGTTCTTCTTGTATGCAGGATAATTGAAACGAAAATGAAATATAAATCTTGCATTTCCTGAGACAGACAATCTTCTGCAACTGAATTCGACATCGCTTCGAAATAAATCGCACAATCTGAGAGGGGCTAAGGATATTTCAGAACGTAGCTGAATTCTAGAGGCTCACCAAATTGTGAAATAGTATTCGTATTTCTTAAATTCCGTACTTCTTCAGATGATAGCCATCAAACCTTTACCCACTGACGTTCCTCCACTTATTTCTGTTGTTTTGTTGTTATCCATGCTAGTCTTAACGCACTCTGGTACAAGGCTTCAGAAGTACGACGTAATTTACGTGTCATTTGCAGAAAGCAAATTGCTCTATTCTGACGTAGTAAACATCACGCCGCCGAAGGAAGTTCACTGTAACATAATAGGGATGCTTCCACTTCGAATTGTAATATATTTGTGTCAAAATTCTGTCATGGTTTGTAATATACAATATGAAATCAGAGTAACTATGTCGGTAGCTAGAAGAAAGACCGATATATCTTTTACTAACTATTACTTGCAATAACAACCTTTTGGGTTATCATGCGTATAACGATTATTGATGCTGATGTCAGTTTTTGTTAGTACAGGTTATGTTACTTTTTACTAATAGTCCGATCGTAGTTTCGATATCTCTTTCGATACTTCAAGAAGTGTTTTTCATTATACGTATATCTAAAAAGTTTTATCTGAAATCAGAAAAAAATATGTGGTTGATAGCAATATATCACGCAAGGTTATGAAAAAGCATGAAATGTTTTACTCGTAAATTGTTTGTACAATACAATAAGTTATAAATTTTGCTGCTTTTATACTATTTGGGAAATAAAGGTAATCACATGTAATTTGCTGTTCTTTTTATCATTGTTACTATTGCCTAAGCTTTGACTATGATAAGATCTTCTTTAACCTATACTTCGCAGTTGAAGGGTTTGTTGTATATTCTTTTTTCCCCTTTTTCTTCTTCTCTTTCTTCCTCAAACCTCCGAGGATCGTTGTCTCTTTTTCATATTCCTGTATAGAATTCTGTCACCTCTTTGTCACGCTATAGTCTTGTTTCCTCTCGTGTCGTCAAGATATATATTTTTTTTCATACAAGTAGTCTTGTTGCTGTCCCCGTCTTTTCTCATTCTCATTATTTTGTTTGTTGTTGTTTTGTATGTAACTGTTTATCCGTCTCTCTCTTAGTGAGCTGCCAAACTTTTTGTGCCTATCTTTTTGTGTTGCTTTTTTGCTGTTTTCAATCAATTTTTACATCGAGCTTTTAATACAAGAGGGGCCCGCACTCTTCAAGCATTGTCTTTTTAGAGGGTCCCTCCGTTTTATTTTTTCACACAGTGCATACTGGCAATTATTTTCCTTTCGTTTATATACCTCAGCAACTATTGCAATGTATCGATACTGTTAGTGTTTCTATTATTGTTGTTTTCTCTCTACAAATTTACATGCATTGTTTCTGTCACTCAAGAAAGTGAGATTTACGTTCAAATATTTTATTGTGAAAAAACGAATAAATTTGAACTTGAACTTGAACTTGATTTCTAATTGTACCCTTTTCGTTTTTTTTTTTCGCGTAATTCACATTTGTTTAGGTCTATTATTTGTTTGTAAGCTATTGGAATCCGTGAATTACTGAATTCAGAAATTTGGATAGGTTTTCAAGAGAGTAATGTTATCTCTGTATGAAACAGGTGCATTATGTTGGAATTATTATAACCAAGTTAAAAGAGGATATTATTGTTGCAGCACATATAAATTAATTACCACAAATTTTGAATTTAAATATTTTAACCATTTCACAACCGATTTTCATCAAACAAACTTTAAACTCCTCTTGAATTGGATACTCTGTAACATTTCATAAGTAGTTTTTAGTATCTCGCGAAAAAGTTAAAAGCTCAAAAAAATCCTCATCTCCACCGAATATCCCTCCCTTTAAATTCTTTCAAAGGGCCTTGGAAGATAAAATAAAAAAGTGCAAACTAAAACACCTCTCCCTTTCCCTCAAACACCACAGCACATACGAACACTTCCAACGTTGGATTTCTCCGACAGTCCTTGGCAGTATGGGACTGAAACTCCTTTGCCCGTTCCTGGGTTATTCTACTGGAGGCCCTGTCTCTCACGTCACGTTTCGATCACAACATGACAATTTCGTCGATCAAATGACTGATTTCATAACGAAATAGGTCATACGACACTTGGCGCCCGCGTTAAAAAAGTGCTACGGTGTTTGTCCATGGTTTAAACCGTGGTTTCAATTGTACCACCTTCGTGAATTCGGGCCAAAGGGTTCTTAACCCGTTCCATACTGAATTCTGAAATGCCCATAGACTTAATGCACAGGCCATCAGGTTCCCGTATGGAACGGGTTAATAAAGAACAGTCTATCACTGGAACTCACGGAGAGAGGACCTCCTTCTTCTGCCTCGGTCTCCCTTTTCATGCCCTTAATCTCCTCCATTCGGGAACCTGGTAGCCTGTGTATTAATTCTATGTGGATTTCAGAATTCAGTATGAAACGGGTTAACATGCTGAATGTTTGTTGGAGATTGACTGAATGTTGCCCAGCTTGTGGAGTGTCTGGGTGACATGCTTGGTAATGATTTAGGACACCAACATGAGTGTTAAAATTAGAATAAGTAATAAGAAAAAAGAACTGTGGGAGAACCTTTGAAGACTTTCAGAGGCATAGTGTCCTAGTTTTGATGGGCTTATCTAAGTAATCTAATTATAGTAGACCAATTATCATAAAATATATTGAACGTAGTTAGATATTTGTCTTGTCACATGAGTGATATTGAGGGTATATCATGAATCAACAGTCAAAATGCATTTTGCACGAGATGTTTCCTTTCACATGCTAAACCTTTGATAATATTTACTTTGTAATGAGTGTAGATTTGTATATTTACAATATTTTTTGGAATAATTGCAAATTATCTCTTGATTTGTACAATCCGTAAAATAAAACACTACGTGTTACGTTGTATATGTTTACAGTATATGTCTCCTAGCTGGATATCATGTATTCAATTATTTTGTTAAATTTGATGTATTTTTTATCATTCATTGAGAAGTATGAAAATAAAATAAATGAAAAGAAATGAAATGAATATTCACGCCTTATCCTATGTTCGCACGTATCAAAATGGGGTGGCCGAAAGAAGCCGAAACTATGTTAGGTGCAGCAACGTTCGTCAAAAACCGGAAGTAACAAGTGGAAATTTTGACACAAAATGGCAGGTGACTAACACGTAGCAGACGACATACATACCTTCAAATTCGGTATCTCTTTTCTACTCATATCTCTATTCCGTTAACAGGTGGCCTATAGGCGTATACAATTATTTTAAAGGGACTGTGCAGTACTGGTTGAGGTGAGGATTGAGGTCTAAAACATTTTTAATTGAGATAATGAGAAACCTCTCATGAAATAAGAAATAGCATGTTATTTTAAAAAGGATTCAACGTTTATTTGATGAAAATTGGTTTTCAAATGACTGAGATATCAAAAAGGTGATAATAATAAAAGGCGACAGGCCACGCCTTTTATTAGGATCTCTTTGTTTCACCTTGTTTTTTGATATCTCAGCGATTTCAAAACCGATTTTCGTCAAATAAACTTTTGATTCCCCTTAGAATTGCATATCTCATAGAGTGGTTTCTTAATATCTTGCAATACGTTAAAATCTAAATCCTCGCCTCAACAAGAACTGCACAGTCTCTTTAAGATTAATTATCATTTTTCGCTTTACAACATAGTAACACTGTAAATTCATAATTTCCTTTTTTTTTGCTTTTCGGCATTTTACTGAAAAGTGAACCTTCCATGTGCATTAAAGCCGGAAGCAACAACATGATTTTCAATACTTTTTATACCTATATACATAATATAGGATATACAATACGTGAAAAACACACACAAGCACACATACACGAATATATATATATGTATATATATATATATTATATATAATTATATATACATATATATATATATATATATATATATTTATGTATATACGTATAATGTAAAACACATTTTCAAAATAACCAAATACATACGCAGAGGCAACACACATTTCGATGTGCACATACTACGCTTGTTTATTTTGCATTACGAAGCTCATATAAACCACAAATCCAGCTGGATATAATTGAAAGAAGAGGTAAAAGATCACAAGTATTTACTAAACCAGAAAAATACATATATACGGCACTACATGCACAATAACAATCGTCTTAGTTACGACATAACACAACTTATAGAAAACTAGCCATGCCACCAAACAAAAAACGAATCATGTAATATGCATGTGAGCTTATAAACACTTCTGTCATTCTATCTACTCAGGTTCCGTAAGGAATGCATAGATCCATCTATAATCATATCAAAATAGAAGGGAATATACATGATAAACATAATCATCTTCTTGGCTGTTAAACCTCCATAGAAAGGACAACAGAGACTTGAATTTGATTAGGATAGTGGTCCTATAATAGTGAAGAGTAAAAAAAAAATAAGATTCGTCATCCAAATTCAACGATCAAGTTTGTGTGTCACTGACAAATGTGACTTTGACATGACTGAATTTAGCTAGTTCGACGTAATTCGTGTATAATTGCATTATCACTTCAATGAAAAATAGAACATAATAAATTGAACACAGGGAAGCAATAAATTAAAAAAGATAATGTAAAGTCGTATCAAACAGAATATGGTGATACTTGAATGTATTTCAAACTTCTGAAATTGATCAATAAGAGAAATTCGTAGACGACAAATAATCCACTTATACTTGCCACAAGGTTTGGTATCGGTGATGGGTTATGTAACCATCAAAATCCAATTCATTATCAATAAGCATCTATTATGTCATCTACACACATACATTCTTGTATTGTGATGATACAGCACAGCTCTTCTGTGCATTGCTTACCTCTCTCTATCACATGTTAAGGTGCAAAATATATCTATTGTTCCTTGAATATGAAGTATCAATGACCTAAGCTAAATGTATGCTGCTCATTTCACACCTCTCAATTGTTCCATTCTTAAAGATAATATATATTGAAATGTTTTTATTCTTTTCTGAGAATAGTTCTCAACTCTTGAGAAAAGTCAGTTTACCAATGTCCAGATTATCACAGCTATATCAATCTAACACCTCAGAGAATATACCATCCGTCGCTTACGGAATAAGGAATAACAATATCATAAACACACAACGACAAAAAAAAAATGCTTACACATTTTGATAAAACTGTCACACTTTGAACGTTATACAAATGCCTCAGTATTTCTCACCTTTTCTTCTTATAATTCTCTTTATCTGTAAGAAAATCCAAACATTGCTAGCTTCGGTATTATGTTCTACTCCATCACATCAGTAAAATGTGCCATTTGCCTCTTATACGGAATAGAAGTCTACTAATATCAGAAACAAAAATCACGGTGCTCCTTGCGCTCCTTTTCTAATTTTTCAGCTTGAAAAAAAAAAATCAGAACAATTCTGATTCTCTGCATTTGAGATGAAATAAGAATGGGAGACTTATATTCTAAACGAAAGAATGCTTTCTCTATACATTTTTTTTTCACGAAATAACCAGCATAAAAAAAAAAATTGGCAAAAGATTGCGGAGTCATAAACTTGTGTCATTCTTTCACACAACTCTCTATGCTTTGTGTATATAGATGGCAATGTGCTTCATTACCACGTTACCATTGCAATTGATCGACAAATCTACGTAAATAAGCACCGAATTGATCAGTGTTTTAGAAGTAGCCATGATATTTTAAAAAATCATGGGCCTACATACTCGAGAAGGATTCAAACCTATGACCTCCTTATCTCCAGACAGGCGTCATCTCCACTAGACCACCGAGCATCCTCAAGACAGCAAGTGTTGGCTCTAATCCTTGTAGCATGCAGTGTGTACTGCGTAGTTCGTCAAATTCATTCTCTAAATATAAAATTCATTTTTAACACTCACTTACAAGCTACGGCTGTATAGGTTGTGAGTGATACGAATCTGTTTATCTGTGTAGACCCTACATGAAATAGCAAGAACGACCAAACGCACTTGGTGTATGTCAGAGGGCACGTAAAACAATGTTTATACACTCCAAGTGCACAAAGCTGTAAAATCGGCACATTCAAACATTAAAAGGCTAACAGCCTGATTCCTCTCGTTTTGCTTTACACATACATAATCGCACAGCAGATTCCATCGAAATTGGGAGAAATGCGCAAACTACTGCAATCAATAGAAAATGGAATGCAAACGAGATTATTTCTTATCTGATTTTAACCAGATGAAGACAATGTCAATCTGTACAAAGCCACAAACTTATCAAACTTACATTGTTTCTGTGACGTCACTTTTTAATCATCTGTCAACTCACTAATAACACAACTTACATCATATCGCTAATTGATTAAAATCAGATGTAACTGCGTAACAACAACAAACGCATACATCGAGTCGTTATCATTTGGTAATTGTTCAGCTACGTATGGATTTTCACCCGAATGTGTATAGACTACCAGTTACAAGGTATTCATGATATCCAAGCCATTGGATAATGTATACAAAATTGCTGAGATTATTTCCGTAACCTTTTTGGCATAACATATTTACATGATTCAAACATAACGTAAAATATCTTGTCAGCATCAAACTAAAGAACATCATACTGTCATGTACATTTCCCGATTATTAAGTTATACAAGAAAAGGAAAACAAATTGGAAAAGACAAGATAAGAAATAACTGAGTTCACATAATATCACAAGCAACATAATTATTCATGGATGGAAATACATGTGATATCCCACATATAAAACGATATAACATTTACAAAATGACAGATAATGCATTACACCGTACAACTTGTAAACATATTATTATGAACAATGGAATCAAAAGTGCAATTTGTGAAAAAGGTTCTGCCATTGTTTCAAATCAAATGTAACTGAGATGTAAAAGCTATAGTTTGATATAATTCATGGAAGTATCTTTGTTTTCGATATGGTATATTCAATAGTAAACTACATCACCCACCTATAAACAAGCAAATGATAATGCAGTACGTCTGTACAGCTGCATATACGTGTTTCATTCATAGCAATCGATTCACTGAATGACAAAGATTGTTTGACATTAACACACAGGTGAAAATCTTAATAGAGTACATAAATATATTGTGAGCATGTAAAAATAGTATTTCCATATCAAAATAATTCACATCTCACTTGCATTATAAACAACATCTCGTAATACTTATCTCAGAACGAGAAAAGGAAAGCAAAAGCTGTTATTTGTCAAACATACTTGAATTAAGCTTTCAAATACTCATAAAAGACTATTTACATTCTCAAAACTATTTGCTGTTCTTGATAGAGTGTCGTTGTAACGACTTTATGGGTAGCATAAAGTATCTCTGTCATTCTATCACAGCAGGAAAATTATCTATTTGCATAAAACATATGCATAATGCCTTTGAGAGTGCGAGAACATGTATTCTGATTATCATCAAATAAAGTCTTTCTTAATTCACAAAACACATGCATTTAATGTAATGCATTTGAGAGTGCGAGAACATGTATTCTGATTATCATCAAATAAAGTCTTTCTTAATTCACAGACCTTTCGGACTGCATTATCTCCCAGCTGGCACTAATCTCATTCTGCCGACTTCAACTGAGTAACGAAATTTAGTTCATAATATTAAATGATTATGAAAGTTAAAACCATGAGACGGTAAATGCAGACTCAAAAATCAAAAGGACGATATCTCTCCTGAACAATCCTTATTGAAGTTGCGATGAACTGTGTTAACGCAAGTTTTATCAAGTAAAAAAAAACAAAACAAAAAAACAAAACAAATTGATACAGGCCTGCAGTGGACATGTTGCCTTTTTACAAGTCTAGATTTAATAATTACGAAATGCATGCACTATAGAATTATAAGCCATAAGAATAGTACGGTTATTACAACTTGTGATCCAAGAAATCATGTTTGGAACTCACTTTGACTGAGATATGATAATTCGTATTTGATACCAGATATTGTTGAGTTTCTTTACAGTTTTGATTATATACATAAAACATCACATCAACTATATCATGCGAAGGAATAAGCTATTCAAGCAACCGAGGCACAATATGTTTCACGGGGGGAAATGACTTGAAATTCATCCGGCCATACTCTCACCCTTTTAGAGGTGTTTCATCAGATCATTAGCTCTCAAGTTTCGTTCACAACATCAAATTTACCATACAAAAACTACTGTTCGACATTGGACATTTCGACAAATATGCAAACTACTGCAATAATTACAAAATGGAATGCAAACGAGATTATTTCTCATCTGAAATTCATCAGATGAAGACAATATCAATGTGTACAAATCCACAAACCTTCCAAACTTACATTGTTTCTATGACGTCACTTATAAAATCATTTGTCAATTCACTACTAACACAACTTATATCGTATCGCTAATTGATTAAAATCAGATACAACTGCGTAACAACAACAACAACAACATTGTTCAGTTACGTATGGATTTTCACACGAATGTGTATAGACTACGAGTTACAAGTTATTCATGATATCCAAGCCATTGGATAATGTATGCATATGTGCTGACATTAATTTGCGTAACCTTTCTGGCATAGCATATTTACATGATTCAAACATAACGTAAAATATCTTGTCAGCATCAATCTAAATAACATCATAAGCTCACCCTTTTAAAGGTGTTTCATCAGATCATTAGCTGAACATCGAATTTACCACACAAGAACTACTGTTCGACATTGGAAATTTGTAGAAACACGCAGACTACTGCAATCATTTGAAAATGGAATGCAAACGAGATTATTTCTTATCTGATTTTCACCAGATGAAGATGATTTCAATGTGTACCAATCCACAAACCTTTCAAACTTACATTGTTTCTGTGACGTAACTTGTATAAACATCTGTCAACTCACTAATAACAAAACTTACATCGTATGGCTAATTGATTAAAATCAGATACAACTGCGTAACAACAACAAAAACATCTATCGAGTCGTTATCATTTGGTAATTGTTCAGCTACGTATAGATTTTCACATGAATATGCATAGACTATACCGGTGGCAAGTTATTCATAACAATCAAGTCGTTTGAATAGATATAATATATAAAAAAGTTTATATATAGAGAGTATTGTGTGTAACCTTTCTCGCATAGCATTATACATGATTCAAACATAACGTATAATATCGTGTAAACATCAAACTAGATAACATCAGACTGTCATAAATTACATTTTCCGAATATTAGAGAATATCAGATACATACAAGTAAATTAAAGCAGATAGAAAAAAAGAAACAGTTGAGTTCACATAACGCGGTCTATCACAAGCAACATATACATTGTGGGAATTTCACGTGATACCACAGATGAAGCGATATAATACCCTTACAAACTGGTCCATAATGCATTACTCTATAACAACTTGCAAACTTATGAACAATGGAATCAAAAGAGCAATTTGTGAAAAAAAAATACTGCCCTTGTTTCAAATCAAATTTGAATGAGATATAAACATTAAAGTTTGATGTAATTCACTGAAAAGGTCTTTGCTATCGATATGGTATTTTGATATTAAACTAAATAATATATCAAACATAATGATAATGAAATAGGTGTACGAATATAAATACAAATAGTCATGCACAGTAACAAATTGCTTGAATGAATAGACAGTTTGACCTTCATGATATTGATATATTGATATCTTGATATGAAGAGTTTGTTTGCAAAAACCGATAAGTCCATTTTTGAAGATTTTGAAGTACAGTCTGTGTAATAAAGTACAAAATAATACTTTTTAAATGATATATTGGTCACTACATATAAAGGTACATTTTTTAAGTTATGGTCAAAAGAAGCAAAAATGTTCTTATTATTCTCTTTAGTTTTCTTGTCCTTTAATCGCAAATATCTCGGTTTGGCAAATATGGACTTATCGGGTTTCGCAAACAAACTCTTGATATATATATATATATTGATATATATATATATATATATATATATATATATATCATTGATATATTAATGAACAACCTAATTTAGTAGATGGACATAATAATGGACATATTCAATAATGTTTACACTTCAAAATGAGTCACATCACACTTGCATGAAAACAACATAATACTTATCTGAGAACGACAAAAGGAAAGCATTCATTGGTGTCATAAAGTACCTTTTATCATTCAATCACAGCATGAAAATCATCTTGCCACTCATAGGACTCTACAGATTTCAATTGACTAACGAATTTTGGGTGTTTCATAATATTATATGAAAGAATATGCCTTGACAGAGTAAATGTATTCTCCGGTAATTTATGAAAAGACGCCATCTCTCCCTAATATGCCTCATTGAAGTTGCGATAAGTGTACCTTCAAGCTTCCTCTTGTAATACACTTTATTTGCATATTATTCCAACATTTCCCAAAGCGAAAGGATTGAAATTGAGAAGCAAACAATATTTACGCGAGTTATATCGAGTAAAAGAAAACAAAACACACATAAATACGGGCTCGAGTAGAAATGTTGCTTATTTACTAACCTTGATTTAACAATTACGAAATGCATGCCCTGCAGGAGTATAGACCTTAAGAATAGCACGGTTATTACAACTCGTGACCCAAGAAATTATGTTTCGAATTGACTTTTACTAAGATATCAAAATTCGTTTTTGATACCAGATATTGAGCTTGAGTTTCTTCTCAAGTTTGATTATGTAAAAAAAAAAAAAAAAATCATATCAACATCATGTGAATGATTAAGATATTCAAGCACCCGAGACACAGTAAGTTTCACTGGAAAAATAAATTGAAATTTAACCGGCCATACTCGTTTTTTTTTACCCATTTATGAAGTTTTACTAGATCATTAGCCCAAAAGCTTTGTTCACAACATCGACTTTAGTTCCACATTGTTGGTGAAAACGTAGTTATCAAATCAGGCGAGATTCTGAACATAAAGTAAAATGATTTCAACATTACATTTCTTGACGGGTAATTTCTAAAAAAAACTACTTAGTTTTATTTGCGTAAGTAAAAAAAGAATACTTAGTCTTATTTGCGTAAGTAAAAAAAAAAACAAAACGCAAGAGGCATAAATCGCATAATTTTGCTATGCCTTCATATTACATAAGATTGTTCCACATCACAACAGACCGTAGTAAATTGATCTCAAATTTTTGCATTATGCTTTACATACCATTATATACTGTATTTGTAGGCCTTAGGCATCAGGAAGGTAGTGCGTTGTGTTTAAGCAGTGAAATAACAAACCACCAAAGAACGAATGCAACCTTTATCTGCCTCCATCCACCTACATAACACGCTCAGTACTAGAGCTTACCCGTTGTAAATACCAGAAGAGATTACTGTAACCCTTGTATAATATACACTGCTCAACACATGACGCTTGAAAATACACATTTCTTGAGAAGCGGCGATAGATTCATGACAAGATTAAAGTGTGTGTACAGTTCTGGACGAAGAGATGATTTAAGCTCTTTACGTTTTGGGAGATATTCAGAAACCACTCTATGGGATGTCAAAGAGCACGCAATTCTAACGAGGTATCAAAAGTTTATTATGAACAATTGAAAATCGGTTGTGAAATAAGTGAGATATCCAAGAACAAGGTGAAACATAGAGATCCTAATAAAGGCGTGACCTGTCCGCCTTTTATTATTTTCTTTTTTTTTGGATATCTCATCCATTTGAAAACCAATTTTCATCAAAAAAAAAAAACAAAAAACGTTGGATCCTTCTTACATGGTCTTTTATATTTAATAAGAGGCTTCTCATTATCTAACTTAGGAATGTTCGAAACATGAATCCCAACCAGGGCTGAGTACTGTACAGTCCCTTTAATTTTTTTTTCCGTAGCCATGTTGATTTCGCAGTGTCATGTCAATATCAATTCTTTTGCAAGCTATCAGTGTGTAGTATATACTGTAAATATTGGGTACCTTGAAGCAAAATGCCTAATACATATCAAACATCGAACCACACATGATCCTTCTTCACACAAAAAGTCGGGATCGAAAAACTCCAAATAATGAAGTTAGATGTGGTTGCATAATGTACTCAGTATACAATAATATATTGCATGGCAACACCAACAAAATACCAATGGCTATACAAAGTGAAAATTAATCAAGTGAATAATATACAAGCTGAGCTATGTATTTCAACCAAAAAGTAAAATCTATAAAACAAAACCTTTATCCTGTTTGAAGTTTAAATAACTACATCTCTACATCGAAATATAAACGTTTAAGAAAACCTTCGATCGTGTTTATGAAATACCTTAATTCTTGCAGCGCTCAACACAGACACTTTTCATTCATTGTAATTATGTAGTATAGGCAGCATAATAAAAGATCCCGATAGAAAGAGTAGTATTGGGATGAACTCCATTTATGCTAAACGTTATGACTGCACTTGCAGCTTTAATTGAACACCTGTAGTTTTGAATGTTTCATCGTCTCTTATACACATATTGTGGGAGTCTATAGATACGAGACATGAGGTTGTTACGGTGAAGAGAACGCATTGCATAGTACAGTTAAATGAGATCCCGTATTGATTCACAGTAATGATTTTTTACCTCAAATTCCTGTATGCGAAACTTTACAAGAGAACCGACTAGAAAATAATAAATAAAAGTGAAGATCCTGTATGACTACATGAAACTTAAAACTGTGAGATTACATTCTCAAGAAAGAACATTCTGAAAGCATGATTATTAAAATGTCCTTAACAGCCATTACATCACGATAATTGTTTCTGCTCTATGCAAGAGTGCAACACACTCAGACCAAAGAATAGAATAGATGAATCCAAAAACGAGCGAAATACCCAACACGAAATGTCAACACAATACAATATGACATCAACTTTTAATTGCAGCTAATTGCCTATCCTTACCATATTGGAAAAAAAAATGAGAAAGAAGGAGTGATTTTTTAATTTTTCTGCAGCGAGTCGTCTATCCTTACAAAATGGAAGAGAAAAAGATTGCGAAGGAATAATTTTGTTTATGCCAAGTGGATGACTCAAAATGGATATCTTGATGATTACTGCACCTTTTATTTTATATTACTACCACTATTATTATTATTATTATTATTATTATTATTATTATTATTATTATTATTTAAACATACATATATATCACATTGTTCTACAAGATGACCGTTTTTCTCGAGATTTATTGGAAATATCTGAATTCATATTTTTGTTTAAAAGGTGCACATGTACAGGGATGTTGCGCACATAAGTGCTTGAGGATAAACACCACAGTATAAAGCAATAACTCAATTTGTTCTATTAATCTCGAAGTGGCAAAGTAGGGTCATGATATTATCCAACATCATAGCAGCAAAGCCTATTACAGAGTCTAGATTTCTCTTGGCTGGAAAGATTTGATATGAAACAGTCAGCCGCAATGCATAAGAAAATGTTGTTACATTCTTTATTAAAAGTAAATACAACAGCAAAAACGAATTCCTGATCCGTAAATGTGCAAATCACAATGATAACGATGGGCGATGAAAATCTAGATGGCACTTGTTTCATGGAAAATGAGAATTACAGTATATAATACACATGAAAAAAAAATTGCCTACTTAAAACGTAAACAACATATCGTATGATATGTATATGAAAAGTGACAACATTTTAACCGGCTAACAATTCAGGTTTTTTTAAAACTGGGATATCACCACTTAAATACCATGAAACGTCTGTCCTGTACTGAACTGATCGCTGATTCTGGTATTGATTTTCGTCTTCATCTTCGTCGGCGTCTTTGCTTTCACCGTCGTGTTTGCTTCCACAGTCATCTCATTTGTCGTTGTCGTCTATGCTTTCGACATTATCTTTGCCTTTGTCGTAGTCTCCGCTTCCGGCTTCGTCTTCGCTTCCATCGTCATTTTCGCTTTCATCGTATACTCTTTCGGCGTTTTCCACGTCTTCTGCATCCTCCCTTCCGCGTTAATTGCTGCAACAAATGGGTCCAGCTTATGTGAAGTGCGACATCTGATCAGCCTAAAATGTGGTGGAAATCAATTTACAAAGGCAATTACAACAGCAAAAAAAAAGAACAAGCTTCGTCGTCTTGGCTTTCTTCATTGTCTTTGCTTTCGTTGTCGTCTGCACGATCGACGTCACGATCGTCGTCCCCCCTTTCACCATCGTCTTCACTTCCACGGTCGGCTTTGCTTTCATTGTTTTCGCCTTTGTTGTCGTCTCCCCTTCCAGCACCGTTTTTGCTTGCGTCGACATCGTCGCTTTCGTCTGCGTCTTTGCTTTTGTCGCCGTCTTCGCTTCCTTCTTCAATTTCTATCATCGCCCTCCTGACATCATTCGAATCTAAAAAAAAAAAATGCCAGTAACTATGTTTGACTGTCTGTTAATCATTACAATACAAATGTCGTTAATTCACGTGTTTTTTTCTAATTCCCTGAGAAATCGGGCAAAATTGTTCATGATTTCCCCACCAGCCTCCGTCATATTTGGCAATCTCCAAAGAATGCTGCATTTAGATAGCATTAGACATTGTTGAATCAAAAATAAATACCACTAATCCGCAGAAACTGTATGACAAATGGACATGACAATACACTGCGATTTCTTCAATCATCATTATGGAGTGTATGTTCCATTGACACTTTCCATAACTGATGCTGAGCAAAGCAACAACAAAAATGAATAAAGGACTAAGGTTAACACATCTATTTTAGAAAGTTGACAGTGCCGCAGAGCTGGTAACCCATGAAAAATTCGTATTTACTGATCTAAGTTTTTTTATTTTACAAGAGTTAATTTGGTTTGACTGCTTCTTTCATTCGTTTTCGGAATTGGAAGATTCGGGATTGAAAAATACATCTGCGACATCAAAACTGTACCTTCCTTACTTCGGGAGATTAGAGTCACGTTTTGTTTTCAATCATTATGATGGATTTAAATGTTATTAACTATTAGTTAAAAATAGAAACTGTCATACACATTTCAAGAAAAAAAAAAGGAGTCCTTTCAACATCAGTGATATAAACTTAGATGGACTTTGGTTGTAAACAATTGTCCGTCTATGTAAGCGTCTTTGTACATAGTGTGCTTACGCACTATATAATCATCCTACTCTCCCTTTTCCGTGATGCTCATCGTCATGATTACACACTATTTCCTGTAGATATACACACAAAAAGACATCCAAGCATACACATGCTCCAAAACACACACACATACACACACTCACATACAAATGCACAAACAAACACAGACACAGACACAGACACACACATGTGCGCACATTGATGGAATATGTGTTATAAGGAATTTGTTATGTTGATGGCGGAAAACATCAAAGATGATGGGCATACACCGTAAAAAACGAAAAAAAAAACCACCAAAAAATTGCAATTCAACTTCTTAATTGTCTTCAACTCGAATGCTACCTGGCTTCCCATGTTTGACAGTAACGCGGAGTTTCCCTTCCGCGTTGACTGCTGCAACAAAAGGGTCCAGTTCCTCTGAAGTATCACATCCGATCAGCCTGAAATGCGGAGGAAAAAAACGATAGCAAAGCAAACAAATAACAAAGGAACTAAAAAAGACAAAATCAATAGTTACATGAACCTTGGTATATAAACCCAAGCCGCATAGGCTCTAAGTTATCATTGACAATCTCTGTGAAATACGTGCTAGCCCCATATATATGCATCACAAAACAACATCAATGGTCAATTCCTTGTTGTGAAATTTATAGGCATACATGTTTTTTTTTTAATTTCTTTTTGTAACAGTGCTTCAATCAATGACGGTCTCTCCTGACAGAAAAATCTAGACCCCCTCCCAAAAAAAAAAATCACTTTAACTCTTGTTGAAGGGTACCCTTACTTGTATTAAAAAAAAAGTTAATTTCTGTTGAATTTCCTTAGAACTTGAAAAGAGGGAATCAATGAGATGGTAAAGCAGGGGCGGATCAAGGAATTCCGTAAAGTGAAGGCGCCATTACAAAATTTAAGGGGGCGCACTTCCCCATTTTTTTTTTTATTTTATCTCTTTTGTTGCAAACAAGAGGAAGCGGCGTCCGGTGTACACCCTTTTGGATCCGCCAGTGACATAGTAATGGATCATATAGGGCTTCAAGTTCCCCCTTTTTTGGTGAAATTATTAATAGGAAGTAGTGGTCCTTATCAAACGTCTATGGGACCTATTTATCAAGACCATTGCTTTAATTGGTTTTGGGATATCTCAGCCACTTCAAAACCAATTTGTATCAATCTTAAGATTCATCTTTAAACTGTATGCTCCTTCATATTTCATAAATGGATTTTAGTTATCTTGTCCCCCATCTCCTAAGAAAAGAAAAACAAATCCATGGAAGATATCATATGAATTTTGAACTTTATTATATTTTCTCCCCTTTCTCCGGGGAGTGTAACTACTGGACTTGAAGCTGATAGACAATCGATTTGAATGTATATTTGCAATCTACGAGAAATGTAGAAAACAGATATCAACGGTGGCATAAAGCTCTCTCATTAATAGTTATATCAATTGTGACCCTGCATCACAAAACAAACAAAAGGTCGCCAGACATGAAATTTGAGGTAAGAGCATATTCTGAAAGAGCAGACTTTAACCTTTAAAATGATGTATAACTCAAATCAAAAGGACTCTCCTAACCTACTTAAATTATACTGGAAAGAAGGCACACACTCAGGAAAAGTGTGAACTGAGAAAAGAGGGTCTGAAGTACAGTGTCTATTCAAGCGCTTAATCTTTACCAAGAAGTGCTGGCAGTGCGATGAATGGGACAAAAAAAATGGATGGAAGCCACTGGAGTAACAATAATGAAGAGATTATCAGATTAAACTGAAATTGAGCATGCCTTATCAAAACACTCTTTCGTTAATTAATGCCAACTTTCCAAGCAGTAGCATCATCCTTTCAAAAGTTATAGGAGTTGAAAGTGAAGAGAGTGAACAAGGTATTTAAGAAATGAAAAGGGTACCCTAAAAACACTATTCTGCAAAAAAAAAAAAAAAAATGTTCGATATAAACTGCTGAAAAGCGCCCTTTCCTGCCCGTTTTATGATCCCAAATTTTAGCATAGTGTGAAGAAGATTTGTAATCTCAGAAAATATGAAAAAGCCAAGATTGGCTTGGTTAACCCATTTCGCTTATTTTCAGTCCTCACACAAAATCAGTGTGTGCGACTTTTTGTTCGTTTTGTGATGCGCGGTCACAATTGATATCAGTTGATGACATATGAAATGGCTTGCTGAAAAATGACTTTTGCAAAGAATAAAAGTAACGTTAACATGCTTTTCTTCATGTAAACTCACGATACATCCTTTAGATGAGTGAAAGAGGTCACAGATGTGATCAACTGCATGGCTTCTTTATTGTACAGACCAACATCTTTTACACACAGCTTGGTTACCACAGGTAGCGCAAGTAAGGAATGACGTAATTGGTCGTCCATCACAAATTGATTCGTGTTAACCAGTAGGTTGAGCTTCACATCGTGAGGATATAGAGGCCACGCCTTGTCCACGTCAACGAAAGAGATGTCATCATTAATGAGAATAGTGACCTTCTTCACATCGGGGCACAGTGAGGTCACATTTAACTTCCAGAGAAGAGGGAGGGATCTACCGTCTACACCAAGATGGACGATGGGACTCCTCACAAAGCCACTCTGTAGACTCGACAATAAGATGACAAGAATGATAAATTCCACTGCAGTACCAGTTCAAGGTCATGCCTTAGAGAATTAACAGCTCCTTTGAAACAACCTATTCCATTTCGTTAATTTTGTAGTTATACTTTTGTAAATTTAGTCTCTTTCGCATACAGTATGAATGAATACCCAGGAAGAATATCTGTTAAGGCAAAGATGACACAATATTATAATCGATTCAAAATAATTCTTTACCACACACACACACACACGCACGCACATACACATACACAGTTTATTGCCACTTGGTCTTACTATCAGATGGTCTAACATCACTACGACTTAACTCATTTGGTCTACTATCAATTTTGTCTAATGTTCATTTGATTTATTCCTCTCTTGGTCTAATGCCAAGTTTGGCTAATTATCATTTCGTCTTATGATCAGATGGACTAATTTTCCCTTCGTCTCCGTGGATTTTTCCACTACGTCTAATACAATTTTTGGTCTGGTGTCAGTTCTATTAGAACATTTAGGGTAATATCCATTGCCCGCTTAGTAGTTATTTCACTACACAGTTATAGTTTACAATCTTCTATTTCCATTTCGTTTAATTTCCGGTTTAATTGTCCACTATCCCTTTTGTCCAATTAGCATTTCGTCTAATCACCGTTTAGTCTAATCTCAATTGGACTAATTTCCACATAGGGCTACTCTCGTTTCGTCTACAGACAAGATACAAATAGGGCCTATCACAACATATTTATGTTACCAACATTGCAGTGAAGTACAGTTCCCTCCGTGAGGTATATGTTATCGAATTGTGATTTCTTCTGTCAATTCTACATGTACAGTGCTTGTGTAGTTTTTGCCTGAATTGTGGAAAGTTTCAGCGCAATCGTATACAGTAATCACGGAATCTATGGAATCATGATAATCGATGAGCTTCAAACTAAAAAGTGAAACTGTCAATTGATATCAGTCTTGCGATTGAGGCCTAAATCTCGGTGAGGGATTATAAGAATGAATACTCATACAAGTATGGTAGGACCATTGTATGGTAAAGTCCATATATGACCAAGGTGGCTCTAGACGGGAAATATTTTATACTATGAATGCGGAATCAAATTTAGCTTTGGAGTCCTGCCACTTGATTTTCTTTAATGAAAACACTTTGGCGTTATCAATTTCAGCCCTGCAAGGTCTCGTTAGGGAGGAGGTAGAAAGAAAGTGTCTCTTGAACCAGGTAATGAAAATATTATGTGCCTAATTGAGGGCCTAATCAGTTTCAGCTGCTCACCATCAAATCACCGACTTAATTCAACCGAACTATATTCTACAGAAAATAATTTCTCCCTGTGACTTGCAATCCAATGTAACGCATCTCAATAAAATTCTTGGGGCCTAATAGTATTCAGCTTGAAAAAAAAAAAAAGCACGCGCTCAAATTTGGCCGGTTATGCATATTAGTTTGCCCATGTGAACATAAGACGTAGGCCCTAGTGTAAATGGTAGTAGTCAAGTCGTGTATTAGACTAAGTGGTTATAAGACTATGGTGGTAAGCCAGTTAGTTGACGAAATGTTGGCATTTCGTTACGACACGGTCATTTCGTCGACAAAATTACTGATTTCGTAATGAAATATTCCATGCGACACCTGGCGCTCCATACAAATGATAATTGTCCATGGTTTAAACCATGGTGTATACTACTTCGTGAATTCGGGCCATTGCGACCGTGCATCACAAAACAAGCAAAAAGTCGCAACTATGATTTTGCGTGAGGACTAATAAAAAAAAGTGAAACGGGTTGACTAACTCAATCTTGAGTTGTTCATATTATCTGAAAGAGCTATTCTTCTTCCACAGTATCCTTAGGTTTGGGATCATAGAATGTATGAGAAAATGTGTTTTTATCCGGTTTTTCTACAACCCTTTTTGTAGAGTAGTGTGATTATGTATGTCTTAATGCAGAGGTAAATTTTCTTATCCTTTGCTCACTCTTCACTTTCAACTACTCAGTATAATAACTTTTAAAAGGACAATGCAACCAGTTTGAATATTGAATGTGTTAAAACAGAATGCTCAATTTCAGCTTAATCTGAAAATCGCTTTATTGTTGTTGCTGCAGAGGTTTACATCCCGTTTTTTTTCTGTCCCATTCATACCAAAGCTAGTACAGCTTGGTAAAGATTAAGCGCATGAATAGTACTTCATACAAGCGTCATAGCTTCTTTTCTCTTTTTCTCTGCTTTTTTAGAGTGTGTGCTTTATTTTTAGTGTTTAGATTGGTTAGGAGAGTTCATTTCAATTGAGCTATACATCATTTTGAAGCTTAGAGTCTGCTCGTTTAGAATCTGCCCTTAACTAAAGAATTCATGTCTGGCGATTCTGGGCGACTCTTTGTTGGTTTCGTGATTCAGGGTCACGTTTAATTACCGAAGTGTATATACTGTAGCCTAAGTGGGAGGAGCCCGAGTGCAAATTGGACGAAATGGTAATAAGACAAGGTGGGTACTAGACGAAATGGAAATAGACGAATCGAGTATTAGACGAATAGGGGATGACACCATGTGGTTTTCATATAGACCAAATAGACAAAATGGATATTACATGAAATGGGCATAGCCCATCTGGTATTAAAGTAGACGGACTGGTCTTTAGACTAAGTGGAAATTTGAGAAGACGGTAACTAGACGAACTGATTGTAGATGAACTAGGATTAGACGATGTGAATTGAGACGAAACGGGTTTTGAACGAAGCGGAAGTAGACCAAGTGATAGACCCCCCCCCCCCCCACACACACACACAAACACACATACAAACACACATACACAGACAGACAGACAGACAGACACACATGCACACATGTACAAATGCATAATCTTCTTTTTCTACCTTGTTTACCTCAAGCGATAACTAATGTTACTAATGACCTTTTTCCATAGTGATCCATAATATTGGGGCGCTAAGCCGAACGTGGCGTTATGAATATGTGAAAAAACAAACAATAGCAAACTGCTCTGAAAAGATTGAATTATACACGACCTTAATGCTGGAAAGACCTTGACAGAGAAATAGTCCAATTTCAATCTTCAAATTCAAATCAACCATAAATTCCTATTACTTTTTCCTGAATACATACCTAAAGCAATTTGTTCTATATTCCAGGATTTTCTGTGTGCATCCTTTGCCTTTCCGTCATATTATCTGATTCGTGCTTCGCTCGGGTGATCAGTACATTCTCTTGTATTCTTTTCTTTTCTTTTCTTTTTGTTTATATTCTTCCTTGTCTGCATTTTCCTACTTAATAATTTGTCATTCCTTTCGATATAAACTTAATGTATAAGAATTCGTAGCAAATCAGCATCTGGAAACCTACACCCTACAAGCAATACCTTTATGTAGATATTTTATATTTCACATGTCACATGTAATTGTCTGATTTGCTGTATTCGACAATTTACTCATTCAATTTCTTGTTTTGTTTACGGTTTATTCGCAAAAACGTGGAATATAGAACAATAGAAGCACACAAATAGTGACAGTCATTATCTTCAGCTTGAATATAGTTATGGGTTTCCTAAGTTTAAATATTTATCAATACTAATGGCTACTTTAATAAAATGAAAATGAATCATAATCAACACGACCCACTATACGTTCTTTCACTTTTCCAAACAGTAATGGAGATATGGTGTCAGAATATCTTCATAACACACCCACAACCACCCACCCACCCACACACACACACACACAATAAGTATGGCAATATGAACTGTCATAAGTGTGCGTCAAACTGTACGCAATAGTACTTAATTTGGAGTGCTTGATCCCCCTCCCTTTCATCTTTCATCTGATACTTTGCATTATAAAGAAAGAGAAATATGATTAACGCCTAAAGTGTCATACTTCAGAGTCATCCCATTTTTGGTGTTGCTGAATTTGAACTTAAAAAATAGAGGTCTTGTCTATGATATTGTATAATGATTTTTTTTAACCTATGCTCAACTTTGCATGGTTTTTTACACGGAAACTTATAAGTAAGAACTTAACTTTTTTGTTTTGTTTTGTTAATAGAAATGAGAAAAGTCCATACCATGCAAGTGGGAATTCTGCTTCCCTCATCCTAACTCTATCCTGCCCTAATCGTTGTCTTCCCCATCCCCTGTAGTCTTCAAAGAAGATCGGTATCTACGCTTTAGATACTCTAAATGTCAAAAATAATTTAGATTCACATAGAAGTTTTGAATAATATATTGTACGATAGTCTTTTCAAACTTTTCTCGCTTTCAGTGCTATGACTGAATAGAATGGTAGAAAATTCTCACATAGATATCTGGTCATATATCATCTCTGAAATGTTTCGACGAGAATAAATAAATAAATAACGTGGTTCGTAATAAGTTTAATGGGTGGTATGTCGTCAGTGAAATGACTGTGTTCCAACACCAATCCCCTAACCACCACAGGTTCTTAGCGCATGCAGCTGGACTTTTTGCATATCACCGTATCATAGCCATTGATCTCAAAGGACAAAAAAAAAAAAAATAGCAACCAAACAACTGTCTTTTCCACAGATTTAGTTATCTTTGTTATCCGAATGATCTTTGTCAAAGGGTAAATAGATCTAGTCTCCTGACATACTAAAAAACCTTGAATCACAGAGAATGAAATAAGTGTTGTAAGCAGTGGTGCCTATATCTGCAACAAACCTCATTCCCAGCTTTTTCCTTGTTTTTTCCACGATATGACGCGGGAACCTGAAGTCGAGACGAAGTTTGAAAATGAAATATGATCTCTACATTAGAATACATCAAATTGACGTGAAGACATCTAATAAATAACCGTTAAAACCTTACTTTATACGAGACAAACAAAGTCAAACATCGTAAGCAATGTTGCAAAACAGATTATCATAAATTAACGGGATAAGAGGTAAAATTACATTGACAATATTTTTCGAGGTTGATGGGGGTGATTGAGAGAGGAAAGGAAACCTAATTCAAGATGAGTGACGGAGGAGGAGAAAAAAAAAAGCTTCCAAAAACGAATTATATCGTATAGACAGTATTATAAAGGTAATTAAACGCACACACACACACACACACACAAACACAAAGACGTATACACCTCTAAATCTGACATCCGAACCTATCGTATATCAAAGAAGCATTTCAGCGAGATCAAATACATTATGTAGCAAACTAAAAATGAATATCAAGTTTCATTAAAGTTGGCTACTGTCTTGCAAAAGTGATGTTAAAAGTACTTTCATTTCCCTCCCATTTTTCAGGGAATTACATAAATTGATATTTTCTGTGTGTATTTCGTTCATTCTTCATCAGACAAAAACAAACAAACAAAAAACAGTAGGCACAATACTTTCTGAAAGCATGGTGGGCAGTAAATAATACGTTCATCCGTCAATAATGCTTTCACCATGTTCACGATTACATTTACACATAGACTTAATGATTGTCATTGAGTGTCATTTCATTGTTCATGGACGGACGTTATCAAATGTCATTTCAACCTCTCTCTCTCTCTTCCTTTGCGAACGTTTTAGCACACTAGAATACTAAATAATGCATCATGCAATAAGGAAAGTGAGTCAAAAGTCAAATCGTAATGTCCCCCGTTTCATGTAATACTCAGAGAATCGATATTGTGGGTCCCGCAGGTTGTATATTATGATACATTGCTTTAAAGTTACAGCGTTGATGAAAGGCACCTTTTCCAGACTCACCTTTTTATACACTGGATTATGTATTTTAAGGGAATTCAGACAGGGCAGATGTAAAATGGAGTGAAGAATGCTTGCTGACATTGACATTCCGGACAGTACCAACCGCTGGATCTAGTGATTGTGGACAGAATATATTCGTTACTGCCGGTATAGTAATGATTACGCAACTGAAATGCCACTCGGTAGTTGTCAGAAATTATGTGTTTCAAAGCATTGATGCTTCGGTATTTTTATTTGCCTCAGGAGAAATAAAACACGGTGGCGTGGAGTTCGAATAGTACTGTATAAACGGAATGTGGTGATCTTTTAGAAATTTGCTGTACGCTACGAGGTTCCCTACATTGGATGGTGTTTATATTCGATGATTTCTAGGCTACTTAAAACAACTACATACCATTCGAAGCAGCGATTACAAAATGTTCGAGTTAGCACGTTTGATGCATGTGTATAGTTCAGTTGTATCACAAAACATCCTACTGTTTAAAATTTGCAATTAAGCCACAAATATACGGAGATATCATGATATTTCTTTTTTTTTAGAAACAATCCTGATTTATCCCTTGTTTACATTTATCATACCAACTTATTATTTTTGTTACATTGGTTGTTCTATCTTGAGAAAAAACCTCAAGAAACTTTAGAAAGTAATAATAATTAAGCAATATATCAGGTTTTAATAGCAAGCTTTTTATAAGAGTATGTGACATGTAAAGCAGACGATATCAAAATAAATTTCAATGTTAGATGAAAGAATAATTTTGTTGTTTGTTTGTTTGTTTGTTTTTTCATTTTCCGTCTGAGAAGATGGTTGGATAACCAATATTCAGCTACGTTAAGCTGGTAATCCATGTGGTCCAGTTGGATGTGAGGTGGGACCACTTCACCGGGTTAAACACCCTGCTCTTTGCGATGAATGAATGAAGCGGGATCTTTAACGTGCATGAGTTGTGACTCTCTCATTCACGGGTAGACCATGGGATGACAAGGAAAAATCAGCCTAGTTTTTGAGTTTCGTAGTCCGTATTTAGGCTCCACGTGAAAATGTGACTCTTAGGGTAATTTTGGGTGCTGAATCCAAATATCAATGTTGCAAAGTCAGCAACATGCACTTTCTAAAATGGTATTAAGTGCTTAATTATGCAAATGTAATAAAGTTATGCAAAATTTGATATTTTCCTTTTTTGTTTGTGGGTCTGCATTTGGAAATCACTGAAAATTAGCATAGTGGGATAATTTCTGTGTGCTGAGTACATAATACTATATGAATATTATATAGTCGGAAATGTGTGCGCTTTTTTGATAATCATGCTTAATTATGCAAATTTCACTTATTCTATGCAAAAAACCTGATTTTTTATTTCATTGTGGTATCATGTGTTTGGACCAATGAAAATTCATACAGTGGAGTGAATTTTGGGGTGGTTCATCCGCCATCATTTAACCTGGTATCAGTGCTTGATTATGCAAACTAGATAATTTTATGCAAAACATAGTAGGGCAAGTCCAAGATAAGGTTCCCTCGGAAGGCAACATTTCATCTTTGCTCAATATTGACATTTTGATATCATTTTGAAGCTTATGAGTTGAAGTTTTGATTTCTATTAAGGAAAAAAAAATATGCGATATAAATTTATGCAAATTTCAAGGGCTTCATTTGCATAAATGTGAAATACAGCGTTATACGTACGGGACATTTATACAAATTCATATTTATTCAAAGGAAAGCAAATAGTATTTGATTATTATGTGGACATAGGAAGTTCATCAAATAGTTTAACTTGGTATGCAAATGATTATGCAAATTAGCTCGTGTCCTATCATGACATGTCGCATACGTAACAAATTGAGGTCATTTTTTTAGTTTTTTTTTTTTTGAATGCCCTTTTGGAAATTTATTGTTTCAAGTAGAGAAGCTAAACACCATAGAAAGAAGAAAAAATAGTAAAAGATTTTTTTTTTTTTTTTTTTTTTTTTTTTTTTTTAATTAGGCGATGCCTTCGTTTCCATGGAATCGCTGAGCGTAAGGACGAAATCACCGACCAGCTGATCATCGACGTGGCCCATCTGCATCTCGGCATCACACTCGACCCTGCACACATCGATCGCAGCCATCGTGTAACCCCGAGATCATGGAACACGGAGCACAACAAGCCAAGACCAATCATCATCAGGTTCTCAAGATACTACACGCGGCAGGACATCTACAAGGCAAGATCAAAGCTGAGAGGCACCAACATCTATGTGCACGAGGACCTCACCGCGAAGAGAAAAACCATCGTGAATAAACTGCGATCCCATGACAAAGTCAGGAAGGTCTGGACTCTCGACGGCAGAATCACTGTCCTCAAAGCCGATTGTAAGAAGATCGCCATTACCTCCCTCGTAGACATTGACAACAAACTGTGATCCGACCACCACTGTGTTTCTATCGTAATGATCCATGTAAAAAAAAAGTGGTAGTTAACTATCCATGTACGTGCTGTGAAAAGTCTGTGAAGAACAATCAACTAGCGTTATGCTGTACCATGTGCAACCAGTGGACGCACATTATATGTGCGAGTGTTACTAAGAAACTGTATAACTCTAATGAAAAGTTTACGAATTGGCAATGCCCCAACTGTTTAATGCAAGAGCTCCCATTTTATAGCGACTCAAATACATGTGAAAATAATGCTGATACTTACCTTTCTTTGAGGTCTTTTGATGTAAATGATGAAGATACATTTACTTTCCCGACTAGTAAGGGACTTAAATTGAGTCATCTTAACATCAGGAGCTTGAATGATTAAAATGAAGCAGAAGAAGTGTTTTAAAAGATGTACCCAAATGACATGCTCTCCTTGTCTGAAACATGGCTCGATGATAGATCCTCTGCTTCATTGTTCGAAATACCAAATTATAATCTTGAAAGTAGAGATAGAAGTTCTGCTGGCGGTGGAAGCCTTGTTACATCAAAGAGGGTATCAAATATGTAAAGCGACTTGATCTGGAAAATGAGCTCATAGAATGTCTATGGATAGAATTAATATAACCAAACCATTCACCATATTTTATTGGAATATTTTACAGAAGACAAAATGATAGTTCAGATGTACTGAATGTACTGGAAGAAAAGTTAGAACAAGTGTTCTCTATATCGAATAGTGTTATTGTTATGGGAGACTTCAATTGTAATATGTTAACCCACAACGTACACTCAAAAAGGTTTTATTGCTCCTCTCCGTCCACAAACACACTTTCCAAATATCATTTTCATGGACGATGAGCATATCATATGTGCTAATCACAATACTCAAAAAGTTCCAAAATTTTTATTAACTTCTTTTTTTTATAGCCTTTTGAAACCTGTCGCCAAGTTAACCGCCAGATACGTTACCAGTTTCTTTAGTGTTACAGCATTGCGAAAATAACAAGACTATGCAATGACCCTGTGTATATGAAACCCTGAGGATATACTTCATACATTGCAAGTACTTAGCTTTTTTGTGCAACAGCTCTTTTTTGAGAATACGGTGCAATGTTTGAAATATCGGTTTTCGACACTTTTATTTGGACAGATACGTGACATACTTTTCACGCCACCCACTGCGACAGATATTGCAATGTCAGACAAATTGTATATTATACATTACTCCTCGGAATGACGCATCGATTCAACATTAAAGTTTAGTACAAGTGAGAAATATTTGGTAGATATCGCTCTCATAATAATATGATCGACCATATACGTTACCACAGATACGTTACCCCAGATACGTGACCGAATTTTGCTCATTGGTCTTGTGCTTTCTGGGGATCAAATCTGGTCAAAATTCATCCCTACACATTACATGCTTCGTTTTGTTGGACCTCAGGATTATATTCTTACACCAAAAGGACATAGAGGTGAAAAAGATCAACACTTCCACATGATTTTTATGCCTCCGCAACGAAGTGGCCGGAGGCATTATGTTTTCGGGTCGTCCGTCCGTCCGTCCGTCCGTCCGTCCGTCCGTACGTCCGTCCGTCCCGTTTTGTTTTTGTCGATATCTCAAGAACCGTGTGGTGGTTTTACATCAAACTTGGTATGAGGGTATATCCTCGGGGGATAATACTTTGTGTGGATTTTAGAGTCACAGGGTCAAAGGTCAAAGGTCACAGGTTATTTTGTGAAAAAAAAATGAAATTTCATGTTTTTCTCCATATCTCGCAAATGGTTCAAGGTATCTTCATGGAACTTAGTATATATGCTTGTATCGATGGGCGGTGATTATCTAGGGAAGTTGGGGGTCATGGGTCAAAGGTCAGGGGGTCAAAGGTCAAGGTCAACTCCTCAAAATATCACTACTTTCCTTAAAATGCAATGTGCCGGAAGGTTTTTTTTTTTTTTAAACTTGATGTATGGCATGTATTACCCAATATATATTTTTGGGGAAGGTTCTTGCCAAAAGGTCAAAGGTCAAAAGGTCAAAGGTCAAGTGAAAGTGCTAAATTGCACTTTTTCCTCCATATCTCGAAAGTAACTCAAGGTATCATCATGAAACTTACATATTTATGCATGTTCAACCTAACAGTGATTCTCTTTGGAACTGTGAGGTCAAAGGTCAAAGGCCAGGTTTAGATAATGCTATTTTCCCATTTGATACTGAAATTATACTTTTTCTCAATACCTTGAAAATTACTCAATGCATAAACTTATAACAGGGTCAAAAGTCAAGTAAAAGTCATCAGTTCCCCAAATACCTGCACTCTGACATTTGAATCATTCATCCAATTGAACCTAGTTCTAGGAAAGTGAACATTCAGCACATTTGTGTCAAACCTGTCATTTTAATATTTTGCCATTTGTGTGAAACTGTCATCACACATTGTCAAGACATTGTACTATAAACCTATCAGGAGAACCATGCATTATGGTGGAGGCATATCAGTAGCCGTAGCGATATATCTAGTTCTTTCTGCGTCAGTGTCTCACAACTTAATGCCAAGTTTTCCGACAGATACGTTACCACATAATCAAAATGCTGAAAAGAAATTGTAAATGTTTTTACAAACAAATCGTTGTGTGCTCATAAACTCCAAAGTTCTATTCTATAAAACCCAGCCACTTTCATATTCTATGCAAAAACTTTGAACGTTTATTTTACAAGACGAAGCTAAGATTCAGCATATCAGTTTTGCTTTTCAGATTTAGCAGATACGTTACGTATAATTCAGGGCACCCACGGTGACAAATAATGTTATGTAAAACAAAGTGTTCATAAAACAATTCTGCATAGAATGACGCTTCCATAAAAAATTAAAGTTATGTTCAAATGAAGAATATTCAGTAGAAATTGCTCTGTAACTTCACCGACAGATTCATTTACGGTACGCCAGATACGTTACCAAACTTTGAAAGAGTAAAAAGGAGTTTATGAAACGCTTCCGAGAAAAGTTTCAGTGTTTTGCTGCATATGTATTCTAGTGTTTTTCAACATATGAAGAACTACTCAAGATTCATTGATAAGTTGAACAATTATTTATTCATTTTCATTAAAAGGGATGAGCCAAATACGTTACCATAGGTCAAACAACTGTTTAGCATATCGAGTTCATAGAGACTGTACCTACTTCCTTCTAAGTGCCTGCAAAAATATATTTTTTAAACCTTGTTTGCATTATCCATCAAAACTTAATGAATATTTATAGTCAGATGGATAAATACATTCAGACGTAAGATGAGAATATTCTGTGAATGAAGAACTCAGCTTTCACATTTAGGGCTCTTTTCCACTACATTTCATAGTTTAAATATCACGTACAATGTTTATAATGGCTAATTTGGGCTTACATCATTCATTTTTACATCAATTCATGAGGTAAATAATTAAACAGGTGATATTTATCAATTCATACACAACTAAAATTATTACTTATATTTTACCAGATACGTTACCAAAGGTGATTTGATATTTTTCCAATAGTTATTTCCCCAGGAAAGCAATTCATATTTGTTTCCTGTGAAATTCCAGATCGGATCGTTCCCTTTGCATGATTTGTGGGATTCGAAACTTTATTTGTAAGCGAAATTTGGATCAAAACAATAAATTTAATTCAGAGTTAGGAGTCCATTACAACATGTAAATTTGCGGTAACGTATCTGCTTGGTGATCAAAAATCATATATGACGCTCTATTTCAATTCATTTTTACTCAATGAATGGCCATCTTTTAGAATGTTCCACTTTTTGTTTCGTATTTGACCGGTTTTGAAGTTTCCGAAAACACATCTTTGAATGTATTACTTTGTGGTTGATTTTTCGGTTTTACTCACATGGAATTGAACACTTAATCTGAGAATGGCCCTGAAGTCCGATGAAAAGCTAGGTGTGTATCTGCGATGCGATGCGATCCGTGCGATCGGCGACTCTATCGTGTTGCAAAGCTGCGTGCGTGCGGTACAGATGCTGTCCCTGGCTAGTTGGCTGGAGAGCTGGGCATAACTGCAAAAACTTTTCGTTGTAATCGGCGACCACACACTTTGATCCCGAAGTTGCGAAAAGTGTCCACACTGTTCAGATTGACTGTCGACGATTTAACCAAGACGGCTAAGTTTATAATATGGCGTTGATGCTGCTACTGCTTGCCGGTTGCCATATTCATACGCTGGCTGATGCGAGCTAGGCCTACATGAATCATGTTCTCTGTGTAGGCGCAGGCGTCGTGATCATTACGGAGTCTCCATTCAGATCTAGTCACAAAGCACAGCTAACATGTCGTGCGCGTATAATCTGCGCGTATAATCTACAGAGCGTATTCATTGGTACAAGCGTTCACTGGTGGATACGCAACTGCAACTCTGCCAGCGCCACTGCGTTGTGTGTGTCCTGGCATGCATAGGCAATGGATGCGCTTAGACCGCATCCCTGGTGTAGGTCGTCCTTGGCAAACAAAATGTCAATCAAATGTTACGGCCATGAAACGGACAATAGCGATCGTCCCTTATAAAAAAGTACCATGGTTTTACCATAGTACTTTTACAATGGTAATACCATAGTATTACCATAGGATGGTAAATTGACAGATGAAGGCAGTACATTTACCATGGATATACCATGGTAAAAATACCATGGTAATACCATAGTATTACCATGATTGTACCACGGTAGTACCATTCATTACCATGGTACTTCCATGCCATGAGTACCATTCTTTCATGGTAGCATATCCACGGTAGTATGGTACATTCAAGGTAGTACTATGGTACATTATGGTACTTCTATATTTTCAAATAGTACTTTCCTATTCCGTACGGTACTTCTGTGGTAGTACTATGGTAGTACTATGGTACAAATGAATTTACCATGGTTACTATGGTAATACCATGGTAATACCATAGTAATACCATGGTACTTAATGGTACTTTTTTACAAGGGGTAGGCGTTTCAACGATATCCCACCGCTATCGAAATGACATCCCACCGCTGCCACCAAGTTGTACTACGTGGTTTATTAGGCCATCAGGTTAGGCTCAACCCGATTCATATGATGCAACATCGACGTTTATACTCATCGATATTCACAAATCGCATCGGCTGCGTTTGAAACCAGAATACGGAACTGGTATTGCAGTGTAAATTCGGCAGAAATAGCAAAGTAACAAAAGAATCTAACGTCGGACGCTAGGCTTATCGTACCGTTAAGTTACTTACTTTCTATTCTTGCCACTGCTAGTCCGCTAATTCATTCCAACTTCGCCAGTTACCTGGTACAGGTGGTACAATACATGGGGAACATGTTATGTACTTATAATATGGGGCACATGGATTAACATAACTCAAACATGCATTGTGCAGTGATGATAAATCACAATAACAACTGGCAGTGACTTCAAATTGAATCTGTACTGAGTTCGATGGCCTAATAAACGCGTAGATCTAAGATGATACTCTCTAACGTTAGAGTGCTAATAGAACTGAGGTCTAACTGTTAGTTCTAAACCGTATCTTTAAGGCAGGCCTATTACTCAGGCCAGGTATACGAGTGGTACTGATACTAAAGGCCCACAACAGGTCCTAGACCAAGTTTGTCTAGTTCTAAAGTTTCGTCCTAGAGTCGGGGACAGCCAGCCACGTTTTCGTGGTAGTCGAACTGCCTGTTTATGCTCCAAATAGACTATAGACCACTCTTTATCAAATCGACGCTACATTGTACATTTAGCACACTACATCTGACAAGATACTTAACGCTACACGTTTAATGTTGGATCCATTGAGTGCTAACTTGTCTAGTACGTAACGTTACAGACTAAGACCTGATGGTTTTACTCTTAACATTGGTCTATGTATATGTACGCTAGCCATAAGGCGAAATTAAACTGCTTATGAAGGCAATCCAGTAAGTGTTTTCAACACACTGTAGATCATGTCCTGGATTTCTGTCCGAGAAGACAAAGTCTAGGGTTTTGGTGGTTCTTGGATCATTAACTGGTCCAGCTTTGAGTACATACCTTCATCATCCAGGTTAATACATCTGAAAGTCTAAGTTCATGTGTACTTACGCCAAGAACTTAATGCTGTATTATATGCACCTTATTCTGTCCAAAACAAGTTCATTAGTCCATATCGTTGGACCAGGACCAGATATAGCCTTTCAGCATATGCGGTCATATCAGAAACCTAATCTCTTGGTCCAGGTTCTCTTGTTTTGGTGCATGTGAAGTTGTGTAGGGGAGAGCGGGGAGAAGTGGGACATTATTTCAAGTTCGCCGATTTTCTTCTGATATCTTTTTATAAAAGAGACGATTACATTTCCTTGCGGGCTTGCATGAAGGTTCATATGGTAGGTTACATAAAGAGCTATAAACTGGGGGTGGCACTGTTCTCAATTTTCTGCAGTTAATGAAAAGAAAAAAACCTTATTTTGGGGGAGAAGTTGACCCACCCGTGGGTAAAGTGGGACAACGGCAAGGGAGAAATGGGACGGTGTTGGTAAAGTGGGGTAAAGTGTGACATCCTATAGACCACGTCTAAACATGTCGGAAAAGTCAAAGTTTGAAGGCGTAATGAAACATTGGTAATGAAAACAGTCAAACATGCTTTAAAGGGAAGATAAACCCCAAGAACAATGTGGATTGAGTGAAAGCAGCAACATTAGTAGAACACATCAGTGAAAGTTTGAGGAAAATCGCACAATCGATGCAAAAGTTATGAACTTTTAAAGTTTTGGTGTTGGAACCGCTGGATGAGGAGACTACTAGAGGATATGACGTATGAGTGGACAACAATACAAAGAAAATATAAAGGATATTCAACAAAAATTCACTTTTCTAGAATTATGAAAGAGCAGTGGACCAACCGCTTTCAGAAAGCAGGGGGAATAATTGCTACCCTTAACATATGTCAATATCAAGTTGATGGAATTTGTAATTTTCATGAAAAATTGATTTTTGTAGTATTTTCTTTATATTTTCTTGATATTGTAGTCCACTCATACGTCATAACCTCTAGTAGTCTCCTCATCCAGCGGTTCCAACACCCAAACTTTAAAAATTCATAACTTTTGCATCGATTGTCCGATTTTCTTCAAACTTTCACTGATGTGTTCTACTAATGTTGCTGCTTTCACTCAATCCACATTGTTCTTGGGGTTTATCTTCCCTTTAAAATGATCTTTATTTCAACAAAACAAGTTTGAACAACATGTTTGAAAATCTGAACTGTTTTACATGTAATGCTATTATGAGGGACAAATGGGACACGTTGTCCCAACTGTCCCTCACATGGCATATACATAGATATGTACAACTGCTCAGTAACCATGCAGGCATTTGTCAAAAACAAGTCATATTAGTTGCATATCAATAAGGCTCACCACCAGCTTCAATTGTGCCCTTGAAATCATGAATACAAAGACAACAGGTTAATTAACCTGATTTTAAAAAAAAAAATCATATTTGGGGGAAAATTTTCAATAGCAATTTATGCACACTTAGAATTTGCCGAACTGCATGGCTTTCTTAATGTGCTGTATGGTTGCTAGGGACTTATTGTAGATATTAGCCAATCGCTGATTGGTTGAACAGTTTTTGATTCAGAGAACGTGTCCCACTTGACCCGCGTCCCAACTCACCCCGCTCTCCCCTATCATTGGCCTTAATAGTTTGGTGTGCATTGACAATTACATATTATTAACTTTGTAAAAGTTCACTGCTATAAAAGCCAATGTGTGTAACCACCTGAACAGGCCAACGAGTTTCAATGCCGTTGTAGTTTATGCAAGCCAGTTCTGTTGATGTGTTGAAGGCTGACTACAACTACAGTGTAAAATACGTTCATCGAACAAGTTCAATGTAAAGTTTGTTGCATGAGATCATGCATACTGTTTTCTGCTTTCTTACATTTTGATGGTGGTCCAGAATCCAATAACGAGGACCAAATTTGAGTTCCGTTGTGTTCGTTGTGAAATTTACACATGCATACACTGAATTTTATGGTACATGTTCATGCTGTGTATTGAATGTTGTGCATGAATTAGGCACCAGCATTTGTAATGTGCTCCATTGAACAATGCGTGAACGCAGAACACTTATCGCAGGATTAAGCTCATCCTGACTTGAACCGTTTAGTCTGAAATTGCAGTTCTAAAGCGATCTATGATTTTAAGAATTTAGAGATTCCAATGCTTGGTTGTTTTGCGAATCCTATGAATGTACAGATGATTACAAGTGTGTACTCTAGTCATAAAGTTATGTAACAAGTGAGCTCATCATTTCACCTATTTCATGTGTATCCGAACGTGAAAATCAGTCACTTTGCTTTTGTGAAAGCACATGATAGATAGTCAGTGTCAGTGATTGAGTTTTTGCTGAAGTATATCATATACTGTGTAACTTCCTAGTGTACGGACACATTGTATGTGACCAGCATGGCACGATTACCAGAAATGGACTGGCACACGCCAGATCTTCCTTCAGGGTTTGCATTGTTTAAGCAGAGAATGGAACTATGCTTGAAAGACCTAGATATTGTTGATCCAGTAAAGAAATCAACCAAGATTAAGATAGCACTTGGTACAGAAGGTCTCAGACGATTGAATGCGTCAGGTCTCAGTGAAGCAGACCAAGAAAATCCAAACCGAATCTGGGAATTTTTCGATAAGCAATTGCGTGTAAATATCAACTTCCGTATCCACAGGTTGGAACTGATGAGATATCGTCAGAAGCCTGATGAATCCATTGATGAGTTTGTTACAAGATGCCGAGACAAAAGTAATCAGTGTGATTTCACGGAAGTGGAACTCAATGAGAGAATCATCGAGCTAGTTATTGCATCCACTCCGTATGAAGGTCTGCAACGAGAGCTGTTACAGAAGCAAGCAGGGTACACCATCGCTGATCTGCTCACATTAGGTAGACAGTATGAAGCCATTGCTGCTGGACGTCAATGCCTTGCAGATCTGAGTCCAATGTCCAACATTGACACTATCCGAAGGACCCAGAACAGGTCCAGACAGAAGCACAAGGGAGAACAAGCTTCAAACGACAACCCTTGCGGCAATTGTGGTCTACACCATCCACCTAAAAAATGCCCAGCGTACAGAGACAAGCGCAAAGTTTGTGGCAAAACTGGGCACTGGGCCAAGCTGTGTCGCTCGAAGAAGAGAACCGACAAACAACGCTCTGGTCCACCTCGTGGCCGACAACAGGAACAGATGGACTCTGTAGATCAACATGAACAGGTGGCTTCCTCAGACCGACGGCAATCTCGTGCTCTTCCCAAGAATGATGCTCCGGTCCAAACGTTCAGCACCATAGACATATCAAGCGTGGATGGAGCTGATTACATGAACAATGAGGTATTTACGACCTTGGACATTGTATGCCCATCCAAGAATGGTCAGCACATGCTGAAGGCCAAGATAGACACAGGAGCAGGGGGAAACACTCTTCCAATGCGCATTGTCAAGGCGATGTATCCACAGGGTCAGTATAAAGACATCCTTCAGCAGTGTCATGTACGCCTAACAGCATACAATGGAACAGACATTCTGTGTTTGGGGACCATTGACATTGCATGCCGCTACAAAGAGTCTGAATGGAGCTCTCAGTCATTCTACGTTGTGGACGTAGAGGGACCAGCTATTCTTGGACTTCCAACTTGCAGACAGTTGAATGTGGTCACCATCCACACCGTTAAGCAAGACGAGCCCCCCTCTATGCAGAGGTTCCAGAATGAGAGTCTGAACTCACTCGAGGACTTGAAAAGACTGTGGCCGAATCAGTTCGACAAGATTGGCAGTTTCAAACAGCCTGCTTCTCTCCATCTGAAGGAGGATGCACATCCCTACATCGATGCACCACGCAAATGCAGCATTCATGTCAAGGACAAGCTTAAGGCAGAGCTTGACAGAATGGAGGTCGATGGTGTTATCAGGAAGGTCACACATCACACAGATTGGTGCAGGTCAATTACAACCTCCATGAAGAAGGACGGATCTGTTAGAGTTTGTTTGGATCCTAAACGTTTGAATGAAAGCCTGAAACGCTGTCCGCACAAAATCCAAACAGTGGAGGAGATCAATCCGGCATTTTCACAGGCAAAGTTCTTCACAAAACTGGATGCCAAGTCAGGCTACTGGTCTGTACATCTTGATAAATCCTCCCAGGAACTCACTACGTTCCGGACGCCTTTCGGCAGGTACTGTTATCAGAGACTCCCATTCGGTTTGTCTGTAAGCCAGGATATTTTCCAGCAGCGTATGGATAATATCATCGAAAAGGTCCCAGGATGTGTCTGCATCGCAGACGACATTGTTGTCATAGGCCGCACAGAGACGGAGCATGACGACAATCTGAGACAGCTCTTCGAGACAGCATCCCGTGAAGGATTGGTGTTCAAAAGCAGCAAGTGTACGGTCAAGGCCAAGGAAATCAACTTCTTCGGCACGATGTACTCTGACTCGGGCATCCGACCAGACCCCTGCAAGGTGCAGGACATTCACTCGATGCCTACCCCTCAGGACAAGGAGGACCTCCAACGCTTTCTGGGAATGATGAACTTCCTATCACTATACATACCACATTATGCAGATGAAGTTGCTATCTTGAGGGATCTCCTCAAGAAGGATGTTCCATTTGTGTGGCAGGAAGACCATCAAGAGGCATTCTGCAAGCTGAAGGGCTGCATCCAGCAGGAATCTGTACTTGAGTACTACAATCCTGATGCACCGGTTACCCTTGAGGTTGACGCATCCTTGAAAGGGCTCGGAGCATGCTTGATACAGCGAGGAAAACCTGTAGCATATGCCTCCAAGAGTCTGTCGTCCTGCCAGAGCAACTATTCGAACATCGAACGAGAGGCTCTTGCCCTAGTTTTTGGGATTACCAGATTCCACACCTATCTCTTTGGAAGAGACTTCAGGGTACTGACCGACAACAAACCACTTGTGACGATATGTGGTAAGCCACTCACGAGTGCCCCACCAAGGCTTCAACGTCTCCTCATCAAGATTCAAGGGTACAACTTCAGAATCGAGCACAAGCCTGGAGCCGAAATGATCATCGCTGACACACTCAGCAGACTTCCCAACCCGGAGAACTCCAGTGATGTACCCCTCGACGTCCATGTTGAAAGCATCCTCTTGGACAATGTTGAAGACAATGTTGGTGTTGACTTGCTCCACTTCGGGAATCTGAAGCAGAAGGAACTAAGAGATGCGACTGCACGTGACCCTGTACTTCAGATAGAGAGTACGTCCACGGAGGTTGGCCCATGTCAATCAAAGACCTGCCCACTGACGTACGGCCATACTGGTCCTTTCGGGATGAAATTGGTACCTCTAATGGAGCAGTGTTCAAAGGCAGGCAGGTCATCATCCCTCAGTCAATGAGACGGAATATTCTAGCCTACACGTGGGACATTTAGGAATGGAAAAGACCAGACTCTTGGCACGGCAAAGTGTTTACTGGCCTAACATCAACCGTCAAATTGATGACTTCATCAGCAAGTGCAGTGAGTGCCAGAAGCACCAGCCACAACAAGGGAGAGAACCGCTCATTCCCCACGAGATTCCCATCACCCCATGGACAAAATTGGGTATGGATCTGTTTGAGCTCGACGGAATGCAGTACCTCCTCATGGTAGATTACCATTCCAAGTTTCCCGTTGTTCAGCGCCTGACAACTACTTCGAGTGCTAATGTAGCAAACACAGCAGCCAGTGTCTTCGGACTTCTTGGAGCCCCAACAGAGATATTCTCCGACAATGGTCCACAGTTTGTAGGAGCTGCCTTCCAGCAGATGTGCAGAGAATGGGGTATCCAACACAACACGTCTTCGCCAAGGTATCCACAATCGAATGGATTGGTGGAAAGAACTGTACGCACTGTCAAGAGCATAATCAAGAAGACTACAGCAACCAAACAGAGCACTGCTGCTGCTCTGCTAAACTATCGGTGTACACCAATCGACAGCACACTTCCTTCGCCTGCGGAGTTGATGTTCAGTCGTCAGGTCAGAAGTCTGCTACCCGCCAACCTAGATTCTAATACTACCTACAAAGGTCAGAAGAACCAGGAGCGTTTGGAGCAGCGCAGAAGTCGTATGAAGGAGGACTTCGACTCGTCTGGACGCAGGCAAGATCTTCACCCCCTTCGGATTGGACAGAAGGTCCGAGTACTGGATCAAGGGTCCCACATCTGGATCCCTGCCGAGGTGACAGACGTATGCGATGCCAGATCATACGTAGTCACTACTCCCAATGGCAACAAGCTCAGGAGGAACAGAGTGCATTTGAGAGACATACCGCAGATGCCTCTGCTCACCTCACTTGACGACCCTGAGCAAAGTCAGGGTGCTGCCTCTCAAAAGAAGGTGGGAGAGGAGGTCCCACCCCGCCAGCCTCATAGCCCTAATGGTTCCTACATAACCCGCTCTGGGCGCATCAGTAAAAAACCTGCACGTTATCAATATTAGCAGGCACTAGCTGTGACTGAAACAATAACACTTTAGTTATGAACAACTTACAAGAGTTGTATAGTTTTAAAATTTAATTCCACAAATTTGTTTAATTTGACTTCTAGATGCGCGAGGATTTTATTCATTCATTTACTATTGTGTACTGTCAATTAACATACAAACCTGAATGAAGCATAGCATTGTATGCGACATAACATGAAGTTATAATTTCCCATCACATTACAACGTATATACCAGTATGTATGTATAGTTTCTTTTTTTTTTTTCTAAGACAAGGGGGATGTTGTGGTATTGGCCCAATGGGCACGAACTACATTTATTCAACGCGCATGTATACCAATTGTCATCACTGTGTGATATGACTTGATTCGACACACTGGTTCCGGCGATCAAAGAATAAAGACTTCAACTTTTGTGTTCCCACGCTATTATCACAAAATACGTGTACTGTGGTTTATTGTCCAGTGTCAAGTTATCATCAAACCAAGTAGTACAACACCTGGGGCCCTCTGGGTGTGGCACGGTGCCCATTTTGATAAAATGAGATCCTGACCCCCTAGGGATGCTACCTGCCAAGTTTGACGAAAATCCATCATGAGGTTTTCAGGAAGAAGATGAAAATGTACAATTCAGGCCCCCATTTGGACCTCCCCCCCCCCGCGCCCCCAAGAGGGGCACCCCTGGATCTGCTATGAACAAACTTGAAACTACAGTCATTAATGTACTCAATCATAGTATTATCTTAGCTCTATAACTTCTTATTCTAGAGAAGATTTTTAAAGATTCCTTCATTTTGGGGGGTTTGGGCCCCCTTGAGGGCCCCCTGGGTGGGGCATGGTGCCCATTTTAACAAATTGAGATCCTAACCCCGTAGGGATGCTACCTGCCAAGTTTGGTGAAAATGGGTCAAGGGGTTCTCAAGAAGAAGATGAAAATGTACAATTTAGGCCCCATTAGGATCCCTCCCCACCCCCTCCCCTGGGTCCCAAGGGGGGCACCCCTGATTCTGCCATGAACACACTTGAAACTACAGTCATCAATGTACTAACTCATAGTATTAACTTAGCTCTATCACTTCTGGTTCTAGAGAAGAAGATTTTTACAGATTCCTTAATTTTGGGGGGTTTGGGCCCCCCTGGGGCCCCCCTGGGTGGGGCATGGTGCCCATTTTAACAAATTGAGTTCCTAACCTCCTAGGGATGCTACCTGTCAAGTTTGATGAAAATCGGTCTTGGGGTTTTTAAGAAGAAGATGAAAATGTAAAAATTTTACGCACGACGCACGACGCAAGACGGACGACGGACGACGCACGACGCACGACGGACGCCGGACGAAGGGCGATCGCAATAGCTCACTTGAGCCTTTGGCTCAGGTGAGCTAAAAAGTCTTTGTACCACGGACAACCTAATCAAACATTGCATTTTCTCTGCTATGAACATAGATAACATAGAACTCTGCTCTTTATCTTTTCATTGTATGGCATTACATTGGAGAAAATCAAACTGTCATGCAATATGAGATACCCTTGCTCCTGATGCTGATTCGGCGAGGGCTGCAAAGAACTTGTCTGCTATCCTGATATTACGTAGCTTCAAAGTCTTAAGGTTTGGCATGGCACAGATACTAGTGGCGTAGGCTTGTGATGCATCAGCCGAGATGTCAGGTCCTCTAATGTGTTCTATTGATTCAATCTTTGCGTTATAGTAAGAGGTAAAAAGAAACACATGAGAGAACTTATATCCGTGTTTCCCCCCCCCCCCAAAAAAAAAAATAAAAAAATAAAAACAAAATCTCAAGTCACATAATAAAGTGATTATCAAGCAGTCTATCAGGTTTTAACCTGAAGCTTTATTAACTTGTCACAATATGTCACATGTAATGCATATCAGATTGAAAAAATGATACGTATGTTAGATGAAGGAATAAATGTGTAATGGCATACAAAATGTTTTTTAAAGGCTATCTCCCCTTGTCTATTTTCATAAGACATTGCCAGGGACAAAATAGTTTAGTTGTAACTGAAAGAACCACTTTTTGTCAAAGAAACTTTCAGCTTCTGTTGGAAAGACTACAAAAAGTCTTTGTACCACGGACAACCTAATCAAACATTGCATTTTCTCTGCTATGAACATAAGATAACATAGAACTCTGTTCTTTATCTTTTCTGTGTATGGCATTACATTGGAGAAAATCAAACTGACATTGGAGAAAATCAAAGTGTCATGCAATATGAGATTTCCCTGCTCCATTTCCCTTATTCAGCGTGTAGGTATTCTCTCATTCTCTCTTTTCTTCTTTCTTTCCTTCCATACTTTTCATCTATTCTGGCAAGTTGTGTCATGTTGTTGCGTTTCTTCTGTTTTGTCCCGTCCTGTCGTATATTATATTCGTCACAAGTGTTTGTAAATAAGTAATTTATAGGTTTTATGAGTGGTTCACAATCTACAAGCTTTGCTTTTTAGTGGACCTCTCTATTCTTTCTTCTTTTTTTTTCAACTGAAGCATGACTTTGTATTATATTTTTTTTTTGCCAGTATGCGCTCCTATGTTTATTGATACCATTTATTAATTAAGACAAATGTTCTTTGTTTATGATGTAAAACCTGATTTATCTTGTGTTATGTTTTTGTTGAAAAAGAAAAAAGAAGAAGAATGAAAATAAATGAATTGAATTGAATTGAATTGAATTGAGATACCCTTGCTCCTGATGCTGATTCGGCGAGAGCTGCAAAGAACTCGTCTGCTATCCTGAAATTACGTAGCTTCAAAGTCTTAAGGTTTGGCATGGCACAGATACCCGTGGCGTAGGCTAGTGATGCATCAGCCGAGATGTCGAGAAACCCACAGTGTTCTATTGATTTAATCTTTGCAGTATAGTAAGAGGGTAAAAAAGAAACACATGTAAGAACTTATTTCCGTGTTTCGCCAGAAAACAAACAAACAAAAATCAAAAACAATATCTCAAGTCACATAATAAAGTGATAATTAAGCAATCTACCAGGTTTTAAGCTGAAGCTTTATTAACTTGTCACAATATGTAACATGGAAAGCATATCAGATTGAAAAATTATACGAATATGAGATGAAGAAATAATTTTGTAACGGCATACAGATTTTTCTTTAAAGGTTATACGTGTTTCGCCTTGTCTTTTTTCATAAGAGATTACCAGGGACAAAAATAGTTTAGTTGTAACGGGAAGAAATACAGCCTGTCAAACAAACTTTCAGCGTCTGTTGGAAAGACTAAAAAAGTCTTTGTATCACGGACAACCTAATCAAGCATTGCCTTTTCTCTCCTACAAACATAAGATAACATAGAACTCAGCTCTTTATCTGTTCATAGTATGGCATTACATTGGAGAAAATCAAACTGTCATGCAATATGAGATACCCTTGCTCCTGATGCTGATTCGGCGAGGGCGACAAAGAACTCGTCTGCTATCCCGACATCACAAAGCGTCAGAGTCTTAAGGTTTGGCATGGTACAGATACACGTGGCGTAGGCTTGTGATGAATCAGCCGAGATGTCAGGTCTTCCAATGTGTTTCATTGATTCAATCTTTGCAGTATAGTAAGAGGGTAAAAAGAAGACACATGTAAGAACTTATTCCGTGCCTGCCCAGAAAAACAAAAACATCAACAAGAAATAAAACAAGTAAAAGTAGAAATTACGCGGTGCGTAATATATGTCCCCGCCGGAAGTAGCATTTTGTAGCAAAATGTACAATATAGGTTAAAAATAAAAAAAAAAAACTAGAAAAAGAAGTCAAAAGTCAAAATTCTGTTTACAAGTTTTGAAGCCCTCACCTAGTGCCATCACATAAAGCAAACGAAATCGGAATCGGGTTAGAAATGGCGAAGGAGTAGCATTTTGTAGCCAATGTACAATAAAATGTAGGTCAAAAATCAAGGTCAAAGCTCAAAGAAGTAAACGGTCAAAATTATGTGTAGAAGTTTTGGAGCCCTCACCTAGTGCCATCACATAAAGCAAACGGAATCGAAATCAGGTTAGTAATGTCGAAGGAGTAGCATGTAGCCAATGTACAATGTAGGTCAAAAATCAAGGTCAAAGGTCAAAGAAGTCAAAGGTCAAAATTCTGTGTAGAAGTTTTGAAGCTCTCAACTAGTGCCATCGCATAAAGCAAACGGAATCGAAATCGGGTTAGAAATGGCGAAGGGGTAGCTTTTTCAGCAAAATGTACAATACAGGTCAAAAAATCTAGGTCAAAGGTCAAAGAAGTCAAAGGTCAAAATTCTGTGTAGAAGTTTTGAAGCCCTCAACTAGTGCCATCACATAAAGCAAACAGAATCGAAATCGGGCTAGAAATGGCGACGGAGTAGCATTTTGTAGCAAAATATACAATATAGGTCAAAGGTCAAGTTCAAAGGTCACAACTGAAATTCTGTGCAGAAGTTTCAAAGCTCCCATGTAGTGCTATCATATTAAGCAAACAGAATCAAAATTGGCTCATAACTGACAGAGAAGTAGCAAATTGAAGATTTTGATCAAACACGTACGCACACACGGACAGACGGACAGACGGACACACGGACACACACACGTACGGAGCCAGTTTCATAGTCCCCTGCCCGAACTCGTTCGGCGGGGACAAAAAGCTCAAGAAACATTATAAAGTGATAATTAAGCAATATGTTATAAAAATGATGCACAGGATAGAGTGCGTTAGTGGAGGCGTATAGTGCACTCAAGGGTATTTTCAATTGTGAAACATGCACGAGGCGAAGCCGAGTGGATGTTGCACTACATTGTAAATACCCGAGAGTGAGCTACGCCTCCACTAACGCCACGAAATAATCCTGTGCATCATTTGTTTTATAAATGGGTCGAAAATTCGAAAACTAACAGCATTTTTCAGCGTTTTTCACGTACCTTTGTGGGTCAAGACGTCCGAAGATGTTCGTCCCAAACATTTACGCACGTCGCACTCGGAAATCCCGCACATACAGTATAAGTATGATGGGGGTTGGGTTTCCGGACACTTAAGTTCCCGCATGAAAACTGACTTATTTTACATAGAATATGCACCCTTTACCTTAAAGACTTGATATAGACTCCTCATATAGGCCTACTAGACAACATACTCTGAAAACGGCGTGAGAATTAACTTGCTAAATCGTTGGATTTGCATTTCAAAGTGACTCCATGTACGCGTCCGGTCCCACAACGCTTGGTCTACTGTACTGTACAAAGTGTACGTATATAAGAGTATACGTACGCCACACATGTTATGCACAAGGGAAGAAAGGCTGGCCGGCCGGTGTAGCGGCAGATAGCGTTCCGCGGCGTTTTTTGCTCTAAAACAGTATCCGCCGGCAGATCGTGTCCTAACACTGGCGGGTACTGTTCTAAAGCGCAGGTATCGTTAATAGGGACTTTTCGATTTGCACGTTGAGCCAGGCGTCACCCTGTTATGACGTAGTTTTTACGTACTGCGCATGCGCGAGTGTCGACCCTCGGCTCATCGCACAAATTTCGAACGCGTTAACCCCGGTTATCACCGTCCACCCAAATCGGTTGCGCCGCGCTCAACCCACCTTGCTATGACGTCGCACTCCTCTCGGGTATCGTGCGAAAGAGCACGATGACTCTCGGGAAATCCGTGCTCAGTTCACCAGTTTTCCTTTTTCTTTCGAGAGAATATTTATATTCTAATTACATGAAAGCTTATGATCTTGATACGTCACAGCAGCAGCGCTGACATACAAACTACAGGCTCTGGTACCTACTTTATTTGTCCGTTTTCACTGTTTCGCACTTTACAACTACCTATCGTAGTCCCACACATGCATTTACACGTAATGCTTTACGCAAACAGATCTTGGTGCTTTTGGCCTAGTTAGAGCAGCAGTGCATTTGCCTAGTAGTCTTACCATGCATCATGTTTAAAAATCCACATAATTCCTCCCAGGATACGCATCTAGTCAAAGACAAAATAAATATTACAAGTACAGAAACGAGTCACAAATTCCGCATACTAGTATATGCACGCAAGGCACAGGTTGCCTCCTGCACACGCCACGCACGAGACGTGACGCCAGCGCCCGAAATCGAAATGTGTTTTAGCAGCGGGTCAACGTGCAGACGTGACGCCTTGACGTACGGTTGCGCTCGGCGGCACGTCCTTCTCGTTCACCCAATCGAAAACTCCCTATTATCGTTGCTTCTCCTGTGGTTTCTTCTTTTCGCTGCTTCTGCCAATGCGCCCCTGCTTGTTCGCTGCTTCCATTTCGAGTTTCACGTACAATACCTATATATTTGCTGCTTCCGCCCCTCGCTGCTGCTATGCTGTTTCGCTGCCTCCACTTACACTCCAGACCGGTATTCCATGGTTGATGTGGAGCAGCTAGCTCTGGTCCGCACGTATCTTTTTTTTTTTTTTTTTTCGTAGCCAGGCGAGAAATTATCTTATAAATATTCATTACGCAAGCAGGAAAAGTTCTGCGCCGTATCCCTGTGTGTGTGTGTGTGTGTGTGTGTGTACGCGTGTACAAATCATTTGGCACTGTAGCTGTCTGCACCAACCGCGATGTTTTCTGGAAGTAAGAGTTCTCTTCCGCGGTTTGGGCAATGATGATTGTACCTCCATGGTAGAGCGATGGAGCTTCATACACGTGATTCTGATATGCGGGTGTGAAGTATAAGGCTATGAAGATATTGCTAAATTTGAAAATTTTCACTGACACGTTTAGAGGATTATAAATGTACTCCAGGGGGGGCATTTCATCAACGAGTTCGTCGGAGTTTTCACCGACAAATTTGCTATCAGCCAATCAGACGCAAGGATTTCATTAGCTTTTAACAGTTTAGCTTTTAACAGGAGAGTTTGTGTAAAGTCACATAAAGCTTCCAAATTTCTTCACATATTATTGAAAAATAGTAATTTGGGGGCTGTCCACAATTGTGCATTAGATATCTCGATTGATATAACTTTGGGACAATTACACATGGCTGAAGAGCAAGTGTCAGATTTATTGAAACCTAAAGCAACACGGGTGCCTTGTACCAAATTTTGATGAGATCTGTAGGGAGAGAGAAAAATACAAATGGGATAAGAACGCTTTTATGAACACAGATGTATTTCTTTTATATAGCTTTATAACTGTAAAAATTACAAATGAAAAAATAAAGAGCAATCTTTAATTCTATTCCATAAGGAGGCAGAAATGCTGCTTTTGAATAGCATTATGATCCCTCCCCCCCCCCCCCCCCCCTCCCCTCGGCTCCCCCTCAAACGAGAAAATGAAAGGGAGGCAGAATTATTCACTCCAGTGCACATGGTGCAGGTATCATGCCTCGGTGAATGCAGCACTTTGCTTACTAAAATGTCCGCAGATTATAAAAATGTCAACAGATTATAAAAATGTCAACGGTCAGTCCCTGTAGCGTATTAAAAGAGAGGCACAAGTCCCTGTTGTGTATTCATAGGGAGGCAGAATTCACTCCATCTCGTGACGATTCATGCAGCATTTTGCTTACTAAAATGGCTGCCGTAAAGCTCGCGCAACTATTGGTAGCAATAGAGTAGCCACTTGGAACCTAATCCGCGCAGCGCGGAACTCTTTTGACAGTCCCTGACGAAGATCACGTGCACGCGTCAGGTTAAGCAACGCTATTACAACGTAGTAGCCTGTACGTACAAAATCCGCCGCTGTACAGTATCTGCCGTAACTTATCGCGGCAGATTTTAGCCCATGTCGGAACGATAACTGCCGATTGAAACGATAACTGCCGGCGGATACTGTTTTAGAGCAAAAAAAAAAAAAAAAAAAACGCCGCGGAACGCTATCTGCCGCTACACCGGCAGCCCAAAAAGTTGTTTACAGGATTGACAGCGCGTACTGTATGTATGCATGCAATTCAAAGGAGCCGCCGCGCGCACAGACGATCGGCAATAGGATTTAACCACGGTGGATTTAACGCGCAGTGCGATGGGACTAGAATAACCAAAGCACACGTGACTCATTTCAGCGCTTCCTATTGGCTACATTCTTGACACCCATTTTATAACAGGTTTTAACGGCAAGCTTTTTATCAGAGTATGTGACACGAAAAGCAGACGATATCAAAAATAAATTTCAATGTTAGATGAAAGAATAAATGTGTAAGGGCATACAGGATAATAATTGTGACGCTATTTGTGTCTCGCCTTTTCGATTTTCATAAGAGATTACCAGGGACGAAAATGTTTAGTTGTAACAGGAAGAACCACAGCCTACCATGCCTTTATGTCAAATAAACTTTCAGCTTCTGTTGGAAACACTCAAAAGCCGAGATGTCAGGTCCTGCAATGTGTGTGTTATCAATTCAAGCTTTGCAGTATAGTAAGAGGATAAAAAGAAGACACAAGTAAGAACTTATTTCCGCGTTTCCCCAGAAAAACAAATAAACAAAAATTTAAAGCAAAACCTCAAGTCACATAATAAAGTGAGAATCAAGCAATCTATCAGGCTTTAATCTCAAGCTTTATTACTTTGTCAGAATATGTCACATGTAAAGCATATCAGATTAAAAAAATGATACGAATGTGAGATGAAAGAATAATTGTGTAATGACATACAAATTAATTTTTTTGTAGACTTTACGTGTCTCGCCTTGTCTATTTTCATAAGGGATTACCAGGGACAAAATAATTTAGTTGTAACTGAAAGAACCACACCCTGCCATGCAATTATGTCAAAGAAACTTTCAGCTTCTGTTGGAAAGACTAAAAAAGTCTTTGTATCACGGACAGCCTACTCAAACATTGCATTTTGTCTCCTATGAACATAAGATAACACAGAACTCTGCTCTTTATCTTTTCATTGTATAGCATTACATTGGAGAAAATCAAACTGTCATGCAATATGAGATACCCTTGCTCCTGATGCTGATTCGGCGAGGGCTGCAAAAAACTCGTCTTCTATCCTGACATCTTCAAGCTCCAGAGTCTTAAGGTTTGGCATGGTGCAGATACTAGTGGCGTAGGCTTGTGATGCATCAGCCGAGATGTCTGGTCTTCCAATGTGTTTTATTGATTCAAGCTTTGCAGTATAGTAAGAGGGTAAAAAGAAGACGCATGTAAGAACTTATTCCGTGCCTCCCCAGAAAAACAAACAAACAAACAAAAATTTAAAACAAAATCTCAAGTCACATAATAAAGTGATAATCAAGCAATCTATCAGGTTTTAATCTCAAGCTTTATTACTTTGTCAGAATATGTCACATGTAAAGCATATCAGATTAAAAAAATGATACGAATGTGAGATGAAAGAATAATTGTGTAATGACATACAGATTAATTTTTTTTGTAGACTATACGTGTCTCGCCTTGTCTATTTTCATAAGGGATTACCAGGGATAAAATAATTTAGTTGTAACTGAAAGAACCACACCCTGCCATGCGTTTATGTCAAAGAAACTTTCAGCTTCTGTTGGAAAGACTAAAAAAGTCTTTGTATCACAGACAGCCTACTCAAACATTGCATTTTGTCTCCTATGAACATAAGATAACACAGAACTCTGCTCTTTATCTTTTCATTGTATAGCATTACATTGGAGAAAATCAAACTGTCATGCAATATGAGATACCCTTGCTCCTGATGCTGATTCGGCGAGGGTTGCAAAAAACTCGTCTTCTATCCTGACATCTTCAAGTTCCAGATTCTTAAGGTTTGGCATGGTGCAGATACTAGTGGCGTAGGCTTGTGATGCATCAGCCGAGATGTCAGGTCTTCCAATGTGTTTTATTGATTCAAGCTTTGCAGTATAGTAAGAGGGTAAAAAGAAGACGCATGTAAGAACTTATTCCGTGCCTCCCCAGAAAAACAAACAAACAAACAAAAATTTAAAACAAAATTTCAAGTCACATAATAAAGTGATAATCAAGCAATCTATCAGGTTTTAATCTCAAGCTTTATTACTTTGTCAGAATATGTCACATGTAAAGCATATCAGATCAAAAAATGATACGAATGTGAGATGAAAGAATAATTGTGTAATGACATACAGATAAATTTTTTTTTTGTAGACTATACGTGTCTCGCCTTGTCTATTTTCATAAGGGATTACCAGGGGCAAAATAGTGTAGTTGTAACTGAACGAACCACACCCTGCCATGCGTTTATGTCAAAGAAACTTTCAGCTTCTGTTGGAAAGACTAAAAAAGTCTTTGTATCACGGACAGCCTACTCAAACATTGCATTTTGTCTCCTATGAACATAAGATAACACAGAACTCTGCTCTTTATCTTTTCATTGTATAGCATTACATTGGAGAAAATCAAACTGTCATGCAATATGAGATACCCTTGCTCCTGATGCTGATTCGGCGAGGGCTGCAAAAAACTCGTCTTCTATCCTGACATCTTCAAGCTCCAGAGTCTTAAGGTTTGGCATGGTGCAGATACTAGTGGCGTAGGCTTGTGATGCATCAGCCGAGATGTCAGGTCTTCCAATGTGTTTTATTGATTCAAGCTTTGCAGTATAGTAAGAGGGTAAAAAGAAGACGCATGTAAGAACTTATTCCGTGCCTCCCCAGAAAAACAAAGAAACAAACAAACAAAAATTTAAAACAAAACCTCAAGTCACATAATAAAGTGATAATCAAGCAATCTATCAGGTTTTAATCTCAAGCTTTATTACTTTGTCAGAATGTCACATGTAAAGCATATCAGATCAAAAATGATACGAATGTGAGATGAAAGAATAATTGTGTAATGACATACAGATAATTTTTTTTTTTGTAGACTATACGTGTTTCGCCTTGTCTATTTTTATAAGGGATTACCAGGGGCAAAATAGTGTAGTTGTAACTGAAAGAACCACACCCTGACATGCGTTTATGTCAAAGAAACTTTCAGCTTCTGTTGGAAAGACTAAAAAAGTCTTTGTATCACGGACAGCCTACTCAAACATTGCATTTTGTCTCCTATGAACATAAGATAACACAGAACTCTGCTCTTTATCTTTTCATTGTATAGCATTACATTGGAGAAAATCAAACTGTCATGCAATATGAGATACCCTTGCTCCTGATGCTGATTCGGCGAGGGCTGCAAAAAACTCGTCTTCTATCCTGACATCTTCAAGTTCCAGAGTCTTAAGGTTTGGCATAGTGCAGATACTAGTGGCGTAGGCTTGTGATGCATCAGCCGAGATGTCAGGTCTTCCAATGTGTTTTATTGATTCAAGCTTTGCAGTATAGTAAGAGGGTAAAAAGAAGACGCATGTAAGAACTTATTCCGTGCCTCCCCAGAAAAACAAACAAACAAACAAAAATTTAAAACAAAATCTCAAGTCACATAATAAAGTGATAATCAAGCAATCTATCAGGTTTTAATCTCAAGCTTTATTACTTTGTCAGAATATGTCACATGTAAAGCATATCAGATTAAAAAATGATACGAATGTGAGATGAAAGAATAATTGTGTAATGACATACAGATTAATTTTTTTGTAGACTATACGTGTCTCGCCTTGTCTATTTTCATAAGGGATTACCAGGGGCAAATTGTGTAGTTGTAACTGAAAGAACCACACCCTGACATGCGTTTATGTCAAAGAAACTTTCAGCTTCTGTTGGAAAGACTAAAAAAGTCTTTGTATCACGGACAGCCTACTCAAACATTGCATTTTGTCTCCTATGAACATAAGATATCACAGAACTCTGCTCTTTATCTTTTCATTGTATAGCATTACATTGGAGAAAATCAAACTGTCATGCAATATGAGATACCCTTGCTCCTGATGCTGATTCGGCGAGGGCTGCAAAAAACTCGTCTTCTATCCTGACATCTTCAAGTTCCAGAGTCTTAAGGTTTGGCATGGTGCAGATACTAGTGGCGTAGGCTTGTGATGCATCAGCCGAGATGTCAGGTCTTCCAATGTGTTTTATTGATTCAAGCTTTGCAGTATAGTAAGAGGGTAAAAAGAAGACGCATGTAATCACTTATTCCGTGCCTCCCCAGAAAAACAAACAAACAAACAAAAATTTTAAACAAAATCTCAAGTCACATAATAAAGTGATAATCAAGCAATCTATCAGGTTTTAATCTCAAGCTTTATTACTTTGTCAGAATATGTCACATGTAAAGCATATCAGATTAAAAAATGATACGAATGTGAGATGAAAGAATAATTGTGTAATGACATACAGATAATTTTTTTTTTTGTAGACTATACGTGTCTCGCCTTGTCTATTTTTATAAGGGATTACCAGGGGCAAAATAGTGTAGTTGTAACTGAAAGAACCACACCCTGACATGCGTTTATGTCAAAGAAACTTTCAGCTTCTGTTGGAAAGACTAAAAAAGTCTTTGTATCACGGACAGCCAACTCAAACATTGCATTTTGTCTCCTATGAACATAAGATATCACAGAACTCTGCTCTTTATCTTTTCATTGTATAGCATTACATTGGAGAAAATCAAACTGTCATGCAATATGAGATACCCTTGCTCCTGATGCTGATTCGGCGAGGGCTGCAAAAAACTCGTCTTCTATCCTGACATCTTCAAGTTCCAGAGTCTTAAGGTTTGGCATGGTGCAGATACTAGTGGCGTAGGCTTGTGATGCATCAGCCGAGATGTCAGGTCTTCCAATGTGTTTTATTGATTCAAGCTTTGCAGTATAGTAAGAGGGTAAAAAGAAGACGCATGTAAGCACTTATTCCGTGCCTCCCCAGAAAAACAAGCAAACAAACAAAAATTTTAAACAAAATCTCAAGTCACATAATAAAGTGATAATCAAGCAATTTATCAGGTTTTAATCTCAAGCTTTATTACTTTGTCAGAATATGTCACATGTAAAGCATATCAGATTAAAAAAATGATACGAATGTGAGATGAAAGAATAATTGTGTAATGACATACAGATTAATATTTTTGTAGACTTTACGTGTCTCGCCTTGTCTATTTTCATAAGGGATTACCAGGGACAAAATAATTTAGTTGTAACTGAAAGAACCACACCCTGTCATGCGTTTATGTCAAAGAAACTTTCAGCTTCTGTTGGAAAGACTAAAAAAGTCTTTGTATCACGGACAGCCTACTCAAACATTGCATTTTGTCTCCTATGAACATAAGATATCACAGAACTCTGCTCTTTATCTTTTCATTGTATAGCATTACATTGGAGAAAAATCAAACTGTCATGCAATATGAGATACCCTTGCTCCTGATGCTGATTCGGCGAGGGCTGCAAAAAACTTGTCTTCTATCCTGACATCTTCAAGTTCCAGAGTCTTAAGGTTTGGCATGGTGCAGATACTAGTGGCGTAGGCTTGTGATGCATCAGCCGAGATGTCAGGTCTTCCAATGTGTTTTATTAATTCAAGCTTTGCAGTATAGTAAGAGGGTAAAAAGAAGACGCATGTAAGAACTTATTCCGTGCCTCCCCAGAAAAACAAACAAACAAACAAAAATTTAAAACAAAATCTCAAGTCACATAATAAAGTGATAATCAAGCAATCTATCAGGTTTTAATCTCAAGCTTTATTACTTTGTCAGAATATGTCACATGTAAAGCATATCAGATTAAAAAAATGATACGAATGTGAGATGAAATAATGATTGTGTAATGACATACAGATTAATATTTTTGTAGACTTTACGTGTCTCGCCTTGTCTATTTTCATAAGGGATTACCAGGGACAAAATAATTTAGTTGTAACTGAAAGAACCACACCCTGCCATGCGTTTATGTCAAAGAAACTTTCAGCTTCTGTTGGAAAGACTAAAAAAGTCTTTGTATCACGGACAGCCTACTCAAACATTGCATTTTGTCTCCTATGAACATAAGATAACACAGAACTCTGCTCTTTATCTTTTCATTGTATAGCATTACATTGGAGAAAATCAAACTGTCATGCAATATGAGATACCCTTGCTCCTGATGCTGATTCGGCGAGGGCTGCAAAAAACTCGTCTTCTATCCTGACATCTTCAAGCTCCAGAGTCTTAAGGTTTGGCATGGTGCAGATACTAGTGGCGTAGGCTTGTGATGCATCAGCCGAGATGTCAGGTCTTCCAATGTGTTTTATTGATTCAAGCTTTGCAGTATAGTAAGAGGGTAAAAAGAAGACGCATGTAAGAACTTATTCCGTGCCTTCCCAGAAAAACAAACAAACAAACAAAAATTTAAAACAAAATCTCAAGTCACATAATAAAGTGATAATCAAGCAATCTATCAGGTTTCAATCTCAAGCTTTATTACTCTGTCAGAATATGTCACATGTAAAGCATATCAGATTAGAGAAATGATACGAATGTGAGATGAAAGAATAATTGTGTAATGACATACAGATTAACTTTTTTTGTAGACTATGTCCCGCCTTTTCTATTTTCTTAAGAGATTACCAGGGACAAAATAGTGTAGTTGTAACTGAAAGAACCACACCCTGCCATGCGTTTATGTCAAAGAAACTTTCAGCTTCTGTTTGAAAGACTAAAAAAGTCCTTGTACCACGGACAACCTAATTAAACATTGCATTTTCTCTCCTATGAACGGAAGATAACATAGATCTCTGCTCTTTCTCTTTTCAGTATATGGCATTACATTGGAGAAAATCAAACTGTCATGCAATATGAGACACCCTTGCTCCTGATGCTGATTCGGCGAGGGCTGCAAAGAACTCCTCTGCTATCCTGACATTACATAGCTTCAAAGCCTTAAGGTTTGGCATGGCACAGATACTCGTGGCGTAGGCTTGTGATGCATTAGACGAGATGTCAGGTCCTTCGTTGTGTTTTATTGATTCAAGCTTTGCAGTATAGTCAGAGGGTAAAATGAAGACGCATGTAAGAACTTATTTCCGTGTTTTCTCATCAGAAAAACAAACAAACAAAAATGAAAAACAAAATCCCAAGTCACATTATTAAGTGATAATCAAGCAATTTATTAGGTTTTAATCTCAAGCTTTATTACTTTGTCAGAATATGTCACATGTAAAGCATATCAGATTAAAAGATGATACTAATGTAAGATGAATGAATGATTGTGTAATGACATACAGAGTAATTTTTTTTTTTTTTTTTTTTTTTTTTTTTTAGGCTATACGTGTCTCGCCTTTTCTATTTTCATAAGGGATTACCAGGGACAAAATAATTTAGTTGTAACTGAAAGAACCACAGCCTGCCATGCGTTTACGTCAAAGAAACTTTCAGCTTCTGTTGGAAAGACTAAAAAAGTCTTTGTTCCACGGACAACCTAATCAAACATTGCATTTTCTCTCCTATGAACATAAGATAACATAGAACTCTACTCTTAATCTTTTTATTGTATGGCATTACATTGGGAAAAATCAAACTGTCATGAAATGTGAGATACCCTTGCTCCTGATGCTGATTCGGCGAGGGCTGCAAAGAACTCGTCTGCTATCCTGACATTATTAAGCTTCAGAGTCTTAAGGTTTGGCATGGTACAGATACTCGTGGCGTAGGCTTGTGATGCATCAGCCGAGATGGCAGGTCCATTGCTGTGTTTTATTGACTCAAGCTTTACAGTCAGAGGATGAAAAGAAACACAGGTGAAAATTTATTTCCGTGCCTTCCCAGAAAAAAATAACACCAACAACAAATTTAAAAAAAAAGCTCAAGAAACATTATTAAGTGATAATTAAGCAATATGTCAGGTTTTAACCTCAAGCTTTTTATCAGAGTATGTGACATGTAAAGTAGACGATATCAAAATAAATTTCAATGTTAGCTGAAAGAATAATTGTGCAATGGCATACAGGACAATAATTGTGACGCTATACGTGTCTCACCTTTTCGATTTTCATAAGAGATTACCAGGGACTAGAATGTTAGTTCTAACGGGAAGAACCACAGCCTGCCATGCCTTTATGTCAAAGAAACATTCAGCTTCTGTTGGAAAGACTAAAAACGTCTTTGTACCACGGACAACCTAATCAAACATTGCATTTTCTCTCCTATGAACATAAGATAACATAGAACTCTGCTCTTTATCTTTTCATTGTATGGCATTACATTGGAAAAAATAAAACTTTAACCCGTTGAGGTCGAGTCCCGAGTATACTCGGGCAGGTGTCTATGGGAAATGCGTGTTGTAGGAAAATCAGTCCGCTCTCAACAGGTCAATGGAATGTGAGATAACCTTGCTCCTGATGCTGATTCGTGACAAAATAGTGTAGTTGTAACTGAAAGAACAACACCCTGCCATGCCTTTATGTCTAAGAAACTTTCAGCTTCTGTTGGAAAGACTAAAAAAGTCTTTGTACCACGGACAACCTAATCAAACATTGCATTTTCTCTCCTATGAACATAAGATAACATAGAACTCTGCTCTTTATCTTTTCATTGTATGGCATTACATTGGAGAAAATCAAACTGTCATGCAATATGAGATACCCTTGCTCCTGATGCTGATTCGGCGAGGGCTGCAAAGAACTCGTCATCAATGCTGACACCACCTAGCTCCAGAGTCGTAAGGTTTGGCATTGCACATATACATGTGGCGTAGGCTTGTGATGCATCAAACGAGATGACAGGTCCTTCGTTGTGTTTTATTGATTCAAGCTTTGCAGTATAGTAAGAGGGTAAAAAGAAGACACATGTAAGAACTTATTCCGTGCCTGCCCAGAAAAACAAACAAACAAACAAAAATTTAAAACGAAATCTTAAGTCACATAATAAAGTGATAATCAAGCAATCTATCAGGTTTTAATCTCAAACTTTATTACTTTGTCTAAATATGTCACATGTAAAGAATATCAGATTAAGAAATGACACGAATGTGAAATGTAGGAATAATTGTGTAATTGCATAAAGAATAAATATATTTTTTTTTGTAGACTATACGTGTCTCGCCTTGTCTGTTTTCATAAGAGATTACCAGGGACAAAATAGTGTAGTTGTAACTGAAAGAACCACACGCTGCTATGCCTTTATGTCAAAGAAACTTTCAGCTTCTTTTGGAAAGACTAAAAAAGCCTTTATACCACGGACAACCTAATCAAACATTGCATTTTCTCTCCTATGAACATAAGATAACATAGATCTCTACTCTTTATCTTTTCATTGTATGGCATTACATTGGAGAAAATCAAACTGTCATGCAATATGAGATACCCTTGCTCCTGATGCTGATTCGGCGAGGGCTGCAAAGAACTCGTCTGCTATCCTGACATTACGTAGCTTCAAAGTCTTAAGGTTTGGCATGGCACAGATACTAGTGGCGTAGGCTTGTGATGCATCAGCCGAGATGTCAGGTCCTCTAATGTGTTCTATTGATTCAAGCTTTGCAGTATAGTAAGAGGGTAAAAAGAAGACGCATGTAAGAACTTATTCCGTGCCTCCCCAGAAAAACAAACAAACAAACAAAAATTTAAAACAAAATCTCAAGTCACATAATAAATTGATAATCAAGCAATCTATCAGGTTTTAACCTCAAGCTTTATTACTTTGTCAGAATATGTCACATGTAAAGCATATCAGATTAAAAAATGATACGAATGTGAGATGAAGAAATAATTGTGTAATGTCACACAGAATATATTCTTTTTTAGGCTATACGTGTCTCGCCTGTCTATTTTCCTAAGCGATTACCAGATAACGCAGAACTCTGCTCTTTATCTTTTCATCATATGGCATTACATTGGAGAAAATCAAACTGTCATGCAATATGAGATACCCTTGCTCCTGATGCTGATTTAGCGAGGGCGGCAAAGAACTCGTCTGCTATCGTGACATCTCTAAGCTCCAAAGTCTTAAGGTTTGGCATGGTGCAGATACTAGTGGCGTAGGCTTGTGATGCATCAGCCGAGATGTCAGGTCTTCCAATGTGTTTTATTGATTCAAGCTTTGCAGTATAGTAAGAGGGTAAAAAGAAGACACATGTAAGAACTTATTCCGTGCCTCCCCAGAAAAAAAGAACACCAACAACAAATAAAAGAAGCTCAAGAAACATTATAAAGTGATAATTAAGCAATATGTCAGGTTTTAACCGCAAACTTTTTATCAGAGTATGTAACACGAAAAGTAGACGATATCAAAATAAATTTAAATGTTAGAGAAAGAATATATGTGTACTGGCATACAGGATAATAATTGTGACGCTATTCGTGTCTGGCCTTTCCGATTTTCATAAGAGATTACCAGGGACGAAAATGTTTAGTTGTAACGGGAAGAACCACAGCCTGCCATGCCTTTATGTCAAATAAACTTTCAGCTTCCGTTGGAAAGACTCAAAAGCCGAGATGTCAGGTCCTCCAATGTGTGTGTTATCAATTCAAGCTTTGCAGTATAGTAAGAGGATAAAAAGAAGACACAAGTAAGAACTTATTTCCGCGTTTCCCCAGAAAAAGAAACAAACAAACATTTAAAGCTAAACCTCAAGTCAGATAACATAGAACTCTGCTCTTTATCTTTTCATTGTATGGCATTACATTGGAGAAAATCAAACTGTCATGCAATATGAGATACCCTTGCTCCTGATGCTGATTCGGCGAGGGCTGGAAAGAACTTGTCTTCTATCCTGACATCTTCAAGCTCCAGATTCTTAAGGTTTTGCATGGTACAGATACTTATTGCGTAGGCTTGTGATGCATCAGCCGAGATGTGAGGTCCTCCAAAGTGTTTTATTGATTCAAGCTTTGGTTACAGGATGAAAAGATGACACAAGTGAAAACTTATCTCCCTGCCTCCCCAGAAAAAACAAACAAAAACAACAACAACAGATAGAAAAAAGCTCAGGAAATATTATAAAGTGATAATTAAGCAACATTTCAGGTTTTAACCGGAAGCCTTTTATCAGAGTATGTGACATGTAAAGTAGACGATATCAAAATAATTTTCAATGTTAGATGAAAGAATAATTTATTGTATAATGGCATACAGGATGATAATGGTGACGCTATACGTGTCTCACCTTTTCGATTTTCATAAGAGATTACCAGGGACGAAAATGTTTAGTTGTAACGGGAAGAACCTTAGCCTGCCATGTCTTTATGTCAAAGAAACTTTCAGCTTCTGTTAGAAGGACTAAAAAAAGTCTTTGTACCACGGACAACCAAATCAAACATTGCATTTCCTCTCTTACGAACATAAGATAACATAAAACTCTGCTCTTTATCTTTTCAGTGTATGGCATTACATTGGAGAGAATCAGAGCAGGTGACATCAACGACATGTAAAGTAAACGAGAAAATCAAACTTTCATGGAATATGAGATAACCTTGCTCCTGATGCTGATTCGGGACAAAATAGTGTAGTTGTAACTGAAAGAACCACAGCCTGCCATGCCTTTATGTCAAAGAAACTTTCAGCTTCTGTTGGAAAGACTAAACAAGTCTTTGTACCACGGACAACCTAATCAAACATTGCATTTTCTCTCCTATGAACATAAGATAACATAGAACTCTACTCTTAATCTTTTTATTGTATGGCATTACATTGGGAAAAATCAAACTGTCATGCAATATGAGATACCCTTGTTCCTGATGCTGATTCAGCGAGGGCTGCAAAGAACTCGTCTTCTATCGTGACATATTCAAGCTCCAGAGTCTTAAGGTTTGGCATGGTACAGATACTCGTGGCGTAGGCTTGTGATGCATCAGCCGAGATGTGAGGTCCTCCGCTGTGTTTCATTGATTCAAGCTTTACAGTTAGAGGATGACAAGATGACACAAGTTAAAACTTATTTCCGTGCCTCCCCAGAAAAAAAAAAAAACACCAACAACAAATAAAAAAAAAGCTCAAGAAATATTATAAAGTGATAATCAAGCAATATTTCAGGTTTTAACCGCAATCTTTTTATCAGAGTATGTAGACGATATGAAAATAAATGTCAATGTTAGATGAAAGAATAATTGTGTAATGGCATACAGGATAATAATGATGACGCTATACGTATCTCGCCTTTTCGATTTTCATAAAGCGGGGTTCCTACTATCGTACGATCTATTACGAACGCCACGATTGGACATTCGTTACTAATCGTGGAAGTTTCGTTGAACTCGTCTGAAATTTCATGTTTGGATACGAGGTTATGCGAGTCAATACGTGTTGCTTCGCTTGGATGCGATATGGTCACGATTGGTCTATTTCAAATAATACGATCTGTCACGATCTGGTCTCCCGTTCAAATGCGATCCGATAAGATTGTCCCGATTGAGTCCATGATTGGTTTCGATCTACCACTATCATTACGATCATGATCCCCGATTTGGTGCGTGCAGCTACGTTCTGATACGTTCCAATACGAATACCGCGAACTAATGGCATGCGGGCTGTTGAGATAAGATACGATATCTTTCACGATCGGGATCAAAAGCGACCCCCATTCAAGGTGCGATTGTACCCAAATGGGAATATTATAGTCCGGCTGACGATGGATTTCATTGTTTCCTTAACTTCTGCAGAGTGATTAGGCCTACTATCCACAACCATTGATGATGGCAAGGGATGACAGGTTGAGGATGATGAGAACGTGACCTTTGCAGTATTGGGAATGGCGATTACGTTATCATCAGATAGAAAGCATCACCTAAGCCAATCACAACCTCAGATAGTCCATCCTCTAATTAATTAACCAAAAGAAATTAATGAATTATTGAATCGACGTGCTCATCCTCCCCCCTCCCCCCAAAAAATCCAAATAAACAAACAAACAAACAAACCCGAGCACACAAGATCAGATCATTGCCCAATCTTCTCCAGAAAAGAAAAAAGAAAAAAGATCAAGACAAATGCTTTCACCTTTCTTTGAAATTCATGAAGAAATAGATGAAATTGAAGCTAAAAAACAGGATGGGATCTTTTTGAATGCTAACATAATATGTGTTATATACGCTGAATATAAGAAAGTTGGCCGAACTGATAGCATTGCTTGTGGGTTTAATTTATTATTTGCATAGTCTGTATCATGTATTTGTATTTCAAAATGTCGTTATCTCATGGGGTATTGAAAGTTTGGTTGGTTTGGCTTGATTTATTGTTTTATTTAGCAGTGTCTAACAAAAGCGACATATACACACACAACAGAAAGGTAACTCCCCAAAAATAATGCCACTTTTTAAGCAAAAAAAAAAAAAAAGAAGTAATATTGCTACACTTATTGACTAACTTCTATGTGAAAAATAATGACAGTGATCTTTATAGTCATGCACGAGTGACCTTACATCAACGGCAATGGTCACTTTTCAAAAGTCACAAAAGTTATTTTGTGGGGTATGTGGAACATTCTGCTTCTGGTGGATGTTTCAATGGTGTTGTTATTCTATATTTCATTGTGCCACCTCTCCCTTATTCAACCTCGTGGAATACAAAATATATACGATTTGCAAGTAAACTGAGGGCAAGTGTGCAAAATAAGCAGAAGGAAAGTGAAAAAGTCGATCCCGATCAGCACGATTAAGAAGCACGATTAGATAAGATTTGCTGCCTTCTGATACGATCCAAGACAATCTGATGCGATGATTACGATCAAAAATTAATCGTGTTCATCGTAGAAAAATTTTGAACCGTCCAAAAATGTTCTACGATTAACGCGATTGCCACGATTGACCTCAAGATCTGATGCAATCTAATACGATCTGATAAGATCACCACGATTGCTTCACGATTAAAACCATGATTTCAATCGTGGCGCCAATCGTGATAGTGGGAACCCCGCTTAAAGCGGGGTTCCCACTATCACGATTGGCGCCACGATTGAAATCGTGGTCTTAATCGTGCAGCAAGCGTGATGGTCTTATCAGATTGTATCAGATCTTAAGGTCAATCGTGGCAATCGCATTAATCGTAGTAAAATTTTGGACGGTTCAAAAATTTTCTACGATTAACACGATTAGTTTTTGATCGTGATCATCGCATCAGATCGTCTAGGATCGTATCCAAACGCAGCAAATCTCTTCTAATCGTGCTTCTTAATCGTGTTGATCGGGATCGACTTTTTTCACTTCACTTCCGCTTATTATTATTATTATTATTTGCCCATTTGCCCTTATTTTACTCAAAAAATAATTCATTTTGTATTCTGATAGGTGGTAGCCTGCATCTTTAGATTATCATTTCCAAACGGTAAATTGTATGACGGTGTGGGGTTTAATTGTCATAATTTTTAAGGTACATTGTCAAAATCATTTTCTTAATGATTTCATAAAATGAAAGTTGAATTGCAGATTTTTTGATGTTTTCATACATTATGTTAATGATGTTTTCATTAATGAGTTGTTATTACCATTATACAGACACACAAAATAGGATATAGGATAACTTTTGTAACGAAAACAAAAAATGAGCAAAAATAAAATGGCAATTGTATGTCTGCACGTATCGTGCTTGAATGGGTACATATCAAAAGCAAATGGTTCATTTTTAAAAGTACATGTATATTACAGAGTATTTTTTTTTTTTGGGGGGGGGGGGTGCAGTATCCTGCTGTTTGTGTATTGTACATAGTAATTAAGAGTTGTTGTTTCATCAGCCATCGTTTGAACACTTTTCAACATTGTTCAATGTCTTTTTTTTTTTGTATGTTTGGTAGAGCATACTTTTAGAGGAAAATGGTTATTTTCAACTCTCATTATTACTGCAAATGTAAAAGTGACCATTGTCGTGGATGTGAGATCACCCGTATGATTATGACAATGAAGATCACTCTTATTATTTTTCACAGTTAGTTATTCAATAAGTGTAGCAATATACCCCCGCGAAATAATTTTGCGTAAAACCTCCTTTTTTGTTAGAAAGTGACATCATTTTGATTAGAGAGTCACTTTTCTGTTATGTGTGTGTATCAGTTATGTTAAACATTGTTAAGTGAAACACTAAATCAAGCCGAATAAACCAAAATTTTGATAACCCATGAGATAACGACATTTTGAAATAAAAAGGCATATGATACATACACTTTGCGAATATGAAATCGAACACATAAGCAATACTATCCATTCGGCCAACTTCCTTATATCGAGCGTATATAACACATAATACTATATTACATAACATTCAAAATGATCCCATCCTCTTTCTCAGCTTCCATTTCATCATATAATTATTTTCTTCATGTAAGGTAATTTTGTCTTGCTGTTTTTTTTTTTTCTGGGGAAGAGGGGTAATCATCTGTTCTTATGTATTTGGGTTCGTCATTTCATTCTTCTTTTTTTGTGAGGGGGGAGGGTGAGCATGTCGATTTAATAATCTATTATTTTTGTTTCGTTTAATATTAGACGAGGGAATATCTGAGGTTATGGCCGGCCTCTCTGATAACAATATAATCGTCATTAGCAATACTGCAAAGGTTACGTTGTCATCATCGTCAACCTGTCAAGCCTTGCCATCATCAATGGTTGTGGATAAAATTAATAGGCCTAATTACTCTGCATAACTTAAGGGAAACAATGAAATCCATCGTCAGCCGGACTATAATATTCCCATTCGGGTCCAATCCCGCCTTAAATGGGGGTCACTTCTGATCCCGATCGTAAAAGATATCGTATCTTATCTCAGCAGCCCGTATTGGTTCGCGGTATTCGTATTGGAACGTATCAGTACGTTGCTGCACGTACCAGATCGGGGATCCTGATCGTAATGGTCATGTTAGATCGTTACCAATCGTGAACTCAATCAGGACAATCCTGTCGGATCGTATTTGAACGGCAGACCAGATCGTGACAGATCGTATCCCTTGAAATAGACCAATCGTGACCATATCGCATCCAAGCGTACCAACACGTATTGACTCGCATAACCTCGTATCCAAACGTGAAATTTCAGACGAGTTCAACAAATTTTCCACGATCAGTTACGAATGTCCAATCGTGGCGTTCGTAATGGATCGCACGATAGTGGGAACCCCGCTTAAGAGATTACCAGGGACGAAAATGTTTAGTTGTAACGGGAAGAACCACAGCCTCCCATGCCTTAATGTCAAAGAAACTTTCGTTGAGGACGAGTCCCGAGTATACTCGGGCAGGTGTCTATGGGAAATGACTTATTTCCGTGCCTCCCCAGAACAAAAAAACACCAACAACAAATTAAAAAAAGCTCAAGAAATATTATAAAGCGATAATCAAGCAATATTTCAGGTTTTAACTGCAAGCTTTTCATCAGAGTAGGTGGCAAGTAAATTAGACGATATCAAAATAAATTGCAATGTTAGATGACAGAATAATTGTGTAATGGTATACAGGATAATAACTGTGACACTACACTTGTCCCGCCTTTTCGATTTTCATTAGAGATTACCATGGACGTTACATTGGAGAAAATCAAACTGCTATGCAATATGAGATACCCTTGCTCCTGATGCTGATTCGGCGAGGGCTGCAAAAAACTCGTCTGCTATCGTGACACCTGCAAACCACAGAGTCTTAAGGTTTGGCATCGTACAGATACTCGTGGCGTAGGCTTGTGATGCATCAGCCGAGATGTGAGGTCCTCCGCTGTGTGTCATTGATTCAAGCTTTACAGTTAGAGGATGACAAGATGACACAAGTTAAAACTTATTTCCGTGCCTCCCCAGAAAAAAAAAAAAACACCGACAGGAAATAAAAAAGCTCAAGAAATATTATAAAGTGATAATTAAGCAATATTTCAGGTTTTAACAGCAAGTCTTTTATCAGAATATGTGACATGTAAAGTAGACCATATCAAAATAAATTTCGATGTTAGATGAAATAACAATTTATTGTATAATGGCATACAGGATAATAATGGTGACGCTATACGTGTCTCGCCTTTTAGATTTTCATAAGAGATTACCAGGGACTAAAATGTTTAGTTGTAACTGGAAGAACCACAGCCTGTCATGCCTTTATGTCAAAGAAACTTTCAGCTCCTGTTGGAAAGACTAAAAAACGTCTTTGTACCACGGACAACCTAATCAAACATTGCATTTTCTCTCTTATGAACATAAGATAACATAGAACTCTGCTCTTTATCTTTTCTGTGTACGGCATTACATTGGAGAAAATCAAACTGTCATGAAATGTGAGATACCCTTGCTCCTGATGCTAATTCGGCGAGGGCTGCAAAGAACTCGTCTGCTATCCTGACATTATTAAGCTTCAGAGTCTTAAGGTTTGGCATGGCACAGATACTCGTAGCGTAGGCTTGTGATGCATCAGCCGAGATGGCAGGTCCATCGCTGTGTTTTATTGACTCAAGCTTTACAGTCAGAGGATGAAAAGAAACACAGGTGAAAACTCATTTCCGTGACTCTCCAGAAAAAAAAAACACCAACAAAAAATAGAAAAAGCTCCAGAAATATTATAAAGTGATAATCAAGCAATATTTTAGGTTTTAACCGCAAGCCTTTTATCAGAGTATGTGACAAGTAAAGCAGACGGTAAATCAAAATAAATTTCAATGTTAGATGAAAGAATAATTTATTGTATAATGGCATAGAGGATGATAATGATGACGCTATACGTGTCTCGCCTTTTCGATTTTCATAAGAGATTACCAGGGACGAAAATGTCTAGTTGTAACGGGAAGAACCACAGCCTGCCATGCCTTTATGTCAAAGAAACTTTCAGCTTCTGTTGGAAAGACTAAAAAAGTCTTTGTACCACGGACAACCTAATCAAACATTGCATTTTCTCTCCTATGAAATAATATAACATAGAACTCTGCTCTTTATGTTTTCATTGTATGGCATTACATTGGAGAAAATCAAACTGTCATGCAATGTGAGATACCCTTGCTCCTGATGCTGATTCGGCGAGTGCTGCAAAGAACTCGTCTGCTATCCTGACATCTCTAAGCTCCAGAGTCTTAAGGTTTGGCATGGTACAGATACTCGTGGCGTAGGCGTGTGATGCATCAGCCGAGATGACAGGTCCTTCGTTGTGTTTCATTGATTCAAGCTTTACAGTTAGAGGATGACAAGATGACACAAGTTAAAACTTATTTCTGTGCCTCCCCAGAAAAAAAAACACCAACAAAAAATAAAAAAAGCTCAAGAAATATTATAAAGTGATAATCAAGCAATATTTCAGGTTTTAAACGCAAGCCTTTTATCAGAGTATGTGACAAGTAAAGCAGACGGTAAATCAAAATAAATTTCAATGTTAGATGAAAGAATAATTTATTGTATAATGGCATAGAGGATGATAATGATGACGCTATACGTGTCTGGCCTTTCCGATTTTCGTAAGAGATTACCAGGGACGGAAATGTCTAGTTGTAACGGGAAGAACCACAGCCTGCCATGCCTTTATGTCAAAGAAACTTTCAGCTTCTGTTGGAAAGACTAAAATGTCTTTGTACCACGGACAACCTAATCAAACATTGCCTTTTCTCTCCTACAAACATAAGATAACATAGAACTCAGCTCTTTATCTGTTCATAGTATGGCATTACATTGGAGAAAATCAAACTGTCATGCAATATGAGATACCCTTGCTCCTGATGCTGATTCGGCGAGGGCTGGAAAGAACTCGTCTTCTATCCTGACATCTTCAAGTTCCAGAGTCTTAAGGTTTGGCATGGTGCAGATACTTGTGGCGTAGGCTTGTGATGCATCAGCCGAGATGTCAGGTCCTCTGCTGTGTTTCATTGATTCAAGCTTTTCAGTTAGAGGATGACAAGATGACACAAGTGAAAACTTATTTCCGTGCCTCCCCAGAAAAAAAAAGCACCAACAAGAATTAAAAAAAGGTTCAAGAAATATTATGAAGTGATAATCAAGCAATATTTAAGGTTTTAACCGCAAGCCTTTTATCAGAGTATGTGACAAGTAAAGCAGACGGTAAATCAAAATAAATTCCAATGTTAGATGAAAGAATAATTTATTGTATAATGGCATAGAGGATGATAATGGTGACGCTATACGTGTCTCGCTTATTCGATTTTCATAAGAGATTACCAGGGACGAAAATGTCTAGTTGTAACGGGAAGAACCACAGCCTGCCATGCCTTTATGTCAAAGAAACTTTCAGCTTCTGTTGGAAAGACTAAAAAAGTCTTTGTACCACGGACAACCTAATCAAAGATTGCATTTTCTCTCTTATGAACATAATATAACATGTGCTTGTACCACGGACAACCTAATCAAACATGGCATTTTCTCTCCTATGAACATAATATAACATAGAACTCTGCTGTTTATGTTTTCATTGTATGGCATTACATTGGAGAAAATCAAACTGTCATGCAATATGAGATACCCTTGCTCCTGATGCTGATTCGGCGAGGGCTGGAAAGAACTCGTCTTCTATCCAGACATCTTCAAGCTCCAGAGTCTTAAGGTTTGGCATGGTACAGATACTCGTGGCGTAGGCGTGTGATGCATCAGCCGAGATGACAGGTCCTTCGCTGTGTTTCATTGATTCAAGCTTTTCAGTTAGAGGATGACAAGATGACACAAGTTAAAACTTATTTCCGTGCCTCCCCAGAAAAAACAACAACAAAAACAACAACAACAACAACAGATAGAAAAAAGCTCAGGAAATATTATAAAGTGATAATTAAGCAACATTTCAGGTTTTAACCGGAAGCCTTTTATCAGAGTATGTGACATGTAAAGTAGACGATATCAAAATAAATTTCAATGCTAGATGAAAGAATAATTTATTGTATAATGGCATACAGGATGATAATGGTGACGCTATACGTGTCTCGCTTTTTCGATTTTCATTAGAGATTACCAGGGACGAAAATGTTTAGTTGTAACGGGAAAAACCACAGCCTGTCATGCCTTTATGTCAAAGAAACTTTCAGATTCTGTTGGAAAGACTAAAAAACGTCTTTGTACCACGGACAACCTAATCAAACATTGCATTTTCTCTCCTATGAACAAAAGACAACATAGAACTTTACTTTTTATCTTTTCATTGTACGGCATTACATTGGAGAAAATCAAACTATCATGCAATATGAGATACCCTTGCTCCTGATGCTGATTCGGCGAGGGCTGCAAAAAACTCTTCTGCTATCGTGGCATTTTTAAGCTCCAGAGTCTTAAGGTTTGGCATGGTACAGATACTCCTGGCGTAGGCTTGTGATGCATTAGCCGAGATGTCAGCTTCTCCGCCTTGGTTCATTGATTCAGGCTTTACAGTTAGAGGATGACAAGATGACACAAGTTAAAACTTATTTCCGTGCCTCCCCAGAAAAAAAAACACAAACAACAAAAATTTAAAAAAGCTCAAGAAATATTATAAAGTGATAATCAAGCAATATTTCAGGTTTTAACCGCAAGCTTTTTATTAGAGTAAGTGACATGTAAAGCAGACAATATCAAAATAAATTTCAATGTTAGATGAAAGAATAATTTATTGTATAATGGCATACAGGATGATAATGGTGACGCTATACGTGTCTCACCTTTTCGTATTTTCATAAGAGATTACCGGGGACTAAAATGTTTAGTTGTAACTGGAAGAACCACAGCCTGCCATGCCTTTATGTCAAAGAAACTTTCAGCTTCTGTTGGACAGACTAAAAAAAGTCTTTGTACCACGGACAACCTAATCAAACATTGCATTTTTCTTTCCTAGATAGCATAGAACTCTGCTATTTCAGTGTATCGCATTACATTGGAGAAAATCAAACTGTCATGAAATACGAGATACCCTTACTCCTGATGCTGATCTGGCATAGAACTCGACTGCTATCCTGACATATTCATGGTTCAGAGTCCTAAGCTTTTCCATGGTACGGATATTCATGGCGAAGGCTTGTGATGGATCAGCCGGGATGTCAGGTCCTCCGCTGTGTTTCATTGATTCAAGCTTTTCAGTTAGAGGATGACAAGATGACACAAGTGAAAACTTATTTCCGTGCCTCCCCAGAAAAAAAAAACACCAACAACAAATAAAAAAAAGCTCAAGAAATATTATAAAGTGATAATCAAGCAATATTTCAGGTTTTAACCGCAAGCCTTTTATCAGAGTATGTGACAAGTAAAGTAGACGATATCAGAATAAATTTCAATGTTAGATGAAGGACTAATTTATTGTATGATGGCATAGAGGATGATAATGATGACGCTATACGTGTCTCGCCTTTTCGATTTTCATAAGAGATTACCAGGGACGAAAATGTCTAGTTGTAACGGGAAGAACCACAGCCTGCCATGCCTTTATGTCAAAGAAACTTTCAGCTTCTGTTGGAAAGACTAAAAAAGTCTTTGTACCACGGACAACCTAATCAAACATTGCATTTTCTCTCCTATGAACATAATACAACATAGAACTCTGCTCTTTATCTTTTCATTGTATGGCATTACATTGGAGAAAGTCAAACTGTCATGCAATATGAGATACCCTTGCTCCTGATGCTGATTCGGCGAGGGCTGCAAAAAACTCGTCTGCTATCCTGACACCTTCAAGCTCCAGAGTCTTAAGGTTTGGCATGGTACAGATACTCGTGGCGTAGGCGTGTGATGCATCAGCCGAGATCACAGGTCCTCCGCTGTGTGTCATTGATTCAAGCTTTAGTTAGAGGATGATTAGATGACACAAGTTAAAACTTATTTCCGTGCCTCCCCAGAAAAAAAGCACCAACAACAAATAAAAAAAAAGCTCAAGAAATATTGTAAAGTGATAATTAAGCAATATTTCAAGTTTTAACCGCAAGCTTTTTATCAGAGTATGTAACATGTAAAGTAGACGATATCAAAACAGATTTCAATGTTAGATGAAAGAATGATTTATTGTATAATGGCATAGAGGATGATAATGGTGACGCTATACGTGTCTCGCCTTTTCTATTTTCATAAGAGATTACCAGGAACGGACATGTCTAGTTGTAACGGGAAGAACCACAGCCTGCCGTGCCTTTATGTCAAAGAAACTTTCAGCTTCTGTTGGAAAGACTAAAAAAGTCTTTTGTACCACGGACAACCTAATCAAACATTGCATTTTCTCTCTTATGAACATAAGGTAACATAAAACTGTGCTCTTTATCTTTTCAGTGTATGGCATTACATTGGAGAAAATCAGAGCAGGTGACATCAACGACATGTAAAGTAAACGATATCAAAATAAATTTCAATGTTAGATGAAAGTATTTTGTAATGGCATACAGGATAATAATTGTGACGCTATATACGTGTCTCGCCTTTTCGATTTTCATAAGAGATTACCAGGGACGAAAATGTTTAATTGTAACTGAAAGAACCACAGCCTGTCATGCCTTCATGTCAAAGAAACTTTCTGCTTCTGTTGGAAAGACTAAAAAAGTCTTTGTACCACGGACAACCTAATCAAACATTGCATTTTCTCTCCTATGAACACAATAAAGAAGAACTCTGCTCTTTATCTTTTCATTGTATGGCATTACATTGGAGAAAATCAAATAGTCATGCAATATGAGATACCCTTGCTCCTGATGCTGAATCGGCGAGGGCGGCAAAGAACTCGTCTGCTATCCTGACATCACCTAGCTGCAGAGTCGTAAGGTTTGGCATGGTACAGATACTCGTGGCGTAGGCTTGTGATGCATCAGCCGAGATGTGAGGTCCTCTGCTGTGTTTTATTGATTCAAGCTTTACAGTATAGGAAGAGAGTTAAAAGAAGACACATGCAGGAAATCATTTAAATGTCTCCCCAGAAAACAAGACACAGCGAAAAATAATCAGACAAGTCACATAATCATGCCATTGGAAATCCGTCAGGTTTTAAGAAGTAATTTTTCTTTATCAGAGTACGTCTCTTGTAAAACGTAACAGATTAACAAATGAAACAAATGTATAAGATGAAGGAATTGTGTAATGGCAAACAAGATAACTTTGAGACTATACAGGATTCCCCTTGTCGATTTTCTTCAGAGCCTACAACGGACAAAACGTTTAGTGAGAGAGCGCTATTTTCACTTCGTCGGAGCAGTCATGACAACTCTGACAAAGATTTTCAGAAAAATATACCTGATCTTACTGTTTGTGGGTGAAAGTCTTTTTTGTATTTTTTTTTTTGTTGCGTATACATGCATGTAACTTTATCATTGTATCATTTGATATCATTTGCAAGATGTATGTATATGATTGTGATATGATTCCTAATCTATACTGTGTTATGTTCTGTTGGAAAGACTAGAAGAATAAAATAAAATGAAATGAAATGAAAATAAAATGAAAAGTAAATGGTATATGCCGGATATATATATCATAATTATAGAGTATGTGAATATAAGAACGACCCAAGTCCATGAAACATCATTTTGAGTAAACTTTAAAAAACTTCATATCTTTCTTATTTGTCCAATAATACTCTATTGAACTGTGATGGAAAGGCAACATTGTATATACAAATTAGAACAATAATATTATTATAACAATTAACATTTACATTAATTGTGGAGAGGCCATTTTGTGTGATGGACTTGGGTCGTTCTTTGATTCATATACATGATATTCTACTATAGAGATGAGAGAAGGATGAGAGAGGGCGCTGTAATATGAATGTAACGTATCAGGACAACTCCCCCGGAGGATTCCTCCCCTGGGGACTACTCCCACCTGACAACTCCCCCGGAGGACCACTCCCCCGGAGGACGTTTCCCCCGGAGGACTACTCCCCCGGAGGATGTCTCCCCAGGAGGCGTGTTTTTTTTTTTCTTCTTCTTTTTAGACGGCACAGATTGGGGACCCTAACCCTAACCCTAACCATCAAATCCTAACCCTAACCCTAAGCCTAACCCTAACCCAACGTGTTTCCCAAAGGTTTAACACGCGCCGTCTTAAAAAAATACACGCCTCCGGGGGAGTAGTAGAAGACTACTCCCCCGGGGGACTACTCTCCCGAAGACTACTCCCCGGGGGACTACTCCCCCGAGGACTACTCCCCCGGGGACTACTCCCCCGGGGGACTACTCCCCAGAGGACTACTCCCCCGGAGGACTACTCCCCCGGAAAACTACTCGCCCGGAGGACCACTTCCCCGGAGGACCACTCCCCCGGAGAACCACTCCTCCGGAGGACCACTTCCCCGGAGGACCACTCCCCCGGACGACAACTCCCACATTGACTAATCCCCTGGGTGACCACCCCAACCACTTTTTTTTTTTAATGAAAGAATTCGATTTAAACTTTAAGTTTGTGTGAACGTTACCTAGTTCCTGAATTCTTTGTTCATTCCTTCATTTGTATAATGATAATTGAGCTTCTGCTAAGTACACGGAATTTTATTTCAGAAATAACGCAAAAATAGATGTTCTACATCATTATTCTGTAAAACTAAGGGGTCACCTCGTCCCTTAATTCCCAAATTCCCATCTGCTGTCTATCTAATTAATGCGCTTTTGACAATCATATATATCTTATTTCTTATTATTTACAGTCTGGAAAAAATCATATAAATCCCATTAACAAAAACTGTCAACGTGAAGAAATGAAGGGTTTGTTTGCAAAAACCGATAAGTCCATTTTTGAAGATTTTGAAGTACGATCTCTGTCAAAAAGTGCAAAATAATACCTTTTAAATGATATATTGGTCACTACATATAAAAGTATATTTTTGAAGTTATGGTCAAAAGAAGCAAAAATTTTCTTATTATTCTCTTTATTTTTCTTGAACTTTAATCGCAAATATCTCCATTTGGCAAATATGGACTTATCGGTTTTTGCAAACAAACTCTTCAAATATACCACACAATATAGGAACGTCACTGTAATGTTATATTTTTGAAATAAGTTTCTTCCTTCCTTTTACATTTAGAGGAAGGTTCCACAAACCATGCGTTCTTTTGAAGACTTTTACAAGGTAGGTCTGAATGTGATCGCATATGTTTTTTCTGTGTTTTTGAGACACCTTAGCAATGGGTAAACTTTCCTTGTATTTATCATGATACTACGTTATGAAAAACTTATGGCCGGTAAGGAACCAAAGTCAACAAAGGAAGAAGTAATTTAGCATAGGTTGCTTTACAAAACTTGAACGTAGGTCGGGTGCAGAGTCTCCCTGCTGGCGATCCGGGAGACGGAGCCTCTGGAAGCTCTCGAGTAAAGGGAGGTGTGTACAGTTCTGGTCGAGGTGAGGATTTAGCTTTTAATATTTTGCGAGATATTCAGGAACCACTCTATGAGATGATTAAGAGCATGCAATTCTAAGGGGTGTCAAAAGTTTATTTGATGAAAATCGGTTTTGAAATGGCCGAGATATCCAAAAACAAGGTGAAACAAAGATATCCTAATAAAAGACGTGGCCTGTCACCTTTTATTATTAGCCCTTTTAGGGATACCTCAGCCATTTGAAAACAGTTTTCATTAAATAAACGTTGGATCCTTCTTAAAATTATATACATCCTTTTTCATTTCATAAGAGGTTTCTCATTATCTCACTTAGGAAGTTTAAAAACATGAATCCCCATCTCAACCAGTACTGTACAGTCCCTTGAAAGATAATAAAAAGTTTTGGTACCTCGAAAGTTTCCCTGAATTTCCTCGTCTTAGTTTGTGTTTCAGGTTGTACGTTGTCTGTGAGACTTACTCGCCCCAAAGTGCTCTCATGTCTTAGTAATCATGCAATAATGGTTTCGTTCCAGACCCGCGCCGTACGGCGGCGAGGTAGTATTGTACGAAACCACTGACTGCGACCAGCAGCGTGCAGCCCCATACGCATAGCTAACTGCGACCTGCAGCCCCATATAGTCCGGGAGCCAGCGGGGATCAGCCTAGCTGAAAAGGTTTTCATTTTTTTACGTGTATAGCAATTTAGTACATATGCCCCTCAGTATGGAAACGCACGTCTGGCTGGTCATCGGTGGTGGGTGTGGCCAGGAGGGCCAAAAAAGGACTCCCCAAATTATTAGGCTAGCCTAGCTGGAAAAGTAACCCCATGAAAACAACTGGAACTTGTTCGTAACACCTACAGGATAAATGAATGACCATTACCAGACGTTTTAAGTGGTGGGGGGGGGGGGGGGAGCCGCCAGACGCCCTTAAAGACCCAACTCCAGCTAGGCTAGCCCAGCTGAAAAAAAGTAACCCCATGAAAATCACTGGAACTTGTTCGTTACACTTACAGGATAAATGAATGACCATTGCTAGACGTTTTAAGTGGTGGGGGTAGCCGCCAGACAACGGCGTAGCCAGGATTTGATCGGGGGGGGGGGGGGGTTAGTCTGCGAGCGAGCGGAGCGAGCGAGGGGGGGGGGGGTGGAGGGTGTAGGAGGGGGTGTCCCCCCTTCCCTCGGTAAGAACTTTTTGCATTGTGATGTTGTAAATGGTACAATTTGATGCATGTTTTTGCGCGTTTTATCGACGTGAAACAGTCCCACTTGTTTAAGATAGCAGTATATTCTGATGTAGATTATTATTGAAGAATTTGCCTATAAAATGGTATAATTTAAATACACTTCTTGTATTAATTTTTTTCACTGATTATTATGAACGAGACTGAACCCGAGCGAGCGGAGCGAGGGAGGGAGGAGGGGAGGGTGTGGGAGGGGGTGTCCCCCCTGCCACGGTGATAACTTTTTGCATTTTGATGTTGCAAATGGTGCAATTTGATGCATGTTTTTGTGTGTTTTAACGAGTTGAAACAGTCCCACTTGTTTAAGGTTGCAGTATATTTTAGTGTAGATAATTATTGAACAATTTGCCTTTAAAATAGTTTCATTTAAATACACTTCTTGTATTAATTCTTTTCACTGAATATCATGAACGAGACTGAACCCGAGCGAGTGGAGCGAGCGAGGGAGGAGGGTGCGGGGGGGGGGGGGGGTCCCCCTTCCACGGTGAGAACTTTTTGCATTTTGATGTTGCAAATGGTGCAGTTTGATGCATGTTTTTGTGTGTTTTAACGAGTTGAAACAGTCCCACTTGTTTAAAGTTGCAGTATATTTTGATGTAGATTATTATTGAACAATTTGCCTATAAAATGGTATAACTTAAATACACTTCTTCTTTTGATTTTTTTTTCACTGAATATCATGAACGAGACTGAACCCGAGCGAGCGGAGCGAGCGAGGGAGGAGGGGAGGGTGTGGGAGGGGGGTGTCCCCCTCCCACGGTGAGAACTTTTTGCATTTTGATGTTGCAAATGGTGCAATTTGATGCATGTTTTTGTGTGTTTTAACGAGTTGAAACAGTCCCACTTGTTTAAAGTTGCAGTATATTTTGATGCAGATTATTATTGAACAATTTGCCTATAAAATGGTATAATTTAAATACACTTCTTGTATTAATTTTTTTCACTGATTATTATGAACGAGACTGAACCCGAGCGAGCGGAGCGAGGGAGGGAGGAGGGGAGGGTGTGGGAGGGGGTGTCCCCCCTGCCACGGTGATAACTTTTTGCATTTTGATGTTGCAAATGGTGCAATTTGATGCATGTTTTTGCGCGTTTTATCGACGTGAAACAGTCCCACTTGTTTAAGATAGCAGTATATTCTGATGTAGATTATTATTGAAGAATTTGCCTATAAAATGGTATAATTTAAATACACTTCTTGTATTAATTTTTTTCACTGATTATTATGAACGAGACTGAACCCGAGCGAGCGGAGCGAGGGAGGGAGGAGGGGAGGGTGTGGGAGGGGGTGTCCCCCCTGCCACGGTGATAACTTTTTGCATTTTGATGTTGCAAATGGTGCAATTTGATGCATGTTTTTGTGTGTTTTAACGAGTTGAAACAGTCCCACTTGTTTAAAGTTGCAGTATATTTTGATGTAGATTATTATTGAACAATTTGCCTATAAAATGGTATAATTTAAATACACTTCTTCTTTTAATTTTTTTTTCACTGAATATCATGAACGAGACTGAACCCGAGCGAGCGGAGCGAGCGAGGGAGGAGGGGAGGGTGTGGGAGGGGGGTGTCCCCCTCCCACGGTGAGAACTTTTTGCATTTTGATGTTGCAAATGGTGCAATTTGATGCATGTTTTTGTGTGTTTTAACGAGTTGAAACAGTCCCACTTGTTTAAAGTTGTAGTATATTTTGAGGCAGATTATCATTGAACAATTTGCCTATAAAATGGTATAATCTAGATACACTTCTTGTTTTGATTTTTTTCACTCAATATCATGAACGAGACTGAACCCGAGCGAGCGGAGCGAGCGAGGGAGGAGAGGAGGGTGTTAGAGGGGGGTGTCCCCCTTCCCACGAGAGAATTTTTTGCTTTTTGATGTTGCAAATGGTGCAATTTGATGCAAGTTTTTGCGTGTTTTAACGAGTTGAAACAGTCCCACTTGTTTAAGGTTGCAGTATATTTTAGTGTAGATTATTATTGAACAATTTGCCTATAAAATGGTATAATTTAAATACACTTCTTGTATTAATTCTTTTCACTGAATATCATGAACGAGACTGAACCCGAGCGAGCGGAGCGAGCGAGGGAGGAGGGGAGGGTGTGGGAGGGGGTGTCCCCCCGCCCACGGTGGGGGGGGGGGGGGGGGGGGCACCCCCACCGTTTTTGTGTGTTTTAACGAGTTGCATGTTTTTGTGTGTTTTAACGAGTTGAAACAGTCCGAATTGTTTAAGGTTGCAGTATTATTTTAGTGTAGATTATTATTGAACAATTTGCCTATATAATGGTGTCATTTAAATAATCTTCTTGTATTAATTTATTCTTACACTGAATATCATGAACGCTGTCTGTTCAGCAATCAAACAGAAAAAGTATGAAGACGAGGGTGTAGATAGGGGCATATCCCCTCCCACACGAAGGTGATTTTGCATCTTCAGACCTGAAATTCAGTGATCTGGTGCAAATTTTTGGTGCAATACTTTTTCACCGAAGTGTTAAAATCACGGAATTTAGCTCCTATTCCGAACGTACATCATCTGTGTGTATGTACAAAGTCTAGTGAGGTAGAGCTTAGGGGAAGGGGGATTCCCCCTCCCGCGCGTAGAACTTTTGCATTTTTAAAATTGAAATAAAGCGATCTGGAGCACACTTTTTTGTGGAAAATTCGGAAATTGTCATTCCCAAAAATGTACTAAGTCTATAGTGGGTAACAAGCAATGGAAGGGTGGCAAGATACCTCTCCCATATTCAAGGGAGCCTTTTTTTCAGTTTTAAGCTTGTAGAACTGAAATTTAACAATCTGGCGCTAATTGTTGGGATTTGTTGGAATATCTGGAAATGTGTCAATCAGAAGAGAAGTGTAGCAAGTCTGTGGAAGGAGATTCTGTATAATTATCTGATTGCAGTTAAACGTTTTGGTGCACACATTTTGTGTCATATTTGGAAAACTGTTTATGTTCAAAGTGTAGCCACAGTCTACTTCTATGCATAGGGGAGGGGGGAGGGATGGGCGAGCAGGGAGAAGGCGTGGGCGAGTGTTATCTCCACCTTTCCCGTACGATGGAGCTTTTGCCTTTTTAAGGTTGAAATTGAGATATCTGTATACACATATTTGATGAAATATTTGGGAAATCATGAAAAAAAAAAGAATGATGGGGGGGGGGGACTGAGATAGGAAAGGGTCGATTAACAGTTGCACTCAGAATTATTCATAATTTTTTGTAAATCTAAAAAGTGTACTAAGCTAGGGAAAGAGACAGAGAGGGGGAGGGTTTGGGAGGGGGATACCCCCTCCCAAGCACGAGAGATTTTGCATATTTTGATTTGAAATTCAACGATCTGGTGCAGACTTTGAGTGAAATATTCAAAAAATATGATCTCATTTGATGAAAGGTGGTTGCAAAGGAGACCCGCTTCATGTGCATGCATACAGTATACACGCATTTTTTTTTTCCGCGTCCAAAATCCCCGGTCCAAATCTTAGGGGGGGGGGGGGGGGCCGACCGCCCCCATCGCCCCCCCCCCCCCCCCCCCCCGGCTACGCCAGTGCCGCCAGACGCCCTCAAAGACCCAACTTTTTCCAGCTAGGTTAGCGTAGCTGAAAAAAGTAACCTAATGAAACCCACTGGAACTTGTTCGTTACACTTATAGGATAAATGCCTCACCGTTGCCAGACGTTTTAAGTGGTGGGAGTAGCCGCCAGACGCCCTTAAAGACCCAACTTTTTCCAGCTAGGCTAGCCTAGCTGAAAAAGTACCCTAGTGAAACCCACTGGAACTTGTTCGTTACACTTGCAGGATAAATGCATGACCATTGCCAGACGTTCTAAATGGTGTGTGTGTGTGGGGGGGGGGGGGGGTAGCCGCCAGACGCCCTTAAAGACCCAACCTTTTCCAGCTAGGCTAGCCTAGCTGAAAAAGTACCCTAATGAAACCCACTGGAACTTGTTATTTACACTTACAGGATATATGCATGACCGTTGCCAGCCGTTTTGAGTGGTAGGGATAGCCGCCAGACGCCCTTAAAGACCCAACCTTTTCCAGCTAGGCTAGCCTAGCTGAAAAAATAACCTAATGAAACCAACTAGAACTTGTTATTTACACTTACAGGATATATGCATGACCGTTGCCAGCCGTTTTGAGTGGTAGGGATAGCCGCCAGATGCCCTCAAAGACCCAATTTTACCAGCTAGACTAGCCTAGGCTGGAAAAGTAACCTCCTGAAACCCACTGGAACTTGTTCTATGTTTGTTACACCTGGTAAACACTGTCGACATAGTATTCTGGTGTTCTTTCAATAACTTTCCACACTTTTGAGCTATATGACCACCAAATTCACTCCTCAGATCATCTAATGATTGCTGTCAAGTGTTAATATTGATGAAGTCCGACTACGTCAACAGTCAAAAAGTCAATAAAGTATACCATTTGAAAATCTCTGTAATCACAAAGTCAATACGTGGACGAGACATCACTTTTGCCTTGTTAGATGGTGAATATTTGTAAGCTTCCGTTTTTAATTCATACAGCATCAGCATACATGTCTGAGAATAGCGGTAAAGAAGATTAGAGTCTTTGGCAACAAGTGCAAAATTAAATTATGTGCCTTATTTGCTGAACAAACGTCGTAGGAGGACAACCACCTGTTAGGCAATATGGCGGAACGATAACTCTATATTATTAGTGTTATAGAGTAAATGACAATGATTTAGTTCTGAAGCATACTTTTCATTAGATACTTTTGCAATGACTCAATGTATACTTTTAATCGAACTAGGTATATATCCATGACTTGCACATGAATTACGGCAGAACGATTCGGTGAGGAAAGTTTTCTGTCATGTCATTACGGAAGAAGTGAACGTGTCAATATTTTGCTATTTGTTCCATAATTATTTCGGAAGTGGTTAAATGTATTTTCCTCAAACATGTTTTCTTTTATATGTACCTACGTTGCATCCAAATGCCTATTCGTGGAAAAAAATGCGGACCATGTATTCAAAGGTCAAAGATCATAGGTTCACTAGTTGTTGTTGTTGTTGTTGTTGTTTTGTTTTTTTTTTGTTTTTTGTTTTTTTTTTGGGGGGGGGGGCATGATTCAAAGTGTCCTAAAACCTTGTATAAAACATGTATTTAGTTTTGTAGTCACGACACTTGCTATGTATGATGCCAAACTCTTCCCGCTCATACAAATGCAGCCGTTTCAGGGAAATAATTATGATATTCTTATACTTCATGATTTGGTAATGCTTAAGTGGTTCATAACATTCCATTGATACTATGTATAGAACAGAACGTGAATTTTACAATGGTATATGGTATCCGCAATTTACTCTTTTTTGACAGGTTCTATCATCCGATTAATATGTTTAAATTGAATATACAGTAGTCCCCTATTCAGTAACTACAGGCTAAGTTAGATAAGCTGCATTCATTTTGCACGCGACCATGGCGTTATAGCCAGAGATGATTGAATTCTGTAAATCTCTGTGTGCCTGCCCAGGATTGGAAAACGAAAACAACTTTCTGTGTATAGAACAACGAAACAGAAACTGGTGCATGCATTATTCCAGTCACTTTGTTATTCATAATGATGGTTTGCTCATTGCAGTTCCGGAATCTCAGCTCGAGGGACTCGAATTGATCCCAAATCAGTCGGCATGCGTGTATCACCCAAAACAATATCTGAACACATAACTGCAATCCTTCATAGTCTCTATTGGTTGCCGATAAGGGCTGGTACAAAGTTTGATTTTCATATTATTTACAGTACCTTGTATTTAAATGTTTTCATCGAAATGCCCGTATCAGTTAACTCTTTAAACCATAGTTGTAATCTACGTGCCAAGAATCTCATGTTTTCAATAAGCGTGAACTCCAAGACATATCGTGATAAGGACTTTAAGACAATTGGCATCGTCATTATAAAACAAATTGCCCTTTTACAAGACTCGTTTTAGATTTTAGATAGAAATATGGATTTGTTTGAACAGCTTTGAAACAGCTTCTTAAATCCTCTTACATTTTATTTTATGATATGGTGTATACTTTAGAAATGTAAGAAGCATGCTCTTGTTTTAGGGGCTTTAAGTACTGGTAAGAAGCATATCTTATTCTTATAGATTATGTGAATAAGTACGCATTCAAGAACGTTTTGAATAAAACGTATCCAGACAATTGCATATCATATTTTCTCCTCTTCCTTCATGCAGATGTATACTCTTGCCGAGAAGGTTTGTTTGATAGATAGTGATTATAGTGCTCAACTTATTGAAAAGGTAATTGGGTAAATGTTTGGTTTCAGTATATTATTCAAACACAACTAAGTTAACTTTTACATTAACATTTTCACAACTCACAAATTCCATACGCACACACATTTCATGATTCACAAGATCCAAGTTACACTAATCCTATTTACTTTGCAGAGTGCAACAACAACATACGTTATATACTGAGCAAATAGGTTTACATCAGTTCGCACTATTCAAGGTTTAGAGTAGTTAAGTAACTAAATCGTACCCGATTATGTGATGCTAAGTTGCACCTTGAGATGATGGGCAATATTGCCCCTATAAAGGAGCAGGCAGTGACACTGACTTGCTCCTTCAAAGGAGCAATTTTGGAGCAGTCACGGAGCAAATAAGCACCACATAGGTGCAACATCATATCAATAAGGCACAAGATTGCACCCTAAGAGAGGGTACACTCTTGCATCCTTCGGGTATAAAGTTGCACCTAAAGGTACGAGGTTGCGCCTTTTTCAAGGGGCAAAGTTGCTCCCGAGGGTGTAACTTTCACCCTTTCTTGCGGGTACAAAGCAGCACCCAAAGATCCAAGATTGCACCCTCAATACAAGGCACAATCTTGGAACTTTGGGTGTTTCTTTGCACCCTCACGAAAGGGTGTAAAGTTGCACCAAGATGTAAAGGCTACACGGGGTGCAAAGGTGCGTCGAAAGGTAAAGGGTGCAAGATAGCACCCTCAAGAAAGGTGCAACTTAGCACCACTTAGTGTGGGTGGAAAGATGCACCCTCAAGAAGAGGTGCAATCTAGCACCACTTAGTGTGGGTGGAAAGATGCACCCAAGGGAACATTTTCGCACCCTCAGTAAAGGGTTCGACTTTGCACCCTCTCTGGAGGTGCAATGATGCACCCATACGGTGCAAGATTATACCCTTGCGCAGGGTGCAACTTTTGCACCCATTTCTTGAGGGTGCGAAATAAAACCCATTGGGAGCCGCCAGTGCGACATCACTTTGCACCCTTAAATTGTGCAAAAGAGAAACCATTTTTTTCTTAGTGTGTATAAAGCATGTTATGAGCTGGAAGTCTCTATTTGCTATTTTATCTTTACTCGTCACCTTCTTCTCAGCTACAAGGTAATACTAGGTCCTATAGTACGTCCATATATGAGCTCATTGGCGAAAGAAGTTGAACATTTAGTTAATGAAGCATTTGCTTTAAAACATTAGCATTTTAATCCCTCTAACCAAGTACTTGCAGTATTACTTTATACACACGTGAATTTCTTGTCCCTGTGAGCTACGTTTAATATGAGCGTATATGAGAGTATTAGACACGTGTCAAGCCTTTGCAGACACAGAATTTTTTTCTTCATATTGTTTAAAGGTCATTTAAAACAAATTTAGATATATATTTATTTCTTTTAAGTTAAGAGGAGCAAATGTGGAGATTATGACCTGTGATACATGTTACGGGAAGTCTATATTTTTATGTGTACTCGTTTTTTTCAACTACGAGGAATTACCTATGAGCTAATTGGATAAAGAAGCTGAGCATTCCCTTTTTTTCATCAGTTAATGTCAGTGCTGGAGTATTATTCTTGAATAGTTGGCATCTAAATGTCCTCCAAACCAAGTACTTACTGTATAAAATTATATTCCTGTGAGTTACGTTTCTTATGAGCATGACAGATCTGTAGACACGTGTCATAGTGGTTACAAACACCAAGTTTCCTTTGCTTTCATAGTTATCAGGAAGTGATTTAGAACAATTTCAGATGTTGTGGTTTTTTTCAATTTCGTTTGGTTATTCTATCATTACTCATCTTCGTCTTCTCAACAAGAAGATGATACACATGAGCTCATTTGATAAAGAAGTTAGAGGATGTTTAATTGCTGGTAGTCACGTAGGGGCTTTTGTCATAACATTTTGCATCTTAATCCCTCGAAACTAAGTGCATGCAGTATTAGTTTATAGATAACATAATATTTTTGTTGTTGCTGTGAGCTTATTCATATGAACGTGACGAATTCTTAGACATGTTTCTCATATGTTTTTGTCATATGTTTTACTGAAGAACAGCAAATGTTGAGTTTATTGGCAAGAGAGGTTGATCATTACTTTACATTTAAGTTCATTTAAGTGCCGGAGCATAAGCTTGTCTTGAAATATTAGCATCCAAAACCCTCCAAAACAAAAACGTGCAATACTAGACACGAGATGAATGCCTTGTTGTTGTGAGTTATGTTCCTTAGAAACACTGATTTTTTTCTGCTTTTGCAATGTACTATGTTCAAAAACACTCTTGAACAATTTTCAGATTTCGTTTCTTTCTTAAGAGAAGAAAACGGTGAGGTCATGTGAAGCATGCTCCTAGAAGTTTTATTTCGTTGATAATTTTTCTTTACCCATCTCCTCAACCGTTAGGTGATATGGTACCTAAAAAGTCATAGGCCAAAGGTGTTGAGCTTTACTTCCCATTTTAAAGTAAATTTAAGAGCTGGGGCATTATTTTTTTAAAAGTTGGCATTTTAAGCTATGTACACCGAGTACGAGTCTTACTGAATGGATTTCTTGTTTCAGTATAGAATTGTATTTTTTATGAGCTTGATGGAGTATTAGACAATTGTATCAAGTGTTTGCAAAAACTGTTAATGTTTAAGAATTTAAGTGTGGAGTACCCAAAGGGTCAATCTTGGGAGCTCTTTTGTTTCTTTTATATATGAATGACTTATGTAATACGTCTGAGGTTTTTAGATATATACTGTTTGCTGAGTACACCAGTATTTTTATATCTCATAATGATCCCCAAACATTACAAATCATAGTCAATAATGAGCTAAGTATAATTTCTGAATGGTTATATATGAATAAATTATCAGTAAATACAAGTAAAACACATTTTATGATATTCACAAATAGAAATGTTGATGTCAAGGATATAAGTATATATTTAGCAGGCTCTGAAATCAAGCATGAAGTGTCTTTGCAATTTTTAGGAATCACAATTGATAATAAATTGACTTGGAAAGATCACATAAATATTATATGCAACAAAATTTCAAAAAAAAAATATTGGGATACTTTTTCGACTTAACTTTTTACCCACTGTTGTTCTTAAAATGATATATAATGCAATTATTGCGCCTTCTTTTAAATATGGTCTTTCTGTTTGGGGAAGTGCTGCAAATATATACATAGACAGACTTTTTAAACTACAAAAACGTGCAATAAGGGTTATAAACCATTCAACTTATTTAGCTCACACTTCACCAATTTTTAATTCCCAAAAGATTTTAAAGTTGTATGACAGATATAAATATGTTTTAGGTAATCTTATGTTTCTATGGCGTAGAAAGCTTTTACCCGATTCTCTGATGCATTATTTCACCTAAGATTGCAATATTCACTTATATCATACCAGAAACGCTAAGAATTTTCATATCCCAAAAGTAAGAACATCATTATTTCAGAAATCTGTGTTTTATCAAGGTCCACTTATATGGAACTCAATACCAGATGATATTCGTAAAGTTACCTCTGTTAATGTATTCAAACGTAAACTTAAAGAGAATTTTATACAAAATCATAATTCCTAAGTTTTTGACATGCTTGGCTGGCAATACATGTATTCTATCTAATAATCGTAACTCACTTTATTCGTATTGTCTTTGTAATGTAAATGTAATGTATTGTATATCATGCTGTATTGCTTTATGTTTTTGTCTTGCAACGGTATTTCTGTTCATCTCATTTTTTTATTAATATGAAAATTTACCACCAATGCATTTTTTTAAAATGGATTTTCGGGGTCGGCCAGATTTTAAGGAAACTTAATTCCTCGTTGGCTGCTTCCCTTCAGCTTTATGTATTCCAAAGTTATGTTTTTTTCTCTGTTTCTGTCATGATGGCTCATCATTGTCTTTCTCTGTTGTTTTTAAGCTGAATAAATAAATTCAATTCAATTCAATTCAATTCAATGTATTCCCTTTTGCTAATGTCCAAAGAGTTCATTTGCCAAGTTTTGATTGTCTTTTGTTTTAATCTTCGGGGTTTTGTTTTACCATGGTCATAGAGGAAAGAAACTTGATTATTAAAAAAAGCCTTCATATAAGAAGAGATACTGTAGGACACGATTTCATCAAAAGTTGTGATTTTCAACATTTCCAAAATGCAATTGATGAATATTTTTCCCCAGGGCACAGAAAGAAAGTAATTTTTGTCTTGTTTTTAGTTTCTTCACGTCAGTATGTTATAATACCCGCGGGTTTACGCCCATCCCACCAATTTCCATCCGGATACTGTACCCGGCCCTGTTTTTTTTTTTTGTTTTTTTTTTTGTTTTTTGTTTTACACTGCATATAGAATTAGAATATGTTTGAGAAAAATCCCGACATGTTTGATTGGGCAATTCTTTTTTGCTGTCTATTATTCTTTCCAAATAATGTTTTTGGTTATCACTGAAGACAAATACAGATACCGTATTTCTTCTACCAAAACCACAGCACTGTATATTCTCACATTTCTACAGTATTTCGTCTCAACACTTGCCCTATTGATATTTCAAAGCATGTTTCCCTGTGCGCTCAAGAAACTCCCCCATTAAAGGAGACCTCCGGGTGATTCTCAGATTTGTCACATTTGCACAACTATGAATTAGTTATACTGAGGACGGAGTTTCTGAAATTGGAATGAAGAATAAGAATACTTTCAAAAAAAAATAGAACAAATTGCAATGAACAATGATGATGACATGGCAGAGTCACCATAAGAATGCATGAGTTGGGGCTCAAGAGAGCAGAACAAAAGAATAAGGCATGCATAGATTATAGACAGGTGAACTCGCAAGCAAGCGGTATTGTTATGGAATTACACTGCTATCATTTCTGAAATATGTGAACCTTCTATGTCATCATCCTTGTTCAGTGTCATTTGTTAAAGGTTTTTCAAAGTATTGTTTCTCTGCTCAAGAACCACAATAAATTCCACAAATCTATGCAGGGAGTTGTCGATTTATGTACTACATGATGTGAAATAATATGAAAATCGTCTGGAATGTCCATTGATAATAGAGATTGGCAATATCCCTGTAAGGACGATGACAATAGTCATAACCACTTTACTTGGCGATGGAAGGGTCCATCGTCGTAAATACATACCATTATTGGTGATTGTGATGGTTGTGGTTGTGTTGGTGTCTGTGTATGTGTGTGTGTGCGCGTGTTTGTGTGTGTGTGTGTGTGTGCTTGCGTGCACGCGCATGGAGATGGTGTCTCCGGGCTGTCTGACAGCTAAATTCACCCCATCCCACTACTCGAAAAGTCTGACAAAGGTCATTCATGCAACTGTTGAGCAGGGAGGTGGAACCACCTCCCTGTGTTGAGTTTAAAAACAAGTTCATGTGGGTTTCACAATAGGTTATCATACTCTTCAGGTAGGCTAACCTAGCTGGAAAAATTGGGTCTTTGAGGGCGTCTGGCGGCTGAGCCCAAGACATAAAACGTTTGGCAACAATCATTCATTCATCCTTTTAGTGTAAAGAACAAGTTCAAATGGGTTCTAGGAGGTTACTTTTATAGCTAGGCTAGCCTATAGCTGGTAAAATTGGGTCTTTGAGAGCGTCTGGGGGCTACGCCCCACCACTTAAAACGTCTGGCAACGGTCATGAATTTATTCTGTAAGTGTAAGAACAAGTTCCAGTGGGTTTCATGGGGTTACTTTAATTTTCAGCTAGGCTAGCCTAGCTGGTAAGAGTTGGGTCTTTGGGGCGTCTGGCGGGTACCCCCACCACTTAAATTGTCTGGCAACAATCATTCAATTATCCTTTGAGTGTATCAAAAGAATAAGTTCCAGTGGGTTTCAGGAGGTTATTGTTCCAGCTAGGCTAGTCTAGCTGGTAAAATTGGGTCTTTGAGGGCGTCTGGCGGCTACCCTCTGGTTTGGCGGCTCCAGTTGTTTTCAGCTAGGCTAGCCTAGCTGGAAAAAGTTGGGTCTTTAAGGGCATCTGGCGGCTACACCCCACCACTTAAAACGTCTGGCAATGGTCATTCATTTATCCTGTAAGTGTAACGGAACAAGTTCCAGTGGTTTTCATGGGGTTACTTTTTCAGCTAGGCTAGCCTAGATGGAGTTGGGTCTTTGAGGGCGTCTGGCGGCTACCCCCCTTGGAACTTGTAAGAACAAGTTCCAGTGGGTTTCACTAGGTTACTTTTCCAGCTAGGCTAGCCTAGCTGGAGTTGGGTCTTTAAGGGCATCTGGCGGCTACCCCCCGCACTTAAAACGACTTGCAATGGTCATTCATTTATCCTGTAAGTGTAACGAACAAGTTCCAGTTGTGTTCATGGGGTTACTTTTCCAGCTAAACCAGCCTAATTTGGGGGGTCCTTTTTGGCCCTCCTGGCCACACCCACCACCGATGACCAGTCAGACGTGCATTTCCATACTCAGGGGCATATGTACTAAATTGCTATACACATAAAAAATTGGTAACCTTTTCAGCTAGCTGACCCCCGCTGGCTCCCGGACTAATACGCATAGCGTAATGGGGCTTCGCATTGTAGCATTCAGGATCATGACAGATTTAGTATCGCGGGTAAATGTCAACTTAAAATCCAAAAATTTCTTTAATTTGAAGACTTACCAATTAAGTTGAAGTATTGAAAACAGGCTTCGGACAACGTTTGGTTCTGCCAATAGTCCCTTTCTGTTCGAATTGATGACTGAATGTGACTCGGTCGAGAGGACCTTGGGAGAGCTAGATACACTGAATACGACGGCCAGCGCATGCGCACACAAACATCTTATCCGTTCATGGATTTGAAATTTGTGCGCATGTGATGTGTTCGCGATCGCATGCACCGGCTGTAGTTCAGGGCAGAGCCCCTGCCGGGGGGTCTGGGTGAGCTCTAGAGATTTAGACATTTAAACCTTGAAGTTGGCAGCTATTAAAAAAAAAAAAAAAATAGCATGGCTGCCTTTACAAAACACATCGCTTCACAGTAAAACTTAGAGCCCATCCCGGGGGTCCGGGAGTGAAGCCCCTCACCCCCCCCCCCCGAAGCTGTCGATATTGAAGCACTGTAGGGCTTAAAGATTTTTGATTAACAGTGACATGCCCATATACTTTACAAAAGGTCATACGCGCAGTTTTTCCTGCATGGAGGGGCACAATTTTCCTAAATGGTGCGAGGGTGCGAAGCGCTCGAGTTCAAAATTTTTGCATTTTAAGAACTGAAATTGAATGATTAGGTGCACATTTTGGGGGAATTTCGGGTGCGATCGCCCCCCGGCCCCCCTCCTCGCTGCTCGTTAAGCAAACACTTTCGACAATATAAATTTCTTCACTTTTAAAAGGTGTGTACAGTTCTGGTTGAGGTGAGGATTTAGCTTTTAACGTTTTGCGAGACATTCAGAAACCACTCTATGAGATGTCAAAGAGCATGCAATTCTAGGGGATATCAAAAATTTATTTGATGGAAATTGGTTTTGAAATGGCTAAGATATCCAAAAAAAACGGTGAAAAAAAGAAATCCTAATAAAAGGCGTGGCCTGTCGCTTTTTATTATTATCACACTTTTTGATATCTCATCCATTTGAAAACCAATTTTCACCAAATAAACGTTGAATCCTTCTTAAAATTACATGCTCTTTAATATTTCATGAGAGGTTTCTCATTATCTCACTTTGGAATGTTCAAAACATGAATCCCCACCTTAACCAGTACTGTACAGTCCCTTTAAATAACTGGGTCCCCTTGCGTCTCCCAATCTAGGCTTATGCAATATGCCGCTTGGCCGTGCCCTTTCCTTTTCCCTTTCTTCCCAATTTCAGTCTCTATTCCCTTTCTTTATTTTTTCCATTCTCCTTTCCCTTTTCACGTTTTCCGTCTTTTCCGCTCCGTTTTGTTTTTCCCGATTTCCCGTTTCTTTTTGCTCATTGTTTCCTCCTTATTTCTCACATAATTTGTTTTCCCCTAATCCTTCTCTTCAACTCCTCTTTTCTTTCAATTTCCGTCTGTTTCTAACCAAACCATATTTTACTACGTCAACATATCGACACTAACTTTTAGCTTTCATCTCTTTTGCCCCGAAGTGGTTGGCTCTGACTTCAATGTCCCTCATGTTGGTTGCCGAGATGTTGAGATGCTGATATGTTGGTGGGGTTTCCTTGCCTCTTATCCCTCCCCCTGCTTCTTCCACATTGCGCTAGATTATCTTCTCCATCTAGGCCCTGATTTCCTTCAGTGCCTCTGTCATTTTTATCTTAACATTTTTAGTCCCCAAATCGCTCGACGGCGACCGCTCGATCTATTCTCTTGGTTTTCTTCTGTGCTGTTGTCATTTTTGTCTCTATTATTTTTGTTCCCTAAATCGCTCGGCAGCGACCGCTCGATTAGGTCAGTACCTGGGCGGTTCCTGCTCGAACATAGAGCGTATTTTGGGCAGCGAGTGAAAACTGGTCGGTCGCCGCTGAAATTTTAACTCCGCGTTAAAACTTCAGCGGCGACCGACCGATGCCCTAAAAATCAACGGCGCCTGGTCGGTCACTGGTCGGTCACCGGTCCTTCTCCGACCGGTTTTAGCTAAAAACTCGCCGACCGGTCGCCGAGCAGGCTGATTTTGGGGGTTGTGACCATAGCCTAAGGCACATAATTATGAACATGTGGGAAATATACAAAATAAGTTCAAAACAGAGTCGTTTGACTTGCGTAAACAAAGATATAAAATAAAATTGGGTCTTTGAGAGCGTCTGACAAACAAAGATATAAAAGGTAATTAATAATACAATATACAGTATGCATGTCTATGCAGCGGGGATTACAACAACAATTATAATTATGGAGCGATTATGCAGAGGGCCACCATTGTAAGCATAGCTTGAAAAGATGGCCGGCCAGAGGAAAAAGTAGGGACGTATACTAGTTTCGTAATAATACAATACAATACAGTACAAACTCCGCTGCGAAAATAGCAGGGGAAAATAAACTCTGATGTGTGATGGTGGTGGATGTGCGTGCAAGTGCTAGAAAGTGCACAAAGGCAGATATGCTGGAATGTAGAATAATCGAATTGGTTTGCTGGAAGAGGGAACGATATGCGATGTTGCTATTTGGGAGACCAACATAATCATCTGAACGAGATATGAAACTCGTCACACTGAAGACGAGTTAGGTGATACGCTGGGGGTCATCAGATGTCGGTTATCCGTGATCGACAAAGAAAAGAATGTAATATAGCACCTTGAAGTTATAATGAGATACTTAGTTGAACTTTTTTGGGCCTACATTATTCAGATCACATTTGCCGCGGCCGCGGCCAACCTCAATTGCGAGGCCGACCCCCGCAAGTCCGTTTACACTGCCGGGCTCGGCCGCGCTTTTGATTCAAACCTTTCAATATTTTGTCGTAGTGGCGCTCTACTTGTAAACAAACGCAATTTGGTATTGTCTGGTTTTCAGATCCTTTGCCAACTGAATTCCGTGGCGACGAAGTCGCCGTTCGGGCAAAGGCCTTTGCCGAAGGAGAAAATCCTTTGCAGGACAAAACCACCTTAAACTATACTAGTTTTTGACGTTGAAGTGGTTAATATCCTGAATAGCGAAATAGTACAGGCTAGGGTTTGGAAGCCAGACTAAAATTGGCCGCGCATTTAGCCCAGTTTGCGTTTACACTGAGAAAAAGGCCGGGCGCGACCGCGGCTCGGCCGCGGCCGAGACCACCTCCAGAGCGTGGCCTAACGCGAGGCCATTTTTGGCCCCGCATTTGGCCTTTTGCGCGTTTACACCGAAATGAAGGGGGTGCACGTCACGAGACCGACACCCACGAGTCATACAGCCCACAAGTTATACAGCTCACAAGTCATACATCCCACGAGTCATACAGCTCACAAGTCATACAGCCCATCAGTTATACAGCCCACGAGTTCGACACTGAGTAAATAAAGCCCACGAGTTCGACATCAAGTAATATAAGCCCAGGAGTTATACGGCTCACGAGACCGACACTACGCACAAAAGGCTCATGAGATCGACAGTAAGCAAACAAAGCCCAAGAGACCGACACTACACTTAAAAGGTCCACGAGACCGACGCTACGCATACAAGGCTCACGAGACCGACATTACGCAAAAGAGGTTCACGAGACCGACACTAAGCAAAGATGGCCCGCGAGACCGACAGGATGAACAGCGCCACCTATCGACCAATAAACTGTATAGGGTGTCCTGATACCTGTAATAGCATAGGAAGATATGAGAGATGGAAAAGAAGAGTTGCCATCTCCGGCAGAGTGTTACCTCATCAGTTGCCCCCCCCCCCCCCCCCCCCGAAATTATCAGGATCTTTAATTGTGTTTGCATGGGTGTGTGTTTGTGAAAAAAAAAATGAACAAAGTACAGTAAAACGGTGTTACAGATCTTTCTACAATAAACCTGCGAGGGTGTTGATTTAGTATCAATTAAAGATAAAACAATAACGTAATCGTCTATTAAGGTAGCGTTAGGGATTCGGAAAAAAACAGATACATCCATGAAAACAGCTATTGTATTTCACGATAAAATGTACTGTTCGGAAGATAATGACACAATCCACAAAATTGAGGTGAATCCCTGCGACATACATCATAGTTACAGAGAAAATTACAAATAGATCTTACTGCAAAACGTCAAAGCAGGAGGGTAGAATATCTAAAATAGAATAAGCAACTAGTGAATACGGAAAGAGAAGAGGTAAAATTTATATCTTGTCCATATTCTAGCTAGAAACTGGTAAATCCTATTAAAAATAGCACGATGGCATTATCAATGCTCTAAATCAATCCATACATCGTTATTGTCCTCTTTTAAATTCATTTGTGTTTTTTGTCTCTTTTTTGGGGGTGGGGGGGGGGGGATGAAGAATACTAATTCTTCTATATATATTTTTTTTTTGGGGGGGGGGGCATGAAGAATACAATTCAATTTGTCTACTTGATAACAATGTCGCTCCCTGACACACTTGCCCCCCCCCCAGAAGTATGTAGAAATACATATTTGATGACGTTAATAATTATGTAGATGGTTACCATCTTTCAATTGATAGCGTTACGAAATTACACCCGCCAGTATGTTATTTTTCCGTTCATGGAACACCCTGTACAGGTGATTGACATGTAGATGGCGCTGTTTATCCTGTCGGTCTCGTGGGCCTTCTTTGCCTACTGTCGGTCTCGTGGGCTTTCTTTGCTTAGTGTCGGTCTCGTGAGCCATTTTAGCTTATTGTCGGTCTCGTGGGCCCTTTTTGCCTACTGTCGGTCTCGTGGGCTTTCTTTGCTTAGTGTCGGTCTCATGAGCCTTTATTGCTTAGTGTCGGTCTCGTGGGCTATGTTTGCTTAGTGTCTGTCTCACGAGCCTTTTGTGCGTAGTGTCGAACTCATGGGCTGTATGACTCCTGAGCCGTATAACTCGTGGGCTGTATGACTCATGGACCTATTATTGATGTCGGTCTCGTGGACCGTATGACTCGTGAGTGTCGGTCTCGTGGGATGCCCCCAATGAAGGTGGGCTCGGCGTGGCCGAGCCGCGGCCGAGCCGCGGCCGAGCCGCGGCCGAGCCTCGCACTGTAAACGGGGTCCAAGTGATCCTCGGCACGTACAAATAAAACATGACAATTAAGTGTTTATAACCATCCTGGCTTTAACAGTGGCCTTTTAAAACATGACCTTTGACCATTATTTACATAACCAATATGGATCCCTCTAATCTTGCTATCATAATGATCAGTTCAGAGAGCTCTTACAGCTATATACAAGCCTGTGAGATTTACCAGCAGTAAAACCAATGAAGCCTCCGATACAAAACAAGGAATATAGAGCAAGTGAGTCTGTTTACATGAGAATGTGATTTATCCTGGACGAAAGTGATACCTCAATTAAAGAGAAAAGGGCAAAAGAAAAACGGGCCAAACGGCTTCAGCGAAAGAGACATCGCCTTTAACCATGTAACTATAGGTCTCCTCCAACTAAGAGTACACTTTGAACGTAAGCTTATACGTGAATGATAATTTATGACGATCTCACGTGATCGACACACATTCAAAGGGGACAGATAGAAGTGGAAGGAGTGCTCAATCGTGTCATTAATTCCTAATCCATGACACCCCTACTATAGGCATATCATAATTTCTCATCTAAAATCAATGGCCTATAGGACTCATGCACCATTACTTGTATCGTGCATAAACTTTGTTTTTTAAGCTTTGAGTGAAACGTGTCATAACATAATTCTGTAATTCCATCAGCAGTGATTGACATAATAAAGAAGAGAGATATATCACCGTATTGAACGCTTAGAACCTAACGGGACGGGGGGGGGGGGTTATTATAGCATGATACTCGGTTCTTTACTGCCCAGATGCCAACAACACCCATCACCCACGGCCACGCATAGAGAAACAGCCATGGCGAAAATAAAACTCTGCTTTCTCATAGGCAGAATGGCACAGAACCGCGTCAAACACACTTCACTTTTATTGGCAGGGATGGACATGAAAAAAATCATTACTAATACTAAACAGCGTATGCATTCCATTCATGTGGCGCGAGATACCTCTATAGCAACATAAAGCCTGTCTTCAACTCCGTTGGTCGAACAATGACAACCTGAAATTTCAAAGAGATGAGCGAGACGCTATACACCTGGCCTAGAGTTAATTTATTCAGTTCTCATTCCTACTTCAAGTTGGGTTATGTTATTGTACTCATTCCCATCTGCAGTATAACAAAACCAAAGTGAGGGAAAAGGGGAGAGAAAAACGAAAGGTGGCAGAAGTAAAACTGCATGCACAACTGCAATCCATATCATTGCGTGTGACAAGTGAAGCAAAAATGTATTAGTTGTTATAGCAGTGTTTTATGAGCATAAACAGGCAAATAGACAATGTCAAATATAAAAACCATCAATTTAATGTCAGAGAAGATGGTAAACAAGATGCATTGAAACTGTAACTAAATCGCTGCTCTTCTACTCGGTCACGGAACGTCCAACTTTATATTCAACAAAAAAAAAATGTAGGGGAAAGAAAAAAATTTAGATATAACATTCTTAAATTAAAAACAAGAAAAAGAAAATGTCTACGTCAGGATTAAAAAAAAAAAACGCCACACGAACATGCATTATATTCTAGATGGGAATACGGTCTTGATGCAAAGGTCCAATGATTGTCTCATTACTTTAAAAGCAATCTATGGTTCCCTTACCATCACCAGTACCACACCACAATGACGTCTCTAAAATCAATGGTAGCACATTTATCATTGCATCGTGCATTAACTCCCTTTTCCTAAACTACCAGTGGAACGTGTCATATTATATTGTGTATTTCGATCAGTAGTGATTGACTTTAAAGAAGAAAGATAATGCAAAAAATTGAACGCTTACCACATTGCTTATAGGGCTATTCCAGTTTGGTATTGACCTGTTCTATTCTCCCAGATGCCAACAACATATATCACCTATGGCTAAACTAGTGAAACAGCCATGACGAAAATAAACGACAGAGAACCCCGTCATAATCACTACACTTGGAAAGGTGTTGCCCGAAATTCCTCATTATGAAGCAATATCAAGTCACTTCTTCCCTGCCTGTCTTTAACTCCGTTATTTGGTCAAACAATAACAACCTGGAATTCCAAAGAGATAAGCGAGACGCCATGCACCTGACTAGAGTTAATTAATTCAGTTCCCATTCCTGTTAGTTATGTAAACGTACGTTCCTAAATATCCTGCTACAGTATAACAAGAACAAGTGAAGAGAAAAGGAAAGAGAAAACGAATGGTGGCAAGCGGGGTACTGTTTCAAGGGGCAATTTACAACATTACGTGTGACAAAATTAAAGAAGCAAACCCAACCTCCAAACTCCAATACAAAACAAAGGAAATAGAGTAGCTGTGTTCATGGCATCAGAGTGAAGCTGAACTGCAGAAAAAAAAGAAAAAAGAAATAAAAGGAAAAAGTCCTGCGGGACTCGATTAACTTCTCTCCTTCCGGTCGGGCATTATAAACACGCAGCGTGCTAAGCGATTCTGCCTCACGGAAGATCCGAAGATCTTCTGCGAAACTTGAATCTATCTATGTATGCTATACACAGCACAAATTTACATTGATATTCAGTTTTTTGGCGATATACGTCAAGTGACTGATAGCGCTATTCAACTTCCCACGAGTTGCCGCGTGGATTCGATCAATATACAGTTGCAAAGATAAATCGGGAATCGTTTCGACCAGATTCCATTCTCATTTTCAGTGATCGACAACGAAAATAATGTTAAGTAGCGACTTGAAGTAATATTGAGAAATATTCGTGAAGTCCAATTCTTTATACAGTCCTACATAATTCAGATGAAATTGTTTCTGTCATGCAACTAATTGAAAATTTCGTGTGGTGTCGGCGTGTCCAAGTTAGTTGATTGGAAAGGATATGTGAATGAATATTTACCAATAGGTCTTTATATTGTAAAAGAAAATCAAACATGGCCATGCGATCTTTTAAGAGTCATCTTCACTGTAACATTTGTAATTTCAAGTCCAAGTTGCCAGTCAAAGCAATGTGGTCTCCAACACAAAACAAAGGGATATTGTGTGTGAGTGTACGTTTACATGAAAACGTGATTTCTACATGGACGAAGGTGAAAAGAAAAAAAAAACAAAAGACGTAAGTATTTTGTTTCGTGCTCTTTATGGGGTTCGAACCCGTACGTGTGCAACCTCACGTCTCTTGTGACGTCGCCTTTATCCTCTCGGCCATGTACGTCTTGACGAGAAAATATGAGGAACGTAAGCTTATATGTGAAAGATGATTCAGGAATCGTTTGGTCCACATTCCATTCTCATTTTCAGTTTTTAGCTGCAAAATTATCAACCTGATGAGGGGATTTGAAAAAATAGAATGCATGATTACTACAGCTTATTGTCTGAGCTACCACATACTTAAGTTTCAGAGGAAATGGAGCAAAATCAGCTGAAATAAAGGTGCTTAAACGTTGTCAAGTCAATGCATGGTTAAAAAAAAATCATCTCCCATAGACATAACACGTCTACTTGTCTGATTTTGAGTCTTTACCTTTAATCACAATTTGAAGTATGATGGTAAGTCTTCTCGAACTAAGAGTGTGGAACGGAAGCTTCTACGTGAAAGATGAATCATGACGATCACCCGTGACCGACACATCTTCAAAGGGATCAGTTATTAGAGGTGGAAGGCCTCGTGCCAAGCATATTGTCTCAGCCATTCCAAAGCAATGATACCCTTACATTTAGGTATACCATAATTTCCCTCTGAAATCATTGGTATTATTCATGTACAATTGCTTGCCTTGTCCATAAACTTTGCTTTACAAACTTTCAGTGAAAGGTGTCATAACATAATTCTGTAACTCCATTAGCAGTGATTGACTACACAAATAAAGATATATCAAATTGAACGCTTAGCGCGTATAGCTAAGGGGGATTTTAGCCTGATGCTGTGTTATTCACTGCTCAGATACCAACAACACTCATCACCTACGGTTACGTATAGAGAAATAGCCATGACGAAAATAAGGTTTTCCTTTTCTTTGGCAGATAGACACACAACCCCTTTGAACACACTATAATTGACATGGAGGGACATGAAAAAGTTCATTACTACTACTAAACAGTGATGCCTTCTACTCATGTGGCACAAGATACCTCTATAGCAACATAAAACCTGTCTACAATTCCGTTATTGGGTCAAACAATAACAACCTGGAATTTCAAAGAGACGAGCGAGACGCCATACACCTAGCCTAGAATTAATTCATTCAGTTGCCATTCCTGCTCCAGTTGAGTTATGTAAATCAGTTTCCGACCTGTCTTGTGACAGTGTAACAGGAACAAACGTAGAGAAAAGGAAAGAGAAAACGAAAGGTGGCAAGCGGGGCACTGTATACCAAGGGCAATTTACAACATTACGTATGATAAATGAAGCAAATCCAACCTCCAGCCTCCGACAAAAAAAAAAAAGGGGAACTTGAGTGACTGTGTGTCGTGGGGTAATGACATCGGAATGAAGCTGAACTGCCAAAAGAAAAACAGAGAAAGAGAGAGAGAGAAAAAAAATAATAGCGTCCTTCGGGTCCCGAACATCTCGTCCTAAGGTAGTGCATAATGACCATGCAGCGCGCTAAGCGACTATAAAGCCACACGGCTGTCCCGAAGATTGGATGTGAAATTCATATCTTTATATCATTTTCAACATTAAAAAGGTTATTACTACTACTAAACAGTGATGCTTTCCATTCATGTGGCACAAGATACCTCTATAGCAACATAAAACCTGTCTACAACTCCGTTATTGGGTCAAACAATAACAACCTGGAATTTCAAAGAGATGAGCGAGACGGCATACACTGGACTAGAGTTAATCAATTTAGCTCCCATTCCTGCCAGTTATCTAGACGTACATGTTCCTACCTATCGTGTTACAATATAACAAGAACCAATGAAGAGAAAAGGAAAGAGCAAACGAAAGGTGCCAAGCGGGACACTGTAACAAGGGGCAATTTACAACATTAAGTGTGATAAAATTAATGAAGCAAACCCAATCTCCAAACTCCAATACAAAACAAGGGAAACAGAGCAGCCGTGTTCACGGGTTACGTATACTTGATAAAATAATACGATAAATGACATCGGAGTAAAGCTGAACTGCCGAAAAAAAAAAGAAAAAGAAAAAAAGAGAAAACTCCTGCGGGAGTCGAACTTCTCGCCTTCCGGTATGGCGTTATGAACACCCAGCGCGCTTAGCGATTACGCCACAAGGCTGCCCTGAAGATCCTATGCGAACCTTAAATGTATGATAATACTATCGTGACAGTGCTGACTGAGATGGCGCTTTTCAACTTCTCACAAGTGGCCGCGTGGATTCGACCAATATACAGCTGCAAAGAACAATCGGGAATCGTTCCGTACAGATTGCATTCTCATTTTCAGTTTTTAACTACAAAATTGTCGACCTGATGAGGAGATTTGAAAATATAAAATGCATGATGAGTGCAGCTTATTGTCTGAGCTACAATATACTTAAGTTTCAAAGGAAATGGAGCAAAATCAGCAGAGATAAAGGTGCTTAAACGTTGTCAAGTTAATGCATGGTTTAAAAGAAAATCACCTCCCATAGACATTACACGTAAACTTGTCCGATTTTGAGTATAATGACGTCATCAACTTCCAAAATCATGACATGGACTTGAAAGGCAAATGTTCAAAGTACAACATATCTGAATTTGGGATAATATTGACCTTAAATAACAGAGATACGAGCAAATAAATGTCAGAAACAGTACCTCAAAAAAATTAATTCCACTTTTTTGATTTCAGACGTCACCGGACGTTTTAAAGAGCTATGGCGAAATAAACAAAGACATGTTTTTCGTTATATTTCCACACAGACGCGAACACGAAATTTCAACTTTGACGCCAGCGCATTCCTTTGTTATAGGTCAAAATTGATGGGAAATCAATGGATATTGTTACTTTATGTATCAGGAATCCAAATCTGTCAAAAAATGTGCATTTTCATGTTGCTTACGCGGACTGCGCGCGAAAATACGCGGACGGACGCGGACGCGCGGAACGCTTAAAATTGTCTGAAACTTCGAGATTTCCCATTGGAAAGTTGTTTTGAGCCTTTTAAAAGTTTGACGCGCGCGTACGCGGACGTAATGATGTCCTAGGTAATTAGCATCAAAATGTAAGATAGAGCGTGACCTGAACTTTATGTCCACCAAAAATGATACAGAAATGACCTTTAGTTATGAAGTTATGATCGATGAAGTAAAATGGTCCAAAAATCACAAAATGGCGCCTAGATGACGTCATAGATATGTTACTGTCATGAAAACCTTATTGTGGCTAGATTTTGTCATGAGACATGTTGACTGAAAATGTCATGTTATTCCGTAATGTCATTCTTGAGATATTGACGACACAAAATTGTCCAGAAAGAAAGAAGAATAAAAAAACGAGACATGAAAACTCGTCACATTGAGGACGAATTAGGTGATACGCTTGTGGTCATCAGATGACGGTCATCTGTGATCGACAAAGAAAAGAATGTGATATAGGCACCTTGAAGTTATATTGAGCGTGCATGCGAAACCGTTTCTGTAACCACTCGGCCACGGGTCATCCACGGAAATGGTAAGACAAAAAAAAAAACTAACAATGTATAGATATAACAGGGGGAAAGTCAATGCCCACTCAACTAACGTGGCCGTGTGAACATCTATTGCATTGCTAGACGGAAAAGCGGCCTTGTAACGACTGAGGTCGCTATGCCATTTCTGGCAACTTGGGAAAAATACGTCCCGCAGACATAAAACCTATAATCGGCTGGTTTTGATACCTTGCCTTTAATCACAATTTTCAGTGTAATGACGTCATCAAATTACAAAACAATGACATCGTCATGAAAGACAATTGTTCAAGGTACAACACCTCAGTCGTCGTCATTACATACTATGATCGGTTTGACAAAGTCAACCTGTAAAATTTTGCTGCAGTCGAAGCAATGTGGTCTCCAACACACAAAAAAGAGGGATATGGCGTGTGTGTGTGTCTGTGTGTGTGTATAGGTGCATTTACATACGAACGTGATTTCTACATGGACGAATATGTAATACAAAATTGAAGAAAAAAAAGTAAAATAGCTAAGTATTTTGTTTCGTGATCTTGTGGGGTTCGAACCCGCAACATCACGTCTCTGAGACGTCGACTTTATCCACTCGGCCATACGTCTCGACGAGAAAATATGGGGAACGTAAACTTATGTATGTGAAAGATACATGAGGAATCGTTTTGTCCACATTCCATTTTCATTTTCAGTTTTAAACTAAAAATTTACATTATCGTGCATAAACTTTGCTTTTTAAGCTTTGAGTGAAACGTGTCATAACATAATTCTGTAATTCCATCAGCAGTGATTTATATAACAAAGAAGAAAGATATATCACCATATTGAACGCTTAGAACCTAACGGGGGGGGGGGGGGGGGGGGGGGGGTGGGGGTATTATAGCATGATACTCGGTTCTTTACTGCCCAGATGCCAACAACACCCATTACCCACGGCTACGTATAGAGAAACAGCCATGGCGAAAATGAAACTTTGCTTTCTCGTAGGCAGAATAACACAGAACCCCGTCAAACACACTTTTCTTGGCAGGGAAGGACATGAAAAAGTTCATTACTAATACTAAACAGCGTATGCATTCCATTCATGTGGCGCGAGATACCTCTATAGCAACATAAAACCTGTCTTCAACTCCGTTGGTCGAACAATGACAACCTGAAATTTCAAAGAGATGAGCGAGACGCTATATACACCTGGCCTAGAGTTAATTTATTCAGTTCTCATTCCTACCTCAAGTTGGGTTATGTTATTGTAATCATTCCCATCTGCAGTATAACAAAACCAAAGTGAGGGAAAAGGGGAGAGAAAAACGAGAGGTGGCAAAATGAAAACTGCATGCACAACTGCAATTCATATCATTGCGTGTGACAAGTGAAGCAAATGTATTAGTTGGTATAGCAGTGTTTTATGAGCATAAACTGGCAAATAGACAGATAATGTCAAATATAAAAACCATCAATTTAATGTCAGAGAAGATGGTAAACAAGATGCATTGAAACTGTAACTAAATCGCTGCTCTTCTACTTGGTCACGGAACGTCCAACTTTATATTCAACAACAAAAAAAAAATGTTAGGGAAAAGAAACAAATTTAGATATAACATTCTTAAATTAAAAACAAGAAAAAGAAAATGTCCACGTCAGGATCTAAAAAAAAAAAAACACCGCACGAACATGCATTATATTCTAGATGGGAATACGGTCTTGATGCAAAGGTCCAATGATTGTCTCATTACTTTAAAAGCAATCTATGGTTCCCTTACCATCACCAGTACCACACCACAATGACGTCTCTAAAATCAATGGTAGCACATTTATCATTGCATCGTGCATTAACTCCCTTTTCCTAAACTACCAGTAGAACGTGTCATATTATATTGTGTATTTCGATCAGTAGTGACTGACTTTAAAGAAGAAAGATAATGCAAAAAAAATGAACGCTTACCACATTGCTTATAGGGCTATTCCAGTTTGGTGCAGATCTGTTCTATTCTCCCAGATGCCAACAACATATGTCACCTTTGGCTGAACTAGTGAAACAACCATGACGAAAATAAACGACAGAGAACCCCGTCATAATCACTACACTTGGAAAGGTGTTGCCCGAAATTCCTCATTATGAAGCAATATCACGTCACTTCCTTCCCTGCCTGTCTTTAACTCCGTCATTTGGTCAAACAATAACAACCTGGAATTCCAAAGAGATAAGCGAGACGCCATGCACCTGGACTAGAGTTAATTAATTCAGTTCCCATTCCTGTTAATTATGTAAACGTACACGTTCCTAAATATCCTGCTACATATAACAAGAACAAATGAAGAGAAAAGGAAAGAGAAAACGAATGGTGGCAAGCGGGGTACTGTTTTAATTCAAGGGGCAATTTACAACATTACGTGTGACAAAATTAATGAAGCAAACCCAACCTCCAAACTCCAATACAAAACAAGGGAAATAGAGTAGCTGTGTTCATGACATCAGAGTGAAGCTGAACTGCAGAAAAAAAAAGAAAACAAATAAAAGGAAAAAATCCTGCGGGACTCGATTAACTTCTCTCCTTCCGGTCGGGCATTATAAACACGCAGCGTGCTAAGCAAATCTGCCACACGGAAGATCCGAAGATCTTGTGCGAAACTTAAATATATCTATGTATGCTATACATTGATATTCAGTTTTTTGGCTATATACGTCAAGTGACTGATAGCGCTATTCAACTTCCCACGAGTGGCCGCGTGGATTCGATCAATATACAGTTACAAAGATAAATTGGGAATCGTTTCAACCAGATTCCATTCTCATTTTCAGTGATCGACAACGAAAATAATGTTCAGTAGCGACTTGAAGTAAAATATTGAGAAATGTTCGTGAAGTCCAATTCTTTATACAGTCCTACATAATTCAGATGAAATTGTTTCTGTCATGCAACTAATTGAACATTTCGTGTGGTGTCGGCGTGTCCAAGTAAGTTGATTGGAAAGGATATGTGAATGAATATTTACCAATAGGTCTTTATATTGCAAAAAAAAAAAAAACAACAACAAAAAATCAAACATGGCCATGCGGTCTTTTAAGAGTCATCTTCACTTTAACATTTGTAATTTCAAGTCCAATTTGCCTGTCAAAGCAATGTGGTCTCAAACACAAAACAAAGGGATATTGTGTGTGTGTGTGTGTGTGTTTGTGTGTGTTTGTGTGTGTACGTTTACATGAAAACGTGATTTGTACATGGACGAAGGTGAATACTCCATAAAAGGAAAAAAGCAAAAGATATAAGTATTTTGTTTCGTGCTCTTATGGGGTTCGAACCCGTACGTGTGCAACCTCACGTCTCTTGTGACGTCGCCTTTATCCTCTCGGCCATGTACGTCTTGACGAGAAAATATGAGGAACGTAAGCTTATATGTGAAAGATGATTCAGGAATCGTTTTGTACACATTCCATTCTCATTTTCAGTTTTTAGCTGCAAAATTATCAATCTGATGAGAAGATTTCAAAGAATAAAATGCATGATTACTGCAGCTTATTGTTTCAGCTACAACATACTAAAGTTTCAGAGGAAATGAAGCAAAATCAGCTGAAATAAAGGTGCTTAAACGTTGTCAAGTCAATGCATGGTTTAAAAAAAAAATCACCTTCCATAGACATAACACGTCAACTTGTCTGATATTGAGTCTTTACCTTTAATCACAATTTGAAGTATGATGGTAAGTCTTCTCGAACTAAGAGTGTGGAACGTATACCTTCTACGTGAAAGGAGAATCATGACGATCACCCGTGACTGACACATCTTCAAAGGGATCAGTTATTAGAAGTGGAAGCCCTCGTGCCAAGATAATATTGTCTCAGCAATTCCAAAGCAATGATACCCTTACATTAATTTAGGTATACCATAATTTCCCTCTGAAATCAATGGAATTATTCATGTACAATTGCTTGCCTTGTCCACAAACTTTGCTTTACAAACTTTCAGTGAAAGGTGTCATAACATAATTCTGTAACCGTCCATTAGCAGTGATTGACTACATAAATCAAGATGATAAATATCAATTGAACGCTTAGCGCGTATATAAGGGGGATTTCAGCCTGATGTTGTGTTATTCACTGCTCAGATACCAACAACACTCATCACCTACGGCTACGTATAAAGAAACAGCCATGACGAAAATAAGTTTTCCTTTTCTTTGGCAGATAGACACACAACCCCTATAACCCTAGTCCACTGCCTGGACTGTTTTGTGTGATCATTTACCGCGCGCACACACCGCTACAGCACGCGTATGCCCCACCGTATGCTCATGTATTAATTTGCCGCGCACGCACGCATCTCGACCTTCAAAACAGTCCAGTCTGGTTTGCCAAGTCTCCCCGAAATATTTCGGAAAAAATTGGCCCCACCCCCATCCCCTCATTCATTTCGAGCATCCTGATTGGTCGATGAGATCGCGTCCAGCAGGCAATTTGTGGGATCGAAAAAAGTCGATCGATCTCTAATCTTGTAGTCTTATCGCAAACAGGTATATTGCATGTAGCAATGTAACATACGTATTTTACGCCAATATTTATATTAATCTCTACATATATTGATGGAATTTCAAAGTTATTTTTCTTTTTATTAAAAATTGCTCAAATGATATATCTTAGAGATCGTAAGAGGAGAATGAAATTAGAACGTACATAAACCGTGCGTAAGATTAAGACTAACTTCTACTCGTTTCCATAACTGTTATAAATTGAATTATAAATATCACAATAACCAGCATTTTAAATCTATTTTTCGACAAAAAAAAATAATTTAAAAATTACAAATAAATAAATTGATAAATACGTGTAGAAAAGATATTCGCCCATTTAAAGCATCGTGACTTATCGTACATGTCAATTTCGAGGTGGCTTTTACTTCTCGATCGGGGATCCCCCGGATCGCGTGTACAGCATACAGCTTGTGCAACAAATGTGCTTTTCGTATTGATTCCGAGTCTTGCGTTTTCCGACCAAAATCTGTGCAGCATTTCAAGTACAGTTTGTATTTCCTCCAAACCTTGTTTACATGATCAATGGATGTCAGCATCAGCGTCTCCGCGTCGCTTTTCTGACAGTGATATAAATGAGAAGAGCATTCAATGCAATGTGCTACTGAGAAGCTTGGATTCGTTGACGGTTTCGGGGAGCAGCAGCAGAACCAGAACTTAAAAGTCCCTACTACACGTAAAACACTCGTTTCTCCGTGCGTGGTCATAGACTCATGATTTTGTTTATCTCCATGCCGACTGGTTTCGGCAATAGTGTGGTGTTCCAACTTCCAAGCTGCACCGTTGTGCGTTGATATTCTTCGCAAACTAGATCTACATGATGGACCAGACTCTCCGAAAGCTGTGGCTCTTGTCATGCCTTTGAAGTCTTTAATTTCGGACCAGATGAGCAGGGCTATGGATCTTGCTTGGCCTGCGTGACAAAGTCGAAGACTCAAGCGGCCTAGCGGTACGTAAGCAATCATCTAACGTTAGATCTATCCAGTTTCTACGAATGATTCGTCAAGGCAACTTTCATTACATGTCTCTTGTCTTGAATTACAAACTGTAACTGTAGGCCCCTAGTTGAACAACAAAAAAATGATTGTAAAACTAAATGTAGTTAAATGTCTGGCCTCTGGGCCGGGTAGGGTAAACACATGTCAGGCTGAAAGTTGTATGGTTGAGGGGTCTAGATATCGCGCACGAAAATTTGAAATGCTCTTATAATAGAAGTTATTCCATAATCGTACCTGAATTTCTCAATGAATATCACAAAAATGCAGAAAAATCACCTCCCAGAATCTCCTGATGATACGATGACGGAGTAGTACGCTGTCGCTGTTTGTATGTCGGACTTTTTTTTTTTATGCGTTCACCTTCTCGGGGTATGTAAAGATCGCGCAGCTGCCCTATGTAGTTTCATGCGTGAAAGTGTCTGCCCCTCTCTGCGGCTGTAGCGTGCTTCGGCTTTCGTAGAATATTATCAACGATCGATCGAACAAATTACGAATTCTATCGGCTACGATCATACGAACGAGACAAGCGAGACGACACGTCTAGGCTACAACATCCTTAAAAAAAAGATTTTAAGCTGAGGTAGGTAAATTATAACGTAAAAAATTGGAAATTTAGTGAAAAATTTGTTCCAAAAAATTGGAAATTTAGTGAAAAATTTGTTTGAAATCTAAATTTCTTACCTGCTTCCTTCTTATTTTTAGCGGTTGTCAGGTATGTTTATTCCATGGGCGTATCGGCAAATTTTGCGCTTAGTCTTACGCGTATTAATGCTTGCTATACGCAGTTACGCTATGCGCGATCATTACGTCCCTGCGCGAGACCTAGTACCCTTACTATACTACAGTACTACTCTTGTGAGTGTTCCTAGATGTACTGAGCTGAGTCAAATCCTGTGTAATTGTAATAAATTGTTAACACCGTAACTGCACTGGTTTAATTGTTTTGTACAGTACAGTAACTACTGTAATTTTCTCGCATACAAATGCAATTACACATAGGCCTACTGCCTTAGCTTTAATCTGTGAGACACAGCCTGTGTCTCGTCGGCTTTGCTCCTCTACACAGACAGAGGAGCAATCGAGACACACGCTGAGGCCCACAGACTATTCTTCATGTGCATGTACATTGAGAAAAAACTCAAATAGGAACATGCTTGAGATATGCAAATGTGCTCATACTGAAAGGGGACAACTTTGCACAACAGGGAATGACACTAGAACCAGACAGGGTTTGCCTTTTGAACACTGTAATTCGGTCTTCGGTACCGAATCGTCAACATAGGTCCTCTGAGGACAGTCGCCATCTTTCGTTCTTCTTTCCGCCCTCTCTTGGCGTATCTGTTACAATCGTTTACACATTATGTTTCCTTACAATACTTGTTCATCTATAGATTAAAATTATGCAGTCTTATGGCTATGCGATATGCATTGAAGAGACTGCAGGCATTATTAAAATCACATGTGCAATGTAGAAAATGTTTTTTATTTTAATCTTACTGTTTTTTTTTCTTATTTTTCAAATAGGGGGACTGCATCTGGAGACACCAAAGCATTTCGAGCAGTGTATGGAAAATTTGGTGAATTACGATCGGAACTCAAGTCGTCAGTCCCGCTGTTGCCCTGACAGCCACTGCAACCAGAGATGTGCGTAGCGGTATCATCGAAAACTTTGGTCTTCGCAATTATGTGTGGGTAAATCAGTTGCCGGACAAGAAAAATATAAAACATGTTGTCAAGTCTGCTGCAAGAGATTTAGATACAATGTTCAAGTGGCTGGCAGATGACTTGAAGATCCATGGTGCATGTTGTGAAAGGATGATAAGAAAAATGTGCAGTAATGTGTACGCGACCTTTATGGCACTGCTTCCAGAAGGTTGCCACAGGTATGTTAATAAGTTTATATGTACCACCAGAACATGGAAACTGATATCCAAAAGGAAATTGTTGACAGCATGTTAGCAACAGATGGTGAAATCAGAGTTCTGATAGCTACCATTGCATCTGGCCTGGGTGTTGACGTAAGCAACGTACACAGTACGGTTTTGTGTGGATGCCCAAGTGATCTAGACGATTATATCCACTTTTTAAAAGCACTCAATTTTCAGGCCTTATCAGATATACTGGTAACATGAAGAATCATGTACAGCTGTACAGCTGTACATCGTAGCTGAGATTTTTTTTTTTTTTTTTTTTTAATGAAAAATGTCACGTATACACGTGTACATGTAGCTTAGCTTGTACCTTTGGGATTTGAAAATTGTTTTTTAGAGAATTCATATGATTGTTTTTAAACAAGAATCCACTGTGGGTGTTTTTCCTCCTGGAGGTTTGTAATGGTGAGTGGTTGGTACATTGGTTTCTGGTGTACCAGAATTTTTGCAGTTCCATGCTACATGTACAATAATTTTCTTTTTATCACTGCAATTACTGTACCTTGCTCTTATTCATAGAAGCAAATACAATGTACATTTGTACACACCTACTTTTCATACTGTACTTTGTTTTTTTAGGCGTGAATATTTTCATTTCATTGGACATGTTGATGGGTACATATCATAATTACAAGTGATAAAATTATGGAAAAGTTGAAATATTTTAGTTCAAGGTTGTGTTTTTGTGATGTAGTGGATTACATGTACATGTACATACAGACCATGCCAAGTGGGGATGGGCTGTGTGTTTTGGGTGTTTGGGTGGGTGTTTGAAAATTGAACTGAAAATGCTGTTTGTCTGCACATGTAATTGTACATCGCATGTTCATCTATGCATACATGTACATACAAGTGTACAAATGTGTAGAGTGTGTTTTTGAGTTGTACAACTACCAAGAACTTGTTTACATATAATACTTTCTTTACATACAAAATCATTCATGAGAAGTACAGTATGTTCTTTGGCCCATTTTGATAAAAATAAAACTAATTCTGTTAATGCACATGAACATTTGTACCTATAGTTTGAACTGTGTAGCAATGAATTTATTTTCTTTTTTGAACTTCGAAGCATTTTTTTTTTTTACCAAGAATTGTTGTAAAGCGCAACAAATGAAAAAAAAAACAAATATTTCTTTGTCATAACTTGTGCCCAGTTTGTGTTAATCCTGTGTTTTTGATGTGTAATGAGAGTCTACTACACATGGTAATCAGACTGAAATGTGACATATCAAATTATTTCTCTGACATCAAAATTCAGAGTCAAACAGTTTACAATGTATTTTGTTTGAAATAATGCACTGTTGTTGAACAATGATCATGAACTATCATGAATATACAGTAAATGTATTGTATATTACAGTACTTGTACATGTACATGTACAAATGAAAGTGTATGATGAAGGAATTTCAGGAGCATGGAGAAACAACTGAAATATGCCTAATATTTTATCAACTATAGAACATTTAATTTCAGTTCCTTATGAGTACTTGGTGGCACAGAATATCCAACTTTAAAGACACTTATACACCTGAGGAATTATTTTGAATGTCCTTCCAAGAGTGACAACTTTTTGAACTCATTATTGACAGTTGGAGTGGGATGCTAGCTTTGAAACTTCCTTGTAGTTGGTACAACATTAACAGTTTTACCATCATGGCCAAATTTTTATAATGAAGGCTTAAGAAGTAATGTGATTAAAAAAATGTACAAGTTATACATATGCTCAAATTACACTACTCGTAGTCCATTTGTTTTCACTTTGCTGTCTGCTCTTACTGTACATGAAATGATGAAGACTACACAGTGTATTTAACAGTACATATATTGCACATATGTGCAATGTACATGTACATTGTACCTTGTACATTTCAAAGTACAATAGTGATAAATTGATGTATTTCCTGACCACACCTCAACACTGAAAAAAAAAATCTAAACTTATTTACCAATAATCAGGTGCCATAAATGTTGAAAAAGTAAAGTCTACTACACTGTACAGCTGTATGTACAAAGTACATATAATGTTTTAATTTGGATGTGATTTGTAATAGGGGGTTTAATCAAATTGCTAACATGTGAGTGTGTGTGTGTGTGTGTGTGTGTGTGTGCATGTGTTTGTGTATGTTTGTGTGTGTGTGTGTGTGTGCACATGCGTGTATGTGTTTGTGTGTGTTGTGTGCATGGCCCACACATTTCCCCAAGCATAATTTCAGGAATTAGAAAAAAACAAATTGCTTTGTCAGACTGTCTTTTGATATGAATAGGCCTACTTATTTAATAATACATATATACATGGAGCTACTATTTTGAGCAAATACAGGTATGGTTTGCCAAAAAAAGGAAGATATATATTGTTTTATATATATATATATAGCCTTTATATGCATATGCAGAAGGGCAGTTCAACCAAAACTGTTCAGTTGTAATGCCAGAGACAAATGGACCAATATCTCTAGCAAAAATGCTCTTAAGCGTCTTCATCTTGGTTTACTAAGTTTAGCTTTACTATCATGAAGACTAACAAACAAAAAAACTGAGTGACGGGGTATTCTTACAACAGGGATATTGGTCTGATTGTCTCTGTTACAGAAATTATCAAAGTGAATAGTGTCGGTCTAACTGCCCAGTAGGCCCTACATGAAGTGGTAATAAAATTATAAAAGTTGTACAAACTTGGCGCAATTCTTTAAATTTAGACTGCTCTCTAAAAAAGGCACCTGGTTCCTTACATGTACTTCAAAACTTTGTACTACAAATTGTGTATAAAATGTGGTTGTACCCTATCCCCTTCACCTCCACCACCCCTGATCAGAATATGCTTGATATCTTGTATACCATAGCTAAGTAGCGGTTCATAGAACCTACATCTCACAGCCCTGAGCTTAAATTACAAAATTGCATTGTTATTTAGTGGGCCACAAGTGCCTATGTCAATTAAAGAATTTCTTTAATTTCTGAATATTTCACCATACAATATTATTAAGGAAGAATAATTGATGACAAAATTATTTCCTTTAATGAATATGATTGGCACAATCCCCCCCCCAAAAAAAAAAAAACATATTGATCCCCTTTACCAACAATAACATCGCCAAACAAATCTTCCAACTTTTCTTGAGGTCCACATCTCACGACCTTCACAGAGTTCTTTGCAGTTTTATGTAGTGTTTGGACGTTAGAAGTGGCACTTCACAAATCATACATCGGCGAGCTGGCGATTTGTAGCTCGCCATTTTCAATCTCAAGAATAATATTCAAGTCATCATCGAATCTGGGCACAACAAAGTCTAAAACACCACATGAAAGTAGGTCGGACATGACTGCAACCATAACTTTCAGCCAGTCAAAAACGTGGCACGAATCAGCTGTGCAACAATGCATGGTACGGATCACTGAAGAACTGAGTACATGTATCGCATTGCCCTGTGATCAAAAAAATGGCTCTTTGATTGTGATAATGTGTGCTGTGCAAAAATGCAGGCATCTCTGTGCACATAATTAGTAATTGTTGCAGATCGCACTGTATTCACGGTGCAATGCACACAGCTGGCTGCAGATCGATCGATCCCACATAACTTTTCTGTGATCGATCCCTTAGTTTTCATGCATACGCAATGAGCTTGCGAGAGATAGGGCATTACGTAAGCATACCTAATATGAACTTTTGACCCTACGCACTGTCAAACCATTCTGGACGTTTTTTTCGGACAGGTTTGTTGGCATCGAGCGGTTACAGGGGATAGCGCGATAAGCTGTGGAGCGGCGCGTGGATGCGTAATGATAGAAAACGTCCAGAATCTGGACTACTATAACCCGTATAACTGACATGGAGGGACATGAAAAAGTTCATTACTACTACTAAACAGTGATGCCTTCTACTCATGTGGCACAAGATACCTCTATAGCAACATAAAACCTGTCTACAATTTCGCTATTGGGTCAAACAATAACAATCTGGAATTTCAAAGAGATGAGCTAGACGCCATACACCTGGCCTAGAGTTAATTTATTCAGTTGCCATTCCTGCTCCAGTTGAGTTATGTAAATTATTTCCCGACCTGTCTTGTGCAGTGTAACAGGAACAAACGTAGAGAAAAGGAAAGAGAAAACGAAAGGTGGCAAGCGGGGCACTGTATACCAAAGGCAATTTACAACATTACGTATGATAAATGAAGCAAATCCAACCTCCAGCCTCCGACAAAAAAAAAAAAAAAGGAACTTGAGTGACTGTGTGTTGTGGGGTAATGACATTGGAATGAAGCTGAACTGCCAAAAGAAAAACAAAGAAAGAGAGAGAAAAAAAAATAATAGCGTTCTGCGGGTCTCGAACATCTCGTCCTAAGGTAGTGCATAATGACCATGCAGCGCGCTAAGCGACTATAAAGCCACACGGCTGTCCCGAAGATTGGATGTGAAATTCATATCTTTATCTCATTTACAACATGAACAAGTTCATTACTACTACTAAACAGTGATGCCTTCCATTCATGTGGCACAAGATACCTCTATAGCAACATAAAACCTGTCTACGTCTCCGTTATTGGGTCAAACAATAACAACCTGGAATTTCAAAGAGATGAGCGAGACGCCATACACCTGGACTAGAGTTAATCAATTCAGCTCCCATTCCTGCCAGTTATCTAAACGTACATGTTCCTACCTATCCTGTTACAGTATAACAATAACCAATGAAGAGAAAAGGAAAGAGCAAACGAAAGGTGGCAAGCGGGAAACTGTAACAAGGGGCAATTTATAACATTAAGTGTGACAAAATTAATGAAGCAAACCCAATCTCCAAACTCCAATACAAAACAAGGGAAATAGAGCAGCCGTGTTCATGGGTTACGTACACTTGATAAAATAATATGATAAATGACATCGGAGTAAAGCTGACCTGCCGAAAAAAAACCAAAAAAAAGATCGGGAAAAGTCCTGCGGGAGTCGAACTTCTCTCCTTCCGGTATGGCGTTATGAACACCCAGCGCTAAGCGATTACGCCACACGGCTGTCCTGAAGATTGAATGCGAAACTTAAATATATAATAATACTATCGTGACTAGTTGACTTGTGATGGCGCTATTCAACTTCTCACAAGTGGCAGCGTGGATTCGATCAATATACAGTTGCAAAGAAAAATTGGGAATCGTTCTGTACAGATTGCATTCTCATTTTCAGTTTTAAACTACAAAATTATCAACCTAATGAGGAGATTTTAAAACATGAAATGCACGATTACTAAAGCTTATTGTCTCAGCTACAACATACGTATGTTTCAGAGGAAATGGAGCAAAATCAGATGAGGTAAAGGTGCTTAAACGTTGTCAAGTCAATGCATGGTTTAAAAAAAATCACCTCCCATAGACATAACACGTAAACTTGTCTGAATTTGAGTCTTTACCTTTAATCACAATTTCTAGTATGATGACGTCATCGTATTTCAAAACCATCACATGGACTTGAGAGGCAAATGTTCAAAGTACAACATATCTAAATTTGGGATAATATTGAGCTTAAACAACAGAGATACGAGCAAATGAATGTCTGAAACAGTACCTCAAAAAAAAAATAATTCCACTTTTTTATTCAAAATGACGATATGATGACGTCATCGCGCTTTCCTGGCAATATTGATACTTGGAATGTTATTTCCAATTTATATACTTTTGTAATATGCAATAGAAATATAGGGTCAACGGACGATTTAAAGAGCTATGGCGAAATAAACAAAGACATGTTTTTTCACTATATTTGCAGAAAGACGCGCACGCGGAATTTCAACTTTGACGCCAGTGCATTCCTTTGTTATAGGTCGAAATCGATCGCAAATCAATGGATATTGTTACTCAAAGTATAAGGAATCCAAATCAGTCAAAAAAATTGCATTTTCATGTTGCTTACGGGCTCTGCGCGCGAAATTGCGCGGACGGACGCGCACGCAAGAAAATGTTTGAAACGCTTAAAATTGTCTGAAACTTCGAGATTTCCCATTGGGAAGTCGTTTTTAGCCTTTTAAAATTTTGACGCGCGCTTACGCGCGCGTAATGATGACCTGTGTAACTAGCGTTAAAAAGTAAGATAGAGCGTGACCTGAATTTCATGTCCACCGAAAATGATACAGAAATGACATCTAGTTATGAAGTTATGATCGATCATGTGACAAAGTCCGAAAATCACAAAATGGCGCCTAGATGACGTCATAAATATGTTACTGTCATGAAAACCTTATTGTGGCTAGATTTTGTCATGAGACATATCGACTGAAAATGTCATGTTATTTCGTAATGTCATTCTTGAGATATTGACGACACAAAATGTGGCAGAAAGAAAGAAGAATAAAAAACGAGACATGAAACTCGTCACTTTAAAGACGAGTTAGGTGATACGCTTGGGATCATCAGATATCGGTCACCAGTGATTGACAACGAAACAATGAAATATAGCGACTTTAAGTTATATTTCTGCAATAATATTTTAGCAAAGTCGATTTTTTGGGGACCTTTATTATTCAGATCATATTGTTAGTAACAATGCAAACCACATGGAAAGTCCTGTACGTGTGTCTGCGTTTGCAAGTAGGCCCAAGTAGATTAACAGGTTTTCTTAGTACAGTGTATCTCTACGATGACGAACAAATATAAACACGAACAAATTGAAACACGTCAATACACTGTTTTAAAGATCGTCTTGACTTTAATAGTGGTCTTTTAAAAATATGAACTCTAGCCCTTATTTCCATAACCAAAACTGCTATATCGAATCTTGTCATTAATATGATCAGTTTGGAGAGCTCTTAAAGCTACAAGCCTGTAAAATTTTCCAGCAATTAAGCAATGAATCATTCAATCCAAAACAAAGGAAAATACAGCGAGTGCGTGTCTTTACAGAATGGGATTTATACCCGGTCGAAATATGGTGCTATATTGTACTAGTAACTACTTGCTGACTTATTTTAAGGGCTCTGCTGGTTGAGTATCCATGTTTAGCTAAATGAATTGTAATTTGGCGATAAACAAAAATTCCCACGAGCAACAGAAACACTCTAACCTCCGATATAAAATAAGGGAAAATGCGTGTTTGTGTTCGTGGGGATGTGTATACTTGAGGAAATAGTGAAACAAATGACATAGGAGTGAAGCTGAACTGCCTAAGAAAAAAAGGAAAAATAAAGAAAGCCCTTGCAGCTACAAGCCTGTGAAATTTTCCGGCAGTAAAAGCAATGAAACGTCCAAAAACAAAACAGAGGCAAATAGAGAGAGTGTGTGTTTGTTTACATGACAATATGATTTGTACCTAGACGAAAGCGGCATTACCTCAACTAAAATAAAGAAAGAGACATAGCTTCTAACCACGTAACTAAATGGTAAGTCCTTTCGAACCAAGAGTGTGGAACGTAAGATGAATCATGACGATCACCCGTGACCGACACATCTTTAAAGGGAACAGTTAGAAGTGGAAGGAGTGTCAAGCATATTGTCTCAACAAAGCAATGAGACAATGACATATAGGCATTCTATAATTTCGCTCTAAAATCAATGGTATTAATCACGTAGGCCTACCATTGTTGCATAGTCCATAAACTTTGCTTTACAAACTTTCAGTGAAACGTGTCATAACATAACTATGTAACTCCATTAGCAGCGACTACTAGATAAACAAAGATATATCAAAATGAACGCTTAGCACGTATAACTCAGGGGATTATAACCTGATACTCTGCTCTTCACTGCTCAGATGGCAACAACACTCATCACCTACGGTTGCGTATAGAGAAACAGCCATTACTTAAATAACAGTTTTGCCTTTTATTTGGCAGATCGACACACAACCCCTTTAAACACACTGTAATTGGCACGGAGGGACATGAAAGAACTCTTCACTAATACTAAACAGCATATGCATTCCACTCATGTGGCGCAAGATACCTGTAAAGGAACATAAAGCCTGTCTACAACTCCGTTACTGGGTCAAACAATACAGTATGAAATATCACAGAGATGAGCGAGACGGTATACACCTGGCTTAGAGTAAATCAATTCAGTTATTTTTCCCACTCAAGTTGAAGTATTTATATAAATGCATAAATCCCCACCTTCAGTATAACAAAACAAACGTAGCGAAAAGGGAAGAGAAGACGAGAGCTGGCAAAAATATACTGCACAACTGCAATTTATAACCTTTTGTGTGACAAGTGAAGCAAAATGTATTAGATGCTATAGCAGTTGTTTTTTTTAGCATAAACAGACAAATAGAGGACATGAGACACATTCGTGAAGTCCTATTCTTTATACAGTCCCAAATAATTCAGATGAAATTGTTTCTGTCATGCAACCATGTGAATATTTCATGCGTGTGTCGGCGTGGGCAAGTAAGTCGATCAGACAGGATATGTAAATGAATATTTACCAATAGGTCTTTATACTGTAAAAAAAAAAAACAAACAGAAATCAAACATGGCGATACGATCTTTTAAGGGTCACCTTAACATTTACATTTGTATTTTCAAGTCGAAATTTCCAGTCGAAGCGCTTTGGTCTCCAACACAAAACAAAGGGATATTATGTGTGTGTGTGCGTATAGGTGCGGTTACATGCGAACGTGATTTCTGCATAGGTCAAGGTGTAGTACTCCATTGAAGAAAAAAAGTAGAAAAAAAAATAAGTATTTTGTTTCGTGCTCTTGTGGGGTTCGAACCCGCAACCTCACGTCTCTGAGACGTCGCCTTTAACCACTCGGCCATACGTCTCGACGAGAAAATATGAGGAACGTAAACTTATGTATGTGAAAGATGATTCAGTAATCGTCTGGTCCACATTCCATTCTCATTTTCAGTTTTTAACTACAAAATTATCAACCTGATGAGATTTGCAAAAATAAAATGCATGATTTCTGCAGCTTATTGTCTCAGCTACAACATACTACAGATTCAGAGGAAATAAAGCAAAATCAGCTGAGATAAAGGTGCTTAAACGTTGTCAAGGCAATGCATGGTTAAAAAAAATCACCTCCCATTGACATAACACGTAAACTTGACCGATTTTGCGTCTTTACCTTTAATCACAATTTGAAGTGTGATGGTAAGTCTTCTCGAACTAAGAGTGTGGAACGTAAGCTTCTATGTGAAAGATGAATCATGACGATCACCCGTGACCGACACATCTTCAAAGGGATCAGTTATTAGAGGTGGAAGCCCTCGTGCCAAGCATATTGTCTCACCAATTCCAAAGCAGTGATACTCTTACATTTAGGTATAACATAATTACCCTCTGAAATCAATGGTATTATTCATGTACAATTGCTTGCCTTGTCCATAAACTTTGCTTTATAAACTTTCAGTGAAACGTGTCATAACATAATTCTGTAACTACATTAGCAGTGATTGACTACATAAATAAAGATATATCACATTGAACGCTTAGCGCGTATAACTAAGGGGGATTTTAGCCTGATGCTCTGTTCTTCACTGCTCAGATACCAACAACATTCACCACCTACGGCTACGTATAGAGAAACAGCCATGGCGAAAATAAGTTTTCCTTTTCTTTGGCAGATAGACGCACAACCCCTTTAAAAACACTATAATTGACATGGAGGGACATGAAAAAGTTCATTACTACTACTGAGCAGTGATGCCTTCTACTCATGTGGCACAAGATACCTCTATAGCAACATAAAACCTGTCTACAATTCCGTTATTGGGTCAAACAATAACAACCTGGAATTTCAAAGAGATGAGCGAGACGCCGTTATACACCTGGCCTAGAGTTAATTCATTCAGTTGCCATTCCTGCTCCAGTTGAGTTATGTAAATTATTTTCCGACCTGTCTTGTGCAGTGTAACAGGAACAAACGTAGAGAAAAGGAAAGAGAAACGAAAGGTGGCAAGCGGCGCACTGTATACCAAGGGCAATTTACAACATTATGATAAATGAAGCAAATACAACCTCCAGCCTCCGACAAAATAAAATGGAACTTGAGTGACTGTGTCTCGTGGGGTAGTATACTTTAAATACGATAAATGACATCGGAATAAAGCAGAACTGCCAAAAGAAAAACAAAGAAAGAGAGAGAGAAAAAAAATAATAGCGTCCTGCGGGTCTCGAACATCTCGTCCTAAGGTAGTGCATAATGACAATGCAGCGGGCTAAGCGACTATAAAGCCACACGGCTGTCCCGAAGATTGGATGTGAAATTCATAACTTAATATCATTTACAACATGAAAAAGTTCATTACTACTACTAAACAGTGATGCCTTCCACTCATGTGGCACAAGATACCTCTATAGAAACATAAAACCTGTCTACAACTCCGTTATTGGGTCAAACAATAACAACCTGGAAATTCAAAGAGATGAGCGAGGCGCCATACACCTGGACTAGAGTTAATCAATTCAGCTCCCATTCCTGCCAGTTATCTAAACGTACATGTTCCTACCTATCCTGTTACAATATAACAAGAACCATGAAGAGAAAAGGAAAGAGCAAACGAAAGGTGGCAAGCGGGACACTGTAACAAGGGGCAATTTACAACATTAAGTGTGACAAAATTAATGAAGCAAACCCAATCTCCAAACTCCGATACAAAACAATTAAGGGAAATAGAGCAGCCGTGTTCACGGCTTACGTATACTTGATAAAATAATACGATAAATGACATCGAGTAAAGCTGATCAGCCGAAAAGAAAAAAAAAAGAAAAAAAAAAAGGAAAAGTCCTGCGGGAGTCGAACATCTCGCCTTCCCGTATGGCGTTATGAACACCCAGCGCGCTAAGCGATTACGCCACACGGCTGTCCTGAAAATCGTTTGCGAAACTTAAATTTTTAATTATACCATCGTGACTGTCGACGGAGATGGCGCTATTCAACTTCCCACAAGTGGCCGCGTGGATTCGACCAATATACAGTTGCAAACAACAATCGCCAATCGTTCCGTACAGATTGCATTCTCATTTTCAGTTTTTAACTACAAAATTGTCGACCTCATGAGCAGATTTTAAAATATAAAATGCATGATGACTGCAGCTTATTGTCTGAGCTACATCATACTTAAGTTTCAGAGGAAATGGAGCAAAATCAGCTGAGATAAAGGTGCTTAAACGTTGTCAAGTCAATGCATGGTCTAAAAAAAAATCACCTCCCATAGACAATACACGTAAACTTGTCCGATTTTGCGTCTTTACCTTTAATCACAATTTAAGGTATGATGATGTCATCAAATTTCAAAACCATGACATGGACCTGAAAGGCAAATGTTCAAAGTAAAACATATCTGAATTTGGGATAATATTGAGCTTAAACAACAGAGATACGAGCAAATGAATGTCAGAAACAGTACCTCAAAAAAATTAATTCCACTTTTTTGATTTCAGATGACGATATGATGACGTCATAATGTATTTCGGGAAATATTGATGCTTGAAATGTTATTTCCAATTCATATGCTTTTGTAATATGCAATAAAAACATAGGGTCACCCCGCGTTTTAAAGAGCTATGGCGAAATAAACAAAGACATGTTTTTCGCTATATTTCCACATAGACGCGCACACGAAATTTCAACTTTGACGCCAGCGCATTCCTTTGTTATAAGTCAAAATTGATCGGAAGCCATTGGATATTGTTACTTAATGTATCAGGAATCCAAATCTGTCAAAACAATTGCATTTTCTTGTTGCTTACGCGCACTGCGCGCGAAAATGCGCGGACGGACGCTTACGCGCGGAACGCTTAAAATTGTCTGAAACTTCGAGATTTCCCATTGGAAAGTTGTTTTGAGCCTTTTAAAAGTTTGATGCGCGCGTACGCGCGTGTAATGATGTCCTAGGTGATTAGCATTAAAATGTAAGATAGAGCATGACCTGAACTTAATGTCCACTGAAAATGATACAGAAATGACCTTTAGTTAAAAGTTTGATGCGCGCGTACGCGCGCGTAATGATGTCCTAGGTGATTAGCATTAAAATGTAAGATAGAGCGTGACCTGAACTTAATGTCCACTGAAAATGATACAGAAATGACCTTTAGTTATGAAGTTATGATCGATCATGTAACATGGTCCGAAAATCACAAAATGGCGCCTAGATGACGTCATAGATATGTTACTGTCATGAAAACCTTATTGTGGCTAGATTTTGTCATGAGACATGTTCCCTGAAAATGTCATGTTATTCCGTAATGTCATTCTTGAGATATTGATGACACAAAATTGTCCAGAAAGAAAGAAGAATAAAAAGAAACGAGATATGAAACTTGTCACACTGAGGACAAGTTAGGTGATACGCTTGGGGCATCAGATGTCGGTCATCTGTGATCGACAAAGAAAAGAATGTGATATAGGCACCTTGAAGTTATATTGAGCGTGCATGCGAAACCGTTTCTCTAACCACTCGGCCACGGGACATCCACGGAAATGGTAAGAAAAAAAAATGTATAGATATAACAGGAGAAAAGTCAATGCCCACTCAACAAACGTGGCCGCGTGAACACGTATTGCATTGCTAGACGGAAATACGGCCTTGTAACGACTGATGTCGCTAGGCCATTTCTGGCAAATTGGGAAAAATACGTCCCGTACACATAAAATCTATAATCGGCTGGTTTTGATACCTTGCCTTTGATCACGATTTTCAGTGTGATGACGTCATCAAAGTACAAAACAATGATATGGACTTGAAAGACAATTGTTCAAAGTACAACACCTCCGTCGTCGTCATTACAAACTATGATCGGTTTGACAAAGTGAGCCTACAAAAATTTGCAGCAGTCTAAGCAATGTGGTCTCCAACACAAAACAGAGGGATATTGTGTGTGTGTGTTTGTGTGTATAGGTGCGTTTATATCCGAACGTAATTTCTACATGGACGAAATGTGTAATACACCATTGAAGAGAAAACAAAAGTAAAATAGCTAAGTATTTTGTTTCGTGCTCTTATGGGGTTCGAACCCGCACGTGTGCAACCTCACGTCTCTGAGACGTCGCCTTTAACCTCTCAGTCATACGTCTCGACGAGAAAATATGAGGAACGTAAGCTTTTATGTGAAAGATGAATCAGGAATCGTTTCGTCCACCTTCCATTCTCATTTTCAGTTTTAAGCCGCAAAATTGTCAACCTGATGAGATTTGAAAAGAAGTAAAATGTATGATTACTGCAGCTTATTGTCTCAGCTACAACATACTTAAATTTCAGAGGAAATGATGCAAAATCAAGTGAGGTAAAGGTGCTCGAGCGTTATCGAGGCAATGCATGGTTAAAAAACAAAAATCCCCTCCCATAGACATAACGTATAATCTTCGCTGATTTCGGTATCTTGCCATTTATTAATCACAACTTCTAGCATGATGACGTCATCAAATTAGAAAACATCGATATGGACTTCAAAGACAGTTGTTCAATGTATACCATATTCATCGTACGTTGTCAGTTTGCTATTGACATGACCATCGATCACACGTACATGAGGCAGCTATTAGTACCTGTATGAAATTATTATAGGCATGGTTATCAGATTCCCCTAAAATTTCCTTATAATTGCTTTATTTTTACACACAGTTAAGCTATCCCTTTAAACTCGTCACAGTTTAATTTGAATCGTTAACATCATACATAAGTACTATATTCAGTTCCATAGCTGATCACGTTTGCTAATTAAGATTAATTGTCTAGAATGTGTCATATGGCCAACCTGTATACACACGTATACACACACACACTATGCTAAATGTATGTATCAAACCTCTGTAACTCAACTTTGAACTAACTGTAGGAATTATCGCTGCACTTATCATCCATACTTTTTATCACTATCTGAAGCTCCACAAAAACCACTAATTGACAAATAGTCATCAATACAGAAGACTGACTTAAAGGAACAATTCAAATACCTTTTTTACTATGTATAGCTTGTTACACGTATAAATCAGCACAAAGTAACCACGACTACATTGTGTTACTGAATTGATATGAACAAATTTCATTTTGTTACAAGATCATTTTGAAAAGCCAGCCTGAAAAATTTTGCAGCAGTCGAAGTAATGCAGTCTCCAACGCAAAACAAAGGTATACTGTGTGAGTGTGTGCGTATAGGTCTGTTTACATGCAAATGTGATTTCTACATGGACGAGGGTGTAGTACTCCATTGAAGAAAAAAAAGTTAAAAAAAAATAATTATTTTCTTTCGTGCTCTTGTGAGGATCGAACCCGTACGTGTGCAACCTCCCGTTTCTGAGACGACGCCTCTAACCACTCGGCCATACGTCTCGACGAGAAAATTAGAGGAACGTAAACTTATCTACGTGAAAGATGAATCAGGAATCATTTCGTCCGCATTCCATTCTCATTTTCAGTTTTAAATTGCAAAATTGTCAACCTCATGAGGAGATTTCAAAGAATAAAATGCATGATTACTGCAGCTTATTGTCACAGCTACAACATACTTAAGTTTCAGAGGAAATGAAGCAAAATCAGCTGAGATAAAGGTGCTTAAACGCTGTCAAGTCAATGCATGGTTTCTAAAAAAATCACCTCCCATAGACATAACACGTAAACTTGTCCGATTTTGCGTCTTTACCTTTAAACACAATTTAAAGCATGATGACGTCATCAAATTTCAAAACTATGACATGGACTTGAAAGGTAAATGTTCAAAGTACAACATATCTGAATTTGGGATAATATTGAACTTAAACAACAGAGATACGAGCAAATGAATGTCAGAAACAGTACCTTAAAAAATTAATTCCACTTTTTTGATTTCAGATGATGATATGATGACGTCATAATGTATTCACGGAGATATTGATACTTGAAACGTTATTTCCAATTCATATGTTTTTGTAATATGCAATAAAAACATAGGGTAACCAAACGTTTTAAAGAGCTATGGCGAAATAAACAAAGACATGTTTTTCGCTATATTTGCACATAGACGCGCACACGAAATTTCAACTTTGACGCCAACGCATTCCTTTGTTATAGGTCAAAATTGATCGGAAATCAAAGGATATTGTTGCTTAATGTATCAGGAATCCAAATCTGTTAAAAAATGTGCATTTTCATTTTGCTTACGCGCACTACGCGCGAAAATGTGCGGACGGACGCGAACGCACGAAACGCTTAAAATTGTCTGAAACTTCTAGATTTCCCATTGGTAAGTTGTTTTGAGCCTTTTAAAAGTTTGACGCGCGCGTACGCGCGCGTAATAATGTCCTAGGTAATTAGCATTAGAATGCAAGATAGAGCGTGACCTGAACTTAATGTCCACCGAAAATGATACAGAAATGACCTTTAGTTATGAAGTTATGATCGATCTTGTAACATGGTCCGAAAATCACAAAATGGCGCCTAGATGACGTCATAGATATGTTACTGTCATGAAAACCTTATTGTGGCTAGATTTTGTCATGAGACATGTTCCCTGAAAATGTCATGTTATTCCGTAATGTCATTCTTGAGATATTGATGACACAAAATTGTCCAGAAAGAAAGAAGAATAAAAAGAAATAAAGAGAGATTTTGACAATCACAATAGGTGATACGCTGATAGCGTATCACCTAATAAAGAGAGATTTTGACAATCACAATAGGTGATACGCTGATAGCGTATCACCTAAAAAGAGAAATTTTGACAATCACAATAGGTGATACGCTGATAGCGTATCACCTAAAAAGAAATTTTGACAATCACAATAGGTGATACGCTGATAGCATATCACCTAAAAAACGAGATATGAAACTCGTCACACTGAAGACGAGTTAGGTGATACGCTGGGGGTCATCAGATGTCGGTCATCCGTGATCGACAAAGAAAAGAATGTAATATAGCACCTAGAAGTTATAATGAGATACTTAGTTGAACTTTTTTGGGCCTACATTATTCAGATCACATTTGCCGCGGCCAAGGCCAACCTCAATTGCGAGGCCGAGCCCCGCAATTTAGTCCGTTTACACTGCTGCCGGGCTCGGCCGCGCTTTTGATTCAAACCTTTCAATATTTTGTCGTAGTGGCGCTTTACTTGTAAACAAACGCAATTTGGTATTGTCTGGTTTTCAGATCCTTTGCCAACTGAATTCCGTGGAGACGAAGTCGCCGTTCGGGCAAAGGCCTTTGCCGAAGGAGAAAATCCTTTGCAGGACAAAACAACCTTAAACTATACTAGTTTTTGACGTTGAAGTGGTTAATATCCTGAATAGCGAAATAGTACAGGCTAGGGTTTGGAAGCCAGACTAAAATTGGCCGTGCATTTAGCCCAGTTTGCGTTTACACTGAGAAAAAGGCCGGGCGCGACCGCGGCTCGGCCGCGGCCGAGACCACCTCCAGAGCGTGGCCTAATGCGAGGCCAATTTTGGCCCCGCATTTGGCCTTTTGCGCGTTTACACCGAAATGAAGGTGGGCTTGGCGCGGCCGAGCCGCGGCCGAGCCGCGGCCGAGCCTCGCACTGTAAACGGGGTCCAAGTGATCCTCGGCACGTACAAATAAAACATGACAATTAAGTGTTTATAACCATCCTGGCTTTAACAGTGGCCCTTTAAAACATGACCTTTGACCATTATTTACATAACCAATATGACTCCAACTAAGAGTACACTTTGAACGTAAGCTTATACGTGAATGATAATTTATGACGATCTCACGTGATCGACACACATTCAAAGGGGACAGTTAGAAGTGGAAGGAGTGCTTAATCGTGTCATTAATTCCTAATCAATGACACCCCTACTATAGGCATATCATAATTTCTCATCTAAAATCAATGGCCTATAGGACTCATGCACCATTACTTGTATCGTGCATAAACTTTGTTTTTTAAGCTTTGAGTAAAACGTGTCATAACATAATTCTGTAATTCCATCAGCAGTGATTGACATAATAAAGAAGAGAGATATATCACCGTATTGAACGCTTAGAACCTAACGGGGGGGGGGGGGGGGGTATTATAGCATGATACTCTGTTCTTTACTGCCCAGATGCCAACAACACCCATCACCCACGGCTACGCATAGAGAGACAGCCATGGCGAAAATAAAACTTTGCTTTCTCATAGGCAGAATGACACAGAACCCCGTCAAACACACTTCACTTTTATTGGCAGGGATGGACATGAAAAAAATCATTACTAATACTAAACAGCGTATGCATTCCATTCATGTGGCGCGAGATACCTCTATAGCAACATAAAGCCTGTCTTCAACTCCGTTGGTTGAACAATGACAACCTGAAATTTTAAAGAGATGAGCAAGACGCTATATACACCTGGCCTAGAGTTAATTAATTCAGTTCTCATTCCTACTTCAAGTTGGGTTATGTTATTGTAATCATTCCCATCTGCAGTATAACAATACCAAAGTGAGGGAAAAGGGGAGAGAAAAACGAAAGGTGGCAGAAGTAAAACTGCATGCACAACTGCAATCCATATCATTGCGTGTGACAAGTGAAGCAAATATATTAGTTGTTAGAGCAGTGTTTTATGAGCATAAACAGGCAAATACACAGACAATGTCAAATATAAAAACCATCAATCTAATGTCAGAGAAGATGGTAAACAAGATGCATTGAAACTGTAACTAAATCGCTGCTCTTCAACTCGGTCACGGAACGTCCAACTTTATATTCAACAACAAAAAAATGTTATTGGAAAGAAACAAATTTAGATATAACATTCTTAAATTATAAACAAGAAAAAGAACATGTCCACGTCAGGATTAAAAAAAAAAAAAAAACGCCGCACCAACATGCATTATATTCTAGATGGGAATACGGTCTTGATGCAAAGGTCCAATGATTGTCTCATTACTTTAAAATCAATCTATGGTTCCCTTACCATCACCAGTACCACACCACAATGACGTCTCTAAAATCAATGGTAGCACATTTATCATTGCATCGTGCATTAACTCCCTTTTCCTAAACTACCAGTGGAACGTGTCATATTATATTCTGTATTTCGATCAGTAGTGATTGACTTTAAAGAAGAAAGATAATGCAAACAATTGAACGCTTACCACATTGCTTATAGGGCTATTCCAGTTTGGTACTGATCTGTTCTATTCTCTCAGATGCCAACAACATATATCACCTATGGCTAAACTAGTGAAACAGCCATGACGAAAATAAACGACAGAGAACCCCGTCATAATCACTACACTTGGAAAGGTGTTGCCCGAAATTCCTCATTATGAAGCAATATCAAGTCACTTCCTTCCCTGCCTGTCTTTAACTCCGTTATTTGGTCAAACAATAACAACCTGGAATTCCAAAGAGATAAGCGAGACATCTTGCACCTGGACTAGAGTTAATTAATTCAGTTCCCATTCTTGTTAGTTATGTAAACGTACACGTTCCTAAATATCCTGCTACAGTATAACAAGAACAAATGAAGAGAAAAGGAAAGAGAAAACGAATGGTGGCAAGGGGGGTACTGTTTCAAGGGGCAATTTACAACATTACGTATGACAAAATTAAAGAAGCAAACCCAACCTCCAAACTCCAGTACAAAACAAAGGAAATAGAGCAGCTGTGTTCATGACATCAGAGTGAAGCTGAACTGCAGAAAAAAAAAAAGAAAAAAGAAATAAAAGGAAAAAGTCCTGCGGGACTCGATTAACTTCTCTCCTTCCGGTCGGGCATTATAAACACGCAGCGTGCTAAGCAATTCTGCCTCACGGAAGATCCAAAGATCTTCTGCGAAACTTAAATCTATCTATGTATGCTATACACAACACAAATTTACATTGATATTCAGTTTTTTGGCTATATACGTCAAGTGACTGATAGCGCTATTCAACTTCCCACGAGTTGCCGCGTGGATTCGATCAATATACAGTTGCAAAGATAAATCGGGAATCGTTTCGACCAGATTCCATTCTCATTTTCAGTGATCGACAACGAAAATAATGTTAAGTAGCGACGTGAAGTAATATTGAGAAATATTCGTGAAGTCCAATTCTTTATACAGTCCTACATAATTCAGATGAAATTGTTTCTGTCATGCAACTAATTGAACATTTCGTGTGGTGTCGGCGTGTCCAAGTAAGTTGATTGGAAAGGATATGTGAATGAATATTTACCAATAGGTCTTTATATTGTAAAAGAAAATCAAACATGGCCATGCGATCTTTTAAGAGTCATCTTCACTTTAACATTTGTAATTTCAAGTCCAAGTTGCCAGTCAAAGCAATGTGGTCTCCAACACAAAACAAAGGGATATTGTGTGTGTGTGTGTGTACGTTTACGTGAAAACGTGATTTCTACATGTACGAAGGTGAATACTCCATAAAAGAAAAAAAGCAAAAGATGTAAATATTTTGTTTCGTGCTCTTATGGGGTTCGAACCCGTACGTGTGCAACCTCACGTCTCTTGTGACGTCGCCTTTATCCTCTCGGCCATGTACGTCTTGACGAGAAAATATGAGGAACGTAAGCTTTATGTGAAAGATGATTCAGGAATCGTTTGGTCCACATTCCATTCTCATTTTCAGTTTTTAGCTGCAAAATTATCAACCTGATGAGGAGATTTGAAAAAATAAAATGCATGATTACTGCAGCATATTGTCTGAGCTACCACATACTTAAGTTTCAGAGGAAATGGAGCAAAATCAGCTGACATAAAGGTGCTTAAAGGTAGGGAATCCCATTTGCATGCCTTAAATGAAGAGTTGTATAAATACAGTGGTATGTTTAAGAGAGTATCGTTTTAGAAACTCCCATAAAGTATTGTAAGTGGAAGGTAACATTTAGTACATTTTTTTGACCGTTAGATTTTGAACTGAATTTTTTTCGGGGCTCACCGTAAATTCCAGTACATTACTAGGCTACCTTTGCAGACCCATGCACTGCATGTGTGTCCATCATGTATATTTTGTGAAGAAAGTTCATCAAAACTTACAAACATTTCTATATACATTCTTGCCACACACTCTATATATTATTACATCGCAGCTCTTATACTTTTAGATTTGTCTTTAGAGATAAAAAAAAAAGAAGACTGCAAAAAAAGGCTTAAGTGTGGCTGACACACAGAACTACTGAGTAGTTGAGTTTTGTGCATTATTCAAATTGTAGATAACTGTTGACTTCCAAATTTCTCAGCAGTGGCCTAAACAAGTCCCCTGAGGTTCATATTTAATGTTTTGCTGCATTTTGGGAGGTCTGTAAAAGATATCCCCTACCTTTAAACGTTGTCAAGTCAATGCATGGTTAAAAAAAAAAAAAAAAATCTCCTCCCATAGACATAACACGTCAACTTGTCTGATTTTGAGTCTTTACCTTTAATCACAATTTGAAGTATGATGGTAAGTCTTCTCGAACTAAGAGTGTGGAACGGAAGCTTCTACGTAAAAGATGAATCATGACGATCACCCGTGACCGACACATCTTCAAAGGGATCAGTTATTAGAGGTGGAAGCCCTCGTGCCAAGATATTGTCTCAGCAATTCCAAAGCAATGATACCCTTACATTTAGGTATACCATAATTTCCCTCTGAAATCATTGGTATTATTCATGTACAATTGCTTGCTTGTCCATAACATTTGCTTTACAAACTTTCAGTGAAAGGTGTCATAACATAATTCTGTAACTCCATTAGCAGTGATTGACTACACAAATAAAGATATATCAAATTGAACGCTTAGCGCGTATAACTAAGGGGGATTTTAGCCTGATGCTGTGTTATTCACTGCTCAGATACCAACAACACTCATCACCTACGGTTACGTATAGAGAAATAGCCATGACGAAAATAAGGTTTTCCTCTTCTTTGGCAGATAGACACACAACCCCTTTGAACACACTATAATTGACATGGAGGGACATGAAAAAGTTCATTACTACTACTAAACAGTGATGCCTTCTACTCATGTGGCACAAGATACCTCTATAGCAACATAAAACCTGTCTACAATTCCGTTATTGGGTCAAACAATAACAACCTGGAATTTCAAAGAGACGAGCGAGACGCCATACACCTGGCCTAGAGTTAATTTATTCAGTTGCCATTCCTGCTCCAGTTGAGTTATGTAAATTATTTTCCGACCTGTCTTGTGCATAGTCCACTGCCTGGACTGTTTTGTGTGATCATTTACCGCGCGCGCAACACCGCTACAGCACGCGTATGCCCCACCGTACGCTCGTGTATTATTTGCCACGCACGCACGCATCTCGACCTCCAACAGGTTTGTTGGCGCGCTCATCGATATCGAGCGGTTACAGGGGTTAGCGCGGTAAGCTGTGGAGCACGCGTGGATGCGTAATGATAAAAAAACGTCCAGAATCTGGACTATCTTGTGCAGTGTAACAGGAACAAACGTAGAGAAAAGGAAAGAGAAAACGAAAGGTCGCAAGCGGGCCCTGTATGCCAAGGGCAATTTACAACATTACGTATGATAAATGAAGCAAATCCAACCTCCAGCCTCCGACAAAAAAAAAAAAAAGGGAACTTGAGTTACTGTGTGTCGTGGGGTAATGACATCGGAATGAAGTTGAACTGCCAAAAGAAAACAAAGAAAGAGAGAGGGAGAGAAAAAAAAAATAATAGCGTCCTGCGGGTCCCGAACATCTCGTCCTAAGGTAGTGCATAATGACCATGCAGCGCGCTAAGCGACTATAAAGCCACACGGCTGTCCCGAAGATTGGATATGAAATTCATATCTTTATATCATTTACAACATGAAAAAGTCCATTACTACTACTAAACAGTGATGCCTTCCATTCATGTGGCACAAGATACCTCTATAGCAACATAAAACCCGTCTACAACTCCGTTATTTTGGTCAAACAATAACAACCTGGGCCCTGTTTTATCAAGATAAAGTTAGCGTTGATTGTGAAATCAACGCTAACTTTATCCAACTTGAAGTTCGCTATAACTTTAAATCAACTGCAAGTTCCCGTTTTACGAAGAGACTTAATAGTCGCTTATAGTTGTAGCTCATCACTATGACTTAATTATTGATTTAGTCAAAATTAAAAACACGGGACGAGGCTGGTTTCCGGTACTGTCTGCTTAAAAACAAAACAATACACCAAGCAAAACAAACAACAAAAACATGATTGTTTGCCATGGCCACGGATTCGTAGTCTGCTAGTGCGACGCTGTAGTATTATTAGCGCTATACAGCCGCTGAATTAGAAGTATTAAGTTTGCAACAAAACCGCAAAATACGCCGTTTTGCGTTGTATTGAAAACAGTTGGTCGATAGATCTAGCATATCCCGAGCTCAACGAAAATCTGCGTACGCGTGTACCGTAAAGAATTCGCACATACGTAGAATTACTTCAAGTCTTAATTCAATAGGCTGAAGTCCTGTGTGTTTACGTGTAGGATTATGGAAACTCGTGAGAGTGTGGTGATTACAGTAGCTTGTTTTTACCTCTACGGCGCAGACCGGCTTTGTAAAGAATAGATCGCAAGTCTACATCATCAACATGTCGAAATTCTAGAATGACTTAGACGCTCTAATCAGCAGTACGCCACTACGTGTTACGGTAAGTACAAACGACTCGCTGAACGTTATCTATAACCAGTTGGGCCTAACGTTAAGCTGGATCTCAAGTTACTGTCGTACTCGGTGCTATATAGAATTAAACTCTTTATTTTCTGTATATGCCTACTAAACTCTTAATTAGTATCTATTGCCGAACTAGCTCTACGTAGGCCTACGCACGTCAGAAATCACTGGTTTCCTCACGTATGGGTTCTTTACTTTGGCAAGATATGCATTACACACAGACGCGGTTCCAGTTCCAGTACTGTACTCGGTTACTTGCTTGCTGGCGATAGCTTGATTGGCGGGCGGACGGCGTGCCGAGGCGCCGGGCGCGCAGGCTGGGATTGCGACTGCTGTCGAGGGTGTTTGTGTGCAGCAGTCGCGTAAGCAATGCGTGCCGATCGTGAATTTCATGCAAGGAAAAGACCATAATTACATGAAAGAAACGCAACAAAATGTTAGAGAAAGGTTAGCATTTAACAGACAAACATTTGTGACAAGACCCCAGCTAGACTAGGAAAGTGTGACAGTCATCTTTCTTCTGTAAATTCCTTACAATTGAGTCTACCTAGACTGTTTCTACTTAAAATTGATATTTATCACCTGTTAAGTTAATCAAAGATATGGAGCGGTTGAGAAAATTTATGTGTTGATTTTTTAGGAAGTTGGAGTTGATGTTAACTCTGGTTGTCTTGATAAGACGGACTTCAAGTGGATTTGGAAGTTAATCATAGATTAAGTGGACTTAGAGTTGATTTGAGAGGTTAATCATAGATTATTTTGACTTAACGTTAAATTTATCTTTTGATAAGACAGGGCCCTGGAATTTCAAAGAGATGAGCGAGACGCCATACACCTGGACTAGAGTTAATCAATTCAGCTCCCATTCCTGCCAGTTATCTAAACGTACATGTTCCTACCTATCCTGTTACAATATAACTTGACAACGTTTAAGCACCTTTACCTCATCTGATTTTGCTCCATTTCCTCTGAAACACAAGTATGTTGTAGCTGAGACAATAAGCTTTAGTAATCATGCATTTTATGTTTTCAAATCACCTCATCAGGTTGATAATTTTGTAGTTTAAAACTGAAAATGAGAATGCAATCTGTACGGAACGATTCCCAATTTTTCTTTGCAACTGTATATTGATCGAATCCACGCTGCCACTTGTGGGAAGTTGAATAGCGCCATCACAAGTCAACACAGTCAGGATAGTATATAAGTTTCGCACTCGATCTTCAGGACAGCCGTGTGGCATAATCGCTTAGCGCGCTGGGTGTTCATAACGCCATACCGGAAGGCGAGAAGTTCGACTCCCGCAGGACTTTTTTCCGTTCTTTCTTTTTCTCTCTTTTTTTTTCGGCAGTTCAGCTTTCCTCCGATGTCATTTATCGTATTATTTTATCAAGTGTACGTAACCCGTGAACACGGCTGCTCTATTTCCCTTGTTTTGTATTAGAGTTTGGAGATTGGGTTTGCTTCATTAATTTTGTCACACTTAATGTTGTAAATTGCCTCTTGTTACAGAGTCCCGCTTGCCACCTTTCGTTTGCTCTTTCCTTTTCTCTTCATTGGCTATTGTTATACTGTAACACGATAGGTAGGAACATGTACGTTTGAATAACTTGCAGGAATGGAAGCTGAATTGATTAACTCTAGTCCAGGTGTATGGCGTCTCGCTCATCTCTTTGAAATTCCAGGTTGTTATTGTTTGACCCAATAACGGAGTTGTAGACAGGTTTTATGTTGCTATAGAGGTATCTTGTGCCACATGGGTGGAAGGCATCACTGTTTAGTAGTAGTAATGAACTTTTTCATGTTGTAAATGGTATAAAGATATAAATTTCACATCCAATCTTCGGGACAGCCTTGTGGCTTTATAGTCGCTTAGTGCGCTGCATGGTCATTATGCACTACCTTAGGACGAGATGTTCGAGACCCGCAGGACGCTATCATTTTTTTCTCTCTCTCTTTCTTTGTTTTTTTTTTTTTTTTTGGCAGTTCAGCTTTATTCCGATCGATGTCATTTATCGTATTATCTTATCAAGTATACTACCCCACCACACACAGTCACTCAAGTTCCCTTCCTTTTTTTTTTTTTGTCGGAGGCTGGAGGTTGGATTTGCTTCATTTATCATACGTATTGTTTAAATTGCCCTTGGTACAGTGCCCCGCTTGCCACCTTTCCTGTTCTCTTTCCTTTTCTCTACGTTTGTTCCTGTTACACTGTCACAAGACAGGTCGGAAAATAACTTGCATAACTCAACTGGAGCAGGAATGGCAACTGAATGAATTAGCTCTAGGCCAGGTGTATGGCGTCTCGCTCATCTCTTTGAAATTCCAGGTTGTTATTGTTTGACCCAATAACGGAGTTGTAGACAGGTTTTATGTTGCTATAGAGATATCTTGTGCCACATGAGTAGAAGGCATTACTGTTTAGTAGTAGTAATGAACTTTTTCATGTCCCTCCATGTCAATTATAGTGTGTTTAAAGGGGTTGTGTGTCTATCTGCCAAAGAAAAAGAAAAACTTTTATTTTCGTCATGGCTGTTTCTCTACACGTAGCCGTAGGTGATGAGTGTTGTTGTTATCTGAGCAGTGAAGAAGAGAGCATCAGGCTAGAATCCCCCTATAGTTATATGCGCTAAGCGTTCAATTTGATATAATCTTTATTTATGTAGTCAGTCACTGCTAATGGAGTTACAGACTTTATGTTATGACACGTTTCACTGAAAGTTTGTAAAGCAAAGTTTATGGACAAGGCAAGCAATTGTACATGAATAATACCATTGATTTCAGAGGGAAATTATGCTATGCATAAATGTAAGGGTATCATTGCTTTGGAATTGCTGAGACAATATGCTTGGCTCGAGGGCTTCCACTTCTAATGACTGATCCCTTTGAAGATGTGTCGGTCACTGGTGATCGTCATGATTCATCTTTCACGTAGAAGCTTACGTTCCACACTCTTAGTTCGAGAAGACTTACCATCATTGGTATTGTAGCTAAAAGTCACATAAGCATCAAGCTGCGACCTTCTCAGAAATGTGAAAGCTTTGAATGTGCCGAGTTCGATTTTAGGGCTGCTAGTTTGTCAACGCTTCTGGTCGCAGTCTATAGACCTCCACCCTCTACGCAGAATGGACTCTCCAGGCATCAGTTCTTAACTGATTTCACCCCTTTTCTGGAAGATCTGGTCACTAGGCAGGATAATTTCATTATTATGGGGGACTTCAACATTCACATGGATAATCTGGACAATCCGGAAGCTGCCCAGTTCGCCAATCTTTTGAATGACTGCAACTGTATTCAGCTCGTAAATCAGTCAACTCACATGGCAGGTCATATCCTGGATCTCATTATAATCAAGTGTTCTTATAAGTTCCTGGATCCAAAGGACGTTTCGATCGGATCGTTTATCTCTGACCATGCAGCTGTTCATTTCTGCTGTAGACTTGAGGAGTCTTCTCACAAGAAATGTGACAAGAAATTTCGTAAACTGCGCTCAGTTGACATTCCTTCCTTCCTCGACGATATTGAAACAGCTCTGAATCAGAAGGATTTTTGGGACAAAGCTGATGCTAATGATCTTGCCGACTGTTATAATGCCACAACCAAATGTACTTTTGAGAAGCATGCCCCAATGAAAACTGTACGTGTACCTGAACGTGAGCCAGTGCCGTGGTACACAGGTGGCTTGCGGCAACAGAAACAGCATGTAAGGAGGGCAGAAAGACGCTGGCGTAAATCAGGACTCCCTGTGGATCGCAAAGAGTTTACAAAGCAACGACATATCTTCACTGATATGGCATCTGTAGCCAAGAAAGAACATATCAAGCAGAAGATAAAGGACTGTGACGGTGATCAAAAGCTTCTGTTTCGTCTGGTTAATGAGCTCCTAGGAAGATCAAAATCAAAAAGGTTACCTACCATCTATGATAGTGAAGCAGATCTTGCCAACATGTTTAGTGACTTCTTTCATGAGAAGATATCCAACATCCGCAATGTGCTATCCAACTTCTGTGCCAGTGGAACAGCTCATGAAACTTCCCACCCTCCTTCCTCTACATGGCTCTCCTTCCAACTCGTATCATCAGTCGAGGTTTCCAAAATCATCAAAAGCTCGCCCTGCAAGTCGTGTGCCCTTGATCCTGTTCCAACGTGGATGGTGAAAGCGGCCCCGGAGAGATTTGCAGACATCATCGCCAAGATCATTAACTCTTCCCTTGCAACTGGCATTGTCCCAGACATCTTCAAGCGTGCTCATGTCACGCCCCTGCTTAAGAAGACCACTCTTGATCCTGACTCTCTCGACAACTATAGACCGATTTCGCAACTACAGTTTGTCTCCAAAGTTCTTGAGAAAGTTGTTGGAAATTTCCTGTGCAAGTACCTCAAGGGAAATGATCTGTTCGAGAACCTGCAGTCCGCATATCAACCAGGGCACAGTGTGGAAACTGCTCTTGTCAAAGCGACAAATGATATCCTCCTAGCCCTCGACAACAAACAGATGGTACTCCTTGTCCTCTTAGATCTATCCGCAGCGTGCGATACTGTGGACCACGATTTGCTGCTGATGAGAATGTCGCATCGTTTTGGAATCTCTGGAAACGTTCTCAAATGGTTCCACTCTTACCTGACTTTGAGGTACGAAGTAGTTACTTTGTTGGATTCTTCATCAAAGCAGTGTTACATCGAATGTGGTGTCCCGCAGGGCTCCGTGCTGGGACCTATCCTCTTTACCATGTATACTTCTCCTCTTGGTGACATAGCAAGACGTTTTGGCCTGAGCTATCATCTCTTTGCTGACGACACGCAGCTCTATGTTGCCTTCAAGCCAGGAATAACCGATCAGGTCTGTTGTCGGCAAATTCAGGATTGCTTGGCGGCAATGCAGGACTGGATGAGTGGCGATTTCCTGAAACTTAATAATGACAAACCTGATGTGATCCTGATTGGTTCCCAACACCGACACTCTGTGTTTGAGATGGAGCACATTTCCCTGAATGGCCAGAATCTGTCGCTCTTGGAATCAGTTCGTGACCTTGGAGTGATCCTAGACAACAGATTGAATATGAATGACCACATCACAAGTGCCTGTAAGAGTGCCAACTACCATCTGAGGAACATTGCAAGAATTCGCAGATTCTTGTCTGAATCTGATGCAGTCAAGGTTATTCACGCCCTAGTATCGTCACGCATTGACTGTTGTAATGCAGTATTAGCTGGTCTGCCTAACTCTTCTATCTGCCGCCTCCAAAGAGTACAGAACAGTGCCGCCCGTGTTCTAGCTCGTGTGAGGAAGAATGTTCACATCACCCCAATACTACACACAGAGAAATTAGGGTTCTGTTAGGGTTCTTATTTGCACCCTACGAGCAAATCTAACTAAGTAACACCTTATAGGGTTCGGGATGGATGTAGAGGTGCAAATCCGAACCCTAAAGGGAGCCAAGTCTTAAGGGTTCGAATTTGGAACCATTCCATAGTCTTTCCCGAAAGCTGACATGTGGGTGTTGAATAGTGTTTGCTTAAAATGCCACACTATTTTTGGATATTATCGTATATTTTTATTTGAAAATATAACTACACGTTGTTAAAGACTGACAGTGTCATCAGTAATACTGTACTAAAAAAAAATACTACTTGAATTAAACATTTGTTTTTTCTTCTCGCACCGGGATCAAGAATATCATTTCAATGACGTTATCATAGAGAGAAAGCAAACGAGTACAAGTACACGTATTATGCGTGCACGCGTGGACCGTTGAGCACTTGGTCAATGGCAAAGCTAAAATCGCATGCGCACGCCACGCCGTAGGTCGCGCGGTATATACGTACGTGCATACTACTGACGTTCCTCGTTTGGAATGGAAAGACGACCGTGAGGTTTGGATGATGAATTAATTTTTTTGATGAGCCAAACGTTGTGAGTAGACAATTGTACTGTAATTCCGTTGAAAATATTTCACAGTAATCGATGATATGTGTGAATTATGCTCATAGAATGCTGAGTGGTGAAAACTGATGCGAAAGAGTTGTATCGAGGTACATGTGTACTAACATGTCAGAAGTGCGATCATACATACTGGTACAGTAAAGCATAGCGAATAAGTCAATGAAAGTGCACGTTAATACGGAAAGCCTCAACCAAGGTACTAACTACGACCAACAGCCCCATATGCATAGCGTAATTACGCTATGCGTATGGGGCTGCTGGACGCAGTTACCAAGGTACGTACGTAAATAGGTGACCGGATATAGCCGCATCATTTTCGTTAATGGGAATTATTACGTTTGAGCCGAGTTGAGGCTCAGTTGGATATTGGTTTCTGTGAAGTTGACAGAAAGAACGATGTAGGCATGTATGATGTGCCTAATGAAGAAAAAATAAGTGTTCCTGGTTCATTTAGGAGAATTTAAGACATGTATGAAGATTGAAGTCAGAAAATTTAGGTTGGCCTTGACTCCTTGTTGTCTATCAATGAAAATAGAATGTGTGTTATAAACTTAAAATGTCTGTTATCACAGAGCATAAGCAATGATACACGATATGTGAATTTAGATAATATCCACTGGAGAAGTTGCATGTGCTAGACATGACATAAAATAAGTCACACAAACAAGGTATGTAAACGGTAAATCACTTCAGAAGTACAAATACTTGATCCCATACTTTAGCAGGTAGATAATATTGACTGTATGTTGAACTTTGTTTTATTCAATTACAGGTTGAACCTTGCTGATCCATGCTGATGCATGGTGTTAACTTGGTCTCATACTGGGCCAAAGGGACCTGTGTTTGATTGATTATTTATCATCGAGTTCACTATGCATGAAGTTCAATGATGGTCTTCAGGATGAGTGATGCAGGTCAACCTCGAGAGACTGGTGAGCCATATAGGATGCCAGAGCTGGAGATGGAAGATGTTCAGGATGACAATCCTGGTTCCTCGTTGAGTCAGTGTGGAAGCCATGCCAGTTCTTCTGAGAGTGATGGCCACAAGGGCATACTATTTGGCAGCTGAAGCAGCTGCTATAGAAACGCATCAAAAACTAGAGCTCGAGGAGTTTCGACTTATGCAGCGTAAGATGAGATTAGCTATGAAGACCATGCTGCATGTTGCTGAAGCAGAGGAGCAGATATACCTTGACTACGAGAACAAGAAGTTGGGAGTCGGCTTTCCTGTGAAAGCAGAGGATGAAACCTTGCTGTACCCAACTGAATGTGCCAACCAACCAGTACACACGAGTGCACCGATTCCCCTGACTAGAGAAGTAGCAAAAAAGTTATTTTCAAATTTTCTTTGACTTTTAGCAGATATAGTGCAAAAGCCAATAAGATCATCAGCATCATGTAGTATCTCTGAACCAGGTTGATGAAAGCTCATCAATTTTTCCGTAGATACATCCGTACAGACCGGGAGACAGACAGGCAACCTGAAAACATATGCCTCCGGCACCATTCAGGGCGGAGGCATAATAATGAGACTCCTATATGTCATGTATGTTTAAACCATATAAAATTTGAGACGGGCCACATTGAATCCCCCCCCCCCCCCCATTAGAATTGCTAAACATCACGGCTCTAGAAACATCTTTCCATTTTAATCCAGAAAGTAATCACCTCCCTGTTTTTAGCCGAGGGTGAGAATAAAGCCACTCCATGAAATGAAGATTAGCATTTTTTATTTTGCAAAATATATGTGAAAATATCTAATTTCATAGATAACAGTAACTATTTATTCTGTCTTCTAAACTGTTGTCAGGTTATTCCCTTTCTTAGAATGCACTGGCCTTGAATATTAACAAGAATACTCTAAAGAAATATATAATAGAAAAATACAAGAGAACGAACTTGCAAATTACAAATTTAAACACAGTCTAAAAAGAACTTGACTTCCATTCACTTTTATCTTCTTTTTTTTTTTTTGGGGGGGGAGGGTGCATTATGAATGAAAATATGAATCTGCTAATGGATATGAAATACTCAAAGTATGCTTTCCATTATATTTCATAGTAGATGGGGTTAGAGTGTATTGTTCATATTTTAGTTATTTCTTCACCATCGATAGCCTCAGTGCTTCAACAACACATGCACACTTTGAATTGATTGTTTAAGTAGGAAACACAAAAAAAATAAGTCGCCTGCTGTTTTTTGTAGTAGACAGCCACACAATGTATGTCAATTTTGGGCAATCTCTGGCAATGCAATGTCATAAGTGGAGTAGCTTTGTGACACTTGACAAAAGCATGATTTTCTCACAAACCCTTTATGTATATAAGGATTTTAAAAAATAGAGTTTGTTCCAAAACCTGAGAAAGCTCAACATATCATATCTACTTTTTTTTTGCATATAAAAGAGCACTGGACTTCACTCTTTAAGAAGGCAGAAACTATTATCAATTCCTTACATACGTCAGTGACTTGTCAAGGAAATGTGCATGTTTTTCCTAAAAGAAAAAAAAATGAAATTCTTTTCAGGTTTTCCTTGAATTCTACGCATGTGACATCATAAACTCTTCTCACTCTGCTGCGACTGCACAAATGATTTAAAGATTTTTAACTTTTGAACTGAATGTCCGCTTTTCAATTTTTTTCTGATGTGTTCTAATAGTATAAGCCAGCTTGGGGTACCAGTTTGAGCATGTGCAGAAAAAGGTTATTTGTACCGAGAGACAGGTTGTTTTTTTTTTTTAATTTCACTGAGATAAGCATGTGTAATGCTAGGATTATTCATGGAATCCTTATAAATGGTGCCTGCCAGTACATCCACTTGACAGCAAGCCTGGTATTCGGCAATATTAACACACAAAAAAAAGTTTGTTAACATATTCAAAAATAGATGATTCCCTGAGTGTTGATTGACGAACCATACTGGTCACTTCATCTACACTGGTTAGGTTCATTCTTTGTTTGAATATGAGTTCCATAAATGGCTATGGTGGGCAAGCTGCTGCATTATGTCACTTTGCATTGAGTGAAGTGCCTAACCAACTGAGAAAAATGAAAGGTCATTTGTACCTATGTGCACATGAGCTATCTCCGGACTGGCTTATTGCCGCGCATTCACTCAATCCACATGTAGGTCTATTATGAAGGTGGACTTGCCCTCTAACTCTGATTATAATTTCAAGCTTTCTTTTAAGTAGGTTGTATAAAGTGGTGATATATTTGTGTATGGTTTGGTGAAAATTAAAGGGTGTGTACAGTTCTGGTCGAGGTGAGGATTTAGCTTTTAACGCTTTGCGAGATATTCAGAAACCACTCTATGAGATGTCAAAGAGCATGCAGTTCTAAGAGGTATCAAAAGTTTATTCGATGAAAATCGGTTTTGAAATGGCTGAGATATCCAAAAACAAGGTGAAACAAAGAGATCCTAATAAAGTTGTGGCATGTCGCCTTTTATTATTAGCACTTTTTTACATATCTCAGCCATTTGAAAACCAATTTTCATCAAATAAACATTGAATCCTTCTTAAATATGCTCTTTCATATTTCATAAGAGGCTTTTCATTATCTCACTTTAATAGGAATATTCAAAACATGAATCCCCACCTCAACCAGTACTGTACAGTCCCTTTAAGTGTTAAAATCATAAATGATTGGGAGAGTTGTGAGACTGTAACATCAACACTTGAGGTATTTCTCATGCATGATCATAAATCTCTGTAAAATATTGATGGTAATAGTAATAATAATAATAATGATAATGATAATAATAATAGGAATAATAATGATGATAATAGTAACAATAATATATTTTGCTCCTGATCATTATGCTTGTGATGGTGCCAATACCTGCTTTATAAATGTGAAAAATCGACTGCTCTTTACAATATTTTGAATGTTGGGGCTAAACTGCATACATTGTGTAATTATATTTTTGGTCTACTGAGTACAATGTGCTTCTTGTTTCCATCGCTTGGAAAAAAAAAAACCAATGTATCACAAAAAAAAAACTGTTTTTAAACTTGTCTCATTGAAGACATTTGTATTCCTTCCTCTTTATGTCCAGTTTGTCATACCACTGATTGGTTAACCTTATTTTCCCTTTCTTAGGTAACATTTACTGTGGAATTGTTAATGTTAATTTGATGCAATGAAAAGTGTTTTCAGATGTGCTATTCTGCCCGAGATTTATAACTGGGACATATCTTTAGCTGTGTGCATAAAAAAGTAACCAAATTTAGATGTGCATTCTTCATTTTTTGATTCTTTTTTCACCTTATCATTGGTGTAATTGTATATGGAAAACAAAATGTGAAGCATACTAATTGTATAATGGGGCACATTCGCAAGCTCTCAAGCTTGGAATTGGATGGAATATGTCAGTACAAGTAGTGAGTTTCAAATATATATGACAGAACTTTGCCATACCCTTCATTGTTTTGGCAATAACTTGTGTACGAGAAATCAGAGTTGACATATCGCTGTTAATGTCTAAGAGCGTCATAAAGGTGCTTTGTAAGATGTACCGGTAAATTCAAGGTACATATCTATGATCCATTCTAGAAGTAAAAGGACAATGTGAAAGATATTTGTCACATAGTTTACTATTACTCTGCACAAGCTTCAGGGATTTTTCGTATAAAAAGAATTAGTGCTTTTTGTCAATGTGGTATCTTCCTTTAAAAGAAGAAAAAGTAATCATTTGATTTAAAGAACGAATATTTTTCTTCTTATTCAATGTACTGACCAAATTTCATACATTTTTGATTTACATTGCCCTTTTTATGACAAAATATGCATCTCGTATGAGAATTTGTAGAAATACAATGTATATTTGATGTTCATTTTAAAGTAAACCATGAAAAAGAAAATCGCTGTTAACTTGTCCCTATTCCGTGAGACATATAATAAAATGTTAATAATTTATATGTAAGTATGCACTGTATTCATCATGTTTATGTTCTATTTGTTGTTGAATTGAAGTCTCTGACTTCAGTTTTCGAAAGATTGTGGATTTAATTGACTGAGAAACTGTGTGTAAATCTGTGCATGCTATTTTTGCTTCATGTCTGGAGTGTTACCTTAGGTAATTGTTTGTGAAGTCAGTGAATGCATCCAGTATATGATTATTTTAGTTTAAAAAAAAAGGTTATAATTTTCACCATATGGGGTGCAGAAAGGTAACCCTAAATAGAGACGTGTGCAAATTGTATTGCATCCTATATTGCTTTGACTTTATCACCCCATAGGGTGCAAAATTACAACAATAACAGTATGAACCATAATGGGTGCAGGTATGAGGTGCAGAAGGGGAACCCTGTATAGAGGTCTATATTTGCACCTTATAGGGTGTTGAATATAGGGTGCTAAATAAGAACCCCCCAAAATAGAACCCTAAATGGAGCCGCTGGTGTTACAACGATATGAACCAGAAAGGGTGCAAATTTGCACCTGAATTTTTGTTCACCCTATGGGGTGCAGAAAGGGAACCCAATGGAGGGGTGCAAATATGCACCATATCTGGTGTTAAACATAGGGTGCTAAATAAGCACCCTCAAAAATAGAACCCTAAATGGAGCCGCTGGTGTTACAACGATATGAACCCTATTGGGTGCAAAAGGGAACCCAATGGAGGGGTGCAAATATGCACCATATATGGTGTTAAATATAGGGTGCTAAATAAGCACCCCCCAAAATAGAACCCTAAATGGAGCCGCTGGTGTTACAACGATATGCACCCTCTAGGGTGCAAATTAGAACCGTAATTTCTCTGTGTGTAAGACAATACCACTGGCTTCCAGTCAAGAAGAGAATTGAGTACAAGATTCTTACCCTTGTTTTCAAGGCATTACATTGCATGGCTCTGAAGTATCTTCAGGACTTGGTCACAGTAAAGCAGTCACCTTACAGCCTACGTTCTTCGTCTTTGACGGTACTACATGTTCCAAAAACTCGGACAACCTACGGGGATCGCGCCTTCCTCCATTTGGCTCCTTCACTTTGGAATAAACTTCCGGATAATGTTCGTTACATACACAGCCTAGATACTTTTCAACGACATGTCAAGGCATATCTTTTTGCTCAATCATATGATTGCGGTTCTTTTTTGTGTGTGTTTTTTTCTTCTTCTGTTAGGCGTTGTCATTGTATTGCATTATTTTGTATGGTATTGCACTGTATTGAAATGTACTATTTATTTGTACCTTTTCTATTTTCCTAAGAGAGAGCAGAAAGCGCTTTGAGTAGTTTGTAACTGGACATAGCGCTTTATAAGAAATTACTGATATATATATATATATATATATATATATATATATATATATATCATACTTCAAATTGTGATTAAAGGATTAAAGACTCAAAATCAGACAAGTTGACGTGTTATGTTTATGGGAGGTGATTTTTTTAAAACCATGCATTGACTTGACAACGTTTAAGCACCTTTATCTCAGCTGATTTTACTCCATTTCCTCTGTAACTTAAGTATGTGGTAACTGAGACAATAACCTGCAGTAATCATGCATTTTATTTTTTCAAATCTCCTCATCAGGCTGATAATTTTGCAGCTAAAAACTGAGAATGAGAATGGAATGTGGACCAAACGATTCTTGAATCATCTTTCACACATAAGCTTACGTTCCTCTTATTTTCTCGTCAAGACGTATATGGCCGAGAGTATATAGGCGACGTCACCAGAGACGTGAGGTTGCACACGTACGGGTTCGAACCCCATAAGAGCACGAAACACAATACTTATATCTTTTACTTTTTTCTATATCTTTTCACTCCGTTTGTTTTTGTTATACGGCAGATGGGAATGATAACATTAGCATAATCCAACTTGAAGTAGGAATGAAAATTGAATTAATTAACTCTAGGCCAGGTGTATAGCGTCTCGCTCATCTCTTTGAAATTTTAGGTTGTCATTGTTCGACCAACGGAGTTGTAGACAGGCTTTATGTTGCTATAGGGTATCTCGCGCCATATGAGTGGAATGCATATGCTGCTTAGTATTAGTAATGAACTTTTTCTTGTCACTCCCTGCCAATATTATAGTGTGTTTGAAGGGGTTGTGTGTCGTTCTGCCAAAGAAAAGGCAAAACTTTTATTTTCAGCATGGCTGTTACTCTATACGTAGCCGTAGGTGATGAGTGCTGTTGGCATCTGGGCAGTGAAGAACAGAATATCAGGCTAAAATCTCCCTGGGTTATACGTGCTAAGCGTTCAATTTGATATATCTTTCTTCATGTAGTCAATCACTGCAAACGGAGTTGCAGAATTATTTTGTGAAACGTCTCACTGAAAGTTTGTAAAGCAAAGTTTATGGAATATGAAGCAATGGTGCATGATTAATACCATTGATTTCAGAGGAGAAATTATGGTATGCCTTAGGGGCTGATCCAGGGAAGACCGCAACCGGCGCACGCCCCCCCTTTATTTTTTTGTTGAAACAAAAGAAATAAAAAGGAAAAATGGGGGAGAGGTGCGTGCGCCCCCCTTTAATTTTGTAAGCGCGCCCCCTCTTTACGGAATTCCTGGATCTGCCCCTGTGCCTAAATGTAAGGGTGGCATTGCTTTATAATTGGTGAGACAATATGCTTGGCACTCCTTCCACTTCTAATTATCCGTTTTGAAGATGTGTCGGTCACGGCTGATCGTCACGATTCATCTTTCACGTAGAGGCTTGCGTTCCATAATCTTGGTTCGAGGAGATTTAACGTTTAGTTACGTGGTTAGAAGCGATGTCTCTTTCTTTAATTTGATAGAGGTAATACCGCTTTTGTCCAGGTACAATTCACATTGTCATGTAAACAAACACACACTCTACTTATTTTTGTTTTGTATTGGACGCTTCATCGCTTTTACTGCTGGAAAATGTCACAGGCTTGTCGCTGTAAGGGCTTTCATTATTTTTCTTTTTTCTTAGGCAGTTCAGCTTCACTCCGATGTCATTCATTTTACTATTTCATCAAGTATACACACCCCACCAACATAAACACGCAATTTCCCTTGTTTTGTATCAGAGGTTAGAGTGTTTCTATTGCTCATGGGAATTTTTGGTTATCGCCAAATAACAATTCATTTAGCTGAACATAGATACTCAAGCAGCAGAGCCCTTAAAATGGGTCAGTAAGTAGTTACAATATGTATAGCACCATATTTCGTCCAGGTATAAACCTCATTGTCATACAAAGACACACATACTGTACTGTAATATGATGTAACAGGATAGGTAGGAATGTGGACGTTTACATAACTAGCATGAATCTGTACTGAATTGCTGAACTCTATAGTTCAGGTGAAATTCCAAGTTGTTATTGTTTGACCTAATAACGGAGTTGTAGACAGGTAGGAAAGGAATGGGCTTTATATGGCTTCAGTACGAGGTATTTCGTGCTACAATATGCCAAGTTTGGTGCTTATGACGGGGTTCTATGTCCTTTATTTTCGTCATGGCTCTTTCATTAGTATCCGTAGGTGATAATTATGTATTGTTGGCATCTGGGGCAGTAGAACAGATCAGTATCAAACTGGAATCACCCTGAGTAATGAGGTAAGCATTCAATTTGATACATTATAATTTCTCCTTTAAAGTCAATCACTATTGATCGAAATACACAATATATATGATATGGCACGTTCGACTGGTAGTTTAGGAAAACGGAAGTTAATGCACCATGAAATCACATGTGCATGAGTGCTGCCATTGATTTCAGAGACGTCATTGTTGCGTGGTAATGGTGGTGGTGGTAAAGGAATCATTGCTTTTAAATCAATGAGACAACTATCAATACCATGCGTGTTCTTGCGGACACGTTTGTTATCCTGATGCGAACATTTTTCCTGTTTCTTTTCCTTTTATCAAAAAATGGTTATATCTAAAGTTGTTTCTTTCCCTTAACATGTGTGTGGGTGTGTCTGTGTGTCTGTGTGTGTTGTGCGTGTGTTTGTGTGGATGTTCCTAGGCAGAGTGGTAGACCAGCGATTTACGCTACGGTTTACTGCATTTTTAATTGTAAGTTAGTTTCTTCTCTGACATTAAGTTGATGGTTTTTAAATTAGACATTGCCTATTTGTCAGTCTATGCTTAAAACTATGCTATGACATCTGAAACATTTCCGTCACTTGTATCATGCAAGGATATAAATTGCAGTTACGCAGTTTTGCTCTTCCCACTTCTTTTTTCCCTTTTTTTTCCTCTACTTTTGCTTAAGTTATACTGCAGATGTGAATGTTTCTACGAACATAATCCAACTTGAGTATTTGGAATGAAACTGAATTAATTAACTCTAGGCCAGGTGTATAGCGTCTCGCTCGTCTCTCTGAAATTTCAGGTTGTTATTGCTCGTCTATCGGAGTTGTAGACTGGCTATCTGTTGCTATAGAGGTTTCTCGTGCCACACGAGAGGAAGGTATACACTGTTTAGTATTAGTTAAGGGCTCTTTCATGACACACACAGCCAAGTACAGTGTGTTTGAAGGGGTTGTGTGTCATTCTGCCTATAAAAAAGCAAATCTTTTTCACCATGGCTGCTTCTCTATTCGTAGCCATGGGTGATGGGTGTTGTTGGCATCTTGGCAGTAAAGAATCGAGTATAATGCTATAATCCCCCTGGTTAGGTTCTAGGCGTTCAATTGATATATCTTTCTTCTTTACTATGTTTATCACTGCTGATGGTATTACAGAATTATGTTACGACACGTTTTACTCATAGCTTACAAAGCAAAGTTTATGCACTATACAAGTAATGGTGCATGAGTCCTATACCATTGATTTTAGATGCGAAATTATGGTATGCCTGTATGTAGGGGTGTCATTGATTAGGAATTAATGAGACGATTAAGCACTCCTTCCACTTCTAATTGTCCCCTTTGAATGTGTGTCTATCACGTGGGATCGTCAAACAAATTATCATTAACGTATTAGCTTACGTTCACTACTCTTGGTTGGAGGAGACCTACAGTTACATGGTTAAAGACGCCGTCTCTTTCGCAGGAGCCGTACGTTTTGGCACGTGAAATTTTAGAATAACCTTATAGGATGATAAGCAAGAAAAGTTGAAGAGTTTGTTTGCAAAAACCGATTAGACCATATTTGCCAAATGGAGATATTTGCGATTTAAGGTAAAGAAAAATAAGGAGGATAATAAAGTTTTTACTTCTTCTGACCATTACTTCAAAAATGTACCTTTATTATGTAGTGACCAATATATCATTTAAAAAGTATTATTTTGTACTCTATACAGAGACCGTACTTCAAAGTCGTCAAAAATGGACTTATCGGGTTTTTGGGGAACAAACCCTTCAGTTTTTCTTTTCCCTTCTTTCTCCAATTGAGGTAATGCCATTTGATATTCGTCCAAGTATAAATCACATTCTCATGTAAACAGACACACTTGCTCTATATGCCTTTGTTTTGTATGGGAGGCTTCATTGCTTGTACTACTGGTAAATCTCACAGGCTTGTACATAACTGTATAAGAGCTCTCTGAACTGACCAATTATGGTAACAAGATTAGATGGAATCATATTGGTTATGTGAATAAGTGTCAAAGGTGATGTTTTAAAAGGCCAATGTTAATACCAAGATGATTATTAAAACACTCGTTATGTTTAATGTGTTCGTGTCGAGGATCACTGGGTGAATACACTGTATGTACTCAAAAGCCTGTAAATCGACTTAATCGCACACGCACAGAATTTCCACTTAGTTTGTGTGACAGAAAAAAAATGATCTGAATAATGTAGGTCCAAAATAAGTTCATCTAAATATCTCAATATAACTTCAAGGTGCTATATCACATTCTTTCCTTTGTCGATCACAGATGACCGACATCTGATGACCCCAGCGTATCACCTAACTCGTCCTCACGGTGACGAGTTTCATATCTCGTTTGTTTTTTGTATTTGAAGTTTCAACTCCTCAGGAAGAGTGTTCCACGTATCCGGACCGTGATGTCTGATCGACTTTTGAGCAAGTAGAAGCTTTGGATTACTTAAATGAAAATCATGGGAACGACGGGTTGGGTATGAATGAATATGGTCATTGGTTACTAAGGCATCATGAAAAAATGGTAATACATTTCAAGTGTGTTTATACATAAATATGGCAGTTAGGTATATGTATATCATGAGCCTTTAAAGTTTTTAGGCAATGAAATATAGGATCAGTGTGAGCCAAGAAATTTGAGTGTGGGCATACACGAAGAGCCTTTTTCTGAAAAATAAAAATTGTATTCAATTTAGTTGTGCTACAGTTGCCCCATACAATATTGCAACACATTATGGTAAAAATAAAGTGTTATATAACATTATTAAAGATTGATCATTAATCAGATACTTTATTCTCATTAAAACACCAGTTGTTTTAGATATTGCTGTAATAATATTCTGGACATGAGTATTCCAAGTTAAATTGCTATCTAGGGTCACTCCTAGAAACTTGGTTGAATGTTTCTCAGCAATGTTTATATCATCAATATAAATACTTTCAGGAAGGGTGGGTTGGGATTGAAGAGTATGGAAATGTATAAAACATGTTTTATCAATATTCAATGAAAGCTTGTTACTTCGAAACCATTTCGAAATATTGCCAAATTCCATATTAAGTGTATCAATCAGTGTTGCAATATCCTTGTGGGAGTAAAAAAACGTTAGTGTCGTCTGCAAATAAGATGAAGTTCAAACGAAGGGAGGAATTTATGAGGTCATTAATGTAAATAAAAAAAAAATAGTAGGGGCCCGAGGATAGATCCCTGAGGGACACCACAGGACACGTTAGAGTATAATGAGTGACTAGAATTAAATGCAACTTGTAACTACTATCGAAATCACTGATAGACCCTATAGTGCCACTATAGTGCCAATGTGCTCTCACGCTAAAACGGTCTATGGAAACCTTACGAAACAAAGCTGAGTTTACATAGCAAAACGGTCTTTGAGATAGACCGTTTTAGCATGTGAAGTTGACGTTTAATAGCAGTGCACTTTTACGGTAATGAATGGTATACTGAGTATCCAGTGCGCGGGGCAGCTGCTGCATGCATGCAACACTAACGGTGCATGCATGCGCCTGTAACCTAATTATGTTAGTGCTGCTATCGCTAGCTAGCTACTGACTGTACTGAACCAAACGAATATCACATCAGCTGGACAATTTTCCATAAGTTATTTCACTATAGTGTTACTACTTTCTGCAACGGCGTAAATCCGTGCTGAGGAGGGGGGGGGGGGGGGGATGATCATCGATAGTTACCATCACCACGATTACAAGCCCATAACCGGACGGTACGGGTGCAGCCAGTGGCGTACCGTGGGTCAAGACATTTTTTTTTTTTTTTTTTTTTTGGGGGGGGGGGCACCTCGTGGAAAAATAAATCTAAGGCTGTGTTACCGTGTATGCTTGTGCGTGCGTACGTGTATATGTGTGTGTGCGCGTATGTGCGTGTGTTATCAGTCTGCAAACTTGTAATGGGGACTGCAATACATAACGCAATGTGATACAATTCACAGCGCAATCTTTGACCAATAGTGTAAGTTTCCTTATGGATTGTGGAATGACGGTGTGAAACGACAAAAATACTGGCAGTAACATCAGGAGAATAGCATAACAATTAAATGTGAGCGAGCGGAGCGAGTGAGCTTGAGAATGTTGACATTTTACAGTCCAAAGCTGCCGTTTGTAGATAATAAGATATATAATTTCGGTTTGGAAATTAAGCGGGGCGCACCGGGCGCAACTGCTGACAAATACAGGCAGCCACATTAGGAGAAAGGCATAGCGATTAAATGCGAGTGAGCTTGAAAATTTTGACATTTTATAGTCCCAAAACTGCCGTTTGTAGCTACACCTTTTGGCTTTGGAAATTAAGGTGGGGGGGGGGGGGGTGCAGAGGGCGCAACTGTTGTCAATTTCTGGCAGCAACATCGGGAGAATAGCAAAACGATTAAATGCGAGCGAGCGGAGCGAGCGAGATTAAAAATGTTGACATTTTCCAGTCTCAAAACTGCCGTTTGTAGCTATACCTTGGAAAAAAAAGGGGGGGGGGGGGGGGAGACGCACCGGGCGCAACTGCTGGCAATGACTGGCAGCAACATCAGGAGAATGACATAACGATTATATGCGAGCGAGCAAAGTGAGCGAGCTTGAAAATTTTCACATTTTGCAGTACAAAAAACTGCCGTTTGTGTTGCTGTATTTTTTCACTTTGGAATTTAAGGGGGGGGGGGGGGCGCACCGAGCGCGACTACTGGCAATTACTGGTACCGATATCAGGAGAATGGCAAAGTGATTAAATGCGAGTGAGCTTGAAAATTTTGACATTTATTTTTATGATAGTCCCAAAAGTGCCGTATGTAGCTACACTTTTTGGCTTTGGAAATTAAGGGGGAGGGGGTTTGCAGAGGGAGGAACTGCTGTAAATTACTGTCAGTTACATCAGAAGAATAGCATAACGATTAAATGCGAGCGAGCGGAGCGAGCGAGATTGAAATGTTGACATTTTCCAGTCTCAAAATTCCGTTTGTAGCTGTACTTTGGAATAAGAGGGCGCACCGGGCGCAACTGCTGGCAATTACTGGCAGCAACATCAGGAGAATGGCAAAGCGATTAAATGCGATCGAGCTGAGCGAGCTAGCTTGAAAATTTTGACATTTTACAGTCCAAAAACTGCTGTTTGTAGCTATATCTTTAAGCTTTGAGAAATTAAGGGGGTTGGGGCGCACCTGGCGCAACTGCTGGCAATTACTGGCAGCAACATCAGGAGAATTGCATCACGATTAAATGCGATCGAACGGAGCGAGCTAGCTTGAAAATTTTGACATTTTACAGTCCAAAAACTGCCCTTTGTGTAGCTATATTTTTTCGCTTTGGAAATTGAGGGGGGATGGGGCGCACTTTGTAACTACTATCGAAATCACTGACGGTAAAAATCGGCTATCTTCAAGATAGACCCTATTGCCACTGTGCTCTCACGCTAAAACGGTCTATGGAAACCTTACGAAACAAAGCTGAGTTTACATGGTAAGACGGTCTAACTTTGAGATACACCGTTTTAGCATGTGAAGTTGACGTTTAATAGCAGTGCACTTTTACGGTAATGAATGGTATACTGAGCATGCAGCGCGCGGGGCAGCTGCTGCATGCATGCAACACTAACGGTGCATGCATGCGCCTGTAACCTAACTATGTTAGTGCTGCTATCGCTAGCTAGCTACTGACTGTACTGAACCAAACGAATATCACATCAGCTGGACAATTTTCCATAAGTTATTTCACTATAGTGTTACTACTTTCTGCAACGGCGTAAATCCGTGCTGAGGATTGGGGGGGGGGGGGGATGATCATCGATAGTTACCATCACCACGATTACAAGCCCATAACCGGACGGTACGGGTGCAGCCAGTGGCGTACCGTAGGTCAAGACATTTGGGGGGGGGGGGGCACCTCGTGGAATTTATTTATTTATTTATTCACAAATTTTTTTAGCAGGGACATTCGTTCAGTTCTGCTGACAGCCAGCAGGCCTGCTTTTCAAGGAAACCCTGCATCCAATAATACAATGCCTACATAAACTTTCAGATAAAAACAAACAATATGTGACCTACACAAAAAAAAAAAACACACACAAACGAAATATATACAGTATTTACATATACATGTACATTCAGAAAGGGTACTAGAGGGGTACCAGTGTATTACAATAGCATGTGGTACATAAATCGGGTGCACGTCAGGAGACCGACACGCACGAGTCATACAGCCCACAAGTCATACAGCCCACGAGTCATACAGCTCACAAGTCATGCAGCCCACTAGTTATACAGCCCACTAGTTATACAGCCCACGAGTTCGACACTGAGTAAATAAAGCCCATGAGTTCGACATCAAGTAAAATAAGCCCACGAGTTATACAGCTCATGAGTTCGACACTACGCACAAATGGCTCATGAGACCGACACTAAGCAAAGAAAGCCCACAACACCGACACTACGCTTAAAAGGCTCACGAGAACAACACTAGGCAAAAGAGGCCCACAAGACCGACACTAGGCCAAAGAGGCTCACGAGACCGACACCAGGCAACGAAGGCCCACGAGACCGACAGGATGAACAGCGCCATCTATAGACTAATTAATTGTACAGTGTGTCCAAATAATGGCATAAAGAAGGTATAAGAGATGAAAAAGGAAAGTTGCTATTGTATTACTTCGTCAATTGCCCTCCCTCACCCCCTGAACGGTTCAATATCTTTAATTGTGTTTGCGCATGTGAGTATTGTGAACAAATAAACAAAATTCAGTAAAATTGCATGAGATGTTTCAACATTACTTTCGAAAATACCAAAACACCCTCGTTTTCCTATCTGAAAAGCCCATACCGGTAAACACCTACTTAGAAAAAAAATAATAAAATGATGTGGACATTGAGATCAACCAACTGGAAAAATACCCAGGTATGAAATGAAGTTCACTACAAGAAAATTATTCACAAAATGGTCAGTGTTGTAGTGCACAACTGCTTTACATGATATGGGGGGGGGGGGGATAGTCATCTGCAAAGGCGTTGAAATGGTATAAATTCACAGAAAATAATGTTATCGTCAATTAAGGCAGCGTTAAAAATTCGGAAACAGAATGTGTATCCATAAAAACAACTTTTCTATTTCATGAAAAATGTACCGTTTTCAGAAGAATAATTTTACAAACACAAGCCACTGAAATCGAGGTGAATCGCTGCGATAAAAAAAAAACTAAAAAAACAAAAAAGGTTTTCAGCCGTTGAATTTCAAGCATCATAGTTAAAGAGAACATTACAAATTAAACTTTAAGCAGGCTGGTATAATCATGCAGATAGGATATCTAATAAGGCCTACTTAACTTGTGAAGCGAGAAAGAAAAGGGCGAAAAAAACTTAGATGCTGTCCACCGTCTAATTGTGACGGTGCACCTCAAAACGAACATAAAGTCGCACACACTGATTTTGCGTGAGGACTGAAAATAAGTGAAATGGGTCAACCTAGCCGAACTTGATTTTTTCATATTTTCTGAAAGAGCGGGTCTTCTTCTACATCATGCTAAAATTTGATATCATAAAACAGGCAGGAAAGTGTGTTTTTTTAGCAGTTTATCTCGAACATTTTTGGCAGAATAGTGTGATTAGGTGTGTCTTTAGAATCCCTTTTCCATTTCTGAAAAACCTTGTCCACACTCTTCACTTTCAACTCTAATAACTTTTGAGAGGATAGTGCTACTATTTTGAAAGTTCGCATTGATTACAGGCAGAATGTGTTAATGAGGCATGCTTAATTTCAGTATAATCTGATAATCCCTTCATTGTTGTTGCTCTGGTGATTTACTTCCTGTTTTTTGTCGCATTCATCGCACAGCCAGCACGGTTTGGTAAAGATTAAGCGCTTGAATAGACATTGTACTTCAGAGCCTCTTTTCTCAGTTCACACTTTTCCTGAGTTTGGGCTTCCTTTCCAATATTTAGATAGGTTAGGAGAGTCCATTTGATTTGAGTTATACATCATTTTAAAGCTTAAAGTCTGTTCTTTCAGAATATGGTCTTGATTAAAAATTCATGTCTGGCGACTTTTTGTTTGTTTTGAGGTGCAGAGTCACAATTAGAAATTAAGAAAGCCTATTAAATATAGCACGATGGCATCTGAAATTAAACCATTCATCGTTCTTGTCCTATGTCATTTTTTCGTCCATTTTTTTTTTGGGGGGGGGATGGTGGTCCCATGAAGAGGACAATTTTATTTAAAAGAAAAGAAAAAAAAATGGTAACAATGTAGCTACCCATGGGGGGACAGAACTGCCCCCTAAAAGCCACACGTGTTCAAATACATACTTAATGTCGTTGATATGCAAATGGTGCTGTTATTAGTTAGTTACAATCTCTCGCTCGACAGCGTAACAAAATTGAACCTGCCAGCATGTAATTTACCCTTCATGGAACACCCTGTACAGGTACATATTTGTAATTGACATGTAGATGGCGCTGTTCATGTCGGTCTCGTGAGCCTTCATTGCTTAGTGTCGGTCTCGTTGGCTTTCTTTGCCTAGTGTCGGTCTCGTGAGCCTTCTTTGCCTAGTGTCGGTCCTGTGTTCTTTCTTTGCCTAGTGTCGGTCTCGTGAGCCTCTTTTGCCTAGTGTCGGTTTCGTGAGCCTTAATTGTGTAGTGTCGGTCTCGTGGACCTTCTGTGCTTTAGTGTCGGTCTGGTGAGCCTTTTGTGCTTAGTGTCGAACTCATGGGCTGTATGACTCGTGAGCCGTATAACTCATGGGCTCTATGACTCATGGACCCTTTTTTGATGTCGGTCTCGTGGACCGTATGACTCGTGGGTGTCGGTCTCGTGGGATGACCCCAGTTTTGTGGGCTGCTTGCTTTTTTAGACATCTTGTAGTACCAGTCACGCGTATTCATGATGTCTATTAAGTCACCAGTTACCCACTGTCAGAGGTAAACGGCACGGAAAGGTTTTTTTTTTCCTTTTCTCCTACCCTCTTGTTTACGGTGGGCTACTGTCTAGGTAGAAGGAATTTTTAGGCCAACAGCTGGCGAGATCGAGGTTGCAAGCTGCACCCTTCTCGCAGCGCGGGAAGAAATGCTTGGCTGGGTTTCCCGCGAATTTTGTTATGATTCATTTGGTTATCAATAAAGGCCGCACCCCGGTATTTGAATAAAGAGAATGTAAGTGATAGTGAGTAGTTAAATTACAGGTTAATCATTATTGTATTGGTATGGGAGTGAAAGGTTAGAATTAAGGGAATCGCACTGATTGGCGAGTGATAATGTATGCAAGGGTAAGAGCGAGAGAGGGAGCGTGACAGAAGATAAATAGCTGTGAAGGAGGAATAAGAGAGGAGAAGCTAATCCGACGCGAGAGTGGAAAGACCGTTTGTGCCCATTGGGAAGGGTCCAGGCTCGTCGAAATAGGAGGGAATCCAGGATAAGACTCCGCTGAGATCCGAGCTAAAAGGCAGTAAGGGAGAAAGCGAGAGAGAAATTGAACCTGTGATACTCCGAGGCTAAAGTATTCCTGCTGCTGAGCGGAATTGGCAGACGGGGTACTGGACGACAACTCCGAGGGCAGACGGCAACTCTCCGCGCGGTGCAGGGCAGAAATAACTCCGCATCCTTATATTGCTACGAGCTGAGGCAGCCGCATTGCTACGAGCTGAGACAGCCGCAGTGCTACGAGCTGAGACAGCCGCACCACTACGAGCTGAGGCCGCCGCAGTGCTACGAGCTGACACAGCCGCACTACTACGAGCTGAGTCCGGGACCAGCCGCTGCTCGGTGACACAGTCACGGTCGTCAGCAGAGACGCTGTCATCACTGGCCGGGCCAGACTGGTCGACGTCGGCACCGACGCTGCACCCTAGCGATCTACAAGACGCACGAGGGCGCCCTCCAGCGACGTCATAGGACACAGAACTCGGCAAGATAACGCCTGATAGTTGATAGTACAGGAGCTCCGTAGGCAGTAGTACAAGTGTAGTGTAATTGTAACAGGGAGTTTGATGAGGTTGATTTAATCTAATGAATTTAGTGGAATATTTGATTTAAGTATATAAGCAGATAATTCATTTACGTTGCATTGCGTTATGAGGAGATTTGTCAGAAAACATAGAACCCGCAGAGGAATTAAATTTTTGTTTATTGCATTTTGAATCCAAAACAAAAATCTTCACGCTGTGTTATTTACGTGGTCTATACTAGAGTAAAGTAGCGCAGTAAGTTCCCCCTGACACCCACGGACTAACTTTGAGCTAAGGCGCTTCCTCTTCAGGGGAGCGTGTTCATTGACAGCTGTCATATACAATTCATACCACCTTTTTATAGCGTTATTCGGATCGGTATCACCTACAATGTCTAAAAAAGGTAAGTTTTGCAACATATTGATAACATTCTCGTGTGAAAATTGTCTGTAACATCTATACTCAATTACATTATCAAAATGTTTGGTCTCTACATTCGTAGTACCAAAAACAGTAAAAATCAAATAATGGTCACTTATGTGTGTCTCAAAGACCCCAGTCACCTGGTGTTCTTCGAGGTTGGATGAGTACATGTGATCGATCAATGACTTAGAGTTGGGCGTTACGCGAGTTGGTACATCAATAAGCTGGTGTAGGAGATTAGTATTCATAACTGACAAAAGACTGCGAGACTGTGAGTTGTGATTATCGGGAAGAAGATCACAGTTTAGATCACCAACAATTATGATTTCTCCTTCATTTTCGCTTATACAGTAAAGCATGCCGATAATGTAACCAAAAAAAAAAAAAATATTGGATGAGTTAGGAGGTCGGTAGATTACACATACAAACACTGGATTCATTCGTTTTAATTAAACTTTGATCCAGATGACCTCCAAATCATTTCCACAAATATCTATTTCACAGAAATTTAAGCTTTTTTTTACATAAAGCGCGACTCCTCCCCCATGTCTTAATCGATCTTTACGTATTACAGTAAAATTGTCTATGATATCCGTATCCGGTTGCATCACAATGAGTTTCACTAATAGCTACACTATCAAAAGGATCATTATATAACAACAGACTGAACTCATCTATTTTATTCGGAAGAGAGTTTATGTTAACATGGCATATTTTTTAACCCAGAATAACAAACGTTGGGAATTATACCATCAATGAGTTCGTGATAGCTGTTTTTGTTCTCCACAGGTTCTCTTTCATTACGCTGGATCTCTTCTACGTTTTCTTCATTCGCGACATAATTCACTGATTCTGCTGAGCTAACAGTGATTTCGCGGTCTGCAGGCAGTCCATCCAATCTCGCGGAAAAATCCTGCCCTTCGGAGTCTTCTTCCTGCGATGCCAGTCTTGCCGTCTGCTAAAAGGCAATGCATCGTCACTGATTGTCGACCTGATGTGCTGGACAAGGTTTTGCGCGAAGACCTTTCCCGTGTGCGTTTAGATGTACGCCATCTACGGCGATTTGGGTCTTGGTATCTATGCAGTCGTTGTCAATGATGTTCCATGCACGCTGATTGACCAGAAGTTTTAGGTCAGCGTTTACGCAATGGATCTTCCATGGGATTGAGTATCTGAATATAAGAACGACCCAAGTCCATGGAAGACCATTTCGAGTAAACTTCATATTTTTTTTTTTATTTGTCCAATAATATTCTATTTAACTGTGATGGGAAGGCAACACTGTATATACAAATTAGAACATATATTATTATGACAATTTACATTTACATTAATTGTGGAGAGGCCATTTTGTGTGATAGACTTGGGTCCTTCTTTGAATCATATGGACTTGGGTCCTTCTTTGAATCATATGGACTTGGGTCGTTCTTTGAATCATATGGACTTGGGTCGTTCTTTGAATCATATACATGATTATCTGCTATAGAGATGAGAGAAGGACGAGAGAGGGCGCTATAATATCAATGTAAGAATGACCCAAGTCCTTCATTCTTACATTCATGTAAGATTTAACTCATTCATTTCAGGCACTTCCGGGGGTAATTAGGATTTATCATCTATACACAAGATGAGTCCATGCATAAGCTACAATTTCCCATGTCAAACTAAAATTGGCCAAGAATTGGACTTGGGGCGTTCTTATATTCAGATCTTCAATAATTATTGTCTGCGGGGCCTGTCTACGATGAATTATCGTCGAGATTGTGATTGCCTTGAGCTCTGCAAAAGACTTTTGCATGTAGTCGCAGAGTGATGCCAATTTGGCGACGATTTTGTTCGGCTCGTCATCGGCCAAGTTATTGGTGCCAAGATGAAAAATGATTTCCGATACGTTGTGTTTTTCAGCTAGATCTTGTGCTATGCCAAAGGCATCATCATATTCTAGCACCGGGAAAAGATTTGAACAATACCACTTTCCTTCGTGATAGCTTTTTTCGGATCTATGTGTTTGACCATTGAATCTCCAACTAGCAAGATATCTGCTTTGAAGTCGCAGCTGCTGGTTGACTAGATGCGTCATTGTAGACAAAATCATTCGCTTCTGTTTGGCATGCTTGGGTGGTATTGTTTGATGGATTGACAAACATTTTGATTTCGTCATCCGTCTGAGTCGCCAGGGTGTTGTTTGACGTAATAGAATTCACTGGCTTGTTTTCCGTATCTGTCTGTTATAGCGGGTCACAAATTGCTCCCCCCCCCACCCAAAAAAAAAGTCACCTACCGATAGAAATAAAAAAAGAAAAAAAAAAGCCTCATCCATAACACATCGGAAGTTGGGATTAACGAAACACGCATGAATGAATACATAATGCATGACGTCATTTTTCACAATTTTGATTTATTTCGAAAGCCTATATGTGATACGCTCCGTCGGAATGAGTCAAAAGTCGCAAAAAATGAAATCGTAGTTATGCCTATATGTGAATTCTACATACTCTAAGCTTTACACTGATATATAATACAACTCATTTCGACATCCCTATAGATCATAAAAACGAATATTAACTACGCTTATGATGTCAGTCCATTTTCTAAATAACGGAGAATATCGCTCTCAAAGTTCAGGCTATGTTCAAGCTCACGACATGGGCGTAAATCCCGGGGGGATGGGGGGGGGGGATATATCCCCCCCTGAAATGGAGGAGGGGGGGGGGATGGCCTGTACAATCATCCCCCCCCCTGAATTTTGAGGAAAAAAAATGGAGGAAGCAGAAATGTGATGGTAACAATTTTGACATAATTATTGCATGACGTTTGTACGCCGGCCTTCAGACAGGTAACATAGCTGAACAGTATTCTATCTTGTAGGAAAATGTATACATAATTTTCTCAAGCGCTCGCTCGCTTCGCTCGCTCGCGAAGAAAGTAACATCGACATACAGTCACTGTAAGGTATGGCTCAGACGTTGACAACGTCAAATAGTATAGGCCTACATGTAAACATGCTATGACGCGAGTAACTGGGGACCATCTGCAAAATATGTACGAAAACAAACAAACAAACAAACAATAACAAAAACTATATCGTCATAACTGAACCCCCTCCATTTCCTGAATCATTCCGGAGAAACGACAGTGACTGATTACTCAGTCAGGATACATCTATGGGCATTCCCAGGGAAGATCAGGGGCGTCAAATCTATCGGGGGGGGGGGGGGGACAAAGGGGCATTTGCCCCGCCCCTTTGGAAGTGTTTAGGCAGACAAATCATTTATCCCTCAAGCAATTCCCGAGATGAGGACAAATCTTGAACTTTCTTAATGGAAAATTGTCCAAATATCCCCAGAACTATGCACCAGATCGTTGTATTGCAATCATAAGCATGCAAAAGCTCCGCTATACAGGATCCCTTTCGATAAACTTTGTACACTTTTGACATTGACGTATATATCCCTAATTCATCAAAGAGTGTGCAGCAGATCTTTCACTTAACAAAAGCACCCTCATTATGCAGAGGCGTCGATCGGGGGGGGGGTGGTTCTCCCATAAAAGTGGGACAAACAAAAGCGAAAAATATAGCTACAAACGGCAGTTTTTGGAGTGTAAAATATCAAAATTTTAAAGCTCGCTCGCTCCGTTCGCTTGCATTCAACCATAATGCCATTCTCCTGATGTTGCTGCCAGTGACGGACAGCAGTTTTCGGCCGGTGCGCCCCCCTCAATTTCCAAAGCGAAAAATATAGCTACGAACGGCAGTTTTGGGACTGTAAAATGTGAAAATTTTGAAGCTCGCTTGCATTCAATCATTATGCCATGATGTTGCTACCAGTGATTGACAGCAGTTGCGTCCGGTGCGCCCCCCCCCCCTTAATTTCCAAAGCGAAAAATATAGCTACGAACGGTAGTTTTGGGACTGTAAAATGTGAAAATTTTGAAGCTCGCTCGCTCGCATTTAATCATTATGCCATTCTCCTGATGTTGCTGCCAGTAATTGCCAGCAGTTTTCGCCCGGTGCGCTCCCCTTTATTTCCAAAATGAAATAATACAGCCACAAACGGCAGTCTTTGGACTGTAAAATGTCAACATTTTCAAGCTCGCTCGCTCCGCTCGCTCACATTTAACCGCTATGCCATTCTCCTGATGTTGCTGCCAGTGATTGCCAGCAGTTGCGCCCGGTGCGGCTCCCCTTAATTTTCAAAGCGAAAAAGTATAGCTACAAACGGCAGTTTTTAGACTCTAAAATGTCAGAATTTTCAAGCTCACTCGCTCCGCTCGCTCGCATTTAATCGCTATGCCATTCTCCTGATGTTGCTGCCAGTGATTGACAGCAGTTGCGCCCGGTGCGGCTCCCCTTAATTTTCAAAGCGAAAAAGTATAGCTACAAACGGCAGTTTTTAGACTCTAAAATGTCAGAATTTTGAAGCTCGCTCGCTTCGCTCGCTCGCATTTAATCATCATGCCATTCTCCTGATGTTGCTGCCAGTAATTGCCAGCAGTTTTCGCCCGGTGCGCCCCCTTTATTTCCCAAGCGAAAAAATACAGCCACAAAGGACAGTTTGGGGGACTGTAAAATATCAAAATTTTCAAGCTCACTCGCTTCGCTCGCTCGCATTTATTCGTTATGCTATTCTCCTGATGTTGCTGCCAGTAATTGCCGGCAGTTTTGCCCGGTGTGTCCCCCTTAATTTCCAAAGCGAAAAAATACAGCCACAAACGGCAGTCTTTGGACTGTAAAATGTCAAATCTTTCAAGCTCGCTCGCTCCGCTCGCTCGCATTTGACCGCTATGCCATTCTCCTGATGTTGCTGCCAGTGACTGATAGCAGTTGCGCCCGGCGCGGCCCCCCTTAATTTCCAAAGCGAAAAAGTATAGCGACAAACGGCAGTTTTTAGACTGTAGAATGTCAAAATTTTCAAGCTCGCTCGCATTTAATCGCTATCAAATAGCGGCCATTCTCCTGATGTTTCTGCCAGTGATTGACAGCAGTTGCACCCGGTGTGCCCCCCTTAATTTCCAAAGCGAAAATATAGCTACAAACGGCAGTTTTTGGACTGTAAAATGTCAAAATTTTCAATGCAAAAAGATTGATACCCCCCCCCCCCGTTTGCTTCGCTCCCTCACATAACCGCTCCTCCTATAGGTCAAATCCTGTCTACGACGGTGATAGGCCCCATTATTTAGTAGGCCTTCACAGTGATGTCGCACAGGCGGAGCAAGAGCTGAAATACCACGATTTAGTCTTTCAAAAATATATTGTGAATATTTCATTTTCTTATTTTTCTTTTAAGAAAAGAAAAGAAAATTTTCACCAAAAGTGTGCACCAGATCGCTGAATTTCAGGTCTGAAAATGCAAAATCTTCCTCGTGTGGGAGAGGGATACGCAACCCCCCCCCCCTACACACCCTCCCCCCGTTCGGTCGCTCCGCTCCCTCTCACAGATATTTAAAAAAACAAAAAAAAAATGTCTTCATACTTTTAAGGTCTGATTTTCCGCCGAAAGTCCTCTGACAAGCAAAAAAAAAAAAGCAACAAGAACAAAAAGTCTTCATATTTTTGCTGCCACTTTCCTCCCACTTTATATTTCATGCAAAAGAGTGGGACATCCGGTCCCTGTAAAGTGTGTGTGTGTGTGTGGGGGGGGGGGGGGGGGGGGGGGCACCAAGCTTCTTCCCCCCCCCCCCCCCCCCGGTCCGGTTATGGGCTTGTAATCGTGGTGATGGTGACCATCCCCCCCCCCCCTCCTCAGTATGGATTTACGCCGTTGGCTCACGACCTGTTTCTTTCACGGGACGAAACAATACAACAGTCCTGCTTAGCGACGGCGTTTACGCTCCATAGCACGCACTACCATATAAGGCGATAGCTTGGGTGTGTAAGATAATTAACCAATCGCAGGACAGGTCTATCATTAACGATTCTGACCAATACGGCAGCCCGAATGTAAACTTCGGTGCGTTTGTGTCCGTGCCGCTGCCGCCGCATGAATAAGTCGGTACGCGTTGTGTGTCGGCTGCGGTGTAGTTTGCCGCAAGTTTTGAACTCACAAACAATAGGAAACGGTAGAAAGAAAAAGAGGCACGCAATGCGTATTACAAGAAGCGTCTTTTAGTGAGGGCGTTGATCGCTTCCATTCTCCTCCCATGTTGTTGTCAATGGAAACGTTTAGCAAGTACCAATAGCTAAATAGAACCTGTGAACCCATTGTAGGCGGGAGTTCAAAAGACAGCATCGGTAGAGAAAATCAATGAAGTTAATTAACGATAGTCGTCTTTTGAGATCGTGCTCTTTGCATGTATTAAAAACCCTCAAATTATGCACATGGTCGTAATGTTGTGAATCAAAGACTGCTTTCGCGTCTGTTCTGCTGCAGCTGTATACAGTCGTAACATTCTGAATTTCCGCCATATTAGGCACATTCCTTTATAGACGTTGCGTCCACAGTAATTATCGCTTATCACACTTGCCAATGCTGCACATACTATACGTATCAGAAGCAAAGGTTGATGTAGGCCTGACAGCTTCATGTTGGGTTTATATGATTGCATCATAAATATACTTCTTATTCTCGGTCACTTTTGTAGTACCATAGCATATAAAGAACCATTATATTAACTTGTGGCTTAAGCTTAATGTTTTTACATCACATTTACAGTTACAATCTTTCTGCATTTGAGATAGATAATTATACTGACAAATATTCGGAATTAATACTTAGGCCTTCTTCATTCCGTTTTGTATTCACAAACCTTACTAAAATAAAAATGATTGCTTGATTACTTTCGGTTAAAGGAACCACCGGAAAAGGAACCGCATTTGATTTTCTTGTTAACGAACCTAAGCTAATAGCGAACCATATTTCATTGTGTGATTAACGAACCTTCAGAACAATCAATTGTATTACCCCCCCCCCCCCCCAAAATAAAAAAAAAAAAAAAAAAAAAACCAGCAAAACATTTCAATGTCATGCGTTGTCAATAGTGATAAAAGGCCCGTTTTTATTTCGTAGTGTGTCTCAGTACTCCTGTGTTTATTTTTAAGGATGTGTCTCTCTTTATGATTGCGATTGATGTTCAACTATTTCTTTCCCGCAAGCTTGAAAAGGAAGGAGCTAAAATTGAGGCAAGGAGACGAGTTTTCTTCCATGAGATACAATCATTAAGACATACATTTATTCCCGAAAGTTGTGGGATTGCTTATGCGCTAAAGAATTATGTCCATTTTATCAGGCGCTATACAAAACGGTTGAAATGTGCTGAAAGCCGAACTTCGTTTCTTTCTTTTTTCTATTTCCATTTCAAGCGGGGATAGACTAGAAATTAGTTTGTCTATACTGGCAGGAGACATTAGTTTTCCAGTACATACTCCGCATTTAAACAGTCGCCATATTTTCGTGGTCAGAATCAGATAATGGACACGTAATATATTATAAAAATGAAAATACAAAACAACGAACATGTCATATGTACAAACATTATGAATTTATACTTACCTGTAATATTCTGCATAAAAAAACAAGCACGCCAATTAAATAATTTAATAGAATTAATAGAACACACTGTACACAGCGATATCATGCATGGCAGATCAAATCAAGTTCAATTGGTGAGAAAGCTAAATGCAGTTAAAAAGTTGACTTCTTTACGTTTCTCTTTCAATTTATGAAAACAGAATTACATTGTATATCTATTAAAGCGGATTGTCTCTGTTGCGAACGATCGTCATACATGTAGATAGCATTGTTAGTCTTCTGAGCAAATCCGAAACCCTAAATACTTTAATTTTTGCTTGATAATGTAATAATCCTTATAACTTTATAAAGGACTCGCAAATTCAAAGTTTCAAACCGTATACTAAAACATTACATTGTACACGATGTATTTTAATACGTTGTGCGTTAGCATGTTAACAGCATCAATCTGCCTTTTATTTTCCGTACGTAAAGCGCACAGAAACGTAACCAAACGTTATCAAATACAGTGGAATGCATTGTACGGCGTGGTATTATCATTAGAAGTATATCCCATTCCTTTTTACTTTTATTTGCTTGAAGCAGTAGTCAAACCATGTGTCATTTTCGTAGCGACATCACTTAGGAATTAGAATGTATGAAGATAATCGTTACTTAATTATTTTGCGCTATCATTATAGCATTTACATTTTCCAACTGTTATTGACAGGATTATGTTACTGTGATGGTTACGATCACGAATGTTGGTTATGAATTCAAAAGACTGGTTCATTAATCGAACTATAAAGGTAATAGCCGTTTTGAAATTAGTTCGGTACAAGTTCAAAACGCAATCGAAGTCATCGTCATAGGGGGAACTGATAGCTGTAGAAAACTTGTTTAGGCCAGTAAAGATTGCCGTATACAATCTTTGTAGAAAGTTTTGACTTATGCCATCTTTTGAGTATTTTGAAAAATTGAAGAACTATTTGTTTTGATTATGTCAAGAATTAGTTTGAACTATGAGAATAAAAAGGCGCGGTTACCTCAACAATGTCGTAGTGCGATTAGACATGATAGGTAAAGTGAATTCATGACTTGTTGACTTATCCTTACTGAATTAATGATCACTTCTGTAAACCATCAGTTAAGTGTTGTAGATGATAACTTTGTAATCGTAGTCAAAATTCTTTTGAGCGATGAGACGAAAACCAACAAACAAAATGCCATGTATCATCGCTCGAGTTTCCAACATTTGACGTCACCCGACCAACAATAAGTGCCGAATCAAATGGAACATTATATTGTGGGATAGCAGACTGTGTTACGATTTTTAAATATTGCGAGCAATTGTTAAAAAAAAAGAAAGAGGAAATGAGGCAAAGTTCAAGAAATTCGAAAAAGCATGTAAATGCAGGCGATCATGTTTAATAGTCAAAGTAAGAGATTACAATCGGCCATGCGGATGTATAATATGATTGCCTTATTCACATGTCTGATTTTTGTAAGCTATGTTATATTCAAATTTAAGTTCCCTTCCCTCCTTGATAAAAGTTGTGTTGGGTTTTCGCTAAAGGCATTTATTAGGAAACGCTATAAAAAACGACAACAAATGCCTACTATACATCAAGAGATGACCTATACATACATGAAACACAAAAATTCTGTATGTTCTGATATAATGCAACTGCTTGTTTGTTTGTTTGTTTGTTTGTTTGTTTTGAATTACCATGGTATTTGTCGGGGTAAAGATGAAGAAAAATAGTAGAGTGTATCACTCTCAAATCCGGATTATTGCGATAAGTGTGTATTCCCGCCCTTTCCATACAGGTAAACGATTTAAGCTTGGTATGCTTTTATAAAAGCCTGGTGTTACGCAGAAGAACTGATTCCGCGATCGCTTTTAACCTTACATAAAAATCACGTTTTAAGATAGTAACGATAGCTTGTAAGAGATAAAGTAAGTTAACGTCCCTGACTGTGGTTCTGAACACAAAAGGGGACTGAAAAATTCTTTTACAAATTAGCAGACATAATGCCGATCCTCCAACACTGTTGCTCCATTACAGTATGTCACTGATTCTGCTATCAATGGCGAAGAAAGAATACTGGTTGCGTGATTATCCACCACTTGATAGCAGGAAGTTTACCTTTCATTGTTCAAGGCTTCGTTGATCCGGGGTTTACTCGGACAAAAGGCGTGAACAGTGTCGCCCGAGTTCTTTCATTCGAATTCCTCACAATACACAATTCAATAGGCAATTAGCGCTGCTACTTCGCAAAGCTGTTAGCCAAATTCTTTGCAGACTTGACCTCTCACATGTCAGCTACACGTAATACACGACAAACAGATATCATTACAAACATTCTGATAAAAAAAATGAAGAAGCACACTTTTGAGTAGCGACACAGCTTTCTGTCACTTTCTCAAATAGGTCTTACTTCTGCAAAATACACAGATGAAAAGAGTCAGAATATCCTCCAAAGGGAACACGAGCTATTTGGGCATAATAATAATGTTTGTCTTCCGATTTCTCTCCATGCCGTCACGGCCCAAACCATCATGAGTAAATAGGGCAATAAGTTTTATTAACCAGGGAAATAATACTACGCATTACATACATTTGGCTAATTATCACACGAATTGTCGACTTTATAAAAACGAGAATAATTGACAACTTAGGCCCTACTACATCTCCAAAGATGAACTTTAAACAGCAAGTCACATACCAGGGAACGAAAGTTATAATCATTTGAATGAATTCATTAATGAGGCCAATAACCGTTGTAAAAGTACACACACGCATTACTAGAAAGGTTTTAAGTTCGATAATAATCATTTTAGCTCATTGATAAAATATCATAAATTTTGCGTGATCGTCGTTGGAATAAAATTTTTCAGCGCCATTTGTGCGTCACATCAATCACCACTTCATGAAATATGGTGCATGTATCAAACGCAACTAGCTGGTCATGCAATTGATAGCCTTGGTCAGCTCACTGTTATTGCGTAATTCTAAAGCCCTCGCCGCCGCCGCCGCACGCACCATGCTTTGTTTTGTCTTCGATGGGGTCAAGAGCAATGCTTCATTAGCATACGCCCTAGCAACGGAGGCGGAGTCTCGATCGGGTGAGAACAATAGGTGCGAAACGCAACGCAAAGGCGAGCGTTCGAAAAAAAATGTAACCGAAAAAAATGGTCTCAAAAAAACTGTGATTTGGGACACTTGTACTCATTTTTACACGCTGAAATTTTCTGTACAAATAGATAAAACATCAAGGAATCAAAATCCGTCATAAAAATATTTCGACCCGAGCAGTGCTTCCCCTTCATTTTCGGCTCATTACGGGAAAACTCCCCGTGCGACTTATGACTCATTTTGTTGGAGCGTCACACATATTATTATGATGACATACTTCGCCGTGATTTTTTTTTTGTATCCTTTTTAATTCCCTAGAAATTTGATTTGAACTACTGTAACGTAAAGACGACTTTTAAACTGCGTTTTTACAAAAAGTTCTACCGTGGGAAGGGGTATCCTCTCTTCCCACACCCTCTATCTCACACCATAGCATAATCAATGTGCCCCCTCAAAACCCAGAAGTGTTTCGGCGCGCTTGCTGATACGTCAATGGCGAGAAAGAACTCGTCTGCCTTGCTGGCATTGTCTAAATGTGCAAGACAGGTTTGGCGTAATGCAGAAGAGATCTCATGTCTGAGCTGTATTCACTCCACCTACGCAGCACAGAAGGCGTGGGAATATAATACCAAGGGCAATGGGGAGACTATTATAGTGGAACAAAGAACTCATTTTCCATCCTCCCCCATAAACAAAAACAAAAAACACGAAGAATTAATGAGTCGAGATGAAGCAGGTAACATGTACATCCATTTTTTTTTTGTTTTAGTTATGATTAATACTGTTGCTATACAGGGTTTTAGGGAGGTTGAGTGCAATGCAAAATACAACAGTAGAAGCACATTATTTTAAATGTAATGAAGATATAGTTTCATTGTCTCACAAGTCGTTCAACCAGCTTTGCACCAAAATGTTTTCTATATCCTCGTGAAGAAAAAAAAAATCACACAAAATATCCTCCAATGGGTATATTCATTTTAAGTTATCATATACATATATCAAGGCTCGACACAAACGGTGGCCCTGTGGTCCGAGGCCACCAGAAACGAACGTTGTGGCACCAAAATCACAGAGTTGAAGATTTTGGTGGCCCGATCGGGCCACCAAAAAAAGGTCGGATGTTTTCCTTTTACTTTTGAAAGTGAACAGCGGTATCAAATGGCTCTGTAGAATGCTAAAATAAATGTCTGATGTTTCCCTTTAATTTTGAAAATGAATAACGGTAGTATTCGACTCCTTATGATACTAAAATATATGTCGGATGTTTTCTTACACTTTTGGAAATGAATAACGTTAAGATTCAGCTGCGTACGGTGCTTAAACTAATGTCAGACATTTTATTTTGTGCGTTCGGAAATGAATAAGGATAACATTCGGCTCCGGAAGATGCTGAAATAAGTGTTGAGTGTTTGCTTTAACGTTCGGAAATGAATAACAATGATATTCACGCCCGTACAATGATAGAATAAATGTCGGATAATTGCTTTTATAAGGGTATACGTTCGAAAGTAAATAGCAATGATAATCAGAACTCCATGTAGAGGTTCGCGATGACAGCGGAAACCGGACTACCCATGGATGCTCCTTCCTGCTGTTCGTAGAAATCGCCGTTGTACACGAAATATGTCGAATGCAGCACGAACTTCAACACATCAACTATCTTGGTCGGTGATACCTGAGTGCGCTGGGGGTCAATGGGTACGTTGGTGAACAACGACACCACATCGAATGAGACCATTACTTCATGATCACCTATGGTCTCACTGCGTAGGAAATCCACAAAGGTTGCGGAGTCCTGAACAGCATGTTCGGAGGAGCCGACCAACGGGGCGAGATTATCAGCGAGAAATTTCGAAGTGTCGTAAGCGAACGAGCCAATGCAGGAGACTATGGGGCGCAACGGGGTGTCGGGCTTATGGATCTTGGGCAGTCCATAGATCTTGGGCAGTCCATAGATCCTGGGCGGTTGCTTCTGTGAGGGTCTTAACCTGCGGTAAACGGCATAGTCTATGTCACCATTCTTATGAAAGTCACGAAGAATGGTAGAGAGCTTGCGGCAGAGGCGATCAGTGGGGTCCTTACTGATAGCGCGGTATGGGCCGGAATCGCAACTCGGTCATCTTGGCGCGGTAGATATCGGTATCCAGTACAACACTGGCGCGACCTTTGTCAGCTGGCAGAATCGTGATAGAGTCGTCTTCCTTGAGCGATTTCAAGGCTTTGCTCATGTCGGGAGTGATGTTAGGCTTGGGCGGTTGGGCTGTGGTCCTCCCGTATGTGGACAGCATCGCTCACACACTCCGGCGACGTTTGGGGAAGCATGATATTCGCGTCGTTTTCAAGTCTGATACTATCCGTAACCAACTGGTCCGCCCTAAGGACCCCGTTCTCCCCGAAAGGCGCGATGGAGTTGTTTACAAGATTCCGTGCTCAACCTGCGACAAGGTCTACATTGGCGAGACTGGTAGACCTGTAGGCGAGTGCATGCATGAACATCGCCGAAATGTTGGACGCACGGAGAGTTCCGCTGTCGCCGAACATGCATGGTCATCCGAGCACCATCCCAACTGGGAAAAGGTTAGCTGCATTGCGCAGGACAAGCATTGGTACACAAGCCGTGTCAAGGAAGCTATCCACATCCGTCTACACCCGATCAACATCAACAGGGATAGCGGTATTGACATCCCTGACGAATGGTTATCGGCCATTCGACGCCACTCGGCCAACCGGTTTGAACTGGTTCGGGACAGCATGCCCCCCGCCACGACAGGGAAGAATAGCAGCACCGCGTCCGGTGATTGGCCATTGACAGCGGCTAACCACAACACAGCTCCCGCGGCAGGAGCACCTCGACCAATAGCAGGCCAGCGGCACCGGCCAATGGCAGTCCAGCTCACGCCTCGGTAGAGTCGGACAATAGCGCGCGCCCGGTCGCCCCGGGCCCCCTTCACGGCTATATAAACCGCACGCGGCGAAGTCTATGTTCATTGCCTGACGAAGACTAGCAGTTAGCAGTCGAAACGTCGCAACCTCTCAACGTTTGCACATCGTGAGACAACTGATTACTTTCTTCATTCAATCTATAAAAGCTTATTTGCTATTAGAACTAATAGTGACGGTAAGATGATCGAATCTTCTGTTAATTTATTTTAAACACATACATCTGTGTCACTTCAGTAATGCTTAATATTTATTTTTCTATGTTTAATAGGACCAATTTAGTTTTTTTTTTTTAATGTTTTTCTTCATTTTTCTTCTGGCCACCAGATTTTACTTTTGGGTCACTAAAAAATAAAAATCAGTGATTTTGTTGGCCCGATTGGGCTACCAAAAATAAAAGTTCGTGTAGGGTCCTGTATATATATATATATATATATATATATATATATACATGTATATATATATATATATATATATATGAAGAGTTTGTTTGCAAAAACCGATAAGTCCATTTTTGATGATTTTGAAGTACGGTCTCTGTGATAAAGTACAAAATAATACCTTTTAAATGATATATTGGTCACTAGATATAAAGGTACTTTTTTGAAGTTATGGTCAAAAGAAGCAAATATTTTTTATTTATTATTCTTTTTATTTTTCTTGACCTTTAATCGCAAATATCTCCATTTGTCAAATATGGGCTTATCGGATTTTGCAAACAAACTCTTCATATATACCCATTCATATCTATTTATGTATTCACTATTAATTCAGTTTTCTTTTAAAACAGGGTAACCTTCTCGGAGCCTAAAGACCTAAAGAGCCTAAAGAGCCCTGCTAACCTAAATGTACAATTACATATCGGAATATAATACTATATTTTGCATAAATGTAACAAAAAGTAATTACGACAAAACCAAAATATACCAAGTCAAACACAATAACAACTTAACTGGAAAAAACAAACAAACAAACAGAAACAATCCAAACTTAGCTTTTAAAACAACAGGATACTACAGGGTAACCAACGTGCCATATACAGTTATGGCTTCATCAAAACTATGAAAAGAATAAACCATATATTGCGTTAAATTTGCGCTTAGCAGTTAATTGATTGTACCTGGGTCTTAAAAAAGATGAGTGTTGTTGCTGTTCGAATATGGGTAGGGAGTTTGTTGTAAATACTGGGTGCTATGTGTCACGACATGGTAGGTTACATTGTCCATGTGAAAGTTCTACTGATGATCTCATCAGTCCTTTTACATCAAATTTATGTTTAGGAACAAGGCATCAATTAATATAAGTTTACACTGCACAGGAAGCAAAAGGGCAGTAACCCCTCAGCCCTCCATTACGTCACGGGCACGAGAGAAATAAGCGTAGCATAGAAGGAGAGGGTGACTCATAAGTGGAGACCGCTACCAGGAGCGAGGGTCTTAAATCTGCCAAATATGCACCAGTGGCAGGACAGTCAGAAAGAGGCATAACTTAAAAAACTGGTAGTCACATCCAGCTATAGTGGTCAACTAACGTTAAAGGTATTTCCTCCTTTTTTGGAAACCATGTTCAAAAACAATTCTTTGCAATTAAGAAAAAGTCACTCGTAGGGGTGTGACCATTTTGACCAATTGGTAGGAAGCTAGGTGAACCACATCCCCCCTTCCTAATAAAATTACGTGCTTAGTAAATTAGCATTGATTGATTGGTCCTATACATAGGCAAGTGTATTTAAGAAGGACATTTTGGAGAACAAAACCGGAATGCAAAACCCAAAATTATTCAGACCAGAGCACAACATGTGCACAACATGTTTGTGAAATCATTACGTGTGTATCCAGTTCGTCGGAAGGGCTCGGTGTACATCAGTGTTGATAATTATACCGGTATTTCCTTTGATAGACGAATATGAAACGAGGAGAAAGTGGTGGTGGCAATAGGCCACGTAAAATGTTTGAAAGTCAGAGCAGAGGAAATATCTCATCAACCGAAGGAGGTTGCCCCAGGGGCCAGGGAGAGAGTAGCTTGCACAGAAAGAGGAGAAACGCCAACGAAAATGGAAAGTTAACCAATCTTTCTCATAGTAATTTTCATATAATTATGTAATCCATGATAAGGCGGAGAGTCAAGATATAATATTGTTATGTCATTTTTGCCTCACAGTATCTTTCTACATGCATCAATGATATTAGGAGTGAGGAAAGAATTCGGCCAATACTATCACAAACCATTTCAGACTACGGAGATAAAAGATCGTAAAGATTTATTGCACCAGTGACCTCGGGCCACAACTGGGGTCAGTGGGAACACCGTTTCCATGACAGGATCCTTGCTGGCTGACCCAGCGTTGACAGATTTGTTGATGTAAACATACAAGCCAAAACCTGTCTTATACTCAGGAAATGTAGGTGTTTCAGTCATGAAGGAAGGATTTATTTAATTTAGAAATTGTATAATAGTATTTTGTTGAGATAAGTGGACTTATGAGTGCAAGCCACCCATTGTAATTGAAAAGGCGTATAATGTTCGAGCAAGCTTCAAGTGAATTAGACCTTGGACCTACAAGGTCCATGATTAGACTAAAGAGTCTAGATAACCTAAGCCCATTTTACACTTGAATTTCTTAACCCCGTACTTTCTCTGACCCAGGACTATCGTTAGTCCCGTACCAATTTTGTCAGCTTTTTACACTCGCCAATAAACCCCGTACTAAGCTCTTGTCCTGGGCTAAAGAGAAAACTAACCTTTTTACACTCGTATTTCATGGTTGCGCTGTGCACTGTACAAGTACACGAACGCACCGGCAGCACTTGATTACCCCGTTTCTGACTGGTCAATGGGGGTCGGACTTCGTCTCCGTCGCTTAGGTTCGGATTATTTTTTCATTCTGTTTACACTCGCTTGCTTGGCACCGCAATCATTGCGGGGTTAGAAACGCGATTGTGGTGCTGCTTTTTTGCAGGGCCAGATAGTATGGGATTATCGGTGGGGCTATAGCCCACTTTGGCAAATACAAGTGTAAACAGAAAGTGGGCTGAGGAAAGTCCGGTACCAACGGTGGGGCAAAGTCTCTCCGTCCCCTCCCCCCTTTAGCCCCACCGTTGGTACGGGACTAAGTAAAAATTTGCAAGTGTAAAAAGCCCTCTAGAGAGGGATCGAGGGGACTTCGCTAAAGGGGGTACTCGAGTTTGTTGTAACTAGGACCCAGGGGCGGAGACTGTAACAGAATGATCATCTCAACCCGAGAATTAACCGGCTTTAGCGATAAAGTTAAATCACTGTATATCTTAATTAGCAACAGTTTTGTCAATCTCCATTCTTATTCATATGTTGTAAATATTTTTCAAATTCAGTACAATAAATCACGCAATTATTGAACTGAAGAAGCTTTTGTTTCGCCTCTTTTGTGGACTCGGTGTTGGGCTTTGCAATATACAATGGATTTAGAGTGGAATGACGGGTGACATAATGTATAGGAGGTTTTGTGGCAAAATCATTCAGGTAACACGGTTAATCAAGTATCTTGAAAACAGAAATAGAATACTGATAGTTGATTCTACTGTCGACACTTTGCCAACCAAGTTTATTAAAAGAGTTTCTTCCGTAGCTGAGTTATCCGCATTTAGAACCAGTCTTGCATATCTGTTCTGAGTTCGTTGTAATTTGACAAATTCTGTTTTGTTGCACTTACCCCAAACCAAGGAGCAATAATCTATGTGTGGTAGGATAAATAAGTAATACAGCTGTGCCACAATTGCTTCTCTTTATCCTCCTGATACATGCTATATTGCTCAATTAACTTTTCTAATATTTTATTAGATACATGTAATGACCAGTTTAAACTGTGATCAAGAATTACACAAAGATGCTTAATATTTGTAACATTTTCAAGGTAATCATCTCCGTGAGTAATTCTTAGAATGTCATTTGTAATCTTGCGTTTGGTTCCAAAATCCTAACTTTTGCTGTTTGTGGCATTGACTTTCATATGATCAATTCTGAACCATTCATGGAATATAATATCTACTTTTTTTTCTATGTTTCCTTTGAAGAGGAACTTGAATACTTACAATATTTTTCCTTTGCAAAACAATGCCGTGTCGTCAGCGTAAAGGGTGATTTTCGTTTGATTTTCAAAAGCATGAATTACACACATCATTGATAAATAAACAGAAAGTATAAAATGGCCCCAGAATGGACCATAGAGGGACACCAGAAGTAACCTTCTCCAAAACACTTTGGGCACCTTGACAAGAAACACATCGCTTTTTGTTACAGAGATAAGATGAAAATCAGTGGAGTTCGGTTGTTGTTTTTTTTTATGCCATAATAAGGTATGTTTGATAAAAGGATTTCGTGCGATATGATATCAAAAGCCTTTTTTAGGTCTTAAAAATGCACCTGTTACAAGGCCAGAATCAAGGTTAGTCAACAAAAAATTAGTAAATTCAATTAAACATGTAGCCGTTGAATGTTTTTGGCGAAAACCTGATTGCCTCTGCGATAGCAATTTGTTTTCTTGCAGGTATTCGTTAAGTTGTATAGGAATATATATGAAGAGTTTGTTCGCAAAAACCGATAAGTCCATATTTGCCAAATGGAGATATTTGCGATTAAACGTCAAGAAAAAAAAAGAGAATAAGAAATTTTCGCTTCTTGACCATAATTTCAAAAATGTTCCTTTTATATATATATATATATATATATATATATATATATATATATATATTTATATATATATACATATATTAAAGGTGTTATTTTGTACATCATGACAGAGACCGTACTTCAAAATCTTCAAAAATGGACTTACCGGTTTTTTGCGAACAAACTCTTCATATGCATATATATATATATATATATATATATATATGAAGAGTTTGTTTGCAAAAACCGATAAGTCCATATTTGTCAAATGGAGATATTTTTTGCTTCTTTTGATCATAACTTCAAAAATGTACCTTTATATGTAGTGACCAATATATCATTTAAAAGGTATTATTTTGTACTTTATGACAGAGATCGTACTTCAAAATCTTCAAAAATGGACTTATCGGTTTTTGCAAACAAACTCTTCATATATATATATATATATATATATATATATATATATATATATGCTGGAGAACATACAGTTGCTCTAGTCTGAGTTCAAGTTTCCTCCTTAGTAAACTCTTTGGTTTCCTGATAAAAAGGCCACCAGGCCACCACCCTAGCAATCAGTGTTTGTTTGGTAAAAAAATCCTTTCCTTACCTGAGAGCTGACTCAACATCATCTGGCATGGGATAGTACAGTACTCTCCGCTTAATCGGGTATCGCTTAAACGGGTACTTCGTTTAATTGGGTAGTAATGTAAAAATCACTTCCAATGCACATTAAAATTACCTGATAATCGGGTCGCCTCTCCGCATAAATGGGTAAATAATTTCATGTAGTCTAATTCATCCCACATTTTATCGCAGATATAACACATTAAAAAATCATGAATGTCAAATTTTCGTCGGCTAATCGCATTCTCTGCTTAATTTGCAAAGAAGACCGATCATTTGGGGAGTGATTTAACATGAAAACACATGTACCGGTACCGACTTGTCACACGTAAACGAACATTGCACATGTAGCTGGCACTCACAGTTGAATAGACAGACGGGAGCTGTCTTGCGCTCCTCCCTTGCTCCTCAACAACATTCACAATACGAGAAGTTTGCAACAAAAATCGGGCCACGCACCACCTCCATAATCTTGCTTTTCCCCAGTGACTTCTCGAAAAGTAACCCAATGTTCTACGTGATTAGTGCACGCAAATAGACGTGTTCATTTCGGAAAACGCCTCCGTGTTAGCGAGGACTCCACAGTCAAACGACAAAGTTTTCTGAAGACATATTTGTCCATAAAAAGAGTGTAAATTATTGCTCGTGACTGATGAAGTGTAAGGTATGTATAATGTGCCGTGGAAGCACGCGTGTTAAGCATACAGTGAAGGTGAAGGGTATACAATGCATGTACATACACATTGCGTGTGTCAATTTTGAATGAGACGTGTTCTTCTGTTAATCGGGTACTCCGCTTAATCGGGTAAGAAACGCTCTGCGCGCCCGAACCTACCCGATTATGCGGAGAGTACTGTACAAGTTCTTCACTTGGCAGAACTGTGTTGATCAAGCCAGCTGTGTTCTCCCCCCGCCTGCTCTCTACAGATAAGATTCTTCTTCTTCATATACTCCTTTGCTTTCTCTGTATGTTTCACAGGTTGATGACATTGATATGTTCTTAAATGTGTATGTTGTGATTTCATAACCACAGGAGAGAAGAGGCTAGGCTCCCCAGCGTTTAAAAAGGCAACAGAGTATACAAAGGAATCTTTAACCAGCGTGTGCACCATACATGTACTACAATATTTATCTCATCTTTTCGCCTTTTCCAGGCCTAAAGAAAAGAGGGAAGTGGGAGAGACTTCCCTTGTAAAATCTTTGAAACAAAAGGGCTACTTGGCTACAAGCACACAAGTCTTTCCGGCCTTCACAGTATTAAAAAAAAAAGACACCAAAAATGAAAACAACACCACCCCCCCCAAAAAAAAAAAAAAAAAATGACAATGGTCCTCTTAAGTTGTGTGGTCTTAAAAGCCGTGGTCAGCCGGCCTAGTCTACTCGCGTAGCCCCATTTACCTACCGTACTATACATAATATTCACACCCTGTGTACTCTATTGGCTAGTGTACAAAACTTACTTTAACACTATAAGCGGGTCTGAGCAGGAAAACTAACGTCCCACGCAACATGAAATCAACTACCTCTTCTATATGCTAGTGACTAACACGGGACACAGATAACACATGCACGCACACACACACACACACGCACACGCAAACGAACACAAACAAAATGCTAACCTCTACATAACATGATACTGATAGTACGCTACGAAATATCATGTTGGGTTTCTTTACATGCATTGCAGATGTTGGATTTAAAAACCAACAACAATAACTATACATTATATGCAGCAGTACGGGACACATTCCCACACACTATACACTTGCAAAGGACAAATCCCATAAAATGTTTACCTGCATATTAATAAATCAATTTATCTATAATGTATGACGGCGTAATCACAATCACTAACGCCAAACTTTGTAGTATAAAATTACCGCTACGGCATCTTGCAGCTGAGCCACTTACCAAATGCAAATTGATTAAAGATAACTACAAATCAATCCTTAACAGCCTGACTGAATCAAGGCAGTACAAAGATCTGAGAATATTAATGTATATCTGAAGAGTTTGTTTGCAAAAACCGATAAGTCCATATTTGAAGATTTTGAAGTACGGTCTCTGTCATAAAATACAAAATAATACCTTTTAAATGATATATTGGTCACTACATATAAAGGTATATTTTTGAAGTTATGGTCGAAAGAAGCACAAATTTTCTTATCATTCTCTTTATTTTTCTTGACCTTTAATCGCAAATATCTCCATTTGACAAATATGGACTTATCGGTTTTTGCAAACAAACTCTTCATCTCCTTGGTTGTTTTCTACAACTGAGTAAACTATATTGCAAAGCAGCGACCAGAAGTTAACTGCAATGAGTAAAATCATAACTGCACGCATTATAGTATAAATTGATTTAACAAATTCTCAGCCCTATATCTGATTTGGAAATCCTGTGGTTATGAAATCACAACATACATCATTAAGAACATTACAATATTACCAAAGTGTTAAACATACAGAGATAGCAAAGGAATATATGAAATAGAGTGATATTCTTACCTGTAGAGAGCAGGGGGAGGACACATCTGGCTTGATCGAAACAGATCTGCAAAGTGAAGAACTTGTACTAACCAATGCAAGATGATGTTGGTTCGGCTCTCAGGTAAGGAAGCGATTTGTAAAAACAAACAAACGAAAACAAAACAAAACAAACGCAGGGTGTTAAGGTGGTCGCCTGGTGGCTTTTTTTTTTAATCAGGAAACCAAGTAGTTTACCAAGGAAGGAACTTGAACTCGGACTAGAGCAACTGTATGTTCTCCAACATACCCGTGTTACTTATATTATATATATATATATATATATATATATATATATAGATGTCTTACCTTTAATCGTGGGGCCAGAATCGCCATAGCTGTAAAGAAGTCATCAGGCACGCCACAATACAATTCCAGTGACTTGAGGTTGGACAAAAATGTTACGCCTCTGCCAACTCTCATTTGCTGAAAACAACAAAAGAGACCGCATGCCATTTTTAGATGGTATTCGTGAACCTGTCTATAGTGTAAACTTATCAGTCATATAAACAAGACCTCAATAAAAGTCCATATGTTCGTTTAACACAGAAATAGAAGACAACATCACGGTATTTACGGAGGCACAGTCTACGGTTCTACTACATAACCGTTTGAACGTAAAAAAAAAAAAAATATGGATCTCCTGTTGATATCCATGTCATCTTGATAGAGAACCTAACACAGTCAACAACAACAAAAATGGAGAAGCTTCCATCTCCAATCTACAAAATGTGTAGTAATATTAATCTCTCCGTGTAAATCTAGGGATGTTTGCTCAATATTTACTCTCAACTTACATTTATAAGTCCATTGCAGTCAAACAATAATCCATATATTTTACCCTGAGTGAACGATGCATTATTTAAGCTTACATAAACAATAATGTCAGTCCTACGTGTCATGAGGAGAACTTACTAAGTAACCACATGCCTTCCACACAAAGGTCCATGCATGCGCTCTGCGATTCGAATCTATAATCGTGGATTCCAGCAATTTGTTGAGGAGGGAGATCACAGGCTCAAGATCATCCTTTCTGTGGTATTCAAATGCGACACGAAGGACGAAATCAACGTTATCCTTCGTGTTATAACCAAAACGACGAGCAATTCCATTGCACATGGTAACAAGGACCACACTTCCAACATCCTTATTCTGCGCCACGGTAAAGTAAAATACGTATTCAAACAACCAGTGGTTCTCCAGCAGCTTGCTCATCAGGAAGTCAAACCCTTCCCGGTTGCTCTTAAACAGCGATGCCAGGTGCACACCTGCTAGATACTCCTGAAATAACTTGTGTGGAAATTGGTATTCGACTACACTTCTTTTTGTTCTCCTATTGTTTTCTCGGAGACAAACAAACCGATCTTCTTTTGTGAGTATCCCTATTTCACAGACGGTTTTCAGATCATCTTTACTTGTCTCCAGGTCCTTTTCCTCGAACCTAATCTTGTTCTCAAGGAGACCATTCAGCGCATCTTTGGCAAACAGGTCTAAACATTCTTCGCCTTTTTTCAGCCTTTGTCCTTGGGTCATGTGGTTTTGCTCCTTTCCAGCATAATGTTCCATGAGTTGACTGATTAATTCTTGGAAGAGTTGAGTGAATGTTTCCCGTTTCTTGATTTCAGCGCGGGTTTTTTCATCGTGCCAAATGTAACAGAGCATGCTGCAGTAAATGGGGTAAGGTTTCATATTCTGCGCTACAATACTCTCTTCGTCTGTCATCAACTTTATGAGACTGTCTCTGGCCTCCTCGTTGTTGGGGAAGAAATTGTTAATGTAGGAAATCACATTTTCTTCATTGAACCCCTCAACTTCAATAAATCTATACCTCATTTCTATTTCCTTGTCGGATTTGATTTCCTTAGCTTTCCACGGTCGAGCGGTGATAACAACTGGAGAAGATTTGAACTTCTCACCTCTGATCACAGCAATAATATCGTCACTTGATCTTTTCTTGCTGATATCTTCTCCGTACTCGTCAAGACCATCAAACAGAATTAGCACTTTTCTTTGGTTTTTTCGAATGTGTTCTTCTACTCTTGACGTATCAAATTCCACTTCATCTGATATCTTGCCCATGATGATATCACCAAAGCATGTCTCTGACTCGATTTCTCTAAGATGAATTAAAAAGAGGAGATCAATTTTGTTCAGACATCTTCCCATAGCCCAGTCAATTGTGAGTTTGGCGAGAAAGGTTGTCTTGCCAACACCGGCATCTCCAAACAATGCAATGCGATTGTTCAGATTTTTTTGAGCAGAAATATTTTCCAAGAGTTCGATGAAATTATCGTAATTCATGTTCGTTTTTTCTCCAGCCATACCTTCAGAGAACATCGCTAGATTTGTATATACGTCTTCCAGCTTCATTGCTGATTTGCGGTAAAGTGGAGAAGCGCGCACGTTGCTGTACATGCCTTGATAAAACATCTGTAGCTCTTCTTTCAATTGTAGAACTTCATCATGTGTAAGGTCTTTCGGTTTTCTGCCTGAAACACCGGATAATGCAGACTCTGAAAGAATGAAATGAGTTTAAGTCATGTCAACTGACCTGGAAGTTTATTCTCTCACGTCATCACTACTTTTTAAAACTCATTCGGGGTATGTGTGGATAGGCCAAATAGGGCCTATACATCAATCTGTTTATGACAATATATACGCGATGAATACTCCTTTTGGTGTCTTTTGGAAATGATATGTGTTGTGGTGAGATCAACCCGTCCTTAATAGGTTAATTCTCCAGTTTTACGCATTTAGAATGACATTGGCATTACAAATATATAAACGGTAAATACTTTGCTACCACAATTTTCCAGGAAGGAAGTCGAAGAAGTACTCAGGAAAATAAGTCCCCTGCAGTTATAAGAAGATATGAACAATTGATAATAAAGAAAAAAAATCAACGGTAACAATATATCATTTCTACCACACAATGATTACCAGATTGAACAATAATTATTACGGGCACTCTCTCTTTGAGTTCAGATCTCCGGCAACCTGGACAGAGATTTCATGCCAGTATTCAGGTAGTTCGTAACTAGGGCATCATCTTTTCATAATTTCAAGCGTGAAGAATTAGTAGAGAGAGCAGATGTAAAGGTGAAAATAGCCCCCCCCCCCTCCAACCCGATCCGACGTCCGACATAAACAAAATCGTGTATGTTTGTGTGTGTTTGGGGGGGGGGGGGGGTCAAAGTTCGTGCACCAAATTCAGTCCAGTGAATGCTACCCCATGCCCTTTTAACAAAGTGAGGCTGAACTTTATACATACAGTGCACTCCCGTTAGACGGAATACGATTATAACGAAATCTTGTTATAACGAAGTAAAAGATCTGGTCCCAAAGTTAGCCTTCAAAGTCTATGGCACAAAATTTGCTAGTAACGAATACGGCTTTAGCGAAATTATCGTTATAATTAAGTCTGTTTCCAGCGCCACTGACAAAATAAAACAAAAGAAATGTGCTCCGTTTTAACGAAATGCGGATCGCTTTCGAAAATACGTAGCGGAGCAAGCATTACAGCGTCTCTGCATGTGGGTCACGCACATTATCCGAGGGGAACTTGCGATACTGTAATACAATAATTTGAAATCAATTATGATTCGTTTTATTGTTCCGAATGTTCTTTATCACAAAACACACAGATTTTGATATACCTAATTGTCCGTTATTAGGGAAATGAAAAGGGGTTTGTTATTACGATCATTTTTGCGTTATTCAAAAGGTCCGTTATGAATAAGGTTTGTTAATCAGATAATGAAATATTATTCTTATCTTCGTTAATCGTTCGTTACTCTGAGCATTAAAAATAGGTTCATTAATCCAAAAAGTAAAAAAGGTGAGTCCACTCACATAACTTATAAATTACAAGACTTATAATCGTCTTAAAGTAGCCGAACCCTTCGAAATAACTTACATTTCTCATTTTCTTTTCTGTTTTTATTAACAAACCTTCTTCGGAATAACGATCCTTCTTTCATTTTCGGATTAAAAAACATTCGGAACAACGAACCTTTTTCTTTTTTCTTTTTTTTCCCCACATAATGGGTACTTTAGGAATGATGAACCTCGTTTTCCGATTTACGAAGCTTCGGAAAACGAACAAAACATGTCTATCTTTAGTATCTAAATTATGAAGTTTCGGAATAACAAATCATCGAAAAAGCGAACCTTCAGATAAAAAATTAAACCCCCGGAATCCGGGAATGGCAAAACTTCGATATAAGGAGTCTTCGGAGTAACAAACTTTAGTAAGAAATGAACCTTTCGAATAGCTAACTGTAACCGAATCCTAAACCATCATTTTCTATACAAATGTGACAATACAAACAACTTGATGCCTCCTTTTAAATGAAAAAAAGTAACAAAATTAAAAAGCCACTATCCCACTTTACACAACTTTTCACTGCATGTTGAGAATTCATCAAACAGAAAATGATTCATACGTCACATTAACTGCAAATGGCATTATTTAGTTCCCGATTTAGCTAAACCAAGATTCAATCAGGACAAAGCAATCAATAATCATTCTTATCGTCGTCTGAATCACTCTTTTCATAAAGATCACCCTATCGCCCTGTGTTACAATCGTCATGTGCAAAAGCCGAGACATGTGCAAACACCGGGATTCGTAGAAACGTCGGGAAGGTTTAATGATTTGCACATTTCCCGGCGTTTGCACATTTTCCGGCGACACTTCGCCGGGAAATCTGAAAATCTTTGACTTCACCGATATTGCGTGCAAAGATGGTAGATAAACTCTTCAAAACTGCGCGTGAACCTTGACCATTTATGTTTTCTTGATAAACTCCTTGACAGACTTTCGCCATACTTGGGAGGAAGCACAATTATGGTGATGGAATCTCAATTTGTTTAAATTGACCCCCTCCCCTTTCCTTCTATTGTTTTTTTTTTTTTCTTTTTTTTTTGGGGGGGGGGTTGGTGGGGGGGGGGGGTTGGTGGGGGGGGGGTTGGTGGGGGGGATACCTCAAAGTCCCAAACTATGGTTTTCTAAAAGTTATTCGTCTCTGTAAACAAATAAGGTAGAGATAGGTTGGTGTTATAAAGACATTCATGACTGTAGTTTCAAGTTTAATGTAAGATCCAGGGATGCCTAGCACGGGGACCTGAGGAGGGAGGCAAGGGGGGGGGGGGGGGGGGGCACGTGCCCCAAGATTTCAAACGAAACATGATGATGACGCGGACAAAATGACAATGTTTATTGTGTTCACACAAGAATTCCATGTTTTGTAGGCGGAGATACAAAAATTTCGGCTCCCTCGCTGCGCTCACTCGAAAGAATTTATAAAAAAAAGAAGATAAGAACAAAACGTGATGATGACGCGGACAAAATGACAATGTCTATTGCGTTCACACAAGAATCCCATGTTTTATAAGCTGAAATACAACAATTTTCGGCTAGCTCGCTGCGCTTACTCGAAAAAAAAAATACAAAAAAGAAGAAGAAGATAAGAACAAAACGTGATGATGACGCGGACAAAATGACAATGTCTATTGTGTTCACACATGTCATTTTACATTTAGCAGGCAAAATGTTACACGGAGCAGCGACTGGAATTACGTTCGTTCTGAAATGATCGCCGATTTGATCAAAAGAGGGCACCAGCGGTTTCGATCATGGGGGGGGGGGGGGAGCCCAAAAAACAAATCAAACAAGATAATAACAAAACGTAATGATGGCGCGAAAATATAAAAATTTATTACAATAAAATTTATTACAATAAATTCCTTTATTTGGATAAATCATATAAGACCATCACGATTTAATAACCAAAGAGTGACAAGAATTCCATTTTTTTGTAAGCTGAATACAAAAATGTTCGGCTCGCTCGTCAAAATTTATTAAAATGTATTACATTTAAAATAATGACCCTCGAAAGACCCCTTTTTTAAGTGCTTGAAAAAACAAATCATGTGGACTGTTTTTTAAAGTCCCTACCTGGATGCGGTTGGGGTTGAATACTTTTCTTAGAAATTAGAGGCGCGATGGGGAGATGGGTCAATATTATTGATTGCATATGCAAATTTTCTCTGTCAAGTAACATTCCTATCATGGTTATAGATTTTTTTTTTTCCAGCGGCAACAAGCCGGGGGAAGGGAGGAGCATAAAGGCTTTAATAATCGGTATTATGAAAAAAAAGGAAAAAAATATATGGAACCGGAAGGAACAGGGCTAGTGCATCGCTTTATAAATTAGAACATTAACGGATCTATTTTCTCGCTTGCTATGGCGAATCCAGAGAAACCGAGGGGGGGGGGGGGGCGGTGGAGGCGTAATTTTCACTTTTCACTTTTTTTTTCTTGAAACCGGAAGGAATTGTTTTGAGTGGTCGTAATGCGACACGTGGCCGCTATACAGTAAGTTTTACTGTGCAGTCAAACCTATCTATAGCGGCCACAAACAGAAAATGAAAAAAGTGGCCATTATACACAGTTGGCCGCTATAGAGAGGATTTCGGTATGATGGGTTTAGTTTCAAATGAAAATGGTAATGGTTCATGCTTAATTTTGATACATAGTTTATCTTTCATCTGCATACACGTTGATATCGTTGAAGTGAATGGTCTGCACATTTCCCGGCCAATTTACCATTTATGACCATGCATCACAAAACCAACAAAAAGTTGCCAGGGGCATGGATTTTTAGTTAAGGGCAGATTCTTAAAAAGTAAACTCTACGCTTTAAAATGACGTAAAACTAAATTCAAATGGACTCTCCTAACCTATCTAGATACTAGAGAGAAATCACACACACTGGAAAAGTGTGAACTGAGAAAAGAGGCTCTGAACTACATTGTCTTTTCAAGCGTTTATTCTTTCTACCAAACCGCACTAGCCTTGCAATGAAAGGGACTAATCACAGGATGTAAACCACCGGAACAATGACAATGAAGGGATTATCAGATTAAGCTGAAATTGAGCATGTTCTATTAACACATTTTGTCCTGTCCATGATTAATGCCAACTTGCAAAGCAGTAGAATTGTTCTTTCAAAAGTAAATAAACTTGTAAGTGAAGAGTGTGTAAAGGATTTCAAGCAATGAAAAGGGGACTGTAGAGCCCACTAATGTCAAAATCGACCACTAATGTCAAAACAACCACTAATGTCATAACACGTCGACGACAAATGTCATAGCAACCACTAATGTCATAACACGTCGACGACAAATGTCATAACAACCACTAATGTCATAACACGTCGACGACAAATGTCATAACGACCACTAATGCCATATCACGTCGACGACAAATGTCAAAATCGGATTATTCACTAATGTCAGAACACGTCGACGACAAACGTGAAAATTTCCATTTTTACTGCAAATGTCATAACACGTCGACGACAAATGCGACCCGCTACAACAAAAATGGAATGATCCTAAAATCGGGCGAGGTCGATTATTTGAAAATTGCATGATATAACCCCCTAATCTTTCTGCTTTAAATTGATATATAAAACATTTTATAAAAATAATCGGCTGCGGAGATATCGACGTTTAAAAGAGAGCATGTCGAGACGTCTGGAAAATCACTGTATCGAGAAAAGCGCCCTAAAAGTCTTCCTTTCGACGCAATCGCGATCAAGGGACACGCAAGTCAGTTTTTACCTCTGGACAATAGAAGGTAAGCCCTAGCAACCCCCGAAGAGTTCATTCAAGCACATCAGCGTCGGCGGTCTCCTCACCAACCAATCAGTGACCAGGATGTGAGAAGCGGCTGATCATAGCGCACCCCGCCCGCACGCACCAGTCGACTGGGCCGTGTGCGAGCTTCACGCTTCGGTTAGCAGCAAGCAGCAAACTGACCAATGAGTTCACTCTGTTCGTTGTTAGGGGCGGAACCTATCAGTGGCGCTCAATCCAAATTTTCGAACCAGTTTCTGCTTCGTTGAAACGCCAAAAAACATGGCTCAGAAAAAAGCTATATTTTTATCTTTCCTTTGATCATTTTGCTTCAAAATTTCGACAGATGATAGAAGACATGTTAGACTCCAATAATGTATCAAAATCAGAAAATCGTAAGTTTTGACCAATTTTAATGCTCTGACTTTAAACTCGATTTTCACGGCTTCGACCTTTTTGTTTTAGCGGGTCACAAATGTCAAAATCGAATTAACCACTAATGTCATAACACGTCGACGACAAATGTCAAAATCTCCAAATTTTACTGCAAATGTCATAACGCGTCACAGGGGCATATCCAGGAATTCCGTAAAGGGGAGGCGCCTTTACAAAATCAAAGGCTGGCGAGACCCCCCCCCCCCCTTTATCTTATTTATATTTCTGTTGCGTTAACAAAATATAGACAGGGGGCACCAGAGGGGATGCGCCCCTCTCGATCCCCGATTGCGTCAACCGCAAATGTCAAATTGGGTTAATCACAAATGTCATAACACGTCGACCACAAATGTCAAAACGCGTCACAGGGGCGGATCCAGGAATTCCGTAAAGGGGAAGTGCCTTTACAAACTCAAAGGACAGCGAAACCCCTCCCCCTTCTTTTTATTTTTCCTTTCTTTTGTTTAACAAAAACAGAGACGGGGAGGGGCCGCCGCGTCCCCTCTAGATCAGCCACTGCGTCAACCACAAGTTAATGCCAAAACCCAGCATTTGCATTACAGAGGCGGATCCAGGAATTCCGTAAAAGGGAGGCGCCTTTACAAAAGCAAAGGCTGGCGAGACCCTCCCCCCCCCCCCTATTTTCTTATTTTTATTTCTGTTGCGTTAACAAAATATAAACAGGGGGCACCAGAGGGGGATGCGCCCCTCTCGATCCCCGATTGCGTCAACCGCAAATGTCAAATTGTGTTAATCACTAATGTCATAACACGTCGACCACAAATGTCAAAACGCGTCACAGGGGCGGATCCAGGAATTCCGTAAAGGGGAAGTGCCTTTACAAACTCAAAGGACAGCGAAACCCCTCCCCTTTCTTTTTATTTTTCCTTTCTTTTGTTTAACAAAAACAGAGACGGGGAGGGGCCGCCGCGTCCCCTCTAGATCAGCCACTGCGTCAACCACAAGTTAATGTCAAAACGCATCATTTGCATTACAGAGGCGGATCCAGGAATTCCGTAAAAGGGAGGCGCCTTTACAAAAGCAAAGGCTGGCGAGACCCCCCCCCCCTATTTTCTTATTCTTATTTCTGTTGCGTTAACAAAATATAGACAGGGGGCACCAGAGGGGGATGCGCCCCTCTCGATCCCCGATTGCGTCAACCGCAAATGTCATATTGTGTTAATCACTAATGTCATAACACGTCGACCACAAATGTCAAAACGCGTCACAGGGGCGGATCCAGGAATTCCGTAAAGGGGAAGTGCCTTTACAAACTCAAAGGCCAGCGAAACCCCTCCCCTTTCTTTTTCTTTTTTCTTTCTTTTGTTTTAACAAAAACAGAGACGGGGATCCCTGGAGGGGCCGCTGCGCCCCCTCTAGATCCGCCACTGCGTCAACCACAAGTTACTGTCAAAACCCATCATTTGCATTACAGAGGCGGATCCAGGAATTCCGTAAAAGGGAGGAGCCTTAACAAAGTCAAAGGCTTCCACATTCCCTCCCCATTTTTTTTTCTTTTAATTCATGTTGTTAAAAAAATAGAAGGGGGGCACCATAGAGGAATGCGTGCCCTCTCCATCCATGATGCGTTAGCCTCAAAAATGTCAAAACTCATTGCTTGCATTACAGGGCCGGATCCAGGAATTCCGTAAAGGGGAGGCGCTTTTACAAAATCAAAGCTGCCGCACCCCTCCCCCCATTTTCCCCTTTTTAGTTTTATTGTTTTAACTAAAGAGAGAGATAGAGAGAGAGAGAGAGGGGGGGATGACAGAGGGGGATGCCTTTTTGATCCGCGATTGCGTCAACCACAAATGTCAAAACTCATTGCTTGTAATACAGGGGCGGATCCAGAAATTACGTAAAGGGGGGGGGGGGGGCACAAGCTTGGCGCATCCCCCATTTTTTTTATCATTTATTTTGTTTTGAAGAAAATAAAGAGAGGGAGCACCAGAGGGGGGATGCGCCCGTCTCGATCCGCGATTGCGTTAACCACAAATGTCAAAACTAATTGCTTGCATTACAGGGGCGGATCCAGGAATTCCGTAAAGGGGAGGCGCCTTTACAAAATTAAGCTGCCGCACCCCACCCCCGTTTTCCCCTTTTTAGTTTTGTTTTAACTAAAGAGAGAGAGGGGGGGGGGGGGCACCAGAGGGGGATGCGCCCCCTTCTCGATCCGCGATTGCGCAAACCACAAATGTCAAAACTCACTGTTTGGAATACAGGGGCGGATCCAGGAATTACGTAAAGGGGGGGGGTACCTTTAATATAGTCTGGCGCATCCCCCCCCCCCCCCATCTTTTTGTTATTATTTATGTTGTTTTAAAGATTTTTTTTTTCTTTTTATTTATGTTGGGTTGTTGTTGTTTTTTAAGAAAGGGGGCACATAAGAGGGATGCGCCCCCCTCACGATCCATGATTGCCTCAACCACAAAATGTCATAATTCCTGGATCCAGGAATTCCGTATAGGGGAGGCGCCTTTACAAAATTAAAGCTGCCGCACCCCCCCCCCCATTTTCCCCTTTATAGTTTTATTGTTTTAACTGAAAGAGAGAGAGAGAGAGAGAGAGAGAAGGGGTGGGTGGGCACCAGAGAGGATGCGCCCCCCTTCTCGATCCGCGATTGCGTCAACCACAAATGTCGAAACTCATTGCTTGTAAAACATGGGCGGATCCAGGAATTACGTAAAGGGGGGGGGGGGGCACCTTTACATAATAAAAGCCTGGCGCACCCCCCCCCCCCATCTTTTTATTATTTATGTTGTTTTGAAGGAAAAAAAAACGAGGGGGGGGGGGCACCAGAGTGGGATGCGCCCGTCTCGATCCCCCATTGCCTCAACCACAATGTCAAAACTCATTGCTTGCATTACAGGGGCGGATTCAGGAATTCCGTAAAAGGGAGGCGCCCTTACAAAATTAAAACATGCCGCCCCCTATTTTTTTTTTTCATTTCATTTCTGTTGTTTTAACAAAAACAAAAAATAGATAGGGGGCACCAGAGGGGGATGCTCCCCCTCTCGATACGCGATTGCTTCAACGACAAATGTCAAAACTCATTGCTTGCATTACAGGGGCCGCGGCGGCGGGTCCAGGAATTCCGTAAAAATAAATAGAAATAAATAAGTTGGGGAGGGTTACGCCAGCCTTTCATTTTGGAAAGACGTCTTTGCGAAATTCCTGGACCAACCCTTTTAATGTAATGCAAGCAATGAGTTTTGACATTTGAGGTTGACGCAATCGCGGATCGAGAGGGGACTCACACCTCTCTGGTGCCCCCTTTTTTTGTTGTTTTTAAAACAACAGAAATAAAAAGAAAAAAAATAGGGGTGCGGTAGCTATTTTGTTGTTGTTATAAAAACAACACAAATGAAATGAAAAAAAAATAGGGGGGTGCGGCAGGGCAGGTTTTAATTTTGTAAAGGCGCCTCCCTTTACGGAATTCCTGGATCCGCCCCTGTAGTGCAGTGGTTTACACAGTCGCTGATCGAGAAGGGGGCGCGCATCTCCCTCTGGTGCCCCCTCTCTCTCTTTAGTTAAAACAATAAAACTAAAAAGGCGAAATATGGGGGTGGGGTGCTGCAGCTTTAATTTTGTAAAGGCGCCTCCCCTTTACGGAAATCCTGGATCCGCCTCTGTAATGCAAGCAATGAGTTTTGACATTTGTGGTCGACGTAATCGCGGATCGAGACGGGCGCATCCCCCTCTGGTCCCCCTCTCTTTTTTCCCTTCAAAACAACATAAATAATAACAAAAAGATGGGGGGATGCGCCCGGCTTTAATTATGTAAAGGTGCCCCCCCCCCCCTTTACGCAATTCCTTGATCCGCCCCTGTATTACAAACAATGACTTTTGCCATTTGTGGTTGACGCAATCGCGGATCGAGAAGGGGGCGCATCCTCTCTGGTGCCCCCCTTCTCTCTCTCTCTTTCAGTTAAAACAATAAAACTAAAAAGGGGAAAATGGGAAGGGGGTTCGGCAGCTTTAATTTTGTAAAGGCGCCTCCCCTTAACGGAATTCCTGGATCCGCCCCCGTAATGCAAGCAATGAGTTTTGACATTTGTGGTTAACGCAATCATAGATGGAGAGGGCACGCATCCCCTTATGGTGCCCCCCTTCTATTTTTTTAACAACATAAATAAAAAGAAAAAAAAATGGGGAGGGGGTGTGGAAGGCTTTGACTTTGTAAAGGCGCCTCCCTTTACGGAATTCCTGGATCCGTCTCTGTAATGCAAATGATGGGTTTTGACATTAAGTGTGATTGACGCAGTAGCGGATCTAGAGGGGGCGCTGCGGCCCCTCCCCGTCTCTGTTTTAGATTTAACAAAAGAAAGAAAAGAGAAAAAGAAAGGGGAGGGGTTTTGCTGGCCTTTGAGTTTGTAAAGGCACCTCCCCTTTACGCAATTCCTGGATCCGCCCCTGTGACGCGTTATGACATTTGTGGTCGACGTGTTATGACATTTGTGATTAACACAATTTTGACATTTATTTTGCTGTTGACGCGATCGCGGATCGAGAGGGGGCGCATCCCCCTCTGGAGGTGCCCTCTCTCTATATTTTGTTAATAGAAATAAAGATAAGAAAATGGGGGGGGGGGGGGGGAGGGGGAGGGGGGGGGGGTCTCGCCAGCCTTTGATTTTGTAAAGGCGCCTCCCCTTGACGGAATTCCTGGATATGCCCCTGTGACGCGTTATGACATTTGCAGTAAAATTTGGAAATTTTGACATTTGTCGTCGATGTGTTATGACATTAGTGGTTAATCCGATTTTGACATTTGTCGTCGACGTGTTATGACATTTGCAGTAAAAATGGAAATTTTGACATTTGTCGTCGACGTGTTAAGACATTAGTGGTTAATCCGATTTTGACATTTGTCGTCGACGTGTTATGACATTAGTGGTCATTATGACATTTGTCGTCGACGTGTTATGACATTAGTGGTTGTTATGACATTTGTCGTCGACGTGTTATGACATTAGTGGTTGTTTTGACATTAGTGGTCGATTTTGACATTAGTGGGCTCTACAGGGACTCTGAGACATACCCGATCATTTTATTCTCCCTCAAAAAAAAAAAAAAAAAAGGTTGTAGAAAAACTGCTGAAAACACATTTTCCAATTCATGTTATGATCCAAAACTAAAGAATAATGTAGAAGAATGGTAACTATTTCAGAAATTGTGAAAAACTTAAGATTAACTCTGTTGATCCATTTTACCTTTTATTGAGTCCTCATGTAAAATCAAGGCGTGCGACTTTTTGTTCGTTTTGTGATGCACGGTCACATTTGCACTTTTCCCGGCGTCGCGTTTGCACATTTCCCGTTGATGCAATATAGAGATTTGCACGTTTCCCGGTGTTTGTACATTTTTCCGGCTCCACAATTCCCGTTTAGGACTATGCATGGTGCACACTGATTTTTTTTTTCATGTATTTTAATCTTTTCATTTTATGAATACAACAGTGTGATGACTTACCCGATTGTATTTGTGTCCTAGCTGTTCGACGTAGCCTGGCTCTCGTCTGAGCCTCTTTCAAGTGTGATTCAAGTGACGACGGGCTCACCTTCTCACTCCATTTACGAAGCATGCTATAAGTTCCATCGCTTGTTACTTCGTGGTAACGGCTATTCGTTTTAATGAAGTTCTTTATTTCACCCATAGAGAAACCCAATTCTGTCCCAAGAGCTTCGATATCTTCGTTGTCAATGAAATTATTGGCAATTGTTCTCAGAAGGAAAGCCACATCGCCTGTTTGTTCAGCATCCATCCTGAAATGAATTATCATGAAAATTAATTGTTACGTTTTGTACTTTTTACTTAAATAAATCACAAGAAAAATCGATACCCGAATCCCGCTCCTGCAATCATCAAGCACATTATATTACATCCCTGATTATATGAGTTCCAGAAGGTGTCTTGGTCTTTATTGGAAGCATCACATGCGTTGCTAAGTAAATGCAAAATCTGTAACGTTTGGATAGTGAGGGGGATATTTCCGATTGATATACTGCTTTGCTACTGTGCGGTAATTATGCCTTCTCAGTTTGCAAGGGAGATTCACGATACGACTTTAACATTGCAAATTGCCCTCTGAAAACCTGAATGGATTCTGACTTTCGTATAAGCAACTCATATCAGAATGGTTCTTCCTAGTCTATGACTGAGACATAACCAATTTTAACAGATATTCACAGAACCTAACAAACAGTGCATGATTACCAAATGAAATAGTCCTATTTATACCGTCGAGTAGGCTGGTACACTCACCACGTCCTTGATATAAAACAGGCTGCAATACATCCCCTTTACATCACAGGAATTGATGGCGTTACAACAATGTCTATGTCTATCCCTTTCCTGCCCGAATTAAGTTTTAAATGTCAGATTTATACTGTGATTTTTTTTTCTTTGTTTGTTACGGGGTATATATATGCAAGAAAATTACTTAATGTAAATGTTAAATGTAAAACTTAATGTAAATATACGTGTTTGGTAATTAATTATCGACACTAATTAGTTGTGGGACTCTGAAGTCCCGACAGGCTATTACCGACTAAATGACATCTACTCTCAGAAACAGTCACTCTCAGCAAACATTTTCTAATGTGCACATGAGCAGCCATAAACAATGCATGACCAGTCAAAGTTATATTTCAGGTTACATTTAATCAGGCCAACTACAAATTTGTCACAACAATAGGTCATAGAACTCTTTTTGATAGAGTTGTGTCATACAATATTGAGATGCGCATATACGTGTACATTGGCTCATCTTGTCAAACATTTCAAAAAGTTCGGGAATGCCACATTTGGCTTTGATTTGTGACTCTTTACATAATTATTTCCAAAAACTCTTCACGTTAACCTTGACTTCATCGACTATTTGGTTTCAAAGTTTGACTTGGCTCTCTTAACCTCAGATGAAGCAATTCTCCTGTGCTTGGTCACCATACTTTTCTGATATCTGTTCCCAGACTATGCTTTACTTCAATTGCTTTCTTACATTGGTGGTTCATCCATTCACTTTGCTTTTTGTGATGCTTATTTGCCTCCTCCCCAGAGAGATCTCCAAGCTCCTTTTTCCAATCAATCTCTTTCAGTGAATTCCTCATACTGTCATAATCTGCATGGTAGTAACTTCTGAGAACTTCCTCTTCTTCATCATTTGAGTCAATCAGCAACTACTGTAGACGAAGAGTAACATGGTCGCTTTTACCAATAGGTGCATCATGGCTTAGGTCACGACCAACTCCTCTTCATTCGTGAAAACCAAGTCAAGTAGGCTTGGGGTGCATCCACTCCTGTATCTAGTTGGTGACTGCACATGTTGAAGTCAAGCAGAGATCCTCTATGCACATGGGCGTAAATCCCGGGGGGATATATCCCCCCCCCCCCCCGAAATAGAGGAGGGGGATGGCCTGTATAATCATCCCCCCCCCCTGAAATTTGAGAAAAAAAAATGGAAGAAGCAGAAATGTGATTGTATCAATTTTGGCATATTGCATGACGTTCGTACGCCCGTCTTCAGACAGGTAACAGAGCTGAACAGTATTCTATCTTGTATAGGATAATGTATACATAATTTTCTCAAGCGCTCGCTCGCTTCACTCGCTCGCGAAGAAAGTAATATCGACATAAGGTATGGTCCAGACGTTGACAACGTCAAATAGCATAGGCTTACATGTAAACATGCTATGACGCGAGCAACTCGGCACCATCTGCAAATTATGTACGAAAACAAACAAACAATAACAAAAACTATACCGCCATAATTGAACCCCCAGCCCCCCTCTATTTCTTGAATCATTCATGAAACGCTGATGACTCTGATACATCTATGGGCATACCCAGGGATGCTCAGGGGCGTCGAATCTATCGGGGGGGGGGGGGGGTGGCAAAGAGGCATTTGCCCCGCCCCTACAGAAATGTTGGGGCAGACAAAGCATTTGTCCCCCAAGCAATTCCCGAGATGAGGACAAGTCTCGAAGTTTCTTTTTGAAAAAAAATTATCCAACTACCTCCAGAACTATGCACCGGATCGTTTAATTGCAATTATAAATATGCAAACGCTCTGCTACTGGGTCCCTTTCGATAGACTTTGTACACTTTTGAGATTGACGTATTTCCTTATTTTATCAAAGAGTGAGTAGCAGATCTTTCACTTACAAAACCGCCCTCATAATTATGCAGAGGCGTCGATGGAGGGGGAGGGGGATGGATCCCCCATAAAAGTATTGGGAACAAACATATCATTTTGCTCCTCCTCGTAACTCCCGAGATGTGGAAATGTTTTTACGTTTTTTTTTAGAGAAAAATGTCTAAATATTTCACGCAGAGATGGCTGAATTTCAATTCTGAAAATACAAAATCTCCCTCGCGTAAAAGGGGGATAGACCTTACCCCTTCTATAGCCTCCCCGTTCAGTCCTTTCTACTTAATACACTTTAGATTGACAGATTTTAAAATGTTTCATCTAAAGTGTGCACCAGGTCTGTTACTTCAGTTAAAAAAAAAAATGCAAATGTTCCGTGGGTGGGAGGAGATATCTAGATAATTTCAATTAACGGAGGGTTCCCGCCCCCCCCCCCCCAAAAAAAAAAATAGTGTACACTTCTGGGATTGAAATGTCCCAGATTACATCAAAAATGTGTTTGCGAGATATTTTCATCTGAATTCTAAAAATGCAACAGCACCCTCGTATGCAGGGGCGTCGATCCTGGAGGACGGGGAGCGCGGACAGGGGAAGAGGGGGCGGACAAACATTATGATCCCAAATGATTCCCGAAATGAGGAAAATTTTCTTGCGTTTTTGATAGAAAACTGGAAGGGTGGTGTTAGCACTCGCTCACGCCTTCCCCCTGCTCGCCCGTCCCCCCCCCCCCCCGCCCCTATGCATACAAGTAGACTGTGGTTAAACTTTGAACATAGACAGTTTTTTTAAATATGCCACTAAATGTGTGCACCAAAACGTTTAAATGCAATTAGAAAATACAGAATCTCCCTCGTGTAGGAAGGGGGAATAGGGAATAGGGCTTATCCCCTCACACCTTCTCTGATTGACAAATTTCCAGATATTCCAACAAAAGTGTGCACCAGATTGTTGAATTTCAGTTCTAAAACTGAAAAAAAGAAGCTCCCTCGAATATGGGAGACGTATCTTGCCACCCTCTCATTGCTTGGTCCCCTCTATAGACTTAGTATACTTTGGGGAATGACAATTTCCGAATTTTCCACAAAAAGTGTGCTTCAGATGGCTTTATTTCAATTCTAATAATGCGAAAGCTCCGTCTTGTGTTCCCCCTCCCACACCCTCCCCATAAGCTCTACCTCACGAGACTTTGTACATAATTATAACACAAAGATGGGGCACACTCGGAATAAGAGCTAAATTCCATGATTTTAACACTTCCCTGAAAAAGCCCTATCTATTTCTTCAATTATTATTATTATTTTTTTTTTTGGAGGGGGGGAGGGGGAGGGGGCGCTGGAAAAAACTCCAAGTATTGCACCAAAAGTTTAAGATTTAATACAATGAGTTTATTAAAAAAATACCATTTCATAGGCAAATTGTTCATTGTAATCTACATCAAAATATTCTGCCACCTTAAACAAGTGGGACGGTTTCAAGTAGATAAAACAGCCAAACATGCATCAAATTGCACCATTTACAACATCAAAATTCAAAAAGTTCTCAAGGTGGGAGGAGGACACCCCCCTCCCACCCACCCTCCCCCCCCCCCTCCCGCCGCTCGCTCCGCTCGCTCGGGTTCTGTCTCGTTCATGATAGTAAGTGTAAAAATTAATACAAGAAGTTTATTCAAATGATACCATTTATAGCCAAATTGTTTTATATTAATCGACATCACAATGTTCTGCTATAGATATCTTAAACAAGTGGGACTGTTTCAAGCCGACAAAACGCGCAAAAACATGCATCAAATTGCACCATGTACATCAAAATGCAAAAAGTTCTCACCGTGGGACCCCCTGTCACACCCTCCCCCTCCTCCCCCCCCCCCCTTCCCCCCTCCGCTCGCTCGGGTTTGGTCGCGTTCATGATATTAAGTGTAAGAATTAGTACAAGAAGTGTATCTAAATAATACCATTTTATAGCCAAATTGTTTAATAATCGACATCGAAATATATTGCTACCTTAAATAAGTGGGACTGTTTCAAGTCGATAAAATGCGCAAAATCATGCATCAAATTGCACCATGTACAACATCAAAATGCAAAAAGTTCTCACTGTGGGAGGAGGGACACCCTCCTCCCCTCCCACCCTCTCCCCCTCGCTCGCTCTGCTTGCTCGGGCTCGGTCGTATTCATGACATTCACTGGAAGAATTAATACAAGAAGTTTATTTCAATGATACCATTTAAGGTAAATTGTTCAATGATAATCTACATCGAAAATATTCTGCTACCTTAAACAAGTGGGACTGTTTCAAGTCGATAAAACACGCAAAAACATACATCATATTGCACCATTTACAACATCAGAATGTAAAAAGTTCTCACCGCGGGAGGGGGAACACCCCCTCCCACACCCTCACCCTCCCCCCCCCCCCCCCCGCCCCCTCCGCTCGCTCGGGTTCGGTCGCGTTCATGATATTAAGTGTAAGAATTAATACAAGAAGTTAATTCAAATGATACCATTTTATAGCCAAATTGTTTTAAAATAATCGATATTAAGATATAACAAGTGGGACTGTTTCAAGTCGACAAAACGCGCAAAAACGTGCATCAAATTGCACCATGTACAACATCAAAACGCAAAAAAAAATTCTCACCGTGGGAGGGGGAACACCCCCTCCTACACCCTCCCCCTCCACCACTCCCCTCCGACCCCCCTCCCTCGCTCGCTCCGCTCGCTCGGGCTCGGTCACGTTCATGATATTCAATGTTAGAATTAATACAAGAAGTTTATTTAAATGATTCCATTTTATACCGAGATTGTATAATAATCATCGACATCAAAATATACTGCTACCTTTACAAGTGAAACTGTTTAAGGTCGACAAAACGCGCAAAAACATGCATCAAATTACACCATGTACAACATCAAAATGCAAAAAGTTCTCACCGTGGGAGGGGGGACACCCTCCTCCCACACCCCCCCCCCCCCCCCCCGCTCGCTCGCTCAGCTCGCTCGGGCTCGGTCGCGTTCATGATCTTCAGTGTAAGAATTAATACAAGAAATTTATTTAAATGATACCATTTTATAGGCAAAATTGTTCAATAATAATCTACATAAAATGTGCTGCTACCTTAAACATGTGGGACTGTTTCAAGTCGATAAAACACACACACACAAAAAAATGCATCAAATTGCACCATTTACAACATCAACATGCAAAAAGTTCTCACTGTTGGAGGGAGAAACTCCCCTCCCACACCCTCCCCCTTCACTCGTTTTGCTCCCTCGCATCTAACCGCTCCCCCCTAAGATCAAATCCTGGCTACGCCGGTGATAGGTCCCACTATTTAGTAGGCCTTCACAGTGATGTCGCACAGGCGGAGCAAGAGCTGAAGTACCACGATGTAGTCATTCAATTATCTATGAATATTTCTTTTTCTTACTTGTTTTTTTGATAGGAAAAAAAAATCCCAAATTTCACCCAAAATGTGCACCAGATCGCTGACTTTCAGGTCTGAAAATCACTTCAGTTAAATTATAGAAACAGCTGTTTATAATCTTTACATCAAAGGTGAAATCTTTGACAGAAAAACACTGTAGCACTTATAGGTAAATATGGAACGAAATTTGGCATCAAAAGGGCAAAATGAAATAAGTATATCAGAATTGCTCTGAATTAAGAAGGATTTTGTTTTTGAAATGGCCTTTTTAAACCTTTACCTTTGAATTTCAAGAGAAATGGAATACATGTAAAACTAGAAATATTGCTATGGTAAGTGGTATACATCCACCATAATGCACGCTTCTCCCAATAGGTCTATGTTACGTCTGGATGTGTGACGACAGACAGTATCACATAAGTGGCAAAATAGTAAAATGACAAATGTTACAAGTGTCACAAATGTGTTGAGTGTTTACTTTCCTTGAATTAATTTTAATTGGATAATAGCTAAGAGAGAGTCTTATAGTCTAAGAAAGCAGGTATTTGGGGATCGACGAAAGTTCTTTGCTTTCATAATGCACATGAAGAGATTTTATGTCCCATGTGTATATCCACTTCTTCGCAGTAACATATACCTACTGTCAATATACAGTAAATGTCTGTCTACCTGTGCTTATTAAAATTCCTCTTACTCTGTCACGAAGAAAACTACATTCAACTTCATGACGCATTATAAGACAATGTACAGTGAGTTTTGATTAAACCAAAGTGATACCCCTTGCTCTTCACACAAGAAACACATTTGTGTCTCAGAAAAAAGTCAACAGATTATGCACCTTTAAGAAATGGGTAGGCCATAGATATGAATTGGATGGCGGTACAGTAGTAGACGTACTGCATGTACATGTATTATTATTGCACTGTTTGTCACCATCAATTATATTTTAAAGTACGATATTTCTTCCTATAGAACACAATTTTATATATTTGTGCATTTAGTGAAAGATATTATCTTCGTTATGAAAAAGCACACTGGTCATATCATAATGTAGTATCAAATCCATGTAGTGAGTGCTTGTTTTGCACGCTGCGTAAATACAGCTTTATATCCGACTTGAGAGAAGTCATGACCCCCCCCCCCCCCCCAAAAAAAAAAAAAAAAAAAAAAAACACACACACACAAACAAACAAACAAACAAAACAAAAACAAAAAAAATGAAGATGTGTGAACCCGCTGAAAAGTCACGAGTATACTGAGGCAAATGTCTATATGTGACCGTGCACCTCAAAACGAACATTAAGTCGCACACACTGATTTTGCGTGAGGACTGAAAATAAGTGAAATGGGTCAACCTAGCCGAACTTGACTTTTTTATGTTTTCTGAAAGAGCGGGTAGTCTTTTACATTATGCTGAAATTTGGTATCATAAAACGGGCAGGAAAGTGTGTTTTTCAGCAGTTTATCTAGAACATTTTTGGTAGAATAGTGTGATTAGGTGTGTCTTTAGAATCCCTTTTTCATTTCTGAAAAACCTTGTCCTCACTCTTCACTTTCAACTCTAATAACTTTTGAAAGGATAGTGCTACTGCTTTGAAAGTTGGCATTTATTATGGACAGTGTTAATGAGGCATGCTTAATTTCAATTTAATCTGATAATCCCTTCATTGTTGTTACTCTGGTGGTTTACTCCCTGCTTTTTGTCCCTTTCATCGCACAGCCAGCACGGTTTGGTAGAGATGAAGCGCTTGAAAAGACTCTGTACTTCAGAGCCTCTTTTCTCAGTTCACACTTTTCCTGAGTTTGTGCTTTCTTTCCAATATTTAGATAGGTTAGGAGAGTCCATTTGATTTGAGTTATACATCATTTTAAATGTTAAAGTCTGCTCTTTCAGAATATGGTCTTAACTAAAAATTTATGTCTGGCGACTTTTTGTTTGTTTTGAGGTGCAGGGTCACATATGGGAAATGTGTGTTATAGCAAAATCAAACTATCCTCAATGGGTTAACATGGTTTCTCTATCATTTCACCACTGGAGAGTAACTTTTGGATGAGGATCACATAAGTAAGTTTTGACCATCAGGCTAAATCTAATGGCAATCTCCTTACAGTTCTCCCATCTATTGAGGTAATTTCACTATGCACAACACTGCCCACTGGCACTGGTAAAACAGTCCAAGACCAGTGAAAATCACCGTTGGACCAGTAACTGTTCAGGAATGGACCATTTAATATGGACAAACTTGGTACCTACTGGTCAAACAGATGGGTATGGCCAGTAAAAAAAAAAAAAAAAAAAAAAAAAATGGGTTAGTGTGCAGCCATGTCATGCAAACCATTCATTTGTTTGCTCATGTCTCGTACACCGCAGGTACAACTGTATGTATATCAATCTGTTCGAACATACTACAACACACTGCTCAAATGTAATGAATGCTCTCAAGGAAATAAATAACTTATCTGAATATCGCTAGATCTACGCAAGGTCAACTTAAGCAAGGTTGATTCATATTCATTCTAAATAAGAACATATAGATGTAGAAACGGCAGTGGCAATTACAGGAATCTTCATGAAAGTAAAGCTCATGCTCATGTATTTTTTAAGAAAAGTGTCTTTGATGTAGATTACTGGGAAACACGTAAGATCCTATTGTACATAGAAGCTATGTGGAAGTTTGTGTTTTGCTTTTGTGTAAGCTTGGAAATTTAACTTCAATATAAAGGGAGGGGAGGTAAATAACTCAAAGTGACCTAATCCTCACCCTGTTACTCGCAATGTAAAAACCTCAAGAGTGATTTAGTTTTCCACTACCATCTGAACCTTTAGAAATTCTTGTCTCTTCTTTGGCTGTAAAAATATACACTGCAGTCAACCTATATTTGTATGGTCAGCACTCAGGATTAGTATCATTTTGGTGAACTGCTTCAGTTGCCAATATTCCAGTATCAAGTTAGTAGGCTCCACCTGCAAAGAATATGTACACTACAAACACATTTTATAACAGATATTTCAATTGATAATGCATCTGGTGCATGTGTACATAGAGTACCTCAAATGGGCAAAGCAACCTTAACTATGATTTACAATGAATTCAAGCAACATGAAAAGATTTCCTTGCTCATAACTATGATGGAAATCACACTTTAACCTCAGTGTTAAGAGGCCAGAGACATACAATCATTGTAAGCAGCAAAACAAGAACTGTATTTAAGGATATTCTTTTAAATTCAAGTTAACATACTTGAGACATTAAAGCTCCAAATGAGAATTTGTTGCCTACATTCAGCTGATGTAAAAGGTTTCTGTCCTATCAATGGGACAGAAGAAGTAAAACCACCATGAATTTATTGGGATATAACGTTAATCAACTTTACTATCTTAAAGAACGAATTGCTGGAAATATTCAACGCAATTTCCAGAATCGACCTGAATCTACTGGGATATTTAAGTTGATCAATCTCTGTACCTTGAATGGTAATTACTTGGAATATATCCTAATCTTGTGAGACTGGATTGAATGAAATATTGGGGCGCTCTTCGTGTTGGGATATTCCAGCCCAAATGTGCAATACACAGCCAAAGTTGAAGCAACCCCTGCAGAAATGTTGGTGCAGGTGCAGACGCGAGAACTGTTCCTTCCACCTCCACGAGAAGGCCATCTGGTGCAAAAGGAATCCCACTTATTACTAATAGGGACTTTCTGATTGTGTGGACATGGCCATCTTTCTTGTACAAGAGTGGTTCCAGATTGCTACAGTCCGTTTGTCACATCTGGGATGATATTGCCAATTTTTATTTTCAGTGCATGTCATTCACTACGTACTGCTACATGTGTATGACGTCATGGCTCCCTTCCCTCCAACAGGCTGGCGAGTGGTTGCACTAAGTGATGACATCACTCGTGTTCTGAATATAGGTGGCCATGTGATCCTTGGCAGACGCGTTTGCGATTTAGGCGTTGGGATGTACTGGAGAACATGGAGTATGCACAGTTCCTTAAAACGACGTCATTACCTCGATGTCGACATTCAGGAGGGGAAATCAAAAAGTCCCTGTCGTTGGATGTGGTCCCACAGGTTCCTGGACAAATAGTGAGGAATGAATTCACAACAAATTTGTTGATAACAACAAACAAACTTTTATTCACATTTTATTAACTGCAATCAAAAGTGCAACATTCAAAAACATTAAATTATCAGTTAGTTTCAAACCCTGGTTTACATTGAAAATGTTACTACAGGTACGTATTATCTATGCTGAAAGTAACCATCACCTTTTATATTATTTGAGGTTGATGTGAAAAAAAAGAAGTGCTCAGCATAATTGCAAAACTTATCACATTTTCTTCAATAATAACTATCATCCCCCCTTTTTTTTGGGGGGGGGGGGCAAATAGTTAACTTACAACTCTATAAACATTTACTTTCCACAAAACATTTGGAATGTACAAAGGCTGTTCTTATTTTGTGACAAAATATCCAATCAAATATGGACTCATTCCCTTTCAAATTATATTTCACTGTACACAAACCTGTGGTATTACAGCCAGGGTCTTCCAAGATGGGGGCCCTTTTGATGAGAGTCCTTGCAGCTTCAGAGTATTGTACGGATGAAGAGAACCCAAGTGGGAATCTATGGACAGAGAAAAAGAAAACAGGAAAAAAGGGGACAGTTTACCTTATTTGAGATAAAGGTATTGGTCATTTCATCTGATTGATTATTCATAGGAATTACAATCATGTCATATACGTCCTACATATAATCTAATGATAAAATCATAATTTACAATACTTGCAAGGTCATTCTTTCTGCAAAGGTATTATAAGAATAACAGTAATTCACAGCCTATCATGGACCACACATACATGTATCTTGCCATTTGTTAACTGATGCTACATCCAGCAGTCATAGGGCCATCATGCCACCGCCACACAATCAGTAGTGCTGATAAGTATAGGCCCTACCCAAAAATGGACATGCATCTTCTGGTGTTACAAGTCACAATTTAGCAAATGATAGTAAGACCCAGGGCTGAACTCATGTAACTACGTGTACATCATGTAGTATTGTGCTCTGCATGGTTCTTTCTCGTTTTAACTACAGTACTTATGTGTCATTAAAAGACTTACCATAACCAAGTATGCTTGATAACGTCCTTGAAGAGTTCACGAATAATCTTTGCTCTCCACTGACTTCCAGATGATTAGAACATATGTATTCCTCACCTTTGTCACATCCATTCACATGTGACATGAAGTAATCCACAGCTTGGTAGTGGAACAGCTGCATTAGGAGCTGCTTGTCTAACAACAACAACAACAACAACAAGAAATGTGTAACTGGTAGCATTATAATGTGAGGTTTAGGTCTTACATCAGTTCTTGTGTTTATTACCTTGTAAATTCAGAAAGGGAAAATGTTGGGGTCACAACTGCTTCCAATAAGAATACAAGTTTGCAAAGGTAGGAATGCACTGATGAATATTGCAAGCGACATCAACAATAGGTTCATAAATTTTACTGGAACTACCCTGTCATGATCCTGAATGCCACAGTCCGCAGCCCCATTACGCTATGCGTATGGGGCTGCTGGTCGCAGTTAGCACAACCCTAACCCAACCAGACGCCAAGCAAGGCATGGCGTTGTGTAAAGACTACAGCAACAGGACTGTACTCTACCTCACCGATACATTTACTAGTATTATAGCAGCCTAGCCAAGTCTAGCTGTGTGCAGCTGCTACATAGGATTAGACATATTTCAAGAAAGATCAGGGATTTATTGATGATGTAAATTGAGATCAATGTAAATTAATAGGTTAGTCATGTTAGTTGTCTTTGTTCTAACATCGGATTCTATACTAATCTAACCAAAAAAAAAAAAAAAAAAAAAAAAAAAAAAAAACAGATGTCAACTGGCACAATTTTCAAGCTGTGGTAGTGGTACCATTATCATAGTACCGGTACCGGTAACTCAGTAACAGCTTTGTGGCACGCACAATTGTCTCGATAATGGTGTACTGTCACATAGGGCCTAGACACTATACAATACAGTACAGTGCAGTGTACTCCCTCTGACCTGACCAGTACCGTATACACGCTGTAGTTTGGCTGTAGTAGTGTTATTGTTGGGACTATAAACAACATTTCGACAAACAGGCCTTAGAACTGTTAATGGTCTACACACTATATACTAAGAACATTCTAGCTAACAATGTTTTTAGATCCTCAGACAGACTCTAAGTCAGTTGTGATCCGTCATGATCATACACTCACTCACCGTGACATTACGAGAAGTGGTCAACACGTCTGGTCTAGTGCCGAAGTTGTGCATCAGTTAATGGCCTTCTGTCGACTGCGTGCTTGAATTGATCCTTACAGTTGCACGTTTTTTTTAGCAGCTGAAGCGCGATAATAAATGTTTAATCTTGCTAGTCAGCTTGATACACTTGATGATCGACACACTAGCCAATTTGGCTAGTTGTACAGATGAGGAAAAAAAAAGAATAACTAAAATAACCATACGTAAATTTTTAAGTGAATATATCATTATAAATATTTTGTAAAAATTTTCATTCATTTTTTATGTGATTTAATTCATTAATTGGGTATGTACTTCAGAAAATTACACCGGTGTTTGATAATTGATTTCTTTCTTTTCGCTTTAATTGGTCAACCAGTTTGGCGGTAGGTATTCTCGTTATCAGAACGTGAATTTTATAATCGTTAAGCCTCCGAAAAACAGTTCCAAGATTACAGGTGTATTGACACTTTGTCTTAAAATACGTACTTAAGTTTTATGTATACCAAATAATGTAAAATGTGTTCTTTGACATAACCGTTGTATCCACTTCCAAGTCTTCCAAGATGTAGTGTAACATGTACATGCATAATTGGTCGTTGTTACAAGACTATTCAGGGTAACGACAAGTAAGAAAACCTACGCTCAAGGATGCCTACCCGTTCTCGTACCAACGAGTACCCCTAGACGAACTTACTTGCTCACAAACCCGATACTGGCACACAGGCGGAAACGCCTACCCCAAATGTACTGCTATTTTTTAGTGTGTCGTACGAGTTTACAGCAGAACAAGCAAAAATGAAATCAGGAAAAAGCTATAGTCCAATAATGTGAAATACGCATTTTCCAAACAGAAGGAGAACAAATGTTGATAGAATAATCACTGATCTTTTCATCAAACCCACTTTTCTGGGCATTTTAACACAAAGAAACATGAATTTAGGCCACAAATCAGCCACACTTGTCTTCATGTTGGGAACCTGGTATACCAGGTTCCCGTATATCAGTTGCTCCCACGAGAACCTGGTAAAGGAACATATTAATGTTATATAGTACCCCACGGACGACGCGAGACGAACGCCGAACGTTGAATGATCGCAATAGTTCATTTCAGCTTTTGCAGGTAAGCCAAAAGGAACCGTAGTGTTTTTTGTTTTGTTTTTTTCCGCCAGTCAAACAGTCAACTTTATTTCACATTGTTCAAAAATAAACACACTGCCCATTTCTTCTTCATTTTTTTTTTTTTTTTTTGTGTACAGAGAAGTGGTACACAACTTTTTTTTTTCCTTTTCATTTCCTGGCCATCGACATGGAGTGCCGTAGCTCTATGAACGATTTCAAAAGGACTTTCCTGTCTGAAAAAAAAAAAAATATTCCGATATGACAATAAAGCTTACCTCATCTCAACAAACTGATGTTCAAGCTCGGGATGTTTTGCAGCCTTAGCCGGCTGTTTTTCCGTCTCAAGTTTCAAACAGCGCTTTTTAGGCATGATTGCGTGCGATGTGTCGACGACCGCGGTGACTCAAATAACGATGTCCACAATGCATGAAGACGAGATCGAGTAAAAATCGTGATGAGGTGTGATATGTTCGTCCTTCTGGCAATCCCACGTGGTACCCCAGCAGCTGGTCCGGAAAAGGAGCGTGGCTACGTCCGGTTCATGTTTGAACGTAAACACACCTCACTGAAGTCAACTACCCACATCACACCAACTTCAGAGTCTTCGACCTGAAATGATACGGGCATAAAGACTCTATTGTCATTGATTGGTGCATTTCATACTTTTTTTAGGGATAGGGACCTGTATCCAACATTTATGGAGAGACAACACTGTGTAATAATTATGTGCATTCCGCATTCCAGTTTACGGAAAATAAACTTAAGAAAAAATAACGAAACAACGGAGACCGCCTACTGCAGAGCGTAAGCGTTCTAATTCATGTTTTCGGTGCCTTGTTTTGTTGTTGTTGTTGAATTGTTTTTTGTTCATGTGTGTATGTGTGTGTGCGCGCACGCCACTGTGCCATAATAAGTATCGTCACAAAAAGTATTGTTTCGTTAGTATTGTAAAGTTGTCTGACTTTTACTTTTTAATTCTAATATCATTGTCGATGTTAAAAGGAGAAATAATGACAGTAATGATAATGATAATGCTAATGCCAATGATAATGAATAACCCTTAATAGTTTTTAATACTGATGTTTCTAAGTTCACACCTTTCTCAGTTCACACTTTCCAGAATGTGTGTTTCCTTTCCAATATCAAGAAAATTTAAGAGAGTTCATTTAAATTGATTTTTACATTGTATTTCGATTTTTTACATAATTTCTGCTCCTAATTAATAATATTCATTTCATTTCATTTCATTTTTATTTCATTTCCGGCCAAAACATATAATATGACAATTTCATATAAACAAATTAAGTAAAATGTAACTGTTACATTTCCAAATGAAATTTAGATACACGTCATTTGTTTACATGACTCAATAAACATACTAGTTGAAAAAATAAATGGGCAAATGTGACTGAATCATAAGAAAGAAAAGGTCGGAAATGGACGGGACTGCTAAAAAGCCAAGCTTGTAGAATGCAGTCCCCTCGTGAGTCGTGAAAATTATAGTAATAATGCAACAAGACAATTTGACATAGTCCGCGGGAAACAGAAAATAAAACAAGTACGCACACAAAACGCACACACAGACAAAAACAAAGCTGCTCTCTTACATACGCGTGGAAAGAATGAATAGGAGGTCAAAGGCCAGAGGGGGACAGGAAGACAGAGGAAGATAGAGAAAAGGGCAAAGGAGGAAGAGTTCAAGGGTCAATGCCAGGGCACATGAGACTTTGGTCTTACCAAGAAGTGGACTATCTATAAGTAATATATATAACAATTATGAAATAGATTAAACAAAGTAAAGACATTAACAGCAAAGTAATCAGTTAGCAACTTTCGAAATGCAAATCCCCAGTGATATAAGAATTAATAAACATTTTCTTTAATTTCAAAGTAAAAGTGTTAAAACTTAGAGATTCTTTTATGCTTCTGTCAAGGGAGTTCCAAAATTTAGGTCCAGCGAAGGAGAATATAGACTTTGCAAAAATCGTCCTAGAGAGTGGTAAGTGGAATTCATTTGTTTGTCTCGTGGGGTATGAATGCACAGTTTTATTTAAAAAAAAAAAAAACATGGAATCAAACGCAAAATATACATGTCCGGCCCTTTTTTTTTTGTTGGTTTTGTGATGCAGGGTCACATAATAATGAAGAGTTCGGTTTCAAAAGGTACTACATCGATAATTTCAAGTTCTGAGAAAAACGTGATTTTTTATTATCACATTTAGCAACCTCAGATTGGAATAATATTTTCCCCTATTATAATGCTATATGATACAACACTTTGTTTGTTTGTTTATTTCCATCTGTGAAGATGGCTGGATAGCCTATATTCAGCAACGTTAAGCTGGTATTCCATGGGGGTCCAGTTGGATGTGAGGTGGGACAACTTCACCGGGTTAAACACCCTGCTCTTTGCAATGAATGAACGAAGCGGGATCTTTTATGTGCATGAGTTGTTACTCTCTCATACACGGGACCACGATTTTATGTCCTATCCGAGGGACAGTGTGTTTTGCCTCTTGCTAGAGGGGACGGTATGCTTATACACAACATTGCTTAGTCCAGACTCGGGTTCGAACCCGGGCCCTTAGGATCGTGAGGCAGACGCTCTACCGAGTGAGCCAACTCACCGCCTTATAACCCTAAAACCACTCTCTAAGGAAATCCAGGTCCATACGTTTATTATTAATGAATTAATCATTTTTATATTTTTGCGGATGTAGTACCTTTTGAAACCGAAATTTCACATACCAGAGATACATTCCGTTTGATGTCATGCCATGTTTCCCAGATTTATTTCTACCAGCAATGGTGTTGATTGGGATGGAATAATCATGAGGGGTTACCTAGGTATTGACAATGCCCTGCCCTGCCCTATTCAGCAGCAAGAACATTTTAAACCAATGTGCACAGCTAATGCCCCGCATCCTCCCTTGCTGACCAATATTTTGAATAAATGATTGTCATTGGTCATCAGCATTCAAGCAATTTTTACATGATTCAAATGCTTTGGATCTATCGAGCATGGGGGGGGGGGAGGACGATCCGTTATGTATAAACGGTTATACAGTGTAGTAGGTGAGGGGTCACAAAGACACAGCACCCCTATACAGGTGTTCTGGAATTAACACAAAACAAAAGAAAAAGAGGGTCTGTGTGTCCAGACTAATAAATACTGGTTCAGCACAAGTTTTGGGGCTGGGGAACACTGGGGTCGCGAGTGTACAGATTTTCAGATTGGACTGGAGCTCGGTAGTGAAAGGAGCTGTGAAATTGCACTATGTAACTTGGAAGCCGGCCAGTGTTTTGGGAGCTAGAATTTTGGGAGGAACAGTTGACACAAGTGAATGTATCGCATAGACAACATGACATGGTTGTGGCATTTTCAGTAAATTGTGTATATATTTCGTAGAGTAGAATTAATAATAAAGTGATGCCTAGATTTTAGGGCTCAAGCCCCTGGGAGCCGGGAGTGCTGGGGGTGCTGCAGCACCCCTGACTTTTTGGAGCAGGGGGGCGTAGCACCCCTATGAAAAAAATCAAAGTTGGGGGTGCTTCTGCACCCCCAACTTTTATCTTTTTTACAAGGAAAATTGTTTGTTTCTTTTTTTTTTTTTATAGAAAACTGTCCCAGTATCCCACCCGAAGTGTGCATCAAATCACTGAATTTCATTTCTGAAAATGCAAAATCTCCATAGCGTGGGAGGCGTGTCCCCCTCCCACACAGAACAAGCTTATATAAGCAGAAACAGCACCATTTAAACATTCCCATTGTCCCTGGAAATTTACTTTTCTTACTTTTTTGTTGATTTTTTTTTTCAAATATGCTATATACACCCGAAGGGCTCACTAGATTGCTAAAGTTCAATTCTAAAAAAACAACAACCAGAAGTTCTTTCATTTAGGGGGAGGGTACCCCCTCCAGGGGAGCGTCGATGGAGGGGGCGGGGGAGCAAACATTTCCAAGATGTGGATTTTTTTTTATTTTTATTTTTTTTTTTTTTTTGGGGGGGGAATTGTCCCAATCTTTTACCCAAAGTGTGCACCAGTCAATTCTGAAAATGGGCAAGTCCAAGATAATGTCCCCTAAGATGCTCAAAATTCATCTTGATTTAATCAAAAAGTTATTGATATCATGTTGCAGCCAAAGAGTTAAATTATACATTTCCAGCAAAGAAAATATTCAGTTATGCAAATTTATGCAAGAAATATGACCTTAATTTGCATAAATTAAAAACAAACCTTACGTATGGGACAAATTAAAAATATTCATCTATAAACAGTTGAATTTGTCCATGACCTAGTTCCTTTATGGACATGACCCCTGTATGAGGTAGTATAATTTCTAATTGGTAAGACAAGGTCAGCACATTAATTATGCAAATTATGCTCTCTCCCAGAACGAAGTGTCCCATAAGTAAGGATTTGAGCATGTTTTTTTTTTTAAGTTTTTTTTCTGAAGATTTCTAACATTGACCAATCACATCTTAGGAAGTTCTAATTTATTCATTTTAACTCCAGATTAGCAAAAATAAACGTGGATATTTAATCAGTCCTTCATTTTATAACTCATTAAATTTTGCTTACGTATGGGACAAATGCCTTACGTATGGGACATTACATGCAAAGTGAATGGGAAAACCTCTTTTTGACATGGAAGCTATATGTCCTTACATTTGTTTGGTTAATGGTTATCTTTGCACCTACTCTGAAGGATATGTCTATATATCTACCTCTCCTACTTAGTTGACCTCAGAGAGAGTGTAAGAACAGCATTATTGAGTCAATCTATGATTTAGAAAGGGAAATAAAAAATATTCATTTATATAACATTTTCTTATTTTCATTACAGTCTGTGCAACTGGTCTTCAATTAACATTCCTCCTTTTAACATTTTGATATTGGCCATTTTCATAATTCAGTTATTATTTTCAACTTTACCTCTCTACAAAATGACTTTGTCCTAGAGAATGGGATTCTCTGAGTGTCATTTTAGGTACAGTACACTGTTCAGCATGTACTTGTGTACTACAGGCTGTACAGACTAAAAAGGGAAATCAAAACGATTGTGCTTGTGGCGCTCATCAATGACAACATAACAGGTCTTACTGAAAAGAAAAATCACTTGAGGTGACAGCAGGTACATGTATAACTTTGTCATTACTTGAGTTGACAGCAAAGGAAAACCCTATGAGAATACTTTTTATTTTGATATGATGTTAAATATTTCAACTGCACACCCATCATATGGCATGACTTATCAAGGTCATGAACATTATTTCTGAAAATCCTGTAAAATGAAGACTATAGTTCACATTTGCCATGAGCCACAATATCAATACTGGTTCTGTGGTTGGAGTGCTAATAACTCAAATTACACAAACAAACTTGTAGGGAGTTCAATTTTCTTTTCTATATTGTGTTTGAAGCAACAGATGTGCTCTGAGACTCCTACATCAACTCATACTTACTTTGTACCCCACATCTACGCAATCATCCACAAGCATTGCAATCTGGTTTTAAGTGTATTGGGGCAATTCCACGGTAACTCGCGTTACAAATAATGGGTACATTTATGGGATAATGTGCAAATATCTTTGTAATTGGTAGGATCTACAAGTTACTTTTTCATCATGGGTTAAGTAGATATACACCAACTCAATGAATCCAAAAAGAAAAATAAAGGACAAACATGTTGGGATTCTTGAATCATTTAATTTCGGTAACTCGCGTTACACAAAAAGGACATGGTCAATTCTATGAAGACCTCTTTTTGAAAAGTCTCCTCATACTAGACAATCTTAATAAAAGTTTTCCTACCTTGAATTGATAGTGGGTTAGGACTCATAAATTAACAATATCAAAGTTGAGTAACAATGACCTGGAAAAATGTAGGGAGCCTTTATGTCGGTAACTCGCGTTACGGTAACTCGCGATACATTATGTCCACTAAGACAGGGTGACTCAAATTGATGACATACAATTGTTCTGATGGCACTGAATCTTGTGTTGAATATTCTGAGAGATGCTTATTTGTGTAGATAGTAAAATGAATAAATGTTAAACAAATATTCTACTTATAAACCCAATAGAAGAGTGCATTTAAGACTAATAAGAGCTTCACTCCTCATAGAGACCTTGAATATATTTGATATCTAGATGATTTAGGCGTATTAAGTGCATTGTAAGTTTCAGAGTGTAAAGATGAAAAATGTTGAAAGTCTTTTTAAAACAAAACATAGAAGTATCAAACCCTATCTACAAGTTTACAAAAAATCCTATCTTTGTGAGGAGTGAAAACAAGTACATTTCTTTGCGACTGATTGACAAAAAGACCAGTTCGTTATTCCACTTTGTGCATGAACAAAAAAAAAGATCATTTGTACCACTAGGCATTTTGGTTTGTAAATTCACTGTGATAAGCATCTGTGATGCGAGGATTATTCATGCGATCCTTATCTAAATGATGCTTGCCAGGACATCCACCTCACAGCAAGAATGGTACATTCTGTATTTCGCAATATAAAAAGAAATAAGCTGTTACTGCATTCAATACAAAACAATGAAATGGATGCCTGCTAAATTATAAACTGATGGAAGTATTCTGATCCCCTGATCTAAATGCAATTTCATTCTTTTTTTTTTTTGAATATAAAAGTTCCATAAATCGTTATGTTGTCGTGCAAGCTTAGATGCAATACAGCATTATGCTGCTTTGAAAACAAGTGAAGTGCCGAACCAACTGAGAAAAAAGAAAGGTCATTTGTACCAATGTGTACGGTACATGAGCTACAGTGTAATTACAAACTGGCTTATCACCCTACATCGACGTAAATAAGCACTGAATTGATCAGTGTTTATAGTAGTAGCCATCATAAAAAAGTCATAGGCATACATACTCAAGCAGTATTCAAACTTACAACCTCCTGGTCACCAGACAGGCGTCATCTCCACTAGACCTTCGTGCTTTCGCCCGACAGCAAGTGCTGGTTCTAATCCTTACAGCATGCAGTGGGTACTGCGTAATTATTCAAATTCATGAAACTCTTCCGTTGAGGTGTTTTCACTGCAACTGATTGACAAATTGCCATACAGCAACTTTAATAAGCTCGCTGAAATGATCAGTGTTTTATTAGTAGCCATGATAAAAGATCATGGGCATACATACTCGAGCAGGATTCGAACCCACAACCTCCTGATCTCTGGACAGGTGTCATCTTCAGTAGACCACCGAACAAGGATTAGAACCAACACTTGCTGTGCTTTATAGCATTCTGTAATAAAAATTCTGTAATACTGATGCAGGAAATTCAAAAGATAAGTTGAATGGTCTCATTCACTGCTGGATACATGTACACATGAAGTGAAAGCCTGGCGAGACTCTTCAATGTGGCATGTGATCAGTGGCCTTGATGCTAATCATAGTTTATTAGGCTGCCCTCCTTTGTTTCAGTCCAGCATAGTGTGTATAACACTGCATTTGATTGTTTTCACCACAATCTAGCTCAATTAAGTGCTAAAATTTGCTTATGTTGGGGGAAACTTGTGTTTATAGTTGGTAACTCGCGTTACATGCCGGTAACTCGCGTTACATGGTAACTCGCGTTACACTTTCCATTGACTTTTTTAATATGATAACAGTGTTTATTCAAGTCAGCATCCTGTGTACAGTATCAGGGTATGATGAATGTAGAAAATTATGATTCCCAACAAATTACCTCCACTGCTTCCTTCAGAATGAAAAATATTTCTTGTTTCGGTAACTCGCGTTACATGGCTCAAGGGCTGAACTTTCATGTGGTGATTGGAATTTTTTGAAGGTTGCATAAAAATTTCCTCATTGGAGACTGAAGTAGAACCAATTTGCTTCTTTGAAATAAATTAATTGAAGTGCTAGCAGAATTTTTCTATTAAGAAAATTTATATTAAGTTAAGCATGCATTTTAGCAATTTGGATGACTGAAAAATTGTCTTCAACATTTGTAGCTGTTTCTCGGGAAATATTTGACCGATTGACATAATTCTTTGAGTTTCTTTAACTTCAATATATGGGTAATACATAATGAGTAATTCTTTTGCAATATGATAAAGTTGAAATTTTAGTGCCACGTCCACATTCCCATGGAATTGCCCATTGATCAAATTAGGTTATTAGAATTTATCAAAATTGTAAGCTTCAGATCAGTGAGTTACTTAAGTGTTTCAAATCTAGAATTACATTTTCTCTTAAGATTTAAATGTACAAATGATAAGCTTTCCTGTATCACTACACAAGCATGTATGTATGTACAAAGTATAAACACAAATTTTGTCGTCTTTGCTTTCATTGACCTGAAGCCAAGCAATTTGAAAAAAAAAAAAGCCAGCATTGGCACATACATTCTTCTATCTCTTTGTTCTACCACGGCTTTTAAAATCTAAAAGTTGCATTAAAATTTGATTGATTTTGCAGAAGATAAGACTCACATGGCAAAACATGGTGATTACAGAGCAAACTTAATTACTCTTGTTGTTGTTGTGTTTTGTGCTGCATTTCAAATGATTTCAAAGCTCTATAAAAACTTAGACAACTTGCAAGGTAATCCTAGAACTACTGAAAGTACCCACTTCAAACTGTAATTGCAAATTACACCGTACATGACATTTGATTTTACAGTTGAAATTATCAAGACTACAAATTAGTCATGGTACATGTGCATGTATGCTACATGAAGGTCGCAAGCTAGAATTCGCTCATCTTTTTTTTTTCATTTGATAAAAAATATTGACCAGAGTATTACAAATGGGCTAGAAATAGAGTGTCAGTGTACTGTATCTGTATGTGTAGACATCATGTGGACAGTGTTAATGCATGACGGAATCCAAGCTAAGACATTTAATTCTATATTGGTAATTACTTTCATTTGTCTTATTTTAGCTTTTGTTAGGTATCTGGACCGGGAAAGTACCCACTTAGAAGTCTATTTCATTTGTTACATGTTGTAGTATGATTTGTGGAACTGAATATGACACTATGGGGAAATTTAAAGTCATTCCCATGAATACACTTGTGCACTAAAGACAAATGTCCCATACGTAAGTTGAGCCATGTCCCATACGTAAGGTGTACTTTCGTTAATTAAACCAACTTCCTGAAAATATGCGCCATTCTTTTGCAGTGAAACTTTGTTGAAAGATACTTCAGTATTGTACCTTTCTTCACTTCTAAACAGAACTTGATCAGTAAGGTACTTTCAGAGAATGTTCAATTCAAACTTTATTTTGAAAAATCCAGTTTTTCTCTGGTCCCATACGTAAGTTGCCATATTTTTCTTAATAAAATAATCAACCCAAGGTCAAATGACATCAAACTTAAACACAATATTCTTCTTAGGGCTACCAGTCCTCCTGATGATAAACAGTAAAATCCAAGTGCTCCTTCATTGCTTTTCAGAGGTTTGAAATCTCTGAATGTCCCATACGTAAGGTGCGCGATATCTTGGACTTGCCCAAATGCGAAATCTCCGTCATGTTCGAGGGAAATACCCCTTCCCACGATATGTTCCTGTCTATTCTAGAGTATTCAAAAGTTCCCTCGTATGCAGGGGTGCGGGGCAGTTGCCATAATTTTACCCCCCCCCCCTCATAATTTTCGGGATGTCAGAGATTTTCTTCCTTTTTTGATGGAAAACTGTCCAAATATTTAACCGAAACTATGCGGGGAATTGTTGCAGTTCAACTCTGAAAAAAAAAAAAACAATATCTCTCTCGCGTGGGAGGGGGATAGCCCTCCCCCTTTTATCCTGTCCCACGGATTTAGTATATATCTTTAGATTGACATATTTCCGAGTGATTATTTCATCAAAGTCATAAAAAGATCTGTCATTACAGTTCAAAAAAATGCAAAAGTTCCCTCGTGTGGGAATAATATCCTCCTTTCATTTAGGCCTTAACCATTTCCCCGCTTATTTCCCCTCCATAGACTTTGTTGCAGTACACTTCGGGTATTGATAATTTCCCAAATTCCATCAAAAATTTGTTTCAGAGATAATGACACATGAATTCCAAAAATGCCACAGTTTCCTCGTATTAAATGGCATCAATCCTGGAATACATGTACAAATATTGGGTGGGGGCTGTGCAAACACATCACATTCACTGTGCAAACACATCACATAAAGAATTATCGTCCAATTTCATTATTGCCCGTCATTTCCAAAATCCTTGAAAAGATTGCACATGAACGTTTGTATAAGTTTCTGGTTGATAACCACATTTTAAATCCTAACCAATTTGGTTTTCGAAAAGGTTTTTCTACAGATTTTGCAATCATTCAAACTTGTGACAAAATTATCGATTCTATTGCGAACAAACAGCACGTGATAGGAGTTTTTATGGACCTGAGCAAGGCCTTTGATACAATATACCATGGAATTTTATTAAAAAAGCTACATAATTATGGCATAAGAGGAATAGTTCTTTCCTGGTTCCGAGATTATTTATCCCAACGTCAGCAATACGTAGCATTTCATTCAAGTGCCTCGTTTAAGTCATATATTACTTGCGGTGTACCACAGGGATCCATTTTAGGACCTCTACTTTTTCTTATATATATTAACGATATTATAAATTCCTCAACCATTCTCACCTATGTATTATTCGCGGACGATACCAGTGTCTTCTACTCTCACAACTGTTTAAACACACTAGTGGATATACTTAATTCTGAGCTTGTAAAAATTTTTACATGGTTTAAATGCAATAAATTATCACTAAATATAGATAAAACGTGTTTCATAAATTTCAATACTTCACATTTGCAACCGATAATGCCTAATAACATTATTATTGATGGTATGCCCATTATTGGAAAAAAATCAACCAAGTTCTTAGGGGTAACCCTTGACTCCAACTTAAATTGGAATAACCACATTGACAATATAACCACATTAATATCTAAAGTTATTGGAATACTTCGGAGAATAAAATATTTTGTAACGGAAAAAGTACTCACTATGTTATACAATGCATTAATCTTACCGTATATTAATTATTGTAATGTTGTCTGGGGAAATTGTAATGTAACCAAAGTAAATGTTATTTTTCTTTTACAGAAAAAGGCAATAAGAATATGTACCAACTCACATCATTTAGAACATACTGATCCATTATTCCTTAGACTAAAAGTTCTTAAAGTTGACGATATACACAAATTTCAAACAGCAATATTTATGTTCAAATACACGCAAAATCTACTCCCACTCTTCCACAACGCATTTTCCCTTAACAGGGATGTCCATGCTTACCCCACGCGCCATCGTAATGATTTCCATTTGAATAACCCTAAACTCCTATTAGCTCAAAAATCAATTCGGCATAACGGGCCTGATATTTGGAATTCACTCCCTCTCCACATAAAACAGTGCACATCTCTCTATTCCTTCAAGGCAAATACAAAGAAATATTTCTTGGCACAATATCATACGGTACAGTAATAATTAAACATGTACCTCTTTAATATACTCAACAACAAGGCAATATTTGGTCCACCCCCTTTTCCTTTTCTTTTACTTTGCTGCTTGACCATTCGCCCATATTATAACATATTCAATCATTTTCTTAGAAGTGCTGACCATCAACACTTTCGCGCTTCATCACCTGCACACGCACTCACAGGCACCACTCCTGTTTACCAAGTAATTGTATAAAACTGGATTTACACGCACTTTAACATGGCCCATCCGTATTAGTGTTCAAGTACTACAATAAAAAATGGTAATTTAACTCTGGCTGTCCGTCTGTTCAAGCACGGCTTATAACGGCGGCCCTCTGCATCATATGTATATATTATATATTGTACTGTGAATCAAGTCATTATTGGCCATATAAACATTTTGTATGTTATTTAACGTTTCATTTGTCTTTATATACAAAATATGACTTACTATGTAATATGTCAATAATTTTCAGAATTGTATTTGTGTAATTGAACCTGCCTTTGTTATTTTTGTATTCTGAAAGAAAATATGAAATGCAGAAAATAAAATCTTTTCAAACAAAAAAAAAAAAACTTTACCCCCACGATCTTGCTAAACTGTCCAGACATTTCACCAAAAGTGCACCATATTGTTTAATTTCAATTCTGAAAATTCAAAATCTCCCTAGTGTGGGAGGGTGATACCCCCTCCTACACCCTCCCCCTTTAGGTCTCCTTCTATGGACTTATACAAAGTGAAATATACACACACACTTCTCTGATAAAAATTTTGGGATATTCCACCAAGAGTGTGCATCAGATCGTTGTACATTGTATTTCAATTCTAAAAATGCAAAAGCTCCATCGTGTTGGAGGGGGCTACCCATCCCATCCCCACCTCATCAACTTCAATACAATTATTAAACAGTGATGACCCACACGTGGAACAATACCTGAGTATATACCCCAATTTAATGGTCGTTCTGATTTCATTGAAAATTTATTTCTCATACTTCTTTAAATTTCACCAAAAGTGTGCACCAGAACGCTGGATTTCAGGTCTGACAATTCAAAATCTCCCTCGAGTGGGAGGGACATACCCCCTCCCACACCCTCCCCCTTTAGGTCCCCTTCTGTGGACTTATGCAAAGTGAAAGACTCACACACATATCAAGAGATAACAGATACCATGTTCAAAAACATTTCATCCATGAACATACAGTTTTCTTTCTGTTTTGATTGGAGAATTTCAAAATTTACTATATATATAAAGTGTTTACAAGATTGTTGAATTTCACTAAAAATGCAAAAGTTTCGTTGTGTGGCAGAGGGCTTTTTCGCCCTCGCTTCAATGTCTCTATCCCTCCCTTCAACTCCGACTGTCCCCCCCCCCCCCAAAAAAAAAAAAAAAAAATGTCGACAGTGCTTGTATGGCCTATGCACCCCCCCCCCCCCCCCCCCAAATACTGAAATGCTGCTAATATGGTCCGGCAACCGAACGGGTGGGTCAAGGGTTCAGCACTCCTGTGAAAAAAGTTGCTCCCAGGGGCCTGTTAGGGCTCTGTTGTTTATATACCACACACTTCGGTGCATGTGCGTCTTTCTTTATCTTGGTCTCCAAGACTTTCTTTTATATGCCTACCAGGCTAGGTAAGGAAGCCTGGTTCGCTATCAATGGTGTCAGGAGTTTGATAGGCATAAAGAAATATCAGGAGATTTGGTATATCTGGAAAGATTCAGCCGAAACATCACCATTACCAGTATTAGTAGAGGCTACTATGTAATCCCGTGAGATTTTTGTGCCAAAATTGATTTTTTTTTTTTGGGCTAACTCTGTCAATTTTGGGGTGCTGAATCCAAAAAACTTTGGTTCCATTTTTTCCGACCACGTCTTCAGCCGCCATTTTGAATTTCAAAATGGCCGCCATAGCGAACTGTATTTCTATCCATATCTCATTAAGTGAGCATTGTAGAAGATTCAGATTTAGTGCAAAATGCATGGTTGTGATGTGAGACATCATTTTGGTTTATCTTTTTCTGATAGTGTGGATTGTTTTGATACAATTTGTAGGCTGCCATCTTGACTTTCAAAATGGCCGCCATAGCAAACAGTAGGCCTATTTTGAACCATATCTCATTCAGTGGGCATGGTAGAAGCTTCAAATTTGGTGCAGAATGCATGGTTGTGATGTCAGACACTCTGATATATCATTTTCTGATATTGTGGATTGTTCTAATACAATTTATAGGCTGCCATCTTGAAATTCAAAATGGCCGCCTAAGCGTTTTTACCCATATCTCATGTTGGAATTATTGTAGGAACATCAAATTTTCAGTAATGCACATGCTTGTGGTTTTCAACGTTCCAGTACAGCTGTTTCCTATTGTGGACCATTAGATAGGCCACCATCTTGAAATTCAAGATGATGGCCATAGAAAAACATATAATACTTTGGTAAGCGCCTTAGATGAATTTGCCAAAATTGTCCTAGTTAGACCGAATTCATTTTCATGTCATGCAGAACAGCCATCTCTTAATTCAAAATGGCCGCTATAAATTCAGTCTGTGACGACGAGGTTCCAATGACGTCATCAAGCCATCCCGAGGGGCAAAAACTGCGTGGGGGGGGGGGGGGGGGAGGGGTCGCATACCACTTCCCATAAGTGTGAGGAAGCGTTTAAGCGTTACATCCCACATCATATAATAGCCAAGCGGGTATGTGGTTCGCATACATGTGATTTGTTTTTGCCTCTCAGGCAAAACATTATTAGCTGTCGTGGAACTTCATTAATAGTTATATTTTTGAATATATGCACAAAAACAAGCATTGATACGATTAAAGGTGATCTCAAAAACTTGATGCTGCCTCGAGAGAATGAAAACAAACAAGGAAAAGTCTCGCAATTGCAAGAAATGCCATGGTCACCCTTCCAGGCATCCCATTCAAGCTTGTTTGTTGACCACAAAATGAAACAACTCATCAGGGAGCTCATAATTGCTGGATGTATTTCTGGAATAACACAGAATGAATAAGGAATGCCAATGAGTAAGTTTTCTTCTGATTGCCCTTTTGTGGGTCATCCTCAATTATCGAGACTTCCAAGATGCTTACTGCTGTACCGCCAATGATTCTAAAACTACAAAGGAACAATAATAGCTCAGTTCTGTGGCACTTTGGATGCATCAGAATTCTTCAACAATTTAGAACACCATCAAACGAGGTTCATCTCAAAAATTGTCACTGCAAATTGGTGAATGTGGTGTTTGGCAATCAGGTATCGGACACATTCAAGGAGGATATTCTAAAAAGAGATGAAAATGGAAGTTTTCATGTTCTGTACGAAGAATTTTTATCTGAAAGAATTTCAAAATATATATTAACAAAAAAAAAATCTATGATAATATGAGAAAGGCCAGACATTCAGCTCTTGCAATTGAAATACACAGTGTAAAATTGGATCAAAAGCCATTAAGCTTAAGAGGACTACTATACCTTCTTATAACACTTCTACCGGTACAACAGTCTGTAATAGACCTGTCATTATCCAGTCATTACTGGACGATACAATGATAGGAAGTTATAAGTTCTACTGTTCTAAGTAATTCCACAATCACTCTTCATCTCACATTTTTATGACCTTCTCCTCATTCTCTCAAACAGGTTCATGTTTCATACCCATACCTTAGAAACCCACAAACCTGAGCCAAATAATCAGCCTGAAAGTTGAAATACTAATTAGTCCATTCCATCTACAGAACGGGGAAAAAACGAAACAAAGGGTTCATCAAAGATGCCATGGGAGCTGTCACCCAACGAGGAAGCAGAGATTCTCATTCCATTGCATGTATTGGATGCTACTTCAAAAGCAACAGGGAGTTTCAGAGATATGGATGATTATTACGTATAGACACTGACATTTTCATTCTCCTAATGGATCTTTGCTTTACTTTTGATACTGCATCGCATGTTGTCTGCTCCATCACTGGAAATAGAGATGATAAAGTACAATCGATATTGTTGAGAGATTATGTTATGCAAGTTGTTGCAAAAAACAAAGGTCTGCTTGGTCATGCCCTTTTATGGCGCAGGCTAAAGTTGACAATTTGGGATGTCTCAAAGAGCATATGGATGAAGAATTATCTAAGCCTTGAATCATGCAGAATATGCAATGACACAGTCCATGCCTTCTAGAAGTTGGGCGTGGATGACTTCAACCTGGACAATCTCCCGCTTTGCTCTCGTAGAGTCTTGATATAACACATCCAGAGAACAAACTTAATAAACCTTCACAACCTATTTTGTGCCTGTACTCACAGGGGGGTATGGTACATTGTAGTGATTTCCAGCGGATATACCTAAACTGTGCCATTAAATGCTTTGAGCTTCCTACACCAACGGTAGCAACAGAATTCATTATCATTTTCATATGGCAAGAAATGCAGAAGTCATTGTTTCTGAAGAATTTCGAACTAATTCTCCAGTGTGTACAGCCCTATACAAGTGATGTGACTTTAAAAACACATGCAGGGAATGAGCCTAGAAGAATTAACTAAGTAAATTTCCGATAAATTTTCTAGTACACGGCTAATATTGTTTTATTTAAACTCTACAACCAAGTCGTCTAAATGGGGGCATCTAGTTCACTCAGACACAGTTATTGAGGCACTTTTGAAAGTCATTTGCTTTGACACCCGAATCACATGATTTCCCATTCACAAGTTTTACCCAAATGAAATGCTCTTAAAGGAATGTTTCCCATGGCAGCCACTTTACATCTCAACTTGGCAGTGTACCTTCAGGAAGCAGTCCCGCCTATGCCATAATAACACTATTTATTGAAGCAATTGACTTACATATACATATAGGTCCTACATGAAAGTTCTCCAGCATGCTCGAGTTTGCAGGGTAAAGATTCTACAGCACCAAATATGGGTCGAATTCCATCTTGAATTTCAAGAGTGGCAGCCAATGCGAATAACCCATTATTACAGAATGTATATAATTATGTGTACGTGTCTGTGTTCGTAAAAGAATGTACAATGTACACCATCATAAACATTTATATATCTGAAAGTTGCTTGTAACCACAGATATTAGCTGAAAAGCAGACATTTTGAATGATAAAATGGCAGCCTCAAAAATGATCTGCAATTTTAGGGAGGGGATCAAAGTGCATCTGAATGTTCAACATCATGAGCCCAGTTTATGCCCGAAATGTGAACTTTCTGTATTGTTTACAACATGAAATATGGGTCAAAATATACATTCTTGTATGGTGGTCATTTTGAATTTCAAGATGGCCACCTATAATATCAAAATGGACCATCATTTCAGAAAAAGATGTTTCAGAAAGTCTGATAGCATACGCATGCTCTTCGCCCCAAGTTAGAACCTTACACACTGCTTACGATATGAGATATAGGCCCAATTATATTTGTTATGGTGGCCATTTTGAATTTCAAGATGGCCGCCAACCAAAATGATCCATCGTTTAAAACAAAAATGTATATATTAGCATATCTGATATCATAAGCATGCTTTTTGCCCCAAATTTATACTTTCCATAATGCTTACAACCTGAGATACAGGTAAAAATACATTAAGCTATGGCGGCCATTTTGAATTTCAAGATGGCAGCCCTCAATGTGTATTAAAACAATCTACAATATCAGGAAATAGGGTATCAGAATGTCTGACATCATAAACATGCTTTGTGCATCAAATTTGAACCTTGTGTGATGCTCACATTGATCATGAGAACTGAGTCAAAATACAATTTGCTGTGGTGGCCATTTTGACATTCAAAATGGCGGCTGAAGACGAGGTCGAAAAAAATGGAACCAATGTTTTTTTTTGGATTCAGCATCCCCAAATTGACCAAGTTAGCTAAAAAAAAAATCAATTTTGGCACGAAAATCTCACGGGATCCAATATTTCGACATAGTAGCCCGTACTATATGATTCTGCTATATAACTAGTTGTGTATCCTGAGTGTGTGTGATACATTGCTCATGTGGAAATAGCTGCTCCCTCTCCGTGCTCCTGGTGCAGACCGAGTGCCAGCTGGAAGATGTGTGTTAGTCTTGCACCGCAGACCTTGTTGAGGGATGGCTTTTATGTGAGAGTGGGTCGGATCTAGGCTGTTGATGCACAATTGTTTTTAATAGCTGGCAGTTACAGATGATGTGATCATGGTGCATTAGTGATCAGACAACAATGACTGCTAGCATTCTTATAAGGCATCTACATGATCACAGATGGTAACTATTGATAGATACACAGGGTTGCTCTTTGTGATGTATAAGGAGTAAAAGATTCATAGCAAGAGGGAATAGAGTAGGCCCTATGTGCACTTAACTGCGTTACGAGAGCAATGCAAGATATTTGAATGGGATTTTGCTTATCACTTCGTGAAAGTTGAATCACTCGTGCGTTAGTGGCTTACTTTCTTTCATTCTTGGGAGTAAAGTTGGGATTTTGGCTTTAATAATACATAAGGGGGTTGAATAGAGGAACTGGCTGTTGAGTTTGAGTCACATAATAGGTTGTGTAGAGTTGATCACCTAGTTCCAGCCATGTCGCGGTCACCCATTTCCACACGTACAAGGGGGCGTGGACGCTCTTCCCAGCCCGGATTTGGGGCACTCGATGTCTTCAACAAGTTTGCTAAAGGGACAGCTCGTAATCAAACTTGCCCGGCTTGACCAATTCGCTTCCTCCCAGCAAGACTTTGAGAGTAATCCGGAGGTCTCGGGTTCGAATCCCGATGAAAACCCATTTTCTTTGCTCAAAGTTTTCGCCATTTATTATTTGTTTCCGGTCAGTTTTCCCTTTCTTCTTTCAATTTATATAATTAATATATATATATATATATATATATATATATATATATATATATATGTATATCTTCTGATATTTGTGCAGTATGGTTGCCCTGGCAACCCTCATAGTTATCACAAAATAACCCATTTCTTCACATGTAATATACATACGTATATCACTATCTATACTATTCAAACTATCCTTATACACCAACGTTGTAATTGAGTATATGAATATAAGAACGACCCAAGTCCATGGAGGATCATTTCGAGTAAACTAAAAAAAACTTCATATCTTTTTTATTTGTCCAATAATATTCTATTTAACTGTGATGGAAAGGCAACATTGTATATACAAATTAGAACATATATTATTAATATGACAATTAATATTTACATTAATTGTGGAGAGGCCATTTTGTGTGGTGGACTTGGGTCGTTCTTTGATTCATATGGACTTGGGTCGTTCTTTGATTCATGTACATGATATTCTGCTATAGAGATGGGAGAAGGATGAGAGAGGGCGCTATTATATAAATGTAAGAATGACCCAAGTCCTTCATTCTTACATTAATATAAGATTTAACTCATTCATTTCAGGCACTTCCGGGGGTAGTTAGGATTTATCATTTACACACAAGATGAGTCCATGCATAAGCTACAATTTCCCATGAAAAACTGAATTTGGCCAAAAATTGGACTTGGGTCCTTCTTATATTCATATACTCAATTATATCTTTAATATCGAGTTGTTAGTGCTCTGTGGATATCATGTACTATATAAAATCACTGCTCTGTGTTTCACCGTACATGAAAAGAGAACAAGAAGGTTAAAAGAGAGCAACGGACAAGAAAGGGGCTGAGATACGCGATGAGAGAGGGAGAGAGAGGAGTTTAGTAGTCAGACAGACGGGAGAGGAAAGAAAAAAGAAGGGAAATCATCTCAAACCACAGAGCAATGAAAGCCTAGTATTGAATCATATTTCATATTGTCTAACATTAAATTTGGATTCTCATACATTCCGTTTAAATTTTCTAATGTGTACCATTTTACAATAAACCATTAGAATTATATTCTTGACTGCACAACACTGTACCAGTATCAATAATTTTTTTCATCTCATCTTTGTCAGAAGCAAAAACAATCTCTCTTTTCTCTGTCTACCAGTGAGCATATTAGTCCCTTAGCCTGGGAGCATGTCTGGTAGTTGACATAAAGATACCACTTGTTGCCCTCTTCGTTCTCTCTATAGTTTAACTCTTTCAGTCTGGAATATATTCTGACCCAAGGTAACCCTACGAACCCTCCTATTTCCAGTGCGTACAGAGCACTTTCCCCTGGGGTGGAGTGATTTGGCACTGTGTTGAGTGATAAAACAGTGACTGGGCTGCAGTGGAATGCGCTTGTGATTAGTCTAGAGGGCTTGGACAAGCATGCATGGGATGTGTCTTTTATACTTGTTACTGTGTGAACTATTCCCCTATTTGATTCAACCAGGGAGGTGAGAGGAAGTCTCACCTCCCTGATTCAACTGTATGTGATGTGTTCATACTGCATCACTATTATCCTAACTTACTGCTTAACATCCCTGTAAAGCTAACACGCAATTACAAAGTTTCTTACTCATTTATGGCAAAAAAAGTAATATATACATGATACATGGAACACACATCATAGGATGATATTAGTGTACGCTGACAGTCACACTATGTGTAAAACTCTGCGTTTATTCACTAAAACATATCAAGATTAAAGTTAATCTTGGTCACATAAAATATCGAAATACATATTTCTGTACACCAAATATAGATACAAAAGAGATGGTAATAACAATTTACCAATCACTGTGCATGTACCTCTGACAGAGCAATCAATATCAGCAATATCTCCGTAATTATAACTTCATCACCCTTTCAACTTGGACTTTCTTTGGCTCGAAAGTTACGGCAAAGTTACATTATAAGTTCAATGAATGTTACAACATTACACTACCATGATCGTAATAAAACTAAAGCAGTTTAAAAGATAATCTTATATAAAAATAATGGGTAAGAAAGTGTGTTTCTTACCTATTGAAAGAAGAAGAAAGAATCCACGTGATGCTTGAATAGTGGTGATGAGCACAACTACTCCACAAATACCGCATCATCATGGATCCCCCTTGCACCCTATAGGGCTGGGATGCTTCACTCTCAAATTGGGGTGGGAAAGGGTGCTTCATTGGAGGGACAACTAGAGGATATTGTATTGCTGTTGGGAGGGGGGACTGTATGATTGGTTCTGTTAGTACTCATCATTCTCAGAATGTGCTTTGTCTATATTTACATTGTCAAAGGGTTTCTCGGAGGACGACCGAAAAAATAAACTCAACACAGTGAATTATCATTACAAATCAATTGTGTCACCCGACTCTTTTATTTTAAACAAAGTCGGTGCAATGTGGGATGTTGTCTCCCGAATTGTGATACAAAGTCACCGAAAATGTTCTTTCGGGAACAAAAAGGCAAGGCAAAAGAATAAAGATATATAAACGAGTTGCTTTATAATATCCTAAATTCTGATAACTCCCTATATAAGCACGTGCATTTTTCTACGACTGAAAACCCTCTAAAAATAAAGGTCCTGCATATCAAAGTCACTTTCACGTTGTCGACAGCCGCGCGATGACTGTACAGTTTTGTTCAGGCGGAGCCGGACCCTGGCGTCGGTTCACGCGAGGTGGCTGACGCCTGTTCCTGCAGTCCGTCGCGGCTTCAAAGCGTATAGGGCTCACACCCATAAATATTTCCCCATAGGGATGTGTGTTAAAAATCAAAGAAATACATTAAAATAACACAGTCATTCAAAGTTGTGTGATACTGATGACTGCTATGCACAAAGATCTAGTACCACAACAACATAATAAGAAAAGAAATTGTAACCAAACAGAGTTGTTGGGGGGGGGGGGGGTAGAAGAGAGGGGAGACTTGTGTGCATGGCATGCATCCTCTATAGTGGAGGCCATATTTCTCATTTGACTTTTAAACATCATAAATGTGTTTTTGATGATATTTGCCCCTACATCATATGGGAAATTACACATTCAAGGGTTATAAAGCTTCTCAAAGGGACACTTTTGAAACTCATGCCCTTTGAGTTAAAAAAAAAAATAGAAATGTTCTTCATAAGATGAATACCTAGATGCAGGCAGAAATCTTTGATTATGGGGGTGTCATCATCACATTATTGCCTACAAAATACTTGAAAAGACGATTTTTTTGTCAAACAGACTATTATATATGAATTTTGACCTGTTTCAGTGGTAGCCAAACAAAGAAATACATTAAAATAACACAGTCATTCAAAGTTGTGTGATACTGATACCTGCTATGCACAAAGATCTAGTACCACAATAACATAATAAGAAAACAAATTGTAGCCAAACAGAGTTGTGGGGTGGGGGGGGGGGGGGTAGGAAGGAGAAGGGGAGGGAGGAAGAGATCTGACACACTAGACCAACATAAACCAGCAGAGCTTGTATGGGATGAATACTTCCCATAGACTTGTGTGCATTGCATGCATCCTCTATAGGGCTCACACCCATAATTATTTCCCCATAGGGGTGTGTGTTAAAAATCAAATTTCTAAAAATTCTGTGAAATAGCTGGGAGAAATGAGGTGTTTCAGCTTCACTAACCTGGATATATTGAGATATATCCTTTCATCCATTCAGGGTAGATTCTTCAGTCCAAATTCTGTCCAGGGGTCCGCATAGCCAGACTACGAGTTCTTGTCACTCAAAAAATCACCCATTTTCCGTACACGTACCCAATGAAATATAGTCCCCTCAAATTCTACCAGAAAAGCTTTCATCTTCCAACCAAAATGCAATTTGCAGAGGAATTCATACTCAATATCTACAGCTATTCAGTTTTTTGCCAAACTACATCATTGATTTTTAATTATTTTTTTCTTCATTTATTTTGGTATCTTTGGTACGAATTTATGAAGGGGTCTGGGACATTCCATTGTATTTACGGGTGTGAGTCCTATACTGGTGTGGCAGCACAGCGTGGCCGGATACACACGGTCGGTAGTCGTGGGTACACTGTCCGGTTCGCGGGTGTCTGCCTGTCTCTGTCTACAGCTGGGCGTGTGATTACTCGATGACTGGACAGTATCCGACTCCGGATACGTTTTGGATACCGAGTGCCTGGATACGGACGGCTACAATAGCAACAAATCCCTTGTCAAAATACATTTCTTACCAACTATTAATCCTGAACTCCTATAATACAGCATTTGCGCTTACCCTTGCACTAATGTATCAAGGTACCTGTATATCCAAATATCCTCAGCTGAACATTTATTGTCACCACAACTTTCTTCTCTAATATTCCATCATTTCTTCCTTGCGAAAGAAAACAACACAAATTATAACTTTTCAGGTTCTTTTGCTATCACTTACCATGCAATGAAATCTATAAGGTAAGTGAGAACAACGCACAAAACGATGTGTAACCTCTGCAATATTGCTTGGAAAATCATACCATTGATGGAGCGGTTATCAAACATCCAGCGATCGAAATAATCCACCAAAAGCACAAATCTCTCCCGTAAACGCTCACTTCTTACCAACTCTATTACCAAACACTTCACGTATATACTCTTTACACTGTGTCTCTTGTGTTTCTAAAGTTCACATCCTAATTTCACAGAAAATATACTTTTTCTTAACGTTAATTTATGAATCGATTCACAACTACATTTTATCGATCGTCATACATGTCGCACTTAACGTATATGTGTATCGATATATACAGATTGATATTATTAATAATATGATAATTATTACGATTATCCAATATATATATATGTATATGTATATATATATATATATATATATATATATATATATATATATATATATATATATGTATATATATCGTAACAATTACAGCAGAGACAGAACTCGTTGTTACGGATTAGAATCTCATTACTATTTCTTTTACTCAAACGGTCTCACTTTTGCCGTAATACAAACAACCTAACCGTCTCACTATCAGACCAGTTCTCTTTCTGGCTTAAATATGTATATATTTTTTTGGCTCATTACGTACACAAAACAAGCAACATTTCGAGCTACTTTCAAAAACCTCATATAGTGTATTTGCTTTATACTCTGTAACATTAACATTTCTTTACTATTATTCTAATCAATTCAGAAAAAAACTTCTTTCCTACCGGGTGCTAAATTGAGTAATAATACCAAAGCCTGCAAAACTTTAAACTTCTCGGTCCTTTTTTCTTTTTGAATGTCCGGCAAGCGGAGTCCACGGGGAATGCACCAAGCGACGCAGCCGAATTAACGCAATGATGCTCAGGCCCTGGTCTTGGCTTGTCAACCCGTCTGCACCTTCTCGCCAGCACGACTAACAAGCAATTGTCCACTCTCTCTTCTCACTCACTTCACAGCCGCATCCTAGCCATACATTCCTCTTACGTAACATTCAAATCACATTCAAATTATTATTCCAAAATATTTGTCTATCTAACGTACACTCCCTCTATTGACGACAAAACGAAATCTACGCTCCTACCCCTTTGCACCCTATAGGGCTGGGATGCTTCACTCTCAAATTGGGGTGGGAAAGGGTGCTTCATTGGAGGGACAACTAGAGGATATTGTATTGCTGTTGGGAGGGGGGACTGTATGCTTGGTTCTGTTAGTACTCATCATTCTCAGAATGTGCTTTGTCTATATTTACATTGTCAAAGGGTTTCTCGGAGGACGACCGAAAAAATAAACTCAACACAGTGAATTATCATTACAAATCAATTGTGTCACCCGACTCTTTTATTTTAAACAAAGTCGGTGCAATGTGGGATGTTGTCTCCCGAATTGTGATACAAAGTCACCGAAAATGTTCTTTCGGGAACAAAAAGGCAAGGCAAAAGAATAAAGATATATAAACGAGTTGCTTTATAATATCCTAAATTCTGATAATTCCCTATATAAGCACGTGCATTTTTCTACGACTGAAAACCCTCTAAAAATAAAGGTCCTGCATATCAAAGTCACTTTCACGTTGTCGACAGCCGCGCGATGACTGTACAGTTTTTTTCAGGCGGAGCCGGACCCTGGCGTCGGTTCACGCGAGGTGGCTGACGCCTGTTCCTGCAGTCCGTCGCGGCTTCAAAGCGTATAGGGCTCACACCCATAAATATTTCCCCATAGGGATGTGTGTTAAAAATCAAAGAAATACATTAAAATAACACAGTCATTCAAAGTTGTGTGATACTGATGACTGCTATGCACAAAGATCTAGTACCACAACAACATAATAAGAAAAGAAATTGTAACCAAACAGAGTTGTTGGGGGGGGGGGGTAGAAGAGAGGGGAGACTTGTGTGCATGGCATGCATCCTCTATAGTGGAGGCCATATTTCTCATTTGACTTTTAAACATCATAAATGTGTTTTTGATGATATTTGCCCCTACATCATATGGGAAATTACACATTCAAGGGTTATAAAGCTTCTCAAAGGGACACTTTTGAAACTCATGCCCTTTGAGTTAAAAAAAAAAAATAAAAATGTTCTTCATAAGATGAATACCTAGATGCAGGCAGAAATCTTTGATTATGGGGGTGTCATCATCACATTATTGCCTACAAAATACTTAAAAAGACGATTTTTTTTGTCAAACAGACTATTATATATGAATTTTGACCTGTTTCAGTGGTAGCCAAACAAAGAAATACATTAAAATAACACAGTCATTCAAAGTTGTGTGATACTGATACCTGCTATGCACAAAGATCTAGTACCACAATAACATAATAAGAAAACAAATTGTAGCCAAACAGAGTTGTGGGGTGGGGGGGGGGGGGTAGGAAGGAGAAGGGGAGGGAGGAAGAGATCTGACACACTGAGACCAACATAAACCAGCAGAGTTTGTATGGGATGAATACTTCCCATAGACTTGTGTGCATTGCATGCATCCTCTATAGGGCTCACACCCATAATTATTTCCCCATAGGGGTGTGTGTTAAAAATCAAATTTCTAAAAATTCTGTGAAATAGCTGGGAGAAATGAGGTGTTTCAGCTTCACTAACCTGGATAAGTGAGATATATCCTTTCATCCATTCAGGGTAGATTCTTCAGTCCAAATTCTGTCCAGGGGTCCGCATAGCCAGACTACGAGTTCTTGTCACTCAAAAAATCACCCATTTTCCGTACACGTACCTAATGAAATATAGTCCCCTCAAATTCTACCAGAAAAGCTTTCATCTTCCAACCAAAATGCAATTTGTAGAGGAATTCATACTCAATATCTACAGCTATTCAGTTTTTTGCCAAACTACATCATTGATTTTTAATTATTTTTTTCTTCATTTATTTTGGTATCTTTAGTACGAATTTATGAAGGGGTCTGGGACATTCCATTGTATTTACGGGTGTGAGTCCTATACTGGTGTGGCAGCGCAGCGTGGCCGGATACACACGGTCGGTAGTCGTGGGTACACTGTCCGGTTCGCGGGTGTCTGCCTGTCTCTGTCTACAGCTGGGCGTGTGATTACTCGATGACTGGACAGTATCCGACTCCGGATACGTTTTGGATACCGAGTGCCTGGATACGGATGGCTACAATAGCAACAAATCCCTTGTCAAAATACATGTCTTACCAACTATTAATCCTCAACTCCTATAATACAGCATTTGCGCTTACCCTTGCACTAATGTATCAAGGTACCTGTATATCCAAATATCCTCAGCTGAACATTTATTGTCACCACAACTTTCTTCTCTAATATTCCATCTTTTCTTCCTTGCGAAATAAAACAACACAAATTACAATTTTTCAGGTTCTTTTGCTATCACTTACCATGCAATGAAATCTATAAGGTAAGTGAGAACAACGCACAAAACGATGTGTAACCTCTGCAATATTGCTTGGAAAATCATACCATTGATGGAGCGGTTATCAAACATCCAGCGATCGAAATAATCCACCAAAAGCACAAATCTCTCCCGTAAACGCTCACCTCTTACCAACTCTATTACCAAACACTTCACGTATATACTCTTTACACTGTGTCTCTTGTGTTTCTAAAGTTCACATCCTAATTTCACAGAAAATATACTTTTTCTTAACGTTAATTTATGAATCGATTCACAACTACATTTTATCGATCGTCATACATGTCGCACTTAACGTATATGTGTATCGATATATACAGATTGATATTATTAATAATATGATAATTATTACGATTATCCAATATATATATTTAATATATATATATATATATATATATATATATATATATATATATATATATATATATGTATATGTATATATACATATATGTATATATATATATATATATATATATATATATATATATGGGTCAGAATTTTGAACGATGTACAATTGAGACAAAACAAGGCAAAATTTAAAAAGTAGGAAATTCTCCAAATCATTCATCTTATCTGAAAGAGTATAACCCAAGCTTTAATATGAACCCAATTATACTAGGATTTTCCCAGAGGAACAAGTTTTTATTCACCGCTGAAGTTTACCATGTCCAGAGCAGCGAACGTCCGTGAGGAATAGTACTGCACATACATTTGAATACCATTCAACATAGTTTCCAAAGATAGGATTCAGTTCAAAATCCTAACGAAATATCTTAAGGGACATGTGTACGTGATTGCAGAATATTAAGCTTGTACTCGTAACCTGTACGTAATGGCAGACAACTGATGATTTAACTAAATTCGTCATTTCTGTGAAAATATTGCTCTTCCGCTAAACACTTTCTCCACTTTACGCGCATTTTACAGAAATTCAATATTTTCACCTCTTATTTCACTATCCTATACTTTAATCCTCACTCCCAAATAATAATATACCTTTTTAAGATGTATCTCATCTGGGCAGTCTCTATAACCCAACAAACATAGCATAGTTTTCATCACGGAGGTTCGCATGTAGCTCACGGACGTTCGGAACAAACAAGATATTGAACAATGCAGCTCTCTTGAGTTGGAAACGCATTCTACTCACAACAAACAGCAATTTTATGTCGAGAACAAACTCCTCTGCAAAATCCTGAATAGATATTACCAATTCTCAATTATATAAGCTTGTTTATCTTCTCATACTGAGGAATCAAAGAAAACAATTTTTCCATCTCTCGTAAATGAACGTACAAACGTACGTGTAATCTCAGTGACGTATAGTCCATCCTTGAGAACGAATATATTTATCAAAATTTCGCTATCATGAAGTAAATATTCAGGTCCTAAACTTCAATAAAGTCTACAATGCAAAATTTGCTTTTTATATAACGAACATGGTCACAGCTAAAATTATGACCAAGAATTAATATAGAAAAACAACAGAAATGTGCTCCGTTATAGAAATACGAAGTTTAGCTGGGGAGGGCAAACGAATACGTTAGGAACAAATCCCTCTGTGTTTGCTCCTTGTGTTACACACTGTTACCGAGAAAAATTTGTGTTATTATATTAGTCAGAAATGATAATAGGTTCGACACTGCGACGTTTCATCATAACAAGACACAATAAGTCCATATATCTTGGATGGATGTTTGTGACTTCGATATTATACAATATGGTTTGTTATAACAAACCTTTTGTAGCGCGTCATTTCGGAGGCACATTATTCATACAGTTTGTCAATACGAAAATTGATAGAGTTCGTATATTATGAAGCTTTTTTATTCGGTAAATGATAGGAATCTCCGAAGGTTAACCGAAAGGCTTATTAATTGGAACATGAAAACTTATGTTCGCTTATCCAAATGTGGAGAAACAAGTTAACAACTAAAATCCTCCAATTTCAAAACCTCACAATAACTGTTTTCACCTAAACGAATATCAGGCCCATTCTACTTTTAGAAGAACGGACCTAAAAATAATGATCCGTAATATCTATTTTTCGAAGAACATTTCTAGTAACAAATCTCCTGAATTAACTACATTTTTTTTTTCATTTTGGAATAACAAACCTTTGGACATCGGAGTAACGAATCTTTGGAAGAGCGAAAGTATCAAAGTGCAACCTTTAACCTATTCTTAATCATTACTTTTTTAACACGTGTTTTCAAAGTAAGCACAAAAGCACAAACAAACTGACGATCTCTGTGTCTCTTACATGTAAAAGAAAAAACATCTTGGAAAAAATACAAATGAATATTGCTTTTCATTGATGAGTATAAAACAACACCATGTGATGATAAGCGATGGATTTGTGTGTTTTCATCAGACAATAATTGTATACTGCATGATTTTTGTTCGCTTGTGACGACATTTCGATGAATAAAAAACATAAACAAACAAACAAAAACTTCTCCAGAGGAATTTGGTATAACAGGAGTGCACTGGCAATTCTTTTCTCTGTGTGTTGGAGCTCGATCCTTTCTCTGTTTCTCAGTCATTTTCATCATTCAACTGCTTCCACGTCCTTTTGAAACTTTTCCGTTTCTTATTCAACACATGCTCATTACAGACTTCTTCCGTCATTATCCTGAATGTGATTGCGTAGCACTTTTCGGATTTGTTTTGGTTTGTTTTGTTTTGTTTTTGTTTTCCGTTTGGTCGCAGCATGTTCAGGCTATTGAGGGAATGAGAGAAAAATCGTCATGAAGAGAAAAATAAGAATGAATTAAGGCATTTAATATCATGACAATTACAGCGAACGTCCGTTATGGATACCAAAACTGGATGTGTTCTGTTTGAGACGGCGGCTACCATACTCAAAAGATAAACACTTAGAGCACCTGTCACTAAAAATTGGCACTGATCCTCTTTCTCCTACTAGTAATCCATTGACTTATTCAACCAACGAACATCCGTGAAAAAACGTTTTGCGTTTGTTATTACAGGTAAATTGAGTGCTGAACGCTATTCACTTTCGGGTATGAGCGGCTCGGTGATTTGGTAATATTTTCAACTAACATTAATCTTATGTGCAGTGATATATTTGTAATTGTCAGAAATTTCCTTTCTCGGACAGAACGTCCGTGAGCGAAACTTTCAGAACCTGTAACAGTACAAATTGTCTCCAGAACCTCATTAGAAAGAAATTTAAACGCACAGAAATTGCAAATTACGCAAAGTTCCATTTTCCCATAACTTTGTTTTAAGTGTTTAGCTATTTTTGTATAATTAGAGGGAAATCAAGCGTAAAATTGCGAGTAAATTTTCAATTGTTTGTTCATCATGATCACATAACGCCTTAAAAATTCTGAAACTACTGCTCTAAACTCATTGTTTACTTTGTTAAACTTTATTTGTCGCTATTCGAGCCAAAAGTTTTAAAGAATACAGGACACTTTCGGGACAAGTTATCCCTATCGGAGGGATTGCATACGTCACGGACGTTCTCTGGAATTATCACGGACGTTCGTTCTACTACTAGGGTCATGTTCCAGGACGGATAACTAATCGGCAGAGAGTACCTAGCCTTCCTAACTCTTTCAAAATTTTGAAAAGGTATTGTCAATGCAAATTATAAGAAATTTGACATCTTTACAACATATGTATTGCTCAGAGGGGGATCAGGAGGTGAATTTTCAGAGAAAATATCAATTATTTGCTTGGTTTTTGGTGAATTGCATGGTCCAAAAACTGCGGACGAACCCCAGTCCGCTCCAAAAATGGCATGCAGCTCCTCGGCAAGAGAGCCAAAGGTAAAATGCACCTTCGCCATCAAAGCAAGATGGTGTCCCACTCGAAAACGTTTTAATCATCGCGGACGTTCTTTTTTTCTTGGAGGTTCGTCTAAAAATACAATTTCGGTTCCTATTTGACAAAGGATGGACAGAAACTCAAAACAAACATATTATCGTGTTGCTAGATCTTAGTTGATTACGACTGAGAATAATATCGCCAACAACGTTTCATGGGCTACGATCTTTATTAGAAAATAGCGGAAGCACGTCCGTGAAGAAAACTGAGTATAATTTTGCATAAAAGAATATTACGTTCCATGTACACCCAGCAGACGTACAATTTTTGCAGGATATGTTCATTAGGTGGAACACCAAATTTTCCTATACGTTATAGTTGAGACAACAAAGTAGAATTTGCAGCAGCGATAGAAATAAAAGCATCACGGACGTTCGTCTGTTTAGGACTTTGATATCTTAATTGTTCTCTGTAATTTTGCACGTGCTCATAAAGTTCTTATAATTTTGTGGTACATACTCATGATATGTCAGATCCAGAACATGGTCAGATATTAGATGCCACGTACCATTAAAAATGCACATCATTAGTTTGAAAAACAAAAATTATTGTGAAAATAGCGTTTTTACCGTATTTTTACGCTTTAAGTCCTTGTGAAATGAAAAATATCAGACAAAAGTCAACCAAACCATATATTTCCTGAAAGGAAATTTACCAATCTTTGAGATGACATGAAAAAATCTGGTTTCTTAGAGCATCCTGGCGTGTTCTAAGGGAAAGAATGTCATAAGGTACGAAAATTGGCAATTGTACATCGTTCAAAATTCTCACCCATATATATATATATATCGTAACAATTACAGCAGAGACAGAACTCGTTGTTACGGATTAGAATCTCATTACTATTTCTTTTACTCAAACGGTCTCACTTTTGCCGTAATACAAACAACCTAACCGTCTCACTATCAGACCAGTTCTCTTTCTGGCTTAAATATTTATTTTTTTTTTGGCTCATTACGTACACAAAACAAGCAACATTTCGAGCTACTTTCAAAAACCTCATATAGTGTATTTGCTTTATAATCTGTAACATTAACATTTCTTTACTATTATTCTAATCAATTCAGAAAAAAAATCTTCTTTCCTACTGGGTGCTAAATTGAGTAATAATACCAAAGCCTGCAAAACTTTAAGCTTCTCGGTCCTTTTTTCTTTTTGAATGCCCGGCAAGCGGAGTCCACGGGGAATGCACCAAGCGACGCAGCCGAATTAACGCAATGATGCTCAGGCCCTGGTCTTGGCTTGTCAACCCGTCTGCACCTTCTCGCCAGCACGACTAACAAGCAACTGTCCACTCTCTCTTCTCACTCACTTCACAGCCGCATCCTAGCCATACATTCCTCTTACGTAACATTCAAATCACATTCAAATTATTATTCCAAAATATTTGTCTATCTAACGTACACTCCCTCTATTGACGACAAAACGAAATCTACGCTCCTACCAATGTCAGATTCATTTTGACATACATGATAATTAAACAATTCCTTCAAAATTGACAAGGGGAGTCCCATTTGTGGGGGCTTCACATAAGCGTTACGTAGCTCACTGCCAAGACTTATGTCTATAAACCTGAAAACAAGGAGGTGGCCATAGCATTCTAAGATTTGAGCTCAATAAAGACGAAATGATCAATATTTTTGAAATAAAAGGTTTGTAGATTTGTGGAGCATTGTTCCAAATATATCTCCCTTGACATTTTAATTTCAAACAATTTACTGAAAATGAAAATCATCTGAAATTGACACCATAATGTAGAGAGGTTAGAGCTCTACAACATGATACCAACAACTCAATACCCCCATCTCAACGATTTAGCCCTACCGGTTCAAAGCCGAAAAATCATTGTTTATTTCTGATGATCACTCCCCCCCCCCCCCTCATTTGTATGCCTCCGCCACGAAGTGTCACCGGAGGCATCGTGTTTCCTTGTTGTCCGTCCGTCCGTTATTAAGACCAAGACAAACCTAATCATTTTACTCCAAGCCAAAAAAAAAAAAAAAAAGGTTATCGAAAAACTTGTCAAAACACACAATTCCATTCATGTAATGATCTCTCAAACTTAAGAGTCACTTACGAACTCAAGGATATGTATTTCAGAAAATATGAAAAACTCAAGATTGACTTGGTTCACCCATTTCACCTTTTTGAAGTTCTCGCGTAAAATCAAGGGTAGCTATTTTTTTGCTCGTTTTCTGAAGGAAGGTCACACATTATAAATGCCCCTGTCAAATCATTATCAAACAAAAGAATGGGAGAGAATGGAAGAAATCGGATAAAGAAAATTCATGGATAGAGCTGAGAAGACTTGAAGAGAGGACAATTTGGGAAACTGTATGTTCAAAGTGTATACATATAATATGCATGGTGGGGGGGGGGGGGGGGCGAGTAGGGAAAAGGCGTGGGAGAATGCTTTCCCCACAACCTCCCGTACAAGGGAGCTTTTGCCTTTTTTCAAATTGAAATTGAGATATATCGCATACGCACATTTGATGGAATATTTGAGAATTTTTCATAATTGTACTAAATCTGATATGGGATAACTGAGCGAGGAAAGGTTTGATTAACAGGGGGGTATCAAACTTTTGAGTTTGAGGAAATTAAGTAATAAGTCTTGTGCACTCAGAATTATTCAGAATTTTTGTCAACCTAAAAAAAAAATGCACTACTGGTAGGGAAAGGGGCACAGCGCCATTCCCCCCCCCCCCCCCCCGCTACGCCGATGAATGAGGAAGTGGTCTACGGAAACACCATGTATATAATTTTCAAAATGTGGTGAAAGCCGATCCCCAAAAGAAAGAAAATGGAGGTCGAAAGGAAACGGCGTCTGAAGAGAGTAATGAGTTAGACAGCCGGAGGGCAGAGGTGAGCTAGACGTTGAGATGGCACAATGGGGAGGCAGATTGAGTGGGAGAGGGAAGCACTATTTCCTATCCAGCACAGAGTGATTACAAAACAGGACACTGATTGTGTAAACAAAGATTGCTGCATGTTTCTTCAGAACTTAAATGTCCTTAGCGTGCAAACTAGCATCGCTCTCAAACAAGGCTCCTTCATGGTAGGACTCCAGATTAGAGAACAGTGCACATAGCGATGTCTTTACTATACAACGATCTATTCTAACACCCAAGCCTTAGGCAACCATGAGTGTTAATTTTCGAAGGGCAAAGATCAAGTGAAAATATTATAGTTTGAGTTTTTTCTCATATCTCGTATAAGGAAAAGGTATCTTCGTGGAACAAAGTTCATATGCATGTTCTGACTGTCAGTGATTATCTAGGGAATTTTATTTATTGACTATTAAAGTTAGAAGACCTGCAATTTAAATTGAATAAGATTTTGGACAATGAAACTGCCGGTGCAATTACACGGTCTAGAATAAAGTGGGCAAAATATGGAGAGAAAATTAATAAGTATTTCTGCAATCTGGAGAAAAGAAATTTTGAGAAAAAGAATATTCGTCAAATAAAGGTGGACACTGTAAATATTATGAATAATCAAACACAAATTTTGGATGAACTGAATTTGTTTTATGCCAACTTATATAGCTCACAGGAGATTCCCCTTTCAAAACAAAAGGCTTTAGATTTTCTTGACAAGGTGGACATTCCCGTATCTAATGATCTCAAACCCATCTTGAATGATCCAATCACGAAAGCGGAAGTGTTGAATACGTTGAAGACCATGAGTAAAAATGAGACTCCTTGATTAGATGGTCTACCAGTTGAGTTTTATGTTGTATTTTTTCATGAAATAATAGATATGTTGTTAGATTCTTATAATTATTCTTTTGAAAATGGACTTTTGTCACTTTCACAAAGAAACGGGATAATCACATTAATTTCTAAGAAAGATAAGGATCCTTTGTTTGTTAAAGATTATCGACCTATTTCATTTTGGACAACTGACTATAAATTGATAGCTAAGATTATAGGCAACCGTTTGAAAAAAGGTGTTGGAAAACTTAATACACTCTGATAAGCAAGGATTAATGAGAGGGAGAAATATCACTTGCAATATTCGAACAACTATCGATGAAATTGAATATGCTGATATGAATGATAATGATGGAACAATTTTACTGCTTGATTTTGAAAAAGCTTTCGACAGAGTGGATCATAACTATCTGTTTGAAGTTTTGAAACGGTTTAATCTCGGGGATAATTCTATTCAATGGGTGAAGACATTTTATAATCTGAGGACGAGTTACGTTTGTAAAAACGGCTTTTTATAAAGGCCACTGTCTTTATCAAGGGGGATCTTTCAGGGATGTCCTATTTCTCCTCTGCTCTTCTTATTAGCAATTGAAACTTTAGCTATATTTATACGGAATAATGAAAATATTGAATGTATTTCTTTTGATGGCTCGGTTACAAAAATCAACCAATTTGCTGATGATACTACTATTTTTTTTTTTTTGAATGGCAAGGGCAGTTCTTTCAATTCCCTCTTTGAAACATTACAAACATTTTCAGAATTCTCTGGATGTAAACTTAGCATGTTAAAAACAGAAGCCATTCATATTGGCAGAATGAAAGACAGTGATTTTCAGCCTTTTGAATCTGAAGGTTTAGGTTGGCGTATCCAGTCATTTCAAACATTGGGTATTACTTTCTCCTTAAATGTAAAATCTCTTTATGAGTTGAATTTTGTACCAAAACTTCAGCAACTAGAGCGCACTCTTAATTGTTGGAAACACAGAAGCCTGTCTCTTATTGGAAAGATTACTGTGATCAAAACTATGGTTCTTCCTCAGTTATTGTACCTGTTTTCTGCACTGTGTATACCTATACCAAAATCTTATTTTAAAAAAATGAATGGATTTTTTTTTTTTCAAATTCATTTGGAATGATGGTAATGACCGGGTGAAACGGTCTATTCTCTGTAATGACTATGATCAGTGTGGTTTGCGCATGATAGATCCTGAGACCTATGCTAATGCCCAGAAAATGGTATGAGTGACCCATTTATTAGACCCCCAATATAACAGCCCATGGAAATCGTTAGAGGAACACTTTCTGATAAAATTTTTCCCAGATCAATCAGTGTCATGGAAAACTAATGCACCAGACAGTGTATTGAGCAAATTACATAATTCTCAGTTACAGGAAACTATAAAAGTTTAGTATTTGTATAGAAAGCAGTGTATTCTTGATACAAATTTGCAGAACTATCATTTACAAGAGTTTTTATGGTGGAACAAAGGCATCAGCTTAAAACATAAATCATATTTCTATTATCCGATTTGGCTAGAAAAGGGTTTTTTAGTTAAACTTTCTCAGTTATACACTGGATCTAGGGTCAAGCTCTTTGAAGAATTAGTCATCGAATATGATATTCCAATCAGAGATCGAAGGAAATATGACTCCCTAATGAACGGAATCTTTTTTACAGTGGTTTGACTTCCCCCAACAGAATGAGGATATTGGAAATGTGTATGATACAATTGTCTCACAATTACTGAGGGTAAAAAAGTTCCACGTCATTCGTATAGTGTGTTGGAATGTTTTATGAATTCATGCAAGGCAGAAAATCGATGGAATGATGTATTTCAAGAGGAAGGGGAGGACTTAAAGGAGGTAGATTGGACTATTTATCATACCAACAATTTCAGATGTACAATCGAGACTCAGCTACGAGCATTTTACATTAAAATGTTTCATGATGCAATAGGGATCAATAGCTTTCTTTTTAAGATTAAAAAGAAGAATTCACCAAATTGCTCTTTTTGCAATGAACATCCTGAAACTTTGGATCATTTGTTTGTCAATTGCCATGAAGATAAACCGCTTTGGCATAATTTGATTTCTTTGATTTCAAAAGAAACCGGTATGAATGAGGATTTTCCACCATTTCATCTAATGTTTGGTATTGATGAGGAAACAAAATATAAAACATGTATCAATTTTCTGTTTTTATGTTTGAAGTATTTTATATATGTGTGCAAATTTCTAGATCGCCATCCAACCTTTGAGGCATTTTTGGTTTTTGCAAAAATGAAACAAAATATTGAAAAGAAAATTGCTGAAAAGAAAGACAAACTATTTGAATAAATGGACAATCCAACTTAACCCTCCACAATTCCCACAAGATATTGACAGCTGAAACAATTAGTATTCTGTATACTTAGCATGTGATTTGTTGACCTTGCTGATATTGACTTTATGTGTACCTTTTGCAAATACTGTTAATATGTTGTTTACCTGTTGGTTTACATCCAATAAAAAGTTAAAAAAAAAAGCCCCGAAAAAAAATCTAGGGAATTTGGGGTTATTGGTCAAAGGTTAGAGGGTCAAGGTCAACTTCCCAAAAAAATCACTCTTTACTTCATATTTGTGCAATGACTGAAAGGTTTTTCTCGGAACGTGTATATTTGTGTTGCGCTACAGAGATTCTCTGCCAATTTTTTTTTGTTTTTGTTTTGGTTCTTTTTTTTATGCCATAAGGCCAAAGGTCAAAGGTTGAGGGAAAATGCTAAATTCCACTTCTTCTTCCATACATGCATATCCGGTGGCTCGAGGTATCGCCATTGCGACATTTCCTGTTATTTCTGCCTCCGACCATGTATTTTTTTTAGGTTAATTGCTTTAAAGGGAAGGCTATTTCTAATGCTTTAGCACATTTATTACTACTTGTAGTAAAAAAAAAAACAAAAAAAACACAAATATACTTAGAGACCAATTTTTGGCATAGACAGCGTAGAGTTATGAGTTACTTCCTCTGCTTCAATTTCGTCCTTTGTCGTTCTTGTTAAACTTCAAACGCAGAATGACAAGACCCTTCCATAAAAAAAAAAATCACATTTTTTTTTTATTGATACAAACAACGCTAAGTGCCATTCACCCGTTTCAACTTGTAGTGTGTATGTTATATATTATTTAATCAAGTTACTTAGAATAAATGATAATATTATATATATGAAGAGTTTATTTGCAAAAGGGGCTAGATCCACGTTTAGTACTTTGGAGAAAATTAGTTTGTTTGTGAAAAATTTGTACACAAGTGTATGGAAAATCTCAATTTAATTTTGGTATAATTTCTGTTCAAATGGTTGTCTGCAGTTGAAATTTTCACTGTAACTAACTCAATTGGAATTCTGTGCAGTGAGGCTAATAACTCAATTTTCATCGAAAATGGATCTAACCCCTTTTGCAAATAAGCTCTTCATATATATATATATATATATATTTATATATATACATATATATAAATATATATATACATATATATATACATATATAATATCATATATATATATACATATTTATGATATTATATAATATATAATATATATTATTGTAAGATAATTATACTTATTTTATGTAAATGTATGGTGCATAGATAAGGAATTCGTGCATGCTATTATAGGTGCGAATTTGTTCGTATCAATTCAGTAAGACAACTGGTCGTGGTTACTAGATTATGCTGATTTATACATGTAACAAGTTATGTATTCTGAAAGAGTATCTCAACTGTTCCTTTATGTCAGTATTATGTATTGATGATTATTTGTCAATTACTGGCTTTTGTGGAGTTTCGGATAATAAACAAAAATGTGGATGATAGATGCAGCGATCATTTCTAGAGTTCCCAGTTCAAAGTTGTGTTACAGCGATTTGACGGCATCATTTAGCATCGTGTGTGTGTGTCTGTGTGTATGCAGGCGGGCCATATGACACATTTGAGACAATTAACTTTGATTAATTGTTAAACTTGATGTTATATAGGAGACTGAGTTGCTAGACTAGTCATACAAAGTCTGAAGGCACAGACAATAATGATAGCCAGTACAGTATAGTGATACTTACATGTATCCATATGTGTTGTAGACACGAGAGACTGCAACTGAACTAATAAAGGAGTACAAACGTACTCTTGTGATTGGCTTCAAATCATGACTTTTAATTGTTTTTATTCGGCTGAAGTGAACCCAAAACCATAACAAATTTTGGCGACGAGGATAGGAGTTGTTCAGAGAATTGAGTATATGAATATAAGAACGACCCAAGTCCATGGAGGATCATTTCGAGTAAACTAAAAAAAACTTCGTATCTTTTTTATTTGTCAAACAATATTCTATTTATCTGTGATGGGAAGGCAACATTGTATATACAAATTAGAACATGTATTATTATGACAATTAACATTTCCATTAATTATGGAGAGGGCATTTTGTGTGGTGGACTTGGGTCGTTCTTTGATTCATATACATGATATTCTGCTATAGAGATGGGAGAATGATGAGAGAGGGCGCTATTATATGAATGTAAGAATGACCCAAGTCCTTCATTCTTACATTAATATAAGATTTAACTCATTCATTTCAGGCACTTCCGGGGGTAATTAGGATTTATCATTTACACAAAAGATGAGTCCATGCATAAGCTACAATTTCCTATGAAAAACTGAATTTGGCCAAAAATTGGACTTGGGTCGTTCTTATATTCATATACTCAATTGCCTGGAACAACTCATTTTTGTGGATAACCAAGAAAAAAGGTGGATTTGAATGGATTTAGATTGGATCGTGCAACGGGAAATTTGTAATCCATTCAGTGGTTCATGGCCTATGAACAGTCCCAGCTATACGAGATTGTTTCATGAACGGATGAAGGTTAAACCGTGTTGCAAAAGAAAGAAGTATGTCTAACAAAGTCGAATATGTATTTAACCGAGCAAGAATTCCGTAATTCAAATAAGGCGATACCAAACTTTAGTAAAGCGTCATCAAGCAGAAGAAGGGAGGTAATATTTCAATCTTTTCACTATACCTATGTTACACGCGATTGCATTACAAATTTTATTTATATAACACTTCCGTGATAACTTATTTTCGACACAAACACCTACAGATTTAATAGACAAAACCTCTGCTAAGAGAGTAGTGTCAAATGTAACATTACCTGGTGATCTATCTGAGGAATGACTGAAAAAAGACATACACTTTGCCTTTTCAATATTCAGTGACAATTCATTTGCATATGTCATTTGTGCGACATTGTTTAATTCATAATTCACTGTACATAATCATTAAGATATTAGTGTCAGGGTGGGAATAAAAATACTGGAATCATCCGCAAATATAAAAGAGAATGTATCTGAAGATGTAAAAAAAAAAAAAAAAAACTTTATGTAAACTATGAATAGCTGTGGGTCTAAAAAAAAAATTCCTTCTTGAACGCAAAATTTTATTTTCTTCATAAAAGAAGATTCAAAAGAGTTCACTTATTCATATTGAAATCTGTCAGATAAATAGCTCATGAACCATTGCAAGGCTTTTCCATGAATACCATTATTGGATAACTTAGAGAGAAGTATACCGTGATTAATCGGTTACAGCTCGTTATTCCGAAGGTTCGTTAATTCGAAGGTTCTTTGGTCCGAAGGTTCGTTATTCCGAAGGTTCGTTATTCCGAAGGTTCGTTAATCCGAAAATGAAATAAGATTCGTTATTCCGAAGGTTCATAAATCCGAAAATGATACAATATTCGTTATTCCGAAGGTTCGTTGATCCGAAAATGACATAAGGTCTGCTATTCCGAAGGTTCGTTTATCCGAAAACGAAATAAGGTACGTTAATCCGAAAATGCAATAGGGTTCGTTATTCCGAACGTTTGTTGATTCGAAAATCATAATAGGATCGTTATTGGAGTGTTATATAGACCACCTGGTCAGCCTATTCTTGCCTTCAAAGACAGTGTTGAGACAATTCTCTTCAAAATTGCAAACGAGCGTAAATCCTGTTTTATGATGGGAGATTTCAGTATAAATCATTGTAATCAGGATGATACAAATTCCAAAGACTTTATACAATACATAAATTCATATGCTTTTTTCCCTGTTATTTCTAAGCCAACCAGAGTCACAACTGAATCATCATCTTTGTTAGACAATATATTTGTTAATAACCCGTGCAATATTGGTGTGTCAGGTATAGTCACTTACCCTGTAAGTGATCATATGCCAATTTTTCTCATATCTAATGTAACTTTACACACACAGAATGTGAATGAGCCATGCTCATCTCTGGTACGACATATTAATGAGAGTAATTGTTGTTTTATGAAGAAATGACTGTGATTAACTGGGATGACATCATACACAATCTTACAAATGATGTTAATCTGTTATATTATATATTTTCTACAAAATTTTGTTCTTTATACAATACATGTTTTCCAATGGTATTGACCAAGGGTAATAATAGGACAAAAATGAATCCATGGTTTGATAAGAATTTAAGGAAACTCTGTCGGAACAAAAATGTTTACTATCGCAAATTTGTAAACAATCCTACATTATATAGAGAGGCGGCTTATAAGAAACAGAGAAATATTGTTAATGATGCAATAAGAAAAGCTAAGCGTGATTTTTATGGTTAAAAAATTAATTATCGGGAGTAAAAATGACTTGAAAGGTAGATGGAATGTTATTAATGGTATTTTGAAATATAAGAGTAAGATTGATTCCCCATTATTGGTGAAAGATAACAAGTCTGTATCAAATTCTGTGGAAGTGTCAGAATTGTTTAATGAATATTTTGTCTCTGTTGGTGAGAATATTGCAAAAAGTGTTCCATCCTCAGTGAAAAGTCCATCTGATTTTCTTATTGGTGATTTCCCAAAACTAATTTTTCTTCACACCCATAACCAACTCTGATGTAATTAATGCAACATTAAGTCTGAAAGATGGCAAAAGTCCAGGTCATGATGACATCAGCACCATGGTTTTGAAAAAGTGTATACATATCATTGTTCCACTATTGACCCATATTTTTAATATATCTTTGCAAACTGGTTGTTTTCCCGAAAAACTAAAGATAGCTAAAGTTTGCCTATGTACAAGAAAGGCGATAAGTCTCAGTGTGAAAATTGCAGGCCAATTTCTTTGTTGTCAATTTTTGGAAAGATATTTGAGAAGCTTGTGTTTGCTAAGTTCCTGTTTTTTATTGATAAATACGATATACTTTATAATAAACAATTTGGGTTTCGATCTGGACACTCAACATATATGGCTTTACTGGAATTCAGTAACAATCTAATAATACAGCTTTTGAGGCTGGTCATGTAGGAGTTGGGATCTTTTTAGATCTGTCGAAAGCCTTTGACACCCTGAATCATTCTACTTTGTACATACGTGGAATTTCTTTGGAATGGATTAAGAGTTATTTAAGAAATAGACAACAATTTGTTTGTATTGATGGCAAACTTCATTTGATTTTGTTATATTTGATGTATTTTTTCATCGAGAAATATGAAAATGAATCGAAATCGAAAAATCGAAATCGAAATCGAATAGCTCCACGTTTCTAAGAATTACCTCAGGTGTCCCCCAGGGATCTATTCTAGGCCCTTTATTATTTTTATTGTACATAAATGATATACAAAATGTTAGTAGTAATTTGGGTTCAGTTGTTTTTGCAGATGATACAAATGTATTTATATCTGGTAGAAACGCCACCCAAATAACATCTATTATAACAACTGAAATACCCAAACTTGAACAATGGTTTTTTATCAAATAAGCTGTTGGTTAATATGAAGAAAACAAACTGTAAAGTATTTAAACAGAAAAATAAGAGAATAGCAAATGATATAGCTGATGTTGTTATAAATAATCAAAAGGTATTGTGGGTGTCTTGTACTTCATTTCTTGGTGTTATGTTAGATGAACATCTTAATTGGGCGCCCCGTATAGATGATGTTTTGCATAAAATATCCTGTGCAACAGGTGTGATTTATAGGATAAGACATCTGTTATCGTTGAGGATTTTATTGTATATCTATAACGCCACTATATTGCCACATTGCCACATTGTACAATGATCTGGGGCCAATGTGCAAAATCTCGTTTAAATCGTGTGTTCACACTTCAAAAAAGGTCATTGCGTGCAATAGCAAATTCTCACCCTTCAACACCTTCCCAACCTCTGTTCAAAAAGCTCCAGCTTCTTACTGTATTTGATATGTGTAAATTACAAACAGCCTCATTTATGTATATGTATACTTTAAGAGATATTCATTTACATAACACTAGACAAACTGGTAACTTATATTTACCTCTTCTGAGATATGTTACATCACAAAGATCTGTTAAATATCAAGGAGTACATGTTTGGAATTCTGTGCCTGAAGAAATGAAGTTATGTCCTTCCCTTGCCTCTTTTAAACGTAGATATAAAATATATTTGTTGAATAGTTATAATTGAAGTTTCTCCAGAAATTTAATCAGACAACGTACATATGATGTCTGCAATGTGTATTTTTTTCTACATATTTTCACACGTAGTTTGCCTGTTTTTATTTTTCTTGTTTTTTAATCGTCTTTTTTCCCTCCATTTAAGTGTATCTTATAATGTACCAAAAAAAAAAAAATCTCAAGTGGGAGTCCAGCCGTAGAAAGGCCAATGGCCTCTGCTGGCTCCTCCATTTTCTCTCTTAGAATTTCCTCTTTGTTTTTCTCAATCTTTTTTCTCTTCATTCTTGTTTTTCTTGTACATGTATATTATTACCGAATGTAATGTTATTATCTTCACCTTGTTCTTTGTCACATGTATTTTAATGAGAATTTGGAAATAAATGAAATGAAATGAAATGAAATGAAAATGAAATGAAAATGAAGGTTCGTTAATCGGAAAGTGAAACAAGGTTCGTTATTCCGAAGGTTCGTTGATCCGAAAATAAAACTAGGCTTGTTATTCCGAAGGTTCGTTAATCCGAAAATAAAATATATGGCTCTGAAATTCCTCTCTTTTGACACATAAACACATACGCACACACACACACACACACACACACACATATATATATATATATATATATATATATATATATATATATATATATGCAAACAGGCAATAACAAAAACACGCGATTCCATACAAACTTTTTTCAACGATGTAGAATGCCGTCGTAATTTGTAATTTCATTTGTACATGTATACTGATGATGAAAGTAGTGGTATTTTCTCCTCCGGAGAATGAGCTCGTCCCCTCCGACTCCTTCTTCACTTCTTCGTCGTTGTCAGGAAAATACATTCATGATTTGAAATTATTACCATATTCTGCCATTCTAACATGTCTCAAGCAGGAAAAAAACACACAAACATGTGTGGTCTTAAGAATAAAGGCTATTAAACAAATAAACAATGACATATCCTCAACAAGCAGATTTCAAATGCTACCTCGCTTTTAATAAGCTTCACTGTGAAGAGTGAAATGTAATCGAACTTATCCTACCGATCAGTCAATAGGTAGGAAATTATTTTTGCATGAATTCAATGAGAATTTAAATGCAGTTCTTCACTTTTTTGTGTGTGACATGGTAACACATTGAATTCATGTCGTTATGGTAAATGACAAAATGTAAGCCAGTGTATGCATAATTTCTAGCTCTCGTAAAGTTAAGTAAATTGTGTTTTAGTACTTCATAATGATAGCCTTTGCCATGACACTATAGTCGTATTACATTTGCAGGATTCTGAAAAAGTTACATAGACATGTTTGCATTCGGTTCAAGCCCATGATAATAATTGCAATCTACGCTCTTCTGTTATTATATCCATCAGAAACAGTGAATCTCTAGTAAAGAGTAGAATTAAACGTAGGCCCACATTGTATTTCACCTTGTTCCCCGTCATTTCTTGCTACAGCAAGTGCATTTCTTTCATTTCTCATCTCTTTCAATTTCTATAAACCCTTGACTTTAGTAGCTCGAAATCTTTTACATGTGCGTTAAATTATTCATTTTCTAAGAAGAAATGCATGTATATAGGCCTACATGTATGTCTATATAACTTCATGTGTACGAAAAGAAACTACAACTTTTCTGTGTAAAACCTGATTTTGGACACATAGTTAGGTGTACTGTTTGGATATTCAAGTTAGGATACCCATTGTTAGAAGTATAATAAAAAAAAAAACAGAGCTGTCAGTTTACATGCATTTCACTTTCTTTAAACATGAGATTTTTTTTTTTGTTTTTTTTTTTTTGGTGCGGGACGGGAAGGCATTCAAAATTAAATGAATCGTATAGTATTGGCTGAGATGGGGCATCAAGTTTCCAACTTTCTTCTGTGAGATAATGAAAAACTTCTCATGAAATATGAAAAAGCACTTAATTCTACGAGGAATGCAAAGTTTTATTCGATGAAAATTGGTTTTGAAATGGCTGAGACATCCAAAGCAAACGGATCCTAATAAAATGTTGGACCAATCTTTTGTTTAGCCCAATGTTTTTACATTTTTGTTTGTATATCTCGGCCATTTCAAAAACCAATTTTGATACAACACACTTTGAATTTATTTTAGAATTGTATCCTTTTTTAATTTCTCAGGTGATTCCTAATTGCCTTGCAAAAGTTAAAATTTGAATCTCCCATCTCAACCAAAACTATATTATCCCTTTAGAATATTATACCTTGCCTGTATGAAATAAATTTCTGTATAAGACTTTGATACCCCAGAAGATCGCTACAAGCCCCAACACATATACACACAGACACAAAATAAAAAGGGGACTAACTGCAAGCACCTTACGAAAACAAGACACACTGCGTCATTTGATATTGGTACAAGAAAAAAACAAAACAAAACATGTACGTATAGATGTTGCCGATTATATTGGTCGTTATCATACGACCAATCATAATCATGATTCTGAGTGCTAAAATTAACCATCATGAAGGTGGATGATGTGAGGTCATAATAACCCGCTGCATGTCGAAGATCCGGACTACAATACGGGGAAGGTGGGGCATGGAATGGAGCACTTAATTTTAAACTTACAAAATGATATCCTCATTGACTCAAAAACAGTAAAAATAATAGTTTGAGATACACGTTGTATGAACTTTATTATGCAAACGAAAAAACAACAAAACCACTGTAAAATTTCAGGGAAACTCGAAGCAAATTTTACAAAAGTGATATCAAACTTGCCCCATCTCTGGGGATAATGGCACTTTACGGCTTACTCGCCAGTTTTTACTCGTGAACGGACGTAGTACGCCGTGGAGCCCATTGATGGCCATTATAGTATGTGAACCGCTATGAAGGAAATTCTTCCTCCCTTTCATTTTTTTTTTTCAGCTTTAAGGTGAAAAAGGGATGTGTTGAAAACCTCATGATGTCATATGTAAGTTTTATTTCTGCTTGTTACTATAAAGAATGAAGAAATTACCTTTATTTTCCCATTTTAGTCCCTCATAGTTCGTTCGTGCTACTGAGAACGCGCTCTCCCCCCCCCCCTCTCTCTCTCTCTCTCTCCTGCCAACATAAAGAACAAGTTGTTCAAACTGTGCAAAAGCACCACATTCGGCTTAAAATATTCAAACAGATTTTGTTAATGAGCCTTTCTGAAATCTGGCGTCTTCTCCCGTTGCCATGGCAACATTAAAAAAATCACATGTTTCCATTGATATAATACCATATTGTTCAAGAAAAGTGGCTCACTTAATAGTACTGGAATAACTTGTTCTATTGCAATAAACGTCCAAATTATTCCCTTATTACTTCTCATGTTGCCATGGTAACACATTGTTTTCGAAAAAATACACCTTTACTCATTTTACAGTAGCAAAGGAGCCAAAAGTGACGAAAAATTTATGGACTTACAGCCATCTGTTCAAATGCAATCGAAATGGGGATGATAAACAATCTCCGTTGCCATTATAACACTTAAAAGTTCCGGAAAATACCATGTATATTTATAATGAAATAATGTAAAAACTTGACATAAGTGTCTGAAAATATCTCTTTCAGTTGAAAGCTTCGTTTGCCATTATCATCTTGGTTATACAAAGTCACATTTTCCCTAGGGCATTGTGATTGCTATAGCAACGACTTTGCAGAAATATTGATAGAACAAGAGCACTGGCATCAACCATAACTTACATCACTACATACACAATGCTCCAACTATGGCTCACTGAAACTAAAACTTAGTGGTCTAGCGTTTACTATGATGCCTGTTTAGCAAACACGAAGCTCCAAATATTTTTTCCATACTCGCTTGAACATCCACTGAACGTTCAAACGAGATATATACAATAATTAATATAAGAACAATAATTTCTGTATGAAAGGAAACTATTTTCATAGGGATTAGGCTGGGACGTTGTCCTAGCCCCGAACCCCAAGCTGTAATGCGTTTGCATGACGGTTGAAATGATTGTGCATTTCATTTGATGGAATGACCTATAATTCGAACTTCCATCTTCAAATATAAATAATATCATCCTGAGAATCAACCTTTCTCAGTTATAATGATTATGGACGAATACAATGTGCAGCGTCATATACATCCATTTGGAAAGAATGCTGCAGCGCCCATGGTCATAGAGATGGTATAGTATTGGTTGAGGTGAGGATTCAGCATTTAGCATGCGGCGAGTTACAATAGAAACTGCTTTATGAAATGATAAAGAGCATGCAATTCTAAGGGGAGTTCAAAGTTTATCTGATAAAAATCGGTTTTGAAATGGCTGAGATATCACAAAACAAAGTAAAACAAAGCGATCTCTATAACAGGTGGGTCCCAGTCACCTTTTATCAGGCTGATGTACAAAATGATGTATAACTCAATTCAAATGGATTCTCCTAACCTATCTAGATACTAGAAAGAAAGCACACACTCTGAAAAATGTGAACTGAGAAATGGGGCTGTTGCGACACGGATTGTCGCCCCTACACGGATTGTCGCCTCCTGCTCGGGGCGACAATCCGTGACGGGCGCTGGCGGCACGGATTGTCGCCCCCTACACGGATTGTCGCCTGGCGACAATCCGTGACGCTTGTGCAGTTCCCAGTTTTTGACCTCGAAGGCGACAATCTGTGTTGGCAAAAAAAAAATTGTTGCGACACGGATTGTCGCCCCGTCACGGATTGTCGCCCTGGGCTCGGGGTAGTTCCTCCGGTGTTAAGCTTTGGTGGGATGGGTATGACTGGTAAGTTATGCGTATGTGTGTGTGTGTGTGTGTGTGTGTGTGTGTGTGTGTACTGTGAGCTGCATGATATGTGATCTGTATGATTTGTGTGTGTGTGTGTGTGTGTGTGTGTGTGTGTGTGTGTTTGTGTGTGTGTTTGGAGTATAATAATACAATATGTAGAAACTGTGCATGTGTGGTGGTTACATAGTGGTAGTGGTTTGTTTGTGTGTATACGTGTGCCTGTATGTTTACGCGTGTATGTGGAATATAGTGGCGCTACTGTGGCAATACAAACGCCTTCAGAGTGTATGAGCACGTGTTTAAAGAATTCACACCAGCGTTGATCTAAAAATAGTATGGGTGTGTCAACCAAATATCAGCGGTGAGGCGGGCTAGGCGAGAGAGAGACCGAGAGAAAATACATACGAGGGAGGTACCCACCCTCCCCAAATGTTATTTGTCTTTGTTCATTTTTCCCTGCAGTCATTTTCTTCCATCAGTCTTATAAACTAGAACGTCCATACCACTATTCTTTGTCCCAGAATAGGTTTGGCATGGTTTATGCATGAGTGAATAATTTCCACACGCCGTAAAAAAGTTGTCAATCGTTACTTGATTAATTAGCACAAACGAACTGCCATTGCACACCGCTAATACATACGTAATACAAACAAACACCAACAAACACTCAAACAAACCTCATAATGCAAACATACCAACTCAACACTTTTTTCCTTGATATTTATTGATTTCATTCAAATCATTCATAAATCGACCCATTCTGGGTGCAACATGAACAAAAAAAGTTACAAATGGCAATTCGAAACAAAAGCAAATCCATATATACCACAAATAATCTCATTTCAACATAGATAACTCGATTATAGACCAACCCTAATAATAATTTCTTCACGAGAAAGTTTTGACATGTATAGGGCCCTACCAAACCTATTTTCCTTGAATATATTGGTTTGGATCATGTAACACCTTCTTACTTAAAAGGGCATATACATAAAAAAACACACAAATATTATATTACACAAATCTAGAATGAAATCAGTCATAAAAAACCCCACCATCCCCTCCCCTCCCAAACCGAAACAAATCTAGGGCCTACATCTATCCTAAATATTAAATCCTACCAACATCCGTCATACCATTTATAACTATCCTTCTTCAAATCCAATCCCCAACTCACCAACCCCTGATTAAACAAAACCTAAATCATCCCACACCCACATTCACTGATCCAAATACATACATACACACACACACACACACACACACACACACACACACACGAAGGTTCGTTATTCCGAAGTTTCGTTTTTCCCGAGGCTTTATTTATCCGAAAAACACAATTCCCTATACCTAGTGGTTCGTTGATCCAAAAATGAAATTCGGAATAACGAACCTTCGGAATAATGACCCTTCGGACGAATGAGCCTTCGGACGAATGAGCCTTCAGAATAACAAACTTTTGCAATAACGAAATGTAACCCCCTTCCCACATACCGACGCACACCCGAACATGATACCACATCCTTCCTGATGAAACGATTCCCCAATGTTGATAAATAAGACATAATGGACCGTATGCAGAAAAGCAGCATCCGCCCGCACGCAAGCTCCACTCCGAATTCATATACAAATCTGCCAAACAAACTCATCAAATTCAAAGCTGCTGATAAAATCAATATCAGTGTTTATGCCAGCAACAGCTTAATAGGTATCCCTCCCCACGCGCAGCTAAAAAACACATACGCAAAAAACTGACATAATAAACACATTCTTCCATCACACACACACACACACACACACACACACACACACACACGCACACGCACAAACGGACACTAAATTATCATGTGCACGCGCACATACACACTTCCTTGAAACCTCACCATGAGTTTTTACATGGTATGTTTGCATGGATGTAGCCATGTAAGTTATGTGTTAGTATTTCAATGATTATGTCCAGAACGATATTACCCAGCAAAATGTGCTTCGAGGGCGGGCGACAATCCGTGTAGGGGGCGACAATCCGTGCCGCCAACGCCCATCACGGATTGTCGCCCCGAGCAGGAGGCGACAATCCGTGTAGGGGCGACAATCCGTGTCGCAACAGGGGCTCTGAAGTGCAGGGTCTTTTCAAGCGCTTAATCTTTAACAAGTCGTGCGAGCTGTGCAATGAAAGGAATAAAAAACAGGAAGTAAACCACAGGAGCAACAACAATGAAGGTATTACCTGATTAAGCTGAAGTTGAGCATGTTTTATAAACCCATTCTGTCCATGATTAATGCTAACTTTTAAAGCAGCAGAGTTTTCCTTTCAAAAGTTATTAGACTTGAAAGTGAAGAATGTGTAAAGGATTTCAAGAAATGAAAAGGGAACTCCACAGTCTAACTGATCATTCTATTCTCCCATCAAAATGGGTTGCAGAAACAAACCCACTGAAAACACACTTTCCCATTCATGTTATGATCCCAAACTTAAGAATAATGTAGAAGAAGGATATTTCTTTCAGAAAATATGAAAAAACTCAAGATTGACTTGGCTGACCCATTTCACCTTCTTTGAGTCCTCACATGAAATCAAGAGGTGCGACTTTTTGTTCGTTTTGTGATGCACGGTCACAATTGCCCTAGGTCCCCTGCCGCAGGTCATTTCATTATCGAATTGATATGAAATGCTGATACCGCGGCAACAACACTTTTCACTGTGAATCTAGTAATAATTAAAGTTGCCCTGCGTTATCACCATTGTTACCATTGATAATTATAGCCATTGCTATACTATTAATGGTACTTTTTAGTCGTGTCAATACGTATTAATCTTTCTCTGTATTAGCCTTATCGTCGTTACTGTTATCATTACATATGTGAAGGTGTCTGAAGGTAGGATATAGAAAAATCACACAGCCCCCGTTGCTGAGGTAAATAATTGTTCAAACTGAATTAAAATCAAGATTATTGTTTACGCCACTTCTTCAAGCAACACGACGTGCTTTAGCTGAAAATATGCACGTGTGTCATCCTCCCCGAGATAATATCGAATTTTCATTGCGTAATATCCAAGCATTTTTTTTTCCTGATTACGACATCTTATTTTATTATCACAGTGAGTTTATTTCATTTTCGGATTAACGAGACTCATTTAATTTTCGGATTAACGAGCCTTATTTCATTTTCGGGTTAACGTGCCTAATTTCATTTTCGGATTAACGAACCTTCGGAATAACGAATCCTTATGATATAGTCGGATAAACGAACCTTCGGATTAACGAACCTTCGGAATAACGCCACAAATGTTCGGATTAAAGAACCCTTTTTTCATTTTCGGATTAACGAATCTCTAGGTATAGAAAATTTGCGTGTTTCGGCTCAACGAACCTTCGGAATAACGAACCTTCGGAATAACGAACAGCACCCGATTAGGTGTACCAAAAGCCTTGGAGAATTCCAGGAAGATGTCTATTGTGTGCGAAAATGTATCAAATGCATGTTTCGGTCAATGATTCATTAATTAGGATAATATGTGACTGTGCACCTCAAAACGAACATAACGTCGCACACACTGATTTTGCGTGAGGACTGAAAATAAGTAAAATGGGTCAATTTAGCCGAACTTGACTTTTTCATATTTTATGAAAGAGCGGGTCTTCTTTTACATTATGCCAAAATTTGATATCATGAAACGGGCAGGAAAATGTGGGGTTTTTTAGCAGTTTATCTCGAACATTTTTGGTAGAATTGTGTGATTAGGTGTGTCTTTAGAATCTCTTTTTCATTTCTGAAAAACCTTGTCCACACTCTTCACTTTCAACTCTAATAACTTTTAACAGAATGTGTTAATGAGGCATGCCTAATTTCAGTTTAATCTGATAATCCCTTCATTGTTGTTACTCTGGTGGTTTACTTCCTGGTTTTTTGTCCCATTCATCGCACAGCCAGCATGGTTTGGTAAAGATTAAGCGCTAGAATAGACACTGTGCTTCAGAGCCTCTTTTCTCAGTTCATACTTTTCCTGAGTTTGTGCTTTCTTTCCAATATTTAGATAGGTTAGGGAGAGTCCATTTGATTTGAGTTATACATCATTTTAAAGCTTAGAGTCTGCTCTTTCAGAATATGGTCTTAACTAAAAATTTATGTCTGGCGACTTTTTGTTTGTTTTGAGGTGCAGGGTCACATATGTATTATTTTCATCGTCGAAAAGGAAAGTATGTTGAAAGCAGATCTTGGAAAGAAGAAGAGAGTAAGGGAGACAAATAGAGACAGCCGGAGGGCAGAGGTGAGCTGGACGTTGAGATGGCACCAATGTGTGTGTGTGTGTGTGTGTGTGTGTGTGTGTGTGTGTGTGTGTGTGTGTGTGTGTGTAGGGGGGGGGGAAGGGGTTGCGGGGAGTGATTCGGAGAGAGAAGCACTATTTTATATCCTACACGGTGTTATTGCAAAACAAAGCAAATTGGAAAAACAAGGATTGATGAATATTTTTTTGGACCTTGCAGGTTCTCTGAAAAAGAAATGCATGTTGATTTTATGTTGATATAATTATGATACCCTCAACATCACTTTAGCGGTGAAATAAATGTCTATAAATATTCTATATATTTCAACCTAATTTTTACTTCTATTTATCAGATTACATTGATACGCCCACAAAAACAAACAAATCCTTCAAAAGTAATATTCCTATTGTACCCTCATCTGTCAGTAATTGCTATTCAAAGTACTGATATGTTTTACAAAAGACATATGAATGCACCTTCCCCTCGACTCAGCAAAAAAATAAAAATAAAAAAAAATAATAACCCCATGAAAACCACTGGAATTTGTTTGTTACACTTACAAGACAAATGCATGACCATTGCCAGACGTTTTAAGTGGTGGTGGTGGGGGGGGGGGGGTAGCCGCCAGACGCCCCAAAAGACCCAACTTTTTCCAGCTAGGCTAGCCTAGCTGAAAAAAAGTAGCTCCTGAAACCCACTGGAACTTGTTCGTTGACACTTACAGGATAAATGCATGACCATTGCCAGACGTTTTAAGTGGTGGGGGTAGCCGCCAGACGCCCTTAAAGACCCAACTTTTTTCCAGCTAGGCTAGCCTAACAGGAAAAGTAACCTCCTCAAACCCACTGGGACTTGTTCTTTACACTTACAGAATATATGCATGACCGTTACAAGACGTTTTAAGTTGTGGGGCGCAGCCACCAGACGCCTTCAAAGACTCAATTTTCCAGTTAGGCTAGTTTATCTGAAGAGTTACCCCGTGAAACCCACAATAGAACTTGTTCTTTATACTCAACAGTTGCATGAATGAGCTTTATCTATACTTAAAAAGTGGTGGGGCGTAAGCACACGTAAGCACACACACACACAAACACTCGCCAACACCACCAAAACTACCATCACAATACGTGAATTATGGTACGTAACGACGAAGAACCCTTCATTAATCGCCAAGTTAAATGAGATACGAGTATGTCATCTTCGTAAGGGAAATTGCCACTCTCTAGTATTAATGAGGGCAGTTTCTTGATGCACTTACCCACCCCGACAAACAGGCACACAGGGACACACACAAACACACACACACACACACACACACACACAAACACATAACTTATAATATAACAAAACATAAGCTGCATTTGGGGTGAGAAATATAATTAGTACAATGTACAATAAACATTTACAAGATATCAAATAGATTCACATAATGCACCCAGATAATGCAAGAAACAACAGCGGGAATGTAACTTTAAAGTGTTGCTGGAGCGTTATATTCTGGTTAACACGCAATTTGTTCTCAACGTGCTTGTTCGCCGGAATTTATAGACAAAGCAGAAGCATTAACTGATTTTCTCAAGAATTGCTTCACATGCTTAAAGGACAAGTTCACCTTCATAAACATAAGGATTGAGAGAATGCAGCAATATTAGTAGAACACATCAGTGAAAGTTAGAGGAAAATTGGACAATCGATGCAAAAGTTATGAATTTTTAAAATTTTTGTGTTGGAACCGCTGGGTGAGGAGACTACTACAGCTTGTGAGTCATATGCGTACAACAGTACAAAGAAAATGTAAAAGAAAATTCAACATATTTTCACTTTTTTTCGCGTAATAAAAGAGCACTTGACTTGCCTCTTTCTAAAGGCAGGGGGAATAATATTACCCATAACATTTGTCGGTAACAAGTCAGGGGAATGTGTACTTTTTTCAAAAGATGGAATTTAGTGAAATTCTCTTTATATTTTCCTTATATTGTTGTACGCATGTGACATCTAAGTTATTCATACACTGCTGTAGTCTTCTCATCCAGTGGTTACTGCACAAAAACTTCAAAAATTCGTAACTTTTGAACGGATTGTCTGATTTTCCTCAAACTGTCGATGATGTGTTCTACTAATATTGCTACATTTTCTCAATCCTTATGTTTATGAAGGTGAACTTGTCCTTTAAGTCATCTTCTTGATTATGCCTGCTTCTTGATGATGTAAGAATCTAATAATAAAACACATGAAATGCGTACGTTTAATTTTACTGTGTCTTCTATTTTCAATAATCTTGTTTGAAAAAAAAAAAGAAGTTTATTTTCATGAATTATGCTTTGCCATTTGTCTTACAGCTTTACAACGTTTTTCTTTTGAAAACATGAAAGCAGAAATAAATCTGAATTTGATTGAATTGAATACCGAACTGCTAAGTCTCCCGGATTTGCCGGAAGACTCCCGGAAAATCAACCCATCTCCCGATCTCCTGACACATGCTCAAAATCTCCCGGATTCTTATATTTTTGAAGGTTATTTATAAATAATATTGTTTTCTTCTTTTTTTATTGAAAACAATTGCCAACTTGACGAGAGAAAAAATGATGTACTGATCACTCTTCTAATGCATATTGCGAGCACTAGCGCTGACTGCGTATCGACTATCGTATTATCCTGTTCAAAATTACAATAAACGATTTTCAAATTGGTTTGCAAGTTCAGGAGTTCAGGAGCTAACTTCAGTGTATGGCTTGAAAGAACAGGGACTTTCTCCCATAGAAAAGCACATGAGTTGCACAGCGCTAGTGAGCAGTCTTCCATAGCTTAATACATGGTAAGATTGGTCAGAAGTAAGCAGCTTATTCAAGGCGCTTGTACCAACACCGCCAAAGATTCAGTTTGCAGTGTTAGTCTAGTGGGATTTCTAAAAAAGGGCTCTCTAAAATGGTGTTAGAGGCATTTTTGAGTAAAAGTTGGAAACCGGTCTCTTTTACCTAATTTGAGTATGCTGAATCCGAAAAAATCGGTTCCCAAGCGAAATTCGCCGATCTTGACCATCTAATTTGCATAAACAAAATGGCTGCCAAGCCACAGAAATTATCAGTTTCAGATACGCATTTTCTAGAAATAATTCTTTGCAAACGAACTGGAAAAAAGTGATTTGAAATGTTTGTACAGAGAATAGAATTACAAATCTAAGGGATAAACGTTTCTCAGGTGTTAAATAGTATATTTTATTCATAATTATGCAAATCAAGACTGAAATATGCAGATGAATATATATATATATATATATATATATATATATATATATATATATATACATTAACACTGGAAGAGTAATTTTGACATTTTTTTTTTTTTTGAGAGGCAAATTAAATACTAAATATGTAGACTTTAAGGTTTTGAGGGTTAGGAAAACTTCGGTTCCCAAGCGAATTTCACCGATCTTGACCATCTAATTTGCATAAACAAAATGGCTGCCCAGCTACAGAAATTGTGAGTTACAGACACGCATTTTCTAGATTCCTTTTTTTTTTTTGTGAACAACCTGGAAAAGAGTGATTTGAAATCGACGCACATTGAATGGACTTAGCAACTTGAGGGATAAACGTTTCTTAGGTTGTAAATAGTATATTTCTTTCATAATTATGCAAATTATTACTGAAATATGCAGATAAATACATATTAGCACTGGAAGGTTTTTTATGTGTTTTTTTCTTGAGAGGGAAGTTAAAAACACTAGACATATAGACTTTAAAGGACAAGTTCACCTTCATAGACATAAGGGTTGAGTGAATGCAGCAATATTAGTAGAACACATCAATGAGAGTTTGATGTGTTCTGCTCAGTCACGGCTGGATGAGAAGACTACTATAGCTTGTGATGTCATATGAGTACAACTATATAAAGAAAGTATAAAGAAAATTCAAGATATTCTCACTTTTCTCACATAATAAAAGAACCCTCGACTTCTCTCTTTCAGAAGTCAGGGGGAATAATATTACCCGTAACATAAGTCAGTAACAAGTCGAGGAAATGTGCACTTTATTCAAAAAGTCAAGTTTTGTGAAATTCTCTTTTTATTTTCCTTATATAGTTGTACGCATGTGACATCATACACTGTATAGTAGTCTTCTCCTCCAGCAGTGATTGTACAGATATTTTAAAAATTCATAACTTTTGAACGGATTGTCGGATTTTCCCCAAACTTTCACTGATGTGTTCTACTAACATTGTTGCCTTCACTCAATCCACATGTATATGAAGGTGAACTTGTCCTTTAAGGTTTTGAGGGTTAGATAAAAAACAGAATCCCTTCTCAGTGGTATGAAAATAAATGCAAATATTGTAATTGGAATGCAAATTACATGTAGGCTTCATGAGTTTTATGTGCATGCAGTTCATTCAATAGCCTATATACCCTGGTTGTCAAAATGAATCTGACATTGGTGATAGAGTACAGTTTGTTTTGGTGTCAATAGAGGGAGCTGGTGATCTGGAGACAAATATTTTGGAATAATAATTTAAATACGATTTGAATAGTATGTGACAGGAATGTATGGTTAGGGTGTGAGTGTGAAGTGAGTGAGCAGTGAGAGTGGACAGTTGCATTTGAGGCTTGCTGGCGAGAAGGTGCACAGACGGGTTGACAAGCCAAGAACTGGGCCTGAGCACCAGTGCATTTAATTCGGCTGCGTCGCTTGGTGCATTCCCCGTAGACACCGCTGGCCGTCACTCAAGAAGGAAAAGGAACCGAGAAGCTGTAAGTTTGCAGAATTTGGTATTATTACTCAATTTAGCACCCGGTAGGAAAGAAATCCTTTTTTTTTAAATCGATTAGAATAGTAATAAAGAAATGTTAATGTTAAAGAGTATAAAGCAAATACACCACGTGAGGTTCTTGAAATATAGCTTGAAATGATGCTTGTTGTTGTGTACGTAATGAGCCAAAATATTTAAGCCAGAAGGAGGACTGGTTTGGTAGCGAGAGGGTTAGGTTATTTGTATTACGTCAAAAATGAGAGCGTTTGAGGAAAAGAAATGGCAATTATATATTAATCCTGAACGATGAGTTTTGTTGCTGGTGTAATTGCTACGACATTTTTTCTGATAATTGTCATAATCATGATATTAGTAATATTAGTGATTTGTGTTGATACACATATCTACGCCAAGGACGATATGTATGAGGATCGATAAAGCGTAGCTGTGAATCGATTCAGACACAGAAATTAATGGTAAGAGAAAGTATGTCTTCTCTGAAATTCGGATATGAATGTTAGAACGAAGAGAGATACAGTGTAAAAATCATATATGTAAAGTTAGTAAAAACAGCTAGAAAAGAGTGAGCTTTTACGGGAGAGATTTGTATTGTTTGGTAGATTAATTCTATCGCTGGATGGTGATAACTGCTCCATTAATGGTGTGAATTTTTAACTACTCGCAGAGGTTCATTATAACGAGTATTGCTGTGCTTATGCATTTCATTGTATGGCAATTTATTGCAACGGAACCGAAATGTGCCATAAACTTTTATATTCTTTTGTAAGAAAGGTTAAAATGAACATGAAAGAAGAAAGTGGATGTGATAATAAGCTGAGAATGTTCGGACATATTTGTACCTTAACACAGCCTTGCAATGGTGAGCACAAATGTTGTATTATAGGAGTTGAGGATTAATAGTCGGGTAGAAATGTATTTTGACAAGGGATTGTTGTTATATTTATAGCCGTCCGTATCCAGGCACTGAGTATCCGGACTTGTCCGAGGACGTATCCGGAGTCGGATACCGCCCCGTCTTTGAGTCGAGTAATCCCACGCCCCGCTGTGGACAGAACCAGGCAGACACACGCGAACCGGACAATACCCACGCCACTCGACCGTGTGTATCCGGCCACGCCGTGCTGCCACACCCGTATACACTTCACGCCGCGACGGACTGCAGGAACAGGCGTCAGCCACCTCGCGGGAACCGCGTATCCGACGCCAGGATCCGGCTTCGCCTGAGCAACACTGTACAGGCATCGCGCGGTCATTGACAACGTGAAAGTGCCTTCGATAATGTAGGGACTTTATTCATAGGGGGATTTTCGTACGTAGAAATGCATGTGCTTATATAGGGACTTAGCAGAAAGGAGGATAATATAACAATTTGTTTATATATATATAAAATGTTGTTTTGTATTTTTCCTTCCCGATAAACATTTTTCTTTCGGGGACTCTGTGTTGATATTCGGAAAACATTTTACATTGCACCGACTTTGGTTGAATAAAAAGGTCGGAGGACCCAATTGAGTTGAAACGATAATTCCCTGTATGCAGTATTATTGCGGTCGTCTTCCGAGGAACCCTTTGACACTGGTAAATTTTTGTTTTTTTCAAATCCTCTAAAAAGGACCTTTGGGATTTTTTTTTAAAGAATTCAAGTTAGGAAGCCGATTCTTTAAAAAAAAATTGATTGCGCTAGGGCAAAAAACAAAACAAAACAAAACAAAACAAAAAACGAAAACAAAATTAAACCAAAAAACGGGTCTTTTTCAAGCGAATGAACTTTAACATCTAATTTGCATAATACATACAAAATAGCTGCAGTATTGCCATATAATTCCATGAAAAATATTTTAGTACATCGATAATCGCAAAACGAATTGATGAAAACTCTCTCTACGCGGATCATGACTCAATTTTTTATGGGTGGGGGAGGGGGAATGTCATCGGTCAATGCCATTTTGTTCATATGCAACATCCATTATTGTAGAAATTGTTCCAATATGCAAATCTGTAGCATTAGCACGGAAATTCTATTTCCCAGTAAACCAGAACATGGTAATCATACATATATAATAATATATAAACGATTACATATGAGTATATATAGCAAATATTCGTCTATAGGTTGAAATGGGATAGGTGGTTTATTCTATTTTCTCTTGAAGCGGTTTTTTTTTTTTACAAGTCGACGAAAAATACCTTTAATGTCACAACAAACAGTACTGATGCCCCACTAAATAAACAAAATTATGTTGTAAGTCCGTTAGATGAAATCATATATCTATATATCTATATCTATCTATATACATTATACGACTGGAGAAGGATCCATTGGAAAGTTACGCTTGTAGAATAGCCGCAATCACACACTGGCAAAAGATCAAGAAGTTTAAGATCGCGATCTCCAAGATCTCAAAAGGCGCAGCCAAATTGGCAAATTATCAAAAAGTTTAAGTATTTCAAGTGCGTTGACTGCAAACTTTCTGCGAAATTTCCCACTACAGCTAGGGATATTTCATTTTATAATGCTGTCCTCGCCAAACTTCTCGATCTCTTGCCAGTGTGACCGGACAACAAAAGATCGTGAAGACTTCGCGATCTTAAACTTTGCGATCTTTTGCCACTTTTGCCTTATCATGATAAACTTAAATAACGATGTTAGAATAGCAGTGAGGGAGAACAAATGGGAAAAAAAAGACGTGTGGCACACATCTACCTATATTTGATCCTTCTACATCTGTTATAAGAATGTAACTTACTCAACAGTTCAAACTCTGAAATTGCCTCGGCCAGTGCAATCTGCGAAATAAGGGGTTTACACCTTCCTGTTCCTTTTTGTTTTTGTTTTCAATATACGTGGATAACATGCCGCCAGTGATAACCACCAAGTATGATGCATTTTAATTTATTCTTAAAGGCCGCCGATCGCCATCCCTAATGGTACGTAAACTCCGAACGACCGAAGTTTGTGTAATGCTACCACTGAGACAAGTTTGTGTGTATGTGTGTGTGTGTGTGTACGCATCATACACAAACATTGTCACCGCGAGCTGCGGTGATTGGAGGAGAGAGGCCAGAAGACGCTGCGGCGTGTGTGTGTGTGTGTGTGTGTGTGTGTGCGTGTGTGTGTACGCATCATATACAAATATTGTCACCGCGAGCTGCGGTGATTGGAGGAGAGAGGCCAGAAGACGTGTGGCTCTTTTGGCCTCTCTTCATGCGCATGCGCACTGAGAGTGTGCGTCCATTCGGAAGCTCTCGGGACAGCCATTTTGGGTTAGGAGATAAGCACAGGGAGCTCTCTTGTAGCCTACCGTATTTTCGCTGACCCATTGAGCCAGCGCTATTCTCATTCGGGGGTCACTACATTTGATACAGAATGAGGGAGGCAGCGTGTTGCGTTCGTCTCCGTGCCGCACAAACCACTCGCCACGACCGAGTGTCTTTAACTGGACGACGCCACGCTCCTTGTCTGTCTGACTTATGATATATCTCACCAGGTGTGATTCAGATCATAGAAATGACATTCTTAGCAAACAGGCCTCTAGCTTTAAGGGCCAGTGGATTGTAAGAACTAAGGAATAATGAATACTCATTAGAAACCATGTTATATACAGAAGATTTCACTTCGTATAAGACGTAAAGAGTCGCCATTTTGCCTCTCATAATATGCTTTATCAAGTATAGTTTTTGAATATCCACGTTGTCACTTGAATTTCTGCCCAAGAATTAGGATATGGATCTTTTCATGGAGAACCTGGGTTTTCCACCACCTTGCTAACATGAAGTTACTTTTGTTCCCTTGAGAGATAACATCGATCCGATAGCTACCTTAAAGAAGCCTTCTTCCGTATATACTGGAGTTGTGCTTTTTTCTGCCAGACTGATATTGACAGTAGCACTCTTATTAAAGCAAGTGATCAATGGCTCACAATCATCAAGGATGCTGCTTGTACGAGAAGAAAACTAAAGGGTTCCAAGAACATGGTTGTTATCAGTCGTCTTTATAAGAATAAACTTATATTCGATTCAAAAGATGTATCACACAAGCTCGTTTGGCACAAAATATGTTCCGCCATTTTACCGACAAAAGTATCCTGAACGCTCGCGGAAGCAGTTCAACGACTATACTCCTGTATTATAAAAAAACGATAAAAAAGAAGAAAATCCTGCTCACTGTGCCAGACCTGATCTTTCTTCACCAGTAGACAATGGATGGGAACGTTTTGATGCGGTCTACAGCCTGTACAACTGATATATCTAGCTCCAATCCTGCAAAGTTGCCTTGAGATGATTTCATCTGCATGCGAGAGCAATGCAGAACATTTCGATGCAAATATATCAATCAGGCCTACGATGTACAGCAGTGTGTGCACTAGCACTAAAGCTAGTATCTCACCGACAGAGACGTCTCCGCGACGTCTCCAACTTATAGTCGCAGCAGTTGCGGAGACGTCTCCAACATAAAATGTCTTGCGGTCTCACCAAGGAGACGTCTCTGAGACGAGTTATGGCAGGTGTCAAAAATTTTCAAATATGAGGGAGCCGTTGCAGGATCACCTGACTTGATCTAGGCAGGATATCAGTACGCAGATGGGTCACGTGGTTTCTAAAGTAGGTCAAACAGCGTCAAATAGAGTCGCGGAGACGTCTCCACGACCTCTCACCAGTTTTTCTGGTCTCCAGCAGGTCCCGGCGACGTCTCTGAGACGTCTCGGAGACATCGCGGAGACGTTTCAGCAGTCGCGGATATGATTAGTCTCCGCGACGTCTCCGCAACTGATGGAGACGTCTCGGAGACGTCGCGAAGACTTCATGAAAAATCGAACATGTTTGAATCTCTTGCGACTAATCGCAGACTCTGTAATTTTCAGGAGACGTCTCGGAGACGTCGCGGAGACGTCTCTGCAACTAGCATAATCTGGAGTCGCGAACTAGTCGCGAACTAGTTTCAAGCCCGGTGAGATACCCCTTTAGCAACAATGTGATGATGCAAACCTTGCATGAATGTAGATCAATTTAGCTCGATTGAGAAATGGATTTTTCGACTCAGATTATGTTTCTTTTCAGCCAAAATATGAAGGTGTTGATGACTAGAATTACAAAGTTCATCCTTCGTTTCTGTTTCCGACACTGTCCGAGATACCAGGATTTTTCTTACAATTTTTTTTTTTGCCTGAGCCAGGAGAGTGGGTGAAGAGATAGATAAAAAAAAAATAAATAAATCATGACGAGATTTATGACAGTTGCCACTTGATTTTAAATTCAACAGATTGAAAATAACTATAAACCAAGTTATCCATTAATGAAAACGACAAAGTACAGGGAAGGATTAAGTGACCTTGCACTAATCCGAAGAGTAATGTATAGTGATGTGATTGCCCGATAACTTTGATGGCAAGACCTTGTTTTTGGTGGTAAATATGCATAGAAAATGGGTGAATATTTGCATATACTATTATGCAAATGAGATAATAGATGTCTGTTGTTTAGTAGTTGCAGTCAATTTTTGCATCTCTTATTCACACCAGGAATCATTAACAGGTCTTGATGTTATAACTGTTATGAAACATATTCATATATTGCGGCAGTGCGTTGTAGAATCTCGAAACCTGCCTGGTCTACGGCCTTTTGAATATCAAATCACAAACAGATTTCCTTTAAGTGTCATTCAGTTCTCCTTTATTGATTGATTCCAGTACCTGATTTACTTTGGACTCTGACGACATCATAATGTGCAACTTGTTTGCCCAATAACTTAGCTGTATTTTAGTACGCCAAGGTACATTTTGATAGCAAGACTTTGTTTTAGGGAATATATTCATGCAAATGGCCAACTATTTGTATATAATTCATTATGCAAATTAGATTATTAGGGTAACTCGGGTAACAGCGGGTTTTTTTTTTTGCATCTCTTTATCACAAGAGAATCATCAACTTATGTCTTGATATTATAACTATAATGATTCAGATTCATATATCGCGGCAATGTGTTGTAGAATCTCGAAGCCTCTCGTAATGTATCCTCTTGTATACCAATTTGCATACGGCATTGCAAATATTGTTATTAATTTTTTTTTTTTATTCTGAATTGGTTGATTCCAGTACTTGATTTTCCTCGGACTCAGATGACACCATGTACAGTTTGCTTGACCGATAGCATATCTATTTTTCACTTCGCCAAGGTACAATTAATAGCAAAACTTTGTTTTAGGGGAAATATGTTAAAAAAGGAAAAAAGTTTGCTTGATTTATTATGCAAATGAGATGCATGTTTTATTTTAATACTTAGAGTTGGTTCTTGTATCTCTTTATCACACTAGGAATCGTGAACCGGTCTTGATACAATGATAACTATCATCAGAATTATGATTCAGATCCATATATTGCGGCAATGCGTTGTAGAATCTAGAATCCTGCCAGTTATGTATCCTCTTGTATACCAATTTACATAGATATTTGCATAAGTGTAATTCAATTCTTTTGAATTGATTAATTTTGATTCGACTCTGGCGACGCCAAGTACTTTTTGTTTGCCCGATGACTTGTTAAAATGATTAAAAACAGAAGTGAACACATAGGTACTATACATGTGCATATATATGCGGTAATGCATTGCTGTGTCAGCGGCAACTCCTAATTTGCATATTTCACTTCTTAATTTGCATATATAAGTAAAAGTTATGAACAATTGATGACCTAGCTATTGTTTTTGCACCTTAATTTTTGAAATCATTACTATTTCTGCATGTCTAGGAACATTTTATGAAAACTAAAGATCATCGAAACACCTTAAAAAAGCAATGAATTGGCGGCCATTTTGTTTATGCAAATTAGATGCTCTTAGACTCGAAATTCCGCTTGGGAACAGGATTTTTTGAATTCAGCGTACTTGATTTATACAAAATAGCCCGGTTCCCAACATGTAGGTACAAACACATAGATACACGTAGATGAACACGTACTATAGGTACTATACATGTGCACATATATGCGGTAATGCATTGCTGTATCAGCGGCAACTCCTAATTTGCATATTTCACTTCTTAATTTGCATATATAAGTGAAAGTTATGAACAATTGATGACCTAGCTACAGTATTGTCTTTGCACCTTAATTTCTGAAATTATTACTATTTCTGCATGTCTAGGAACATTTTATGAAAATTAGATCATCGAAACACCTTAAAAAGCAATGAATTGGCGGCCATTTTGTTTATGCAAATTAGATGCTCTTAGACTCAAAATTCCGCTTGGGAACCGGAATTTTTGGATTCAGCGTACTTGAATTATACAAAATAGACCGGCTCCCAACTTTTACTAAAAAATGCCTCCAACAGTCATATTTTCCCAAAATCCCACTAGACTATGTGTAGGGTCGACCGGTCTTTGCCAACAAGTGAAAGCACGTGCATGTGTTTATGTTTCGTTGATCGTAATCTGGTGACTGTTGCCTGGATGAGTAGTGCATTGCTGCTGGACAGGAGGAAGAAGACGTGAGCAAAACATAATTTTTATTCCCAGGATTTGTTTGCGAGCATAATCTTCCCATTGTAACCACACAGACCATGCAGGACCCCTCTTCGAGAAGATATTTCTGGACTCAAAATTGCCAGCAAGCGCAAGTTGTACATAGTTGTGCTTGATAGAATCAAAACCAATACGCTTAAATTTACGTACTGAGATCTGCAGTAGATCTAGACTTTCTAATATATTATGTATTATTATGTAAGTGAGTTTTCCAAGCAAACTTCACCAATTCTTAAGTTGAGAAAGCAAGCAAGGTCAGGTCCATTATTGGTAGATCTGTACATGTACATGTTGTAATGCATCCCCCTCATTTTGCCGGTGTATTTTGATCACTAAGAAATGTCAACATAGTGTGAAAATAGACTGACAGAATGGCCTATCCCATGAGCTTGAAAATTTAAGTCTCTGTGAATCTTCTGTCTGGTGTCTACATTGTACATAACATAGTCCTACAAACACATTTTCATGTGAGATTCTCTGACAAGCACCATATCTGAACTTGTTCCAACCCTAGTATCTACCTTTTGTGCCCTTATATGTCGGTAGATGATACATGCATATGTTTATCAAATTCATATAGCTGATCAATTGCACTATTTAGAATTGAGATTAGAGACCCATGCAATTTTCTTCCATGTTTATTTTCCATTTCTGGTGATTTCAAACCTTACCCCATGGAGCTTTAAAAGCTAGGGCATTGACCCTTGAATTTAGCCTGCTAAACTAGTTAAAACTACCATAAACCCTATGAGCTTCAGGGCAGGGGGCACTGGACCCCACCCATCGGCGCTCGCATATCGGGGTCGCGCAATCAGAGTAAGATTTTTCATTTTAAAATGTTGGCAGGTATGAAATATGCGTTTAATCTATTAGCAAACAGTGTTGATGGTTTTTACACATCTGACAGTTACTATCAAATGTTTCTGAATTATGTGTCGTGCTACACAAAACTCTTCGCCGTGGGACAACATTCCGCCGCTACCTCACAAAATCATACCCCCGCGAAATCTACTGGATTTTATCATCCCAATGTCGGCAGCTCTGTGAATATATGAAGACGATGATAACTATACAAAGACAACTATAATAACGAAAATAATGTTTTGTACTTACTAAAGTGTTTTCATCCATACAATAGTACATTCATTATACATGAAACAGAAGGGGAGTAAGAAATGTAGGTAGCAGGAAATGCTCATCCAACAGCACGCTGCCCTGTTGTTCACACTTCACATTCATTCGATTAGAAGAGTAGGCAATTGTCAAGACACCTAACAAAAAAACACCCCCAAAACCTAAACTTAACTTAACTAAAACGAGGACAGTGTATGGTAATGTTCTTAGGCAAGTGTTTTATGTGCTTCAATTTTTTCCATTTACCTGAGTCTAGATTATAGTAAATAAAGTTAAACAAAAAAAAGGTATTATCCCCACAAAACACACATACGCAAACACACATAAAGCTTTTGTGTATAGAGAAGATTTTAAGTCTTATTTTGAGATGATAATCGTTATCAGGCTCTTTGTGATTAGTGTGTTAGAATAAGTCGTTCACCAGAGTGCAGGGCTTAATAAAAGAAAATCCGCATGCCCATCATCTTTAAGCTTAAAAACATTTATTGCTTGATCTTCCGGTTAAAATGCGGCAATCACAAGTATGGATGATAGAGAAGAGCCCATGTCTACTGAAGAGGACAGTCAAGGAGGGGAAACAATGGATCCAGATGATTCGTTCATGGCTGAAAATCAGGTGAAATGTCTTTGATTAGCAAAAAGGCGCTGGCATTCATGATGACCTGATTTACGCCGAAACGCAGTTATTTGTACATTTTTTTTTTAGTTGATCAAATCTCTTGCCATAGCAACAATAATATAAAACCAAAAGCAACAGTCATAATGTTCGACCAAATTATTTTATTGACATGAAAAGCGTACAACAGTGAAATAAACACTGGTACTGAGGTACAAAATGGAAATTTATACGGAAATGAGAGAACTCTTTGACTAAAAGGTATGGAATGTCAACGCCTATGTAGAAGGCACATTAAATGTTTATGCATTTGATAAAGATTTACTCGTTTTGTTTTTTATGTCAAATTTCTGTACCAAAAGACTCGCAAATGTTTGTGGTGTTGATGGATATTTCAGGCTTTCAAAAAAATAAAAGCTTATTATGTTATTAATTTTGTTTTAAGACGTACAGTGAAGACGTTCCTCATTGCTTCATCTGTGATGAGTCAACAGAAGACAAGCTGAAAGCAATCTCTGATATGACATGGAATAGCCTAAAACGTGCTGCTTCTCTAAGAAACTGTTGACCAACGACAAATACTCGTGTGTCACACAACGTGTTTTAAGTGAAAGTGACTGTGATCTGTCGTATACATATCATCCTTCTTGACTCAGAAAATATACAGCGGTAAAGCGTACAAAGGAAACCAAGACTCCAAATGATGATGAGCCAACCCCAACGAAACATGTATCAGAACGAGACGATGCAGTATCATGCTGAAGTCCGATGCACTTGGCTTGATGAAAGGAACTTGTATTTTCTGTTGTAAAAGCAGGACGAAAAAATCAGGGAAAGAGGAACCAAGACTGAAGATAGCCACACTTGCCGGTTGTGAGAACCTCGCCCAGAGGGCTGAACGGTCATTGAACGAGCGCATCAAAAGTTTAATTCGCAATGGAGTCGATTTGATCGCCAAAGAAGCAGAGTATCACAAATTATGTTATGTCCAATTTTTGGAGACAGAGGAACATGATGAGGAAGCAGGAAGCTCAGTCTTGACTCATAAAAAAGCGTTCAAGTCTGTAATCTCGTACATCCAGCAGGAGTTGATGGAAGGGGAGCAACCCCTGATAGTGGGTGATCTACTGAGCATGTACAGAAATTAGTTTGTCACTGCAGGAGGCGACAAGGAAAGTATCAAAACCTACACGTCCCAAAATTTGACGAGAAAAGTGAAAGATCACTTTGAAGACAGAATTGCTGTCGGACGATTACAGGAAGGGAAACTTCCTTTGTAGTTCAGCAATCACTGAAGATGAAACCAAGGGTCGCCTAAAAGGAAATGTTGTTACAAGTCAAGAGGAAATCAAGCTACGATGGGCCGCGCTGCATCTGAGATCTCAAATCTTATAGTTGCCTAAGACAAAAACCCCGAACCCGGCAACGGTTCAAAATCTGAAGGAAAGTGTCCAAGACATACCAACGCAATTGGATTTGTTCTTCAGGACCCTCCTTGGTGGCACATCAACTGGTAACACTGATGATGGATGCAGTGAGGGATTGGAGGGAAAAGTAACTTATATGTCTTCAGATGCCATTTTCAACGTCACTCATGGAAATGTTAAACCTTGGAAGCACACAGTCGTTGGTCTGGGCTTATCGTCACTGACAGGATCCAAATGGACAATGCAGATTCTGAACAGATCAGGCCATTGTATCAGTTACACTGAGGTGAAAGGCCTTGAAACTGAATTTGCGTATTCGGTCGTAGGTGATCAGCGAGACACTCCAGATGGGATCAGACTCCAAACTGACTTGGCAACTGGCTGTGTGGGACAACAACGACGCCAATGTTGAAACACTGGACGGGAAGTCAACCTTTCATTCGACGTTGGACATACTTACCAGAATGTGGAGCAAGGTGAGAAACTACCAAACAGTCCCTCACCATTCAACTGTCGGGAGCAGAAGAATCGACGTGCATTTGTCGGGCAGAACCAAGATATACCGCCCTTCATAAAATCTCATAACCCGTTCCTTACGGGAACCTGGTTTACTAGATTCCCATGGGAGCAACTGATATACGGGAACCTGGTTTACCAGATTCCCAAAATGAAGACAAGGGTGCCTGCTTCAGTGGCCTAAATTCATGTTTCTTTGTGTTAAAATGCTCAGAAAAGTGGGTTTGATAAAAAGATCAGAGTTTATTCTATCAGGATTTGTTTTCCTGCTGTTTAAAAAAAAGGGGGTTTTACAGTATTATGTACCTTTTCCTGATCTAGTTTTTTTTTTGCTTGTTCTGCTGTAAACTCGTACGAACATGTACATAATGATCAAGGCTGAGATAAGTTAGAATTGCGGGTTCGCTGACCCCAGTCACCTCATTCAGGTACCTGGTTTTGTGTAGAACAAAAGATTCTGAGAGCTCATCAGCGCACGCTCTATTCATACCTCGCACCCGATCGATATTTCCATTGTTCACGGGCACATGTAGTTGACCGTAGAAAGGGGGACACAATGCACCGCTTGACTGCCTTCACACAGCTGGATTACCAACCTGTGTGCCTCTCTGTCGACGGGCGAAAAGAATCTCGTTTGGGGGCATTAAAGGCACTCAGAGAAATGCGGAAGGAACGGGTTAAGAGCGCACTGTTTTCCTGCCCTAGTCGAGAGTATGTTTCTCCATCGGCATCTCAGCCATCAGTTGGAGAGACCGTTTCTCCTCAGCAATCAAGGTCGGCTTCAACAGATGGAACGTCTCCCCTTTGTCAGCCAACAACGTCATGATCTAAGACATCAACAGGAGGAACAGTTTTATTTCAGGAATCAAGGACCGCATCTCGGTCTACAGAGTCGACAGATGAGTTGCCGCCCTCGATCCAGTCATCCGTGTCATCATCTCAGACGTTAGATGGAGAGACAGCCCCTCTTCAACAATCCAGTTCGACTTCGCAGTCAACAGACGGTGTGTCTCAGTCAACCACGTCAGAAAATCAGACATCAATTGGAAGAAAACCTCTTCAGCGAACAAGGCAAGCTTCTCGGTCAACAGGTAGAGTGTCTTCCCCTTGTCAGTCAACCACGTCAGAATCTCAGACATCAATTAAAAGAAAACTACCTCTTCAGCAAACGAGGTAAGGGTCTCATATCAGTCAAAAGACGGAATGTCTTCCCCAAGTCAGTCAACCACGTCAGAATCTTCGACATCAATTGGAAGAACACTGTATCTTCAGCAAACAAGGCAAGCGTCTCAGTCAACAGACGGAGTGTCTTTCCCTAGTCAATCACCCACGTCATCAGCTCAAACATCCCATGGCAAGACAGGTCCTCTTCAATCATCCTCTTCTTGCACAGAAAATCAAGATCCTTTACCGTTGCAACGAATCTGTTATATATGGACCCAATCCCGAGATCCCCAACCAACAATGATGTTGTCCGAGAGACGATGGTCAGAACACTGAATGTCGCAAAGGCAACCGGCCAGGATTTTGCCGTCGTTATGTATGATTTGGCAGTTGCACTGAAAGCATACAGCTTTCAAGCTCTTGAAAGACCGGTCTTTGACTAGCTGTTTATAATGCTAGGAAATTTTCACATCGAGTTAGCTTTCTACGGGGCTGTTGGTTCATTCATCAATGACAATGGAGTGGTTATCCTCTCAGATGCTGGCGTATTAGCAGAAGGTTCCATGGTCGGTTTCATCAAGGGCAAATTCTACAATAGATGCACACGGATCCATGAGATACTTGCCACTGTCCTTGAACAGAAGTTGTACGATCGCTTCCTTCAAGACCTCTCCGAGAAAGACAGGGATGCCTTCCAAGAGGTGATGGTCACAATTCTTGCTCAACCAGAATCAGCTAATGCAAGACTCTCAGACTCCACAGTAACCCAACACCTTGCCATGTACAATAGTTACTTCAAGTCTGTCCTTGGCGGGAGTCTTGGACCAACGGCTCAATTTTGGACCATCTACATCTTTTTCATCAATCGGCTGCGTAGAGAGATCCAGAGGCGTGTTAAAACAAATGATGTAGATGGATACATCAGGATCTTCCCAATGATGCTGTCTGTATTCTTCTCGTTGAACAGACCAAACTACGCTAGATGGGAAATGCTGTATCTACAACAGCTCAAGACGACAGATCCCAGAATCCGTGAACTTCTCGGAAAAGTTGCATTCTCCATACGAAGGACCAAAAACAGCTACAGTAGGTCAGCGGTAGACCTTGCTCTCTAACAGAGTGTAAACCGTGATGCCGCAACTACCACGAGGGGCATTGTACCATTCAGGAACTCCGAGAACACAGTCCGCCGTTGGGCACTGACCATGATTCAGCGATCAATGGCTGTCACGGAACTTAAGACATTCGCTGGACTGGAAAATGGGCAATCAGCATCAGCTCAGTGCAGCCTCCCTTGGGTGAAGCGTGACCATAAGAATATGGACGAGCTGAGCGTCAGGGTGGATGAATACTGTAACCCGTTCGTGAGTGATCCTCCTTCTTCATTAGTCAACATAGCCACCGGCCTGGCAGCGTCAAAGGAGACAGAGCAATATCTTCTTCTTCTGAATAATCTCAAACGGGGTGAGGAGCAAAGAGACAGATTCCAAGAGGAGTGGATTTATAACAGCTGTCGTTTCCTTCAACCACTGAAACGGATTCGTGTCCAAAATTTCGCTTCTCAGAATAATAGTAGCAAAAGAAGGCTTCCGGCATCCAAAAACGCCATCTTGAAAGCTGAAAGTCTGATAGATGTGTTCGTTCGTTTGATTGTGGCTATTGCGGAGAAAACATCATTTGACCTTCTACACGTCGTATCAAATCCAATTACGACCTACCCGCTGGCGCTGGCACACTGTGATGAGATGCTCGTCAAAACTGAAAATTCTCCCTTACAGAAGAAGCTGGAATCCATTCAGACAGAGAAAATCACCGACGCACACCTACAAAGAAATTACGCCAGGGTGTATGGCGGTGGACTTCTGTTGCATTCTGTCCTTTCGCAAATGAACACAGGTGTGTCGTATGGATCCATTGCCCGAACGTTGCTTTCTGTGGCACTTTCCTGTAGAGCTGATGAAGTTCATGTGTGCCTAGACAAGTACGTTGAGAATTCCATCAAGGACAGCGAAAAGAAGCTGCGGGGAGGAGTTGACGCTTCCTTTGAAATCCGTGGTGCAGAGCAGACTCTGTTGCAAAGTGGACAAAAGCTCCTCACAAATGGAGTGTTCAAGAATGAACTGGCACAGTTTTTCTTGAAGGAGTGGGGCAAAGATCACTACTTGCCCTTTTTCAATGGCAAGACATTGTACGCCTCCTTCGGTGGCGAATACTACAAGTACTCATCAGGAGAAGGCAGATGTGTAGATGTTACCAGACCATTGCATCTTCAAGGGGACCACGGGGAAGCTGACACCCTCGTTGTTTTCCATGTGGCTCACATTATTGAAGAAAACATTGTAGTCCGAGCCTCGGACACAGACATCCTTGTCATCTTGATTGGTTACATTGGTCAACAGCGTCAAGAGGTCAGCACCAGAAAGAATGTCGTAATGGAATATTGCTGTGAACTTAAATGAGATCTCCATGGGCCTTTCCCGGGCACTCCCAGCATTCCACGCATTCACCGGATGTGATTTTACCTCAGCATTTTATAGGTACATATAATGCTAAATAGGATTTGCAGAAGTCCTCTCATGAAAGTTTGTCCTTGGTCAATATATATAATTATATATATATATGGGTCAGAATTTTGAACGATGTACAATTGAGCCAAAACAAGGCAAAATTTAAAAAGTAGGAAATTCTCCAAATCATTCATCTTACCTGAAAGAGTATAACTCAAGCTTTAATATGAACCCAATTATACTAGGATTTTCCCAGAGGAACAAGTTTTTATTCACCGCTGAAGTTTACCATGTCCAGAGCAGCGAACGTCCGTGAGGAATAGTACTGCACATACATTTGAATTCCATTTAACATAGTTTCCAAAGATCTGATTCAGTTAAAAATCCTAACGAAATATCTTAAGGGACATGTGTACGTGATTGCAGAATATTAAGCTTGTACTCTTAACCTGTTCGTAATGGTAGACAACTGATGATTTAACTAAATTCGTCATTTCTGTGGAAATATTGCTCTTCCGCTAAACACTTTCTTAACTTTACGCGCATTTTACAGAAACTCAATATTTTCACCTCTTATTTCAATATCCCATACTTTAATTCTCACTCCCAAAAAATAATATACCTTTTTAAGATGTATCTCATCTGGGCAGTCTCTATAACCCAACAAACATAGCATAGTTTTCATCACGGAGGTTCGCATGTAGCTCACGGACGTTCGGAACAAACAAGATATTGAACAATGCAGCTCTCTTGAGTTGGAAACGCATTCTACTCTCAACAAACAGCAATTTCATGTCGAGAACAAACTCCTCTGCAAAATTCTGAATAGATATTACCAATTCTCAATTATAGAAGCTTGTTTATCTTCTCATACTAGGGAATCAAAGAAAAAAAAAATTCCATCTCTCGTAAATGAACGTACAAACGTACGTGTAATCTCAGTGACGTAGTCCATCCTTGAGAACGAATATACTTATCAAAATTTCGTTTTCATGAAGTAAATATTCAGGTCCTAAAGTTGTTATAATTATAAAGTCTACAATGCAAAATTTGCTTTTTACATAGCGAACATGATCACAGCTAAAATTATGACAAAGAATTAATATAGAAAAACAACAGAAATGTGCTCCGTTATAGAAATACGAAGTTTAGCTGGGGAGGGCAAACGAATACGTTAGGAAGAAATCCCTCTGTGTTTGCTCCTTGTGTTACACACTGTTATCGAGGAGAATTTGTGTTATTATATTAGTCAGAAGTGATAATTGGTTCGATACTGCGAAGTTTCGTCATAACAAGTCCATAATAAGTCCATATAACTCGGATGGATGTTTGTGACTTCGATATTATACAATATGGTTTGTTATAACAAACCTTTTGTAGCGCGTCATTTCGGAGGCTCGTTATTCATACAGTTTGTCAATACAAAAATTGATAGAGTTCGTATAATTATGAAGCTTGTTTATTCGGTAAATGATAGGAATCTCCGAATGTGAACCGAAAGCTTATTATTTGGAACATGAAAAATTATGTTCGCTTATCCAAATGTGGAGAAACAAGTTAACAACTGAAATCCTCCAATTTCAAAACCTCATAATAACCGTTTTCACCTAAACGAATATCAGGCCCATTCCACTTTTAGAAGAACGGACCTAAAAACAATGATCCTTAATATCTATTTTTCGAAGAACATTTCTAATGACAAACCTCCTGAATTAACTACAATTTTTGTTTTTCATTTTGGAATAACAAACCTTTGGACATCGGAGTAACGAATCTTTGGAAGAGTGAACGTATCAAAGTGCAACCTTAAACCTATTCTTAATCATTACTGTTTTTAACATGTGTTTTCAAAGTAAGCACAAATGCACAAACAAATTGACGATCTCTCTGTCTCTTAAATGTAAAATGAAAAAAAAAAAACAAATCCTGGAAAAAATTACAAATTAATATTGCTTTTCATTGATGATTATAAAACAACATCATGTGATGATAAGCGGAGGATTTGTGTGTTTTCATCAATCAATAATTGTATACTGCATGATTTTTCTTCGCTTGTGACGGCATTTCGATGAATAAAAAACATAAACAAACAAACAAAAACTTCTCCAGAAGAATTTGGTATAACGGGAGTGCACTGGCAATACTTTTCTCTGTGTGTTGGAGCTCGATTCCCTTCTCTGTTTCTCAGTCATTTTCATTCAACTGCTTCCACGTCCTTTTGAAACTTTTCCGTTTCTTATTCAACACATGCTCATTACAGACTTCTTCCGTCATTATCCTGAATGTGATTGCGTAGCACTTTTCGGATTTGTTTTGGTTTGTTTTGTTTTGTTTTTTGTTTTCTATTTGGTCGCAGCATGTTCAGGCTATTGAGGGAATGAGAGAAAAATCGTCATGAAGAGAAAAATAAGAATGAATTAAGGCATTTAATATCATGACAATTACAGCGAACGTCCGTTATGGAGACCAAAACTGGATGTGTTCTGTTTGAGACGGCAGCTACCATACTCAAAAGATAAACACTTAGAGCCCCTGTCACTAAAAAGTGGCACTGATCCTCTTTCTCCTACTATGTAATCCACTGACTTATTCAACCAACGAACATCCGTGAAAACAACGTTTTCCGTTTGTTATTACAGGTAAATTGAGTGCTGAACGCTATTCACTTTCGGGTATGAGCGGCTCAGTGATTTGGTAATATTTTCAACTAACATTAATCTTATATGCAGTGATATATTTGTAATTGTCAGAAATTTTCTTTCTCGGACAGAACGTCCGTGAGCGAAATTTTCAGAACCTGTAACAGTACAAGTTGTCGCGAGAACCTCATTAGAAAGAAATTTAAACGCACAGAAATTATAGATTACGCAAAATTCCATTTTCTTATCACTTTGTTTTAAGTGTTTAGCTGTTTTTTGTATAATTAGAGGGAAAACAAGGGTAAAATTGTGAGTAAATTTTTAATTGTTTGTTCATCATGATCACATAACGCCTTAAAAATTCTGAGACTACTGCTCTAAACTCATTTTCTACTTTGTAAAACTTTATTTGTCGCTATTCGAGCCAAAAGTTTTAAAGAATACAGGACACTTTCGGGACAAGTTATCCCTATCGGAGGGATTGCATACGTCACGGACGTTCTCTGGAATTATCACGGACGTTCGTTCTACTACTAGGGTCATGTTCAAGGACGGATAACTAATCGGCAGAGAGTACCTAGCCTTCCTAACTCTTTCAAAAATTTGAAAAGGTATTGTCAATGCAAATTATAAGAAATTTGACATCCTTACAACATATGTATTGCTCAGAGGGGGTTCAGGAGGTGAATTTTCAGAGAAAATATTAATTATTTGCTTGGTTTTTGGTGAATTGCATGGTCAAAAAACTGCGGACGAACCTCAGTCCGCTCCAAAAATGGCATGCAGCTCCTCGGCTAGAGAGCCAAAGGTAAAATGCACCTTCGCCATCGAAGCAAGATGGTGTCCCACTCGAAAACGTTTTAATCATCACGGACGTTCTTTTTTTTTCTTGGAGGTTCGTCTAAAAATATAATTTCGGTTCCTATTTGACAAAGGATGGACAGAAACTCAAAACAAACATATTATCGTGTTGCTAGATCTTAGTTGATTACGACTCAGAACATTATCGCCAATAACGTTTCATGGGCTACGATCTTTATTAGAAAATAGCGGAGGCACGTCCGTGACGAAAACTGAGTATAATTTTGCATAAAAGAATATTACGTCCCATGTACAGCCAGCAGACGTACAATTTTTGCAGGATATGTTCATTAGGTGGAACACCAAATTTTCGTATACGTTACCGTTGGGACAACAAAGTAGAATTTGCAGCAGCGATAGAAATAAATGCACCACGGACGTTCGTCTGTTTAGGACTTTGATATTTTAATTGTTCTCTGTAATTTTATACGTGCTCATAAAGTTCTTATAATTTCGTGGTACATACCCATGATATGTCAGATCCAGAACATGGTCAGATATTAGATGCCACGTACCATTAAAAATGCACATCATTAGTTTGAAAAACAAAAATTATTGTGAAAATAGCGTTTTTACCGTATTTTTACGCTTTAAGTCCTTGTGAAATGAAAAATATCAGGCAAAAGTCAACCAAGCCATATATTTCCTGAAAGGAAATTTACCAATCTTTGAGATGACATGAAAAAATCTGGTTTCTTAGATCATCCTGGCGTGTTCTAAGGGAAAGAATGTCATAAGGTACGAAAATTGGCAATTGTACATCGTTCAAAATTCTCACCCATATATATATATATATATATATATATATATATATATATATATATATATATGAAATAGTAACGATTCAGTTACATGTTACTCAAAATAAATCTATAACGCTCAGAGAAAAGAGTTACACGTACATAAAGGAAAAATAAATTACAAATTATGAAAATTCTCAACAGAATCAATGGAATCAATGGGTCTGACAAAATACTTTAATTAACATATTGTTCTCCGGCTGCTCAGTCTGTTAGGTCCTTAATCTGCCGGAGGTTCGTAACCAAAAAAAAAAAAAAAAAGTTTATCATGCTTTCTTTCAGACCTGGTGATTCACTCCTATTCTTGAACATTAAATTTGCATTATAGCTTTACTTATTAACCCGTTTTATCAGAGTGTTAGTGAATAGAATACTGAATTGCAGTTCTTTCACTTATTCTAAATAATTTTGGGGTAAAGATACACTTTAAAGTAAGACAATATTATTTATACATGTTTAAGTAGGGTTCAGTAATTGTAAGCACGGTATTTTGCTAATTTTAACAAAAAATCAACATAGCAGTAAATAAAACATGTAGAAAATGGAACAAAATATTGTCTGTGCCTTTCATTACTTCGAGAGGTGAACTGACAACCATGAAAACTGAATGAAAACAATTTCTTTCCTAAGTGTGGTTTTTAAACTTCTTAAATTTGTACTTTTGTATTGCAGTAAAGGTAACACCAAGCCTTTTGACATGGTTCAAAAGGACAAGTCTGGAGCTTACGTGAAGATGTTCATCAGTCTCGGAAGCGGGCAACAGGAGAGTGACGATGTAAATGTCGCGTCGGAGTTTGTTTGCCGCATGTACGGACCACACAAGACAAGCAACATCAATCAAGCTCGTTACAATAAGGTGGTTGAAATGACTGGGAAAATTGATGAGGTATACCGAGAAAAATAGTTATAAGTCTTTTAATTCTTCTTCTGATGTTTTTGTATACTCATTATCGTTTGTTTTGCAAATATTACAAAGAACCTGTGATAACAAAAATTCTGATCATTATCCTTTTGCGCATACATTGTAATTTCTGGTCAATATGAATCACTTTAGCCTCTCAATTGCCAATGTTCTTTCACCAGTTCAGAGAACTTAACTAATAAGTGAGATGTTGCTGTGAATCCTCGCCAGCTTGGCCATGGTCACTGTCAATTTAGCATTGGATATTGGACTTCATCGGTCACGTCTTTGTCTTTGTAATGATAATGGTCAAAGACAAAGATAAAATGACCGAATGAAAACGTGTCACTACATTATTGAGCACTAATTACTAATTGCACTAATTTTATTACTTGAATATTGTCAATATTTCTCTTTATGTTTGGATAAACTAGGAAAGCACACTGGGAAACATCAAGCGGGTTGACTGCTCACTACTGCCGCCATGCCAGCGCACCATTCAAATGAAGTTTCTTCGTACTCAATACGTCGCAACATTGTGGAATCGTGCCTCGACAGACGTCCCAGGAGATAGGCTCTCTCCAACAGATTATGGCTGGACATTGGAGGACGGCATGCTAGTTCCAGTCTGGTATGAAGGCCCAACAATACCGGACAAGTTGTTTGGAAATGACAGAGACGACGTAGAGGAAATTGAAACTTATGCAAGTGATGATGAGCCCGAACAAGACAGTGTCAACGAAACACCTAGCATTTCAGACGATGAACTGTGGAGCGAGGATTCTGGTTCCGAGCAAGAAGATAATGATTATTCAGATTAAAGAAGTATCTGGAGATTACATAGTTCCCTATCGATTTTTGATGACATTGATCAATTGAAGGTTTACTTTTATGTCACAAGACATGTCAAATTCATGACCGACGATAACAGATAAGCAAAGACCAGGTGCGATATGGATTGATGCCAAAACGAGCGCATGCTTCTCTGATACCTTCTAAGAATTTTGTTGACTTTGCTCTTGTTCGTAACTCGGCACTTGTGCACTCTCCGTTTAACATAATATGACTGAGAATATTCCTTAAGCGGTGAGTCAGGTTTCCATCACGGAGTATTTGTTTTTTTGAATATTTGGCAAGCCTTTGCAAACAGGAAAACCTGAAATCATTCTGTTTACGTGTCATTCAAAAAAACAATGTTGAACAATTTCAGATGTCCATTTTCTAGGTTAAGAGGAGCACATGAGTCCATATAAAGCATGTTATGAGCTGGAAGTTTCTATTTTTATGCCCCCGCCACGAAGTGGTGCCGGGGGCATTATGTTTTCGAGTTGTCCGTCCGTCCGTCCTTCCGTCCGTCCGTAATGATTTTTGTGGACAGGGTAACTATCAAAACCTGTTGAGGTATCCTAATGAAACTTGGCATATTTGTGTATTAGGGGGTGAAGTTGCGCCTATCAACTTTTTGGTAGACATGCTCAAGGTCGAAGGTCAAAAGGTCAAGGTCAAATACATAACATTTCACTACTTGCACCATATCTATGCAATGCCTGAAGATATTTTCTCGAAACTTAGTGTATACATGTATTAGCCAATTAAAATTCTCTGGTGACAGTTTGGGTCATTGGGTCAAAGGTCAAAGGTCAAAAGGTCACATGAAATATTAAAACTTCATTTTTTTTTCTCCGTACCTTGGAAATTGTTGAAGGTATCTTCATGGAACATATTACATATATACATGTACTGACTGGCAGTGATTATCTAGAGAATTTAAGGTTCATGGGGTCAAAGGTCAGGGGTCAAAGGTCACGTGCAACACTTCAAAATTTTACTATTTCCGTCATGTTTATGCAATGCTAGCAGGATTATTATTATTATTATTTTTTACACTTGGTGTATGCATGTGTAACCTAATAAAAATTCTCTGGAAAGTTTTTTTTTTCTTTTTCTTTTTCTTTTACCTCAAAGGTCAAAAGGTCAAAGATCAAGTGAAAGTGCTGAATTAACTTTTCTTCCATATCTCGGAAGTGGCTCAAGTTATCTTGAGACTTACTGCATAGTTATGCATGTTCTGCCTGACAGTGATTATCTTCTGAATTTTAGGGTCAAGGTCAGATGGAAATGGTAACAATTTACTATTCAATACAGAAATTGCACTTTTCTCCATCCTTGAAAATTAATCAATATATCAATGTATGAATGGGTCAAGGTCAAGTTAGTTTATAAGTCGGCATTTTAAGGTATGTTCACCGAGTACTTACAGAATGAACTTCTTGTTGCAGTAGAATTTTGTTTTATTATGAGCTTGATGGAGTATTAGACAAATGTATCATGTGCTTTCAAAAACTGTTAATGTATTCCCTTTTGCTAATGTCCAAACAGTACATTTGCCAAGTTTTGATTGTCTTTTGTTTTAATCACCAGGGGTTTGTTTTATCAAGGAGGAAAGAAGCTTAATTATAAAAAAGCCTTTACATAAGAGGAGATACTGTAGGACACGATTTCATCAAAAGTTGTGATTTTCAAACATTTCCAAACTGCAATTGATGAATATTTCTCCCCAGGGCACAGAAAGAAAGTAGTTTTTGTCTTTTTTTCATGTCAGTATGATATAATACCCGCGGGTTTACGTCCATCCCACCAATTTCCATCCGGATCCTGCACCCGGCCCTGTCTTTTTTTTTTTTTTTTTTGTTTTACACTGCATATCAAACGAGAACATGATTGAGAAAAATCCCCACATGTTTGATGTGGCAATTCATTTTCCCTGTCTTTTATTCTTTCCAAATAAGTTTTTGGGTTATCACTGAGAACAAATACAGATACCTTATTTCTTTTACAAAAAAGGACAGAACTGTATATTCTCATATTTCTACAGTATGTCTTCTCAACACTTGTCCTTTTGATATTTCAAAGCATGTGTCCCTGTACGCTCAAGAAACTCCCCCATTTATAATAGAGTTGCAATATCCCTAAGGAAGATGACGAAACCACTTTACTTGGCGATGGAAGGGTATTATACCATTATTGGTGATTGTGATGCTTTTGGTTGTGGTGTTGGTGTCTGTGCATGTGTGTGTGTGTGCGTGTGTGTGTGCGTGTGCTTGCGTGCATGCGCATGGAAATGGTGTCTCCGGGCTGTCTGGCAGCTGAATTCACCCCATTACTCGAAAAGTCTAACAAAGTTCATTCATGCAACTGTTGAGTTAAAAAAAAAACAAGTTCATGTGGGTTTCACCAGGTTATACTTATACTCTTCAGGTAGGCTACCCTAGCTGGAAAAATTGGGTCTTTGAGGACGTCTGGCGGCTACCCCCACAACTTAAAACGTCTGGCACTGGTCATGCATTTATCCTGTAAGTGTAACAAACAAGTTCAAGTGGGTTTCAGGAGGTTACTTTTTCAGCTAGGCTAGCCTAGCTGCAAAAAGTTGGGTCGCTGAGGGCGTCTGGCGGCTACCCCCCCCCCCCCACCACTTAAAACGTCTGGCAATGGTCATGCATTTATCCTGTAAGTGTAACGAACAAGTTCCAGTGGTTTTCATGGGGTTATTTTTTCAGCTAGGCTAGCCTAATTCTGGCATGCCAGTATTTTGCGTCTGGCGGCTACGCCCCACCATCCAAAATGTCTGTCAATGGTGTTTTATTGAATCTTGGGTTATGCCCGACAATGTCCCACAGGTTTCAAGAGGTTACTTTTTCAGCTAGGCTAGCTTTTTTTTTTTTTTTTTGGAGGGGGGGGGGGAGGGTCCTTTTTATGGCCCTCCTGGCCACACCCACCACCGATGACCAGCAAGACGTGCATTTCCATACTCAGGGGCATATGTACTAAATTGCTATATACATACAAATTGGTAACCTTTTCAGCTAGGCTGACCCCCGCTGGCTCCCGGACTAATAAACTACCGGAGTACGATCACGAAGAGATTATCAGATTAGGTTGAAATTAAGTATGATCTATTGATACATTCTGTCCATTATTAAAGTCAACTTTTCAAGCAGTAGCATTATCCCTTCATCGATACCAGACTTGAAAGTGAAGAGCGTGCAAAGAGTTATTAAGAAATGCAAATTGGCCTCTAAGACAAACCTAATCATTTTACTCTAAGCCAAAAAAAAAAAGTTGTCGAAAAACTGGTCAAAACAAACTATTCCATTCATGTAATGATCTCTCAAACTTAAGAGTCACTTACGAACTCAAGGATATGTATTTCAGAAAATATGAAAAACTCAAGATTGACTTCTATTACCCATTTCACCTTTTTTGAGTCCTCGCGTAAAATCAAGGGTTGCTATTTTTTTTTCTGAAGAAAGGTCACATATGCATATAAATGCCCCGGTCAAATCATTATCAAAGAAAAGAATGGGAGAGAATGGAAGAAATCGGATGAAAAATAAAATTCATGGATATGCTGACAAGAGTTGAAGAAAGGACAGTTTGGGAAACTGTATGTTCAAAGTGTATACTATAGTCTACTAGTATGCATGGTGGGGGGGGGGAGGGGCGAGTAGGGAGAAGGCGTAGGAGAATGCTTTCCCCACCTCCCGTACAAGGGAGCTTTTGCCTTTTTTTTTCAAATTGAAATTGAGATATATCTTATAAGCACATTTGATGGAATTTTTGAGAAATTTTCAAAATATTGTACTAAATCTGATATGGGATAACTGAGCAAGGAATGTTTGATTAATAGGGGGATATCAAACTTTTGAGTTTGAGGAAATTAAGTGATAAGTCTTGTGCACTCAGAATTATTCAGAATTTTTGTCAACCTAAAAAAAAATGCACTACGGGTAGGGAAAGGGGCACAGCGCCACCCCCCCCCCCCCCCCCCGGCTACGCCGATGGATGAGGAAGTGGTCTACGGAAGCACCATGTACATAATTTATCACCGTGCACCACAAAACGAACAAAAAGTCGCACCCCTTGATTTTACGTGAGGACTCAAAAAAGATGAAATGGGTCAACCGAGTCAATCTTGAGTTTTTTTATATTTTTTGAAAGGGCTATCCTTCTTCTACGTAATCCCTTAGTTTGGGATCATAATACAAATGAGAAAGTGTGTTTTCAGCAGTTTTTCTGCAACCCTGTTTTGGAGGAGAGTGGAATGATCATGTATGTCTTAGATGCCCCTTTTAATTTCTTGGAATCCTTTGCACACTCTTTTCTTTCAAGTCTAATAACTTTTGAAAGGATGACGCTACTGCTTTGAAAGTTGGCATTAATCATGGGCAGAATGTGTTAATAGAGAGCATGCTTAAATTCAGCTTAATCTGATAATCCCTTTATTGTAATTGCTCCAGTGGTTTACATCCTCTGTTTTGTCCCTTTCATTATACAGTTAGCTCTGCTTGGTAAAGATTAAGCGCTTGAATAGACCCTGTACTTCAGAGCCTCTTTTCTCAGTTCACACTTTTCCAGAGTGTGTGCTTTCTTTCCAGTATTTAGATAGTTTACAGGAGTCCATTTGGATTGAGTTATGTATCATTTTAAAGCTTAGAGTCAGCTCTTCCAGAATCGTCCCTTAACTAGAAATCCATGTCTGGCGACTTTTTTGTTTGTTTTGTGATGCAGGGTCACATATATTATTTTCATCCTAGAAGGGAAGTGTGGTGAAAGCCGATCCTCAAAAGAAAGAAAGTGGAGGTCGAAGGGAAACGGCGTCTGAAGTGAGTAACAGTCTACCTGAAAACAATGTAATTGAAAACAATCTCATTGAAACTGAAACTGCAATTAAAAGTGAGCAAATCACGCAAAAGATATCAGCAGACGATTACACGATAAACCAACCAATATTAAACTGTTGTTTCTTTTTTTCTCACAAAGCGGAAATATATGGAGGATATCGCGAACAATGTTATATCATGAACCAATCGAAATTCAAGATGTCTACAGTCTGGTAACAGCCTTTGAACAAAAACAACCGGAAAGCATAAGAAAAAATAATAACGATAGTACTGTTCTTCGAAAGTTTGCATGGATGTGTAGATTAGGACACCGGCGTAGCCAGGATTTGATTGGGGGAGGGGGGGGGGGGGGTTGGAGGAAGGGGTCCTCCCTTCCCGCAGTGAGAACTTCTTGCACTTTGATGTTGTACATGGTATCAAATTGATTCATGTTTTTGCCGATTTTTATCGACTTCAGGGTTTAGCGATTTATGCGCCATATTATTCTGAGACAGCAACGTAGTAAAGCTTTGGGAAAATATTCGGGGTTTTTTCTCGGATCTATATACATGTAGTATTTGTAGATTTTTCTTAAAGGACAAGTTCACCTTCATATACATGTGGATTGAGTGAAGGCAACAATATTAGTAGAACACATCAGTGAAAATTTGGGGAAAATCTGACAATCCGTACAAAAGTTATGAATTTTTAAAATATCTGTGCAATTACTGCTGGAGGAGAAGACTACTATAGTGTATGATGTCACATCTGTACAACGATATAAGGAAAATAAAAAGAGAATTTCACAAAACTTGACTTTTTGAATAAAGTGCCCATTTCTTCGACTTGTTACTGACTTATGTTAGGGGTAATATTATTCCCCCTGACTTCTGAAAGAGAGAAGTCGAGTGTTCTTTTATTATTTGAGAAAAAGTGAGAATATCTTGAATTTTCTTTATACTGTCTTTATATAGTTGTACTCATATGACATTACAAGCTATAGTAGTCTTCTCATCCAGCCGTGACTGAGCAGAAACTTCAAAAATTCATAACTTTTGAACAGATTGTCCGATTTTCCTCAAACTCTCATTGATGTGTTCTACTAATATTGCTGCATTCACTCAATCTACATGTCTATGAAGGTGAACTTGTCCTTTAACTTGAACAAGTAATGAGCCAAGTTGCAGAGAAATCGGCAAGCCTTGAGGATGAATGAGGATGTGGTTTGCGGAAACACCATATGTATTATTTTCATCGTAGAAAAGGAAAGTGTGTTGAAAGCAGATCTTGGAAAGAAGAAGAGAGTAAGGGAGACAAATAGAGACAGCCGGAGGGCAGAGGTGAGCTGGACGTTGAGATGGCACCAATGTGTGTGTGTGCGTGTGTAGGGGGGGGGGGGAGGGGTTGCGGGGAGTGATTCGGAGAGAGAAGCACTCTTTCATATCCAACACGGTGTTATTGCAAAACAAAACACTTAATTGGAAAAACAAAGATTGATGCCTATTTCTTCGGACCTTACAGGTTCTTTGAAAAAGAAATGCATGTTGATTTTATGATGATAATTATATTTATGATGCCCTCAACATCACTTTAGCGGTGAAACAAATGTCTAGAAATATTCTCTATATTTCAACCTAATTTTTACTTCTATTTTTTCAGATTACAATGATAAGCCCACAAAAAACAAACAAACAAATCAAACGAATCCTCATCTGTCAGTAATTGTTATTCAAAGTACTGATATTTGAGGTATCCTAATGAAGCGTTGCATGTATAGGTATGAGTGGCTGCAGTTGTTTGCATCAACGTTTGGATGCACATATCTATGGTCAAAGGCCAAAAGTCAAGGTCAAATGCATTAATTTTCACTTTTTCCCTGTATATACATGCAATGTCATGAGAAAAATCCTTGAAACTAAATGTATACATGTATTGAATCATGTACAGAATCGTCCCTTAACTAGAAATCCATGTCTGGCGACTTTTTTGTTTGTTTTGTGATGCAGGGTCACATATATTATTTTCATCCTAGAAAGGAAAGTGTGGTGAAAGCCGATCCCCAACAGAAAGAAAGTGGAGGTCGAAAGGAAACGGCGTCTGAAGAGAGTAATGAGTTTTACAGCCGGAGGGCAGAGGTGAGCTAGACGTTGAGATGGCACCAATGGGGAGGCAGATTGAGTGGGAGAGGGAAGCACTATTTCCTATCCAGTACAGAGTTATTACAAATCAGGATACTGATTGTGTAAACAAAGATTGTTGCATGTTTCTTCCGAACTTAAATGTCCTTAGCGCGCAAACTAGCATCGCTCTCAAACAAGACTCCCTCATGGTAAGGACTCCAGATTAGAGAACAGTGCACATAGCGATGTCTTTACTATACAACGATCTATTCTAACACCCAAGCCTTAGGCAACCATGAGTAGATAATATCATTACATAATATGCACACAATATTTACATTTTTATTCCATTATGATATGATTATGTAGAAAACTATAATACTATCTGAGGTATCCTAATGAAACGTTGCATGTATAGGTATGAGTGGCTGCAGTTGTTTTCATCAACGTTTGGGTGCACATATCTATGGTCAAAGGCCCAAAGTCAAGGTCAAATGCATTAACTTTCACTTTTTCCCGTATCTATATGCAAAGTCCAGAGTAATTTCCTTGAAACTAAATGCATACATGTATTGCCCGGTAGAGATTCTCGTGAGAAAGTTTCGGGTGATTAGGTTAATTTTCGAAGGTCAAAGATAAAGTGAAAATATCAAAGTTTGAATTTTTTCTCATATCTCGTAAAAGGAAAAGGTATCCTCGTGATATAAAGTACATATCCATGTTCTCACTTATCTTGATTATCCAGGGAATTTGGGGTTATGGGTCAAAGGTTAGAGGGTCAAGGTCAAATTCTCAAAAATTCACTCTTTACTTCATATTTGTGCAATGACTGAAAGGTTTTTCTTGAAACGTGTATATTTGTCTTGCCCTATAGAGATTCTCTGCCATTTTTTTTTGTTTGGGGGGGGGGGGGGGGGGTTAAGGTCAAAGGTCAAAGGTTGAGGGAAAATGCTACATTTCACTTCTTCTTCCATACATGTATCTCCGGTGGCTCGAGGTATCGCCATTGCGACATTTCCTGTTATTTCTACCTCCGACCATAGGTTAATTGCTTCAAAGGGGAAGGCTATTTCTAATGTTTAGCACACTTATTACTACTTGTAGTAAGAAACCAAATGTATTTAGAGACCAATTTTCGGCATAAACAGCATAGCGTTATGAATTACTTCCTCTGTTTCAATTTCGTCCTTTGTTGTTCTTGTTAAACTTCAATCGCAGTATGACACAACCCTTCCATGAAAAAAGAAATCACATTCTTTTTATTTTTTTATACGAATAACGATAAGTCTCATTCCCCTGATTCAACTTGTATGTTGAATATTATTTAATCAAGTTATTTAATAATAATTGATAATTTTATATGTATAATATATATATATATATAGTATTACATAATATGTAATATATGTTATTGTAAGATAATGATACTTATTTCATGTAAATGTATGGTGCATAGATAAGGAATTCGTGCATACTATTATAGGTGCTAATTTGTTCATATCAATTTAGTAAGACAACGTGGTCGTGGTTACTTGATTATGCTAATTTATACAAGTACCAAGTTTGGTATTCTGAAAGAGTATCTCAACTGTTCCTTTTTGTCAGTATTATGTATTGATGACTATTTATAAATTACTGGCTTTTGTGGAGATTCAGATAATAAACACAAATAGAGATGATAGGTGCAGCGATAATTTCTAGAGTTTGTTTAAAGTTGTGTTACAGCGATTTGACGGCATCATTTAGCATCGTGTGTGTGTGTGTGTGTACGTGTGTATGCAGGCGGACCATATGACACATTTTAGACAATTAACTTTGATTAATTTAAACTTGATGTTATATAGGAGACTGAGTTGCTAGACTAGTCATACAAAGTCTGAAGACACAGACTATATGTGACCGTGCACCTCAAAACGAACATAAAGTCGCACGTGGTACACTGATTTTGCGTGAGGACTGAAAATAAGTGAAATGGGTCAACCTAGCCGAACTTGACTTTTTCATATTTTCTGAAAGAGCGGGTCTTCTTTTACATTATGCTAAAATTTGGTATCATAAAACGGGCAGGAAAGTGTGTTTTTTAGCAGTTTATCTCGAACATTTTTGGTAGAATAGTCTGATTAGGTATGTCTTTACAATCCCTTTTTCATTTCTGAAAAACCTTGTCCACACTCTTCACTTTCAACTCTAATAACTTTTGAAAGAATAGGGCTACTGCTTTGAAAGTTGGCATTAATTATGGACAGAATGTGTTAATGAGACATGCTTAATTTCAGTTTAATTTGATAATCCCTTTGTTGTTGTTACTCTGGTAGTTTACGTCCTGTTTTTGTCCCATTCATCGTAAGAGCCAGCATGGTTTGGTAAAGATTAAGCGCTTGAATAGACATTGTACTTCAGAGCCTCTTTTTCTCAGTTCACACTTTTCCTGAGTTTGTGCTTTCTTTCCCATATTTAGATAGGTTAGGAGAGTCCATTTGAATTAAGTTATACATCATTTTAAAGCTTAAAGTCTGCTCTTTCAGAATATGGTCTTAACTAAAAATTCATGTCTGGCGACTATTTGTTTGTTTTGAGGTGCAGGGTCACATATGATAGCCAGTACGCGTATTTTTTATTTACACGCAAGCCTGTGGCTTTTCGCAATCTAATTCAATGAAACCGCTCGTGATGCGTCTATGCTTACTCCACAAGGGTTGTTTGTTGCGAAGAGTTCTGTGAGTACTGAACCCTCCGCTCGCGACGATTCGAGCGCTCGCGACGATTCGAGTGCTCGCGACGATTCGAGCGCTCGCGACGATTCGATTCGTACACGTTCATCAGGGAGTGTTTGTACGCGCAGCTGTGAAAATTTTTCTCGCCGTGGTAGACCTGCATCCAATTAGTACATGTACGCATGTAAACGAGTGAGAGTGCGAAAAAGAAAACAATACAAAACAAAAAAATCTGACCAGGAGGAGAGGGGAGAGAGAGAATCATAAGGAAAGAGATAAAAAAAAGCAATGAATATTCTGTGATATCTCATCAAACCTGCACAAAAGTGATCAATATTATTGCGGGTACGTTCCATGGAAGACCATTATACTTTATTGGTGTATGATGGGGGTGTTTATAATGGGCTACACTGACCAAATATATATTGGGCCATGACGCGAGAAAAGGGCCCTTAGCACCGCTGCGCGCAAACGCCAGAAAACCGCGCGGAAGTTTGACAAAGCAATACGCGCAAAAAAGATCAACTGGCTATAACTACGCGCACACGCATAGACGTATCAAAAAGTGACAGGATTTGGGCAAAATATGCTTTTTTAATGTCGTAAAGGGGTCATTTAGGATTGGAATTTCAGAAAAAGGTTTGCATATCTAAATGCATCAGAGTTTCTTCTACAATGTGGAGGTAAAACCTCATTTTCGGTATTTAATGCCCTAAGGGCCCTTTTCTCGCGTCACGGCCCATATATATATATGAAGAGTTTGTTTGCAAAAACCGATAAGTCCATATTTGCCAAATGGAGATAATTGCTATCAAAGGTCCAGAAAAATAAAGAGAATAATAAGAAAAATTTTGCTTCTTTTGACCATAACTTCAAAAATATACCATTATATGTATTGACCAATATATCATTTAAAATGTATTATTTTGTACTTTATGACAGAGATCGTACTTCAAAATCTTCAAAAATGGACTTATCGGTTTTTGCAAACAAACCCTTCATATATATATATATATATATATATATATATATATATCGAAGAATCAAGAAATAAACCAGTAATGCATATTTCGCCAATATATAAGAAAGAATGAGTTTATTGAGCAACTCAAATTTTCGGTGGCCTCCACCTTCTTTAGGAGTCTCGACGGGGAATGTCAATACCAAAACATAAATTGAACATTAAGAGCGCGAACTCATATACACAGAATTGGTTGCTATAAACTCATACTTTCTTATATATTGGCGAAATAATGCATTACTGGTTTATTTCTTGACTCTTCGTTATATTGGAGCCAATACGTGAATTCGCAACACACACACATACATATATATATGAAGAGTTTGTTCGCAAAAACCGATAAGTCCATTTTTGAAGATTTTGAAGTAAGGTCTCTGTCATAAAGTACAAAATAATACCTTTTAAATGATATATTGGTCACTACATATAAAGGTAAATTTTTGAAGTTATGGTCAAAAGAGGCAAAAATTTTCTTATTATTCTCTTTATTTTTCTTGACCTTTAATCGCAAATATCTCCATTTGGCAAATATGGACTTATCGGTTTTTGCGAACAAACTCTTCATATAATTATATATATATTTATATTTATATACAGGTTGGAGTGTTTTTTAAATGGATGGTAGGAGCGCTGAGCATGCTCCCAAAGAATTACATTTAGATTGTCATTTTTCGTGCCCTTTGTTGGCCTACACGTTTGCGTTTACTATGATATGTGGGGTGGGGGGACTGAAGGTGAAGCCAATCCTGCCCCCCCCCCCCCCCCCCGATGTTGAAACGCATATCGACACAATAGGCCTACATATGACGAGTAATCTAACAGAATGTGAAATATATAATGTAACATTTTTTCCATCTCCGTTGATTGATAATTTAGATATTGACAGGAAAGATTGAAGGGAAAAGGAGTGGAGAAGAAGAGCATGGATGGAAAGCTTGAAGGGAGAGTAGTTGAAAGTTATGGAATAGGCTATACAATGGTACATGTACATGTATCAGAAAGTTGTGAAATAACATGATCGCTTAAATCTAATGACACCTGAATGGAATAAACATCATTATATACATTGGAAAATGTTTGAATTTTTTTTCATTTTAAAATCAATACATTGTATCAAAAGTACTGTATTTGTCTTTCAGACCCCCCCCCCCTCACTCTCTTATTTCTAAAACGTCTTTCTCTTCTCCCGTCTCTCCAAAAATCATAAGTATTTGTTCCAAATACAAACTCTCTCTATCTCTCTTGACTTCCTCTCATATCACATGATTTTTGTTTCTAAGACCCCCTCTCTTTATGCATTGTATGTACATGTATTAATTTTATTTCTCAGACCCCAACCCCCTCTGTTATATCTGTTGCTATCAAAGGCCCTAAATCTATCTTCATACTGATGGTATATTATTTTGTTTCTCAAGCTTGTCCCTCTTTTCTTCATACTAGTTTCAAAGACTCACTCTGCATATTCATTTTCCGACCTCTCTCGACCCCCTCCTTTTTCAAATGCATTACTCGTGTATTCCTTCCTCGATCACTGCTTGAATTAGCCTATCATACAATTTATTTGTTTCTCATACTCTCTCTGTCTCTCCCCTTCTCTCTTTCTGATTCTTAAACTTTACAATGTTTGTTTAAAAGACCACTTATTACTCTGCATTGATCAGTTTGTCTAGAAACATGTACAGTCACTACAGAAGGAAAATTACACCACTGTTGCATGAAGTCATTATGCACTTTATTCACTTCTTTATGTTCAAGCACTTTTTATTTTCATGAAGGTACAGATGTAATCTGATCCTCCAATATCCAAGAAGTATCATAATACAAACTAGAACTATCAGTCAATGTGATTTATATCCCCAAAACTAAACACTGAGGCAGTTAGCTCAACAGGCAATGATTACTTTGTATGCTTTTCTTTGAAAAAAATACCATGACAATGTATTGTTCAACATTGAATAAAATTAAGAGTAATGTGTTCTTTTGCTCACTGATAGTCATATGTGCCAGATCTCAAGTCAAGTGCTCAAAACTTGAGTGAGTAAAGTAAGTAAATCAGCAATTTCTACGATTTTCATTAAAAAATACTGTTACCATGTCAACACAATGTTTTGACATTGAGAAAAAATGAAGTTTGCACAATTATATGTCGTAGCTGTCACATGTGCCAAATTTCAAGTCAAATGCTCAAAATCTGAGGGAGTTAGGTGAATTAACAATATCATTGTATGATTTTCATCCAAAATATGCTGTCACCATGTATAGAGCCCACTAATGTCAACAATAATCGACCAGTAGAGTCATAACAACCACCAATATGAATGTCGTATCTTCAAGCTATATGCTTACTTGACGACAGTCTTCTGCATTTACACTCCCTTAATTCAGTCAGATCATTTGATTTTCTTTATTCCGAGTGGTTCCCAAATCTACGCGTTCTCTTACTCTTTTCTTTAATCTGTTGATGAACGTAGGTCCTATATCTCAATTTTATATTCGGATGTACACACTGCATGTTTCAGTCTCTTGTAAACAAAAAGAAATGACTGTATTTCATTTTTGTAATAGCATGATCGATGCAGAAAATTCTTAATAAATTAATTTGAATTTGGATCGTCTAATGTCATAACAACCACTAATATCATCATAACACGTCGACGACAAATGTCATAATGGCCATAACACTATAAATGTCATAACACGTCGACGACAACTGTCAAAATCGGATTAACCACAAATGTCATAACACGTCGACAACAAATGTCAAATTTTTCATAGGGGATGATCCAGGAATTCCGTAAAGGCGGCGCTTTTACAAAATCAAAGACTGGCGCGACACCCTTCCCCCCCCCCCATTTTCTTCTTCTTATTTCTGTTGTTTTAACAAAATATAGAGGGGCACAAGAGAGGGAAGCGCCCCCTCTCGATCCGCGATTGCGTCAGCCACAAATGTCAAAATCGGATTAACCACAAATGTCATAACACCTCGACCAGAAATGTCAAAATTTCCAAATTTACTGCAATTGTCATAACGTGTCAAAAGGGGAGATCCAGGAATTCCGTAAAGGGGAGGCGCCTTTACAAGATCAAAACCTGGAGCAACCAGCTTCCTTTTATTTCATTTTATTTCTTTTTGTTATAACAAAAATATAAGAGACGAAGAGGGGCGCCGCGCCGCCCCTCTAGAACCGCGACTGCGTCAACCACAAGTTAATGGCAAAACCCAGTCCTTGCATTACAGGGAGGCGACATTTCAAAACTACAAGCTGAATGGCGCAACTCCTCCCCCTCCCATGCCCCCAAATACGCGTACAATACGTGTATATTGATTGTCGCGGTACCGCGTCGAGTCAAACTAACGGCTCGTTCGAATTTTTCAGAGCCCGCTCTGCACTGGTACGAAACCATTATTGCATGATTACTAAGACATGAGAGCACTTTGGGGCGAGTAAGTCTCACAGTGTTAGTTATATGAAAGGTACTTTAACCTGAAACACAAACTAAGACAAGGAAACTCAGGGAAACTTTTGAGGTACCAAAACTTATTATCTTTAACTTGTGGTTGTCGCAGTCGCAGATCTATAGAGTGGGGCGCGGCGCCCCTCCCCGTTTCTATTTTTCTTAAAACAAAAGAAATAAAATGAAAAAAAGGGAGGGAGTTGCGCCAGCCCTTGATTTTGTAGAGGCGCATCCCTTAACAGAATTCCTGGATCACCCCCTGTGACGCGTTATGACATTTGCAGTAAATTTGGAAATTTTGACATTTCTGGTCGACGTGTTATGGCAGTTGTGGTTAACTCGATTTTGACATTTGTGGTTGACGCAATCGCGGATCGAGAGGGGGAGCATCCCTCTCTCTGGTGCCCCCTCTCTATATTTTGTTAAAGCAACAGAAATAAAAAGAAGAAAATGGGAGGGGACGCCAGCCTTTGCTTTTGAAAAGGCGCCTCACCTTTACGGAATTCCTGGATCCTCCCCTGTGACGCGTTATGATATTTTGCAGTAAATTTGGAAATTGTGACATTTGTGGTCGACGTGTTATGACATTTGTGGTTAATTCGATTTTGACATTTGTCGTCGACGTGTTATGACATTTGCAGTAAAAATGGGAATTTTGACATTTTGTCGTCGACGTGTTATGACATTTGTGGTAAATCCGATTTTGACATTTGTCGTCGACGTGTTATGACATTAGTAGCAGTGGCGTATCTAGGGAAAACGGCGCCCGGGGCAAGCGCGAAAATTGCGCCCTAATTTCTGAAAAAAGTGTTCAACCCCAACCCCATCATGGTAGGGACTTTAAAGAAGTCCACATGATATGCCTTTTCAAGCACTTAAAGGGGTCTTTTGAGCGTGATTTAAATGTAATAAATTTTGATAAATTTCGGCGAGCGAGCGCAGCGAGCGAGCCGAAAATTTTTGTATTTCAGCTTACAAAACATGGAATTCTTGTCATTTTTTTGCTTATTAAATCTTACAATTCTAATCAATATATAGTAACGGCCTTATAGATAACGATTTATACCAACAAACTGAGGACTTGAAAAAAATACTCTAAATGAGTACGCGCTAGTCAGCCGAAATTTGTATATTTCCGCGTCATCATCACGTTTTGTTCTTATCCCTTTTTTTTTATATAAATTTTGGCGAGCGAGAGCAGCGAGCGAGCCGAAAATTTTTGTATTTCAGCTTACAAAATATGGAATTCTTGTCACTTTTTGCTTATTAAATCTTACAATTCTAATCAATATATAGCAACGGCCTTATAGATAACGATTTATACCAACAAACTGGGGACTTGAAAAAAATACTCTAAATAATTACGCGCGAGTGAGCCGAAATTTGTATATTTCCGCGTCATCATCACGTGTTGTTCTTATCTTCTTTTCTTTATATGAATTTTGGCGGGCGAGCCGAAAATTGTTGTATTTCAGCTTAGAAAACATGGAATTTTTGTGTGAACACAATAAATATTGTCATTTTGTCCACGTCATCATCATGTTTTCTTTTTATCTTGTTTGATCTGGTTTTGTGCCCCTCCCCCCCCCCCCCCCCCTCTCTCTCTCTCTCTCTCGTCCGGGCGAGGGGTTTTTTTTCCCCTTCTTTTTCTTGATTTTTTTCTTCTTCCTCGTTTTTTTTTTCTTCATTTTTTCGTGTTTTTTTTTGCGCCCCCTAAGAGCGGCGCCCGGGGCACGTGCCCCTCTTCCCCCCCCCCCCCTCCCCTCGATACGCCACTGATTAGTGGTCATTATGACATTTGTCGTCGACGTGTTATGACATTAGATGTTGTTATGATATTGCACGATCCAAATTGAAATGAATTTATGAAGGATTTTCTGCATGTGATATTAAAAAAAAATGAAATACAGTCATTTCTTTTTGTTTACGAGAAAATGGAACATGCAGTGTGTACATCCGAATATAAAACTGAGATATACGTGTACAGATTAAAGAAAAGAGTAAAGAACACGTCGATTGACCCACTCGGAATAAAGAAAATCAAATGATCCAACTGCATTATGGCACATGAATTGGGAGTGTAAATTCAGAAGACTGTCGTCAAATAAGCATATAGCTTGAAGATGCGACAGCCACATTAGTGGTTGTTATGATATTAGTGGTCGATTATTGTTGACATTAGTGGGTTCTAACATGGTGACAGCATATTTTGAAAGAAAATCATACAATGATATTGTGAATTCACCTAACTCCCTCAGCTTTTGAGCATCTGACTTGAAATTTGGCACATGTGAGAGCTATGATAATAGTTTTGCAAACTTCATTTTTTCTTAATGTCAAACATTGTGTTGCCATGGTAACAATATTTTAATGAAAATCATAGAAATTACTGATTTATTTACTTTTCTCACTCAGGTTTTGAGCACTTGACTTATTATTGTGAGTGAGCAAAATAACACATTACTGTACTGTTAATTTTATTCAATGTTGAACAATATACATTGTCATGGTATTTTTTTTTTCAAAGAAAAGCATACAAAGTAATCATTGCTAGTTGAGCTAACTGCCTCAGTGTTTAGTTGGGGGTATCAATTACATTAGGCAAAAAAAAAAAAAAGTTGTATTGGCGTAACATGAGATTTTCAAATAGGGTCGGTCGGGCGGATTTTTTTTATTATTTTTTTTTTTGCTACCTGCATTTTACGTGTAAAACTCGAGCTCAGTAAACAGTTACAACTGCTGCACCGTATGTGCTGTGTTCATCTATTCTACAAATCACTTATAAGGCCGATATTACTCAAATTATACCCCTTCACAGAATTTAAAGATGTTGAAATCCCTATTCTGAATGTTTTCACTTCATATTTTACTATTTTGACTTAGATAAGATAGATGCAAATTGACCCATATGTAAGATCTTTTCATCGCACACGGCGATCTCTATTACAGTCCCACATATACAGATTCGTGTAAGTTCTCCACACAAGAAACCTATGGCAAAACTGTTCACAATACATTGCAGTCTAAATGCTAAGTATACACTGTATAAATCTTGACAGAGTACGCGTCCGTGTTGGAAACAGATGACGTACTGATCAAGCGAGGCTATGCGAGGCGCTGGGGAGATCTCTCCTTCGTACATCCGATATCCCCAGAGCCATTTCCACTTCCGGGTTTTTTGCGGTCACGATCGCAGTCAACAAGATACTTGATATCGATAGCAAAAAAAAAAATAATAAAAAAAAAACAAAGGGTCGGCAGAATTTTTAGGGTCGGGCGGGTTACACCAATACAACAATTTTTTTTTTTTTTTTTGGCCTTAGGTGATACTTCTAGTTTGTGTTACAGTACTTCTTGGATATTGGAGGATCAGATTACATCTGCACCTTCATGAAAAAAGGTGCTTGAATATAAAGAAGTGAATAAAGTGCATAATGACTTTATGCAATGGTGGTGTAATTTTCCTTCATACATGTGACTGTACATGTTTCTAGACAAACTGATCAATGTAGAGAGTATAAAGTGGTCTTGTAAACAAACATTGTAAAGTTTAAGAATCAGAAAGAGAGAAGGGGAGAGACAGAGAGAGTATGAGAAACAAATAAATTGTATGATAGGCTAATTCAAGCAGTTATCGAGGAAGGAATACACGAGTAATGCATTTGAAAAAGGAGGGGGTCGAGAGAGGTCGGAAAAATGAATATGCAGAGTGAGTCTTTGAAACTAGTATGAAGAAAAGAGGGGCAGGTTTGAGAAACAAAATAATATACCATCAGTATTAAGATAGATTTAGGGCCTTTGATAGCAACAGATATAACAGAGGGGGTTGGGGTCTGAGAAATAAAATTAATACATGTATATACAATGTATATAGAGAGGGGGTCTTAGAAACAGAAATCATGTGATATGAGAGGAAGTCAAGAGAGATAGAGAGAGTTTGTATTTGGAACAAATACTTATGATTTTTGGAGAGACGGGAGAAGAGAAAGATGTTTTAGAAATAAGAGAGTGAGGGGGGTCTGAAAGACAAATACAGTACTTTTGATACAATGTATTAATTTTAAAATGAGAAAAAAAAAAATCCAACATTTTCCAATGTATATAATGATGTTTATTCCATTCAGGTGTCATTAGATTTAAGCGATCATGTTATTTCACAACTCTCTGATACATGTACATGCATATGTACCAGCCTATTCCATAACTTTCAGTTTTTTTTTTGTATTGTTTTGCTTTCGCACTCTCACTCGTTTACATAGTACGTACATGGACTTATTGGATGCAGGTCTACCATGGCAAGCAAAACTTTCACAGCGCGTACAAACACACACTGATGCACGTGTACGAATCGAATTATTGTCGCGAGCGGAGGCACTGTACAAGTACAAGTAACCCACAGAACTCTTCGCAACCCGAGCGGAGTAAGCATAGACGCATCACGAGCGGTTTCATTGAATTAAATTGCGAAAAACCACAGGCTTGCGTGTAAATAAAAAATACGCAGCCAGTACAGTATAGTGATACTTACATGTATCCATATGTGTTGTAGACACGAGGGACTGCGACTGAACTAATAAAGGAGTGCAGACATACTCTTGTGGTTGGCTTCAAATCATGACTCTGTGCATTGTCTTTACACGGCTGAAGTGAACCCACAAACATAACACTTGATCAGTTATGAGGCTAAATAAAAATAGATAAGGAATAGAGGAAATCTAAGGCGAATTTGATAACCATGTTTGAAATAGTTTTACACACCATTTGTAACTTACCTAATGAAGGTGAAAATGTGCTTAATCGTAATTCATGCCCATAACTGTTATCACACTCGATGTGCCTAAAGGCTGGGAATCAAAATTGATCTTTGAGATAACATCATTCTTGTTTTTTGCTGGTTACAACGTTCTGAATGTAAGTACATGTATGTGCCATTTAGAATAGAAGGAACACTCTCCTGATTTTGCGTAGTACGCTAATAATTGGCGAGCTCGGTCGTCATTTTAGGATGCAAACTGCAGGGTGATCGATAGAAGGCGTATTTCTGCCTCCATTTCATATCATAGGGAAAAAGCAGGATAAAAGATGAATTCAGGATCTCATTTTTATGGTATATAGAAACAGGAATTCCTGTCTGATCATGAAATAGACTTGAAGAATGATGTTTTTAATTTCCAATGTAGTAGTCCCTCAATGTTCGCAGGCTAATTCAAGGCCGTATGCACGCCTACTTGTGTCCTAAGCCAAGTATAGTGTTTATGTACAAAATGACGTTGGGTGCTCACCTCCCTGATTATATCAAGGGCACCCCCCCCCCCCCCGTCCCCCTCCCTCTCCCTCTTACCCCCTTCTCTATCTTTCTTCTTCTTCTTCTTCTTTTTCTTCTTCTTCTTCAATTTCTTCTTCTTCTTTTCCTCCTCCTCCTCCTCCTTCTCTTTCTTCCACCTTCAGTTTGGGCCCTGAAGAGAATTTCAGTTCCATCATTCATGTTTCAAGTCACTTTTGTATAGACTAATATCCCTACGATGAAATATAATCAAAATAAAGCAGAACCATAATAAAATTATTATGAATGGTTCAAAACTGGTAAAAACAGACTTTTTCACTTTTGATTTTTTTCCAACTTGACGTATATCAGTCATCAGCATGCAAAAGTGTTGTCTTTTTATATTCCTTGTGCCTATGCGACTGACTTGTTCTGACCGATATTCACCAAGTTCAGCATCATCCTTCTTGGATTTGTGTCAGTTATGTCTTCTAGGATGCAGGCTATACTCTTGGTGAAATGATATAGAAAAGTTGAAATGAAAAAAAAAAATACCTTGCGAACATTGAGGGATTATTACATTGGAAATTAAAAAAAATCATTCTTCAAGTCTATTTCATGATCAGACAGGAATTCTGTTTCTATATGCCATAAAAATGAGACCCTGAATGCATCCTTTATCCTGTTTGGCCCCATGAAATGAAATGGAGGTAGAAATACGCCCTCTATCGATTACCCTGCAGTTTGCATCCTAAAATGACGACCGAACCCGCCAATTAGCGTACTCCGCAAAATCGGGAGAGTGTTCCCTCTATTCTATTAAGTACATACTCACATTCAGAACGTTGTAACCAGCAAAAAACAAGAATGATGCTATCTCAAAGATCAATTTTGATTCCCAGCCTTTAGGCACATCGATTGTGATAACAGTTATGTGCATGAATTACGATTAAGCACATTTTCATCTTCATTAAGTAGGTTATAAATCGTGTGTAAAATTATTTCAAACATGGTTATCAAATTCGCCTTAAATTTCCTCAATTCTTTATCTATTTTCATTCAGCCGCTTAACTGATTAAGTTTGATAACTAAAGGGAGTATAGCCTCACTGAGCGGAGAACGTTTGCGAACGTAGCGAATTTGGGATTTCGCCAGGGTTCGTAAAGGGTTGCAAAAGGTTCGTTAACAGTCGCAAGAAAGTTCGCAAACGGTTTTTATTGTCGCAATCAGTTTTTAAAATTTTGAAAATGTTCAAAATTTCTTTGCGAACCTTTGCGAATTTGTATTTTCGCTAACAGTTGCAAACATTCGCAAAACACTCGTAAGAATTCGCAATCGGTAGTAATACGGTGTCGTTAACATTTTTATTTGATTCGCCACTGCTAGCAAACAAGTAACCATATGGTTCCTATATAAAAGCTTCTGAAACAGAAAGTTCTTGAAGCTCTTGACATCTTCATCATGTAATTGCTTCAAAAGCTTTTCATATTGACCAAAGTCTGTCCTCTGCAACAACCACTCTCTGACCCAAACAGTCTTTCTTTTCTTCTTCCTTTCTTGTTGTTCTCTTTTCTTTCTCTTATGCTGCACAATAGCTGTAGCAGCAGCCTGACAAATCAGCTCTTCAAGGATAGCAACACGTTGAGCCTCTTCTTGGCAGAAATTTATTTCCATATACTGGAAATCCATCTTGAACGGTGGTCACAAGAGATCTGAATTCAGTGGAAGGTTTTACGTTCGTTTTATGGGTCTGACTATACATAATCGCCTGGTACTTCTCTAGGTCCAAGAACATTCGCAAATTGTCGCAAAGGATTTGCAGACAGTTGCTAATATTTGCAAAACTGTCGCTAACATTTGCAAAATTGTCGCTAACATTTGCAAAATTCTCGCTAACATTTGCTAACATTCGCTAATTGTCGCCACCTGTGTTTCGCAAACACTTTCGCAAACATTCGCTGAAGTGTTGCTAATTGTCGCTAAACATCGCTAAAAGTCGCTAACTGTCGCTAATGGCAGAAGCGAACCTTGACTTTTCGCAAACGTTCGTCAGAAAAGTTGGCGAATCTCAAATTCGCTACGTTCGCAAACATTCGCCGCTCAGTGAGGTACCAGCTTAATCAAAGCTGAGTGTCTAAAATGTGTCATATGGTCCGCCTGTATACACACGTACATATTCACACAATGCTAAATGATGGTGTCAAATCGCTGTAGCTCAACTTTAAACAAACTCTAGAAATTATCGCTGCACCTATCATCCACTTTTTTATCATCTGAATCTCCACAAAAGCCAGTAATTGACAAATAATCATCCATACATAATACTGACATAAAGGAACAGTTGAGATACTCTTTTAGAATACATAACTTGTTACAATCGTATGATGTATAAATCAGCATAATTAAGTTACCACGACCACGTTGTGTTACTGAATTGATATGAACAAATTTCGCACCTATGATAGTATGCATGAATTTCTTATTTATGCACCATACATTTACATAAAATAAGTATCACTATCTTACAATTATATGTAATAATTATCAAGCATTATTAAATAACTTGATTAAACATATATGATATATAACATACAAGTTGAATCGGGTGAGTGGCACTTAACGTTGTTCGTATCAATAAAAAAAAATAACAAAACAAAAATGTGATTTCTTTTTTTCATGGAAGGGTCGTATAATTCTGCGTTTGAAGTTTAACAAGAACGACAAAGGACGAAATTGAAACAGAGGAAGTAACTCATAGCTCTATGCCGTTTATGCCGAACATTAGTCTCTAAGTACATTTGGTTTCTTACTACCAGTATAGTAAGAAATGTGCTAAACCAGAGAAATTAACCTTCAAGCATTTTAGCCTGAAAAAAAAAATGGTCGGAAGCAGAAATAACAGAAATTGTCGCTATGGCCATACCTCGAGCCACTGGAGATGCATGTATGGAAGAAGAAGTGAAATGTAGCATTTCCCTCAATCTTTGACCTTTGTTTGAAACTCTTGATCATGCACACAGTGAGTCGAGAAGGTCAGAATGTGTGGGATGGGGGTACCGTCTCCAACACAAGAAAGCTTTAACAGTATTTTGTTGTTGAAATTCAAATCTTGGTTCACACTTTTCATGGAATATTTTCGAAACACACACTCAAATATCTTCAATCGAAAATGAGAAAACTTATTTTATTGATAAAATATGAAGAGGGAAATCATAACTGTACGTCTGTCACCCCTTGTCCGCTTGTGTGTCTTCACCATGTGAGTCTATGGGGGTGGATGTATATAGCGCTCACCGGTAATTTTTTTAAAGCAGTTTGAATGGAGTATGGTGATATATATATCACGATCCCATTAATATTATCATGAGAAATGCAACCAGTAAGAAGAAGAATGTTATAATTTGTAATTGTTTCACGGTTTTTTACTGATCAAAATCATTTCAAAATCCAGCATCTGATTCTTGACAAAAAAAAAAAACAAAAAACAAACAAAAAAACAGAGGATTTGAAAATCTTTCCAGACCAATCCTCCCGCCAGTAAATGACACGTACATGGTGCCTATATAACTGACTCGCTCTCATGAAACTATCTCTCTCAACCGTTTCTTGCGTCAAGATTTTTAGCTATAACGCAGATGAAGCGGGAAGGGGGGGGGGGGGGAGAGATACCCGGGGAATCAATCTGTCACAGTTGTAGAGACTGGATTTTGTTTTTGTATTTTTTTTTTTGGGGGGGGGGGTTGTGGTTTACATGATTTGAAAACATTCACTCTTCTGTTGCATTTGGAGATTTGGGAAGAATTTTTTTTTCATACTTTACTTTTTACTTTTACTTTTACTTTCCTTTCCCTGTTCTCATTTCTCTCATTTCCATAATAATCAATAATACAGGTCATATCTTCTTTATTGCAGCCTTTGTACAGAATGGCTGCCAAAACATTTCTTCTTCTTTTTTTTAGGGGGGGGGGGAGCCTCCAGAGAGGTATCACCCAAATGATCAACTTGGCCTTTTCAGAACTTGATCAACTTGCCCTTTTCAGAGCTCTGCTGGCTCAGAACACCTTTATTTACGCTGGGCCAAAGTATTGGAACTCACTTCCTAATGATATTGTAAAGCACGAACTTTGAATTCATTTAAGAATCAATTGAAATTATTTCTATTGACATCTTATAACATACCGGATTAGGCATGTTTCATTAACTCAAATAAGTTATCATTTTTCTTTCTTTTATATATGCATTAATCATTACATATCAATTGTTTTTTATCATCAGAGTAAAATAATCTGTCGAATATAAGTTCTCCTCAAATGTGACAGTTGAAGGGGTCGGTGCAATATAGTGCTAACCCACACTTCTGTCAAAATTGAGTTACATGCATTTTCATAATCCTTATCCTTCACTCTAACCTCCGTGAAAATATCATATTTGAATTCAACCAATAAGATGGTAAAAAATGCATGCATTCATGTTTTATCAATGTACAATGTATGGACTTTCCAAACATTCAACAGCGATTATCTCAAAATGAACATTGTGTGGGTTAGCACTATATTGCACCGACCCCTTCAGTTATCAAACAATGTATCGTTGTGTCTATTCTTTCCTTTTAATATGTCCGCTCTTTTGTATTTTTTCCTGGTATATGTACCCAATTCTTATATTCGCAATATCATTCAAGGGTGCGTCTTATTAATCCTATACATACTGGAATTCAGTTTGCTTGTGTCCACGATGGCGTGTGTTGCAGTTTCATTTCCTTTTTCTTGTTTCCCTTTTTTCTTTATTCTTTTTTTGTTCTTTCCTGTTATTTCATTTCATGTCAGTTGACATTGGTTTCTTTGATTTTGTTTCATATATTTGTTTGTAGTTTCATGAAGTCATTATTCGTTTTTTTTTATGCATTTCTGAGGGTCCCATATCGTACAAGCTCGGCTTTTTAGTGGGACCCTCCATTTCCATTCCCATCCGTGTAATATATATATGTATATACCTTATAAATGCAATTAAGTTGTTACTCATCATCACATGTATTTTGTTAATGTACGTCTTTTGAAATTACTACAAATTTACTTTGTTTATGTATTGTATATAATTTCTCCTGTTTATTTAATGGAAATGAACAATAAAGTTGAATTGAATTGACCATAAAACATATAAATATGAAAATAACTCTTACTTATGACTAAAATATGAGAAGGAAAATTCAATTTGTTATAAAAGGAAATTGAATTCCTTAAGTAGATTTTCTGCGGAAAATCATTGTACTGTAGGCCGATACCACCCGTATATACCATATTCAGTCTGAAAATATTATAAGGAAAATTTAGTTTGTTTTCTAGGAAATTGCATTCTTTTGATAGATTCTCTGGGGAGAATTATGGTATACTAGGCCTTTAAAAGTCCATTATATGCCGTGATATCCTATCTATACATTATCAATAGAAGTGAACGATCTAAAGATATGAACAATGTAATTGATATTCATATCCTTTGAATAATATTACATAATGGACTACATCAAACAGGAGAGAGAGAGAGAGGGAGCGAGAGAGAAAGAATTAAGAGAAACTAACGCTATTATCGTATGTTTTAGTTAGGCCTGCATTATTTTCATTAGTTAGTTCGAACTTTGAGGGGTAACAATTTCGGACAAAAAAGGCATTTCTGCAATTTCATATCATACTTCAGTAGAAACTATATTTCTCTATGATATAAAGAAGTCCTTACCACATCAGAAAGGTTATATGCATCGTAAGAAGAAGGAAATAAAAGGGAGACAGTATTGACTTTCTTACGACGATCCAGTGGTTGTTTGCTTCTTAAACTGGCCGCAGTAGGGCTGCATTGCGTACTACGCCTGTTTATGTGTAAAATCGGGAGAGTGTTCCCTCTTAGCAAACTGCGTCCACTTCTATACTTTTTGGTATGTACACACTAAACCTGTAATTAAACAAGTATGTGTTCCGGTAAATCACCTCTGTAGACGGGATGTATTCCTATTCAGTATAAGATACAGTATTGGTTGGAGTGAGTGTTAATAGAGAGCTAATATTGTTGACCAACAATGTAGGATAATGTCAAATTGGACACAGTTTCAACCTTTGCATACTGATAGAACACAGTTCAGTTATATTCATTTGAACATGTATGTTTATGGAAAATGCGCTATATAAATGTATTATTATTATTATTATTCTGAACCTGTGCATTAATACAAAAAAATATGCCATACAAAAGTGTCCCATTGCCATTCATTCCATTTTTAGTCATTTCTGTTGGTAATGCCTCAGAGAATCACTCTTCGCAGCGTGGTGTGCACAGCACGAGGATACGGGGTTTCTGCATTTGGGATTAATGAAGCGAGGATTGTGAAGGTTAAGTTCCATAAGGGGTTTAGTTTGCAGCCAACCAAATTCTTTCAATTTGTCAGTCAGTTCTTGTAGGATTACAAACCTGCTTTAATTGTACATGTTAGTGGCAGGATACTATTTCTTCTTTCGAAATTTTGCACAAGGTCTGCAGACCTTGAATCAAGCAGAACTTTAAGAGGACAGCGGTATAAGCGACCCCAGACTTGCACTACAACTCTGACCGAATGAAACACTGTTAGCTGAGGTATGTAGATTTGGTTACTTTTTTCGTTCGCAGTTGCTTTCTTCTCTTTTTTTTTTTTCATTTAATTCCCATCAACTTCATATACCTTCGTACGCTGTGTAAAATCAATGATTACACCATGAAGTAATCAGATTGGGTTGGGGAAGGCTAGTCTGGGGAACACTCAGATAAAGCTTTCATACTAAGTTTACGACTGTACGAGACATTTGAAAGGAGTGGAATCTTTTCCTGTCGTTTGCCACACGTGTATGCAGTTCACTGTATAAAGCCTAGTTTCCTATGGCTTCTGCTTAAAGAACAAACAAAAGCTCCCTTGAAGTGCTGTCAAGTAGTGATATTATTATTATTTTTTTATTAAATGTCTCTAGACAAGGAATCTTAATTCAGCTTGATGGGAAGTTATTGAAAGGTTACTGTACTTTTCTTTGTGACACATAAGCCCGTCATACTCGCCCATAGTCATATGCGTATATATATATATATATATATATATTTATATATATAATTATCTTTTATTTCCTGTGTGTGTTTTTTGTATAAAAAAATAATGTTGTAGGCTTGCATCCATACAATCAACCTCCACAAGTCTTGTTGATTCAACACAGGTTTTCGTTTGTTTGTTTTTATTCCTGTGACACAACGGTATAAATGTAAGACGTAATATTCCACGATTTTTTATTATCATATTTGTTATTTATTTGAGGTACTGCATCAGAGTGCCTACTGTGTGTGAAATGGTTTGGCTGATCGAACGGCAATCCCACCTTATATGATAGTTCTATTATATTAGCTGAGTTTTGCCTGCTGGCGTTGACGGAGAATTGATAACAGGTATTGTGTCAAAAATCGCAATCAATCATCCTCCATGCAACCAGAACCTTTCACAACTAACGCAAAGTATTGTTTTTTCTACAGCCAACTCCAACGAGCAAAGAGCTAATCATACAGCATATTAAAAGTTAAAATTAATTTCAATTTCAATTTCAATCCGTGTTTTTCATTCTGTTTTGGAAATACTTTTGGTTTCAATTCTTGCACATAAAGAAATAAAACGTCAACCCAGACATAGGACCTTAATTCACCCTACAAGAACCGTATTTCATATCGCTGATGATGATATAAGTACAGCAATTAAAATAGAATGTCTTAAAAACATTAAAAAAATGTTGTTTTTGATAGCTTACTAAATCATGTACGTCATCATCCTCTTATTTTTCTCCGTTTAAGTCATATAGCGCTTTTATTTCTGTAATATAAAAATCTATTATGGATCATGCAAAGTCGAGACGACAATGAGAATGATAACAAAAACACAACACCAGATTGTTTCACACCCCCCCCCCCCCCATGGCAAGTGCTTGCCCCGACTCGTACGACTTTCTTGCAAGCAAAGAACCAATAGCAGGTCACACACTGATGAAAACGATGTGACCCTTTACAAAAACAGAACACAATTAGTTTCAGCAGATGCCGAAGTTTATATTTGCCCATTATTCCCCCTTTTCCTTTTTCTTTACACGAAGCAATTTCTATCAACAATCTAGCCCAGAGATTGACGGTCGAGGGAAAATATTATGTAAAGTTAACCTAGGATCAGTAAATAACCTCAACAGTTTTGTATTAAGCTCGATGAATTATACAGAGCACAAAGAAACCACGATGAACAATAATAGTACGCCCAGAGCGAACCCCGCACTGCCCGTTCAGGCATAGCGACATGCATTATGACCAATCGGTGACCTTGTCGCCTACGGGTCGGAGTCACAGAGTATTATTTGTGTGTGTTTGTGTGTGTTTTCAACATCCCATATACATGTACATGCGCATGACCATTATCATCATAACCTTCGCGTGGTGGCAGACTTGTTTCAAACATACGTACTTGCCCTCGTTTACCTTTACCATACCATGTTGGTCACAGTCGTCTGATCGTATGAATTCAATAGCAGCATACTACGGGGACTATCATGACATTTTATTTTGACAAAGCCCTATCTCTGCAGGGTGTTACAGCTGAATGCATGCTTTCTTTGCCTTCCCTCTTGCTGTTGTAATGGTTTACCCTATTTTATCTGTTCGAGAAAAGCTTGAGTATAGCTTGGTAAAACCAAACAAACAAACTAGTAAACAAACTAACAAGAAACATAAAAGAACCTCTTACAAATTTCTATGATTATTTTGTGACACTACTAATCCAGTAATTCATGGCAGGCTTACATGCGATTATTCTCACTGTTTCGACCCTCTATGTGTACATTGTTCTTTAGGTAGTAGCTGGTATCTATATATATAAACATGTTATGTATAGAAGGAAGAAATTTTATGGCGTTACAGACTTGAATGTAGTTACCGATTTTCATGTAAACGACAAACGAAGTGGTACTCATGAAGCGAGGATTGTATTATTATCACCATCGTTAGTAGTAGTAGTAGTAGCAGCACTGTTGCAGTATCTGTAGTTAGAATTATTATTGCTATTACTATTATTACCATTATTGTTATAATTATCACCATTACTATCGTTATTGTTATTGGTAAATATAGTACACGTAGAAGGAATACTGGTTGTAGCATTATCTTTGTTACTACTACATACCATTATTATTATCATTATCATCATCATCATCATCATCATCATCATCATCATTTCAGCTTGTTGAACCTCACACATTACTACAAACAGTTGACTAATAGGGTAATGGACCAGACACTATAGTAACAGGTTGTGTTTCGCTAATCAATAGCTATGTTTAAATGGAGTCTAATTGTCATCTTATCAACCAGCACTCTCTTCTCGACTACATTTATCACAAATGAATTACTTTGCGCATAGAAAATTCGAGCAATTGTTTTCTGTTGCTGTTGTTGTTGTTGTTGTTGTTGTCTTTTTTTTAAGGCCCGTCGGAAATATTTTCATGGTTAAATCTATTTCGGTTTGATGGCCGATTGGAAAAAAAAAATGAGTTGGTCTTTAAAAAGAAGAATACACAAAGAAAATGAAATATTAAAGTGATTAAAGAAATGACCATTACTATACTCATATCAAAAGTGACTGGTATACTAAACTGCTTTAAATGCCGTATGAAGCGAGTAAAACGCAAGAGAGGAGAAAAATACTAATCTAACAAACAATAAAGATAATCAGTTTTTTATTCTTAAACATTTTGTGAGACTCACATCAAGGACTTCAGACAGTGCTTACCGTCTATTCTCATGTTTTTGTTATTGTATCAAGGCAGGTTTATCATTTCCGTAACACGGCATACTCCATAAAATTACAAATGTAGGTATACCTATAAAGTTCAATTTTAGAATGGATAAGACATTGCCAAAAACAACAACAACAACAACAACAACAACAACAACAACAACAACAACAACAACAAATTCCTTGGCCAACAGTTGGTCGTAATAAAAATCCGGGTCACACTTTTCCGGGCAAGCTACACGGGCTTTTTGCGAGGAGGGTTTTCTGTAAACACGGAGGAGAATTTTCCACGTGCGTATACAGGAATGTTTGCGAGTTTCGCATTTGTGTCTTTAAGTTAAAGGGTCTCCTACTGGTGTTCTGCGTGTACCTCTGCGAGCGAACCCCCGCGACTCACTCGGAACAAGTTTTGAGCATGCTCAAGGCATTGTCATACTGTACCTGGGGAAGTTTTGCGGCTTGACAGGTCACACAGTATTCCCGCAAGTAGAATTTAAGTAGAACGCGTCCAGCAAGTAAGACACATGCACAGGCTCGCCCAAATCCTTGCGCGTCCTCAGAAATTTCCGGTATCCTCGAAAATCCCCACACACAACAAGCCCGGGTAGCATGCCCAGAAAGGTGTGACAGGGCGTAAACATGGTTGCGGGTAAGAAGATTTGCGTGCACACCTCCGGGCGGCTACGGGTGAGATATGACTAGGTACTGTCATGTGCGGCTCATCTAGGGGACCTCCGAGTAGTCAGAATTGTTCTTTGCAAGTCGCACGCAAGGCTTGCCCGGAAAGGTGTGACACGGCCTAAAGACTGAAATTTGGCCATAGAGACTTCGGAGGATCTTGTCAGCTGCGTGTATACTTGCTCGTTGCCAAGCGCTAAACGGCTCAGGATATTTCAGCTTTCCTATGAGAAAACTTTGTGTGTTCTTTTTCGAAGTCTTAGCTTTTTTCATCAGATGAACTTTGAAATCCTCTCACAGTTGTGTGCTCTGTTACATTTAATGGGTGGTTTCTAAAAACATCACAAAATGCAAAAATCTGAATCCCTAGCTCAACCTTATACCATCCGTTTGAGGGTAGAAGGAAGAGAAAATAGGCATTTATTGTTATGCTTTATTTATCTAATGTGACGGCAAGGTTCAAAGGCCAGGTTGAAATGTTATGGTTTAATTGTTTGGTACATTAATAGTAGTAATGATAATGATAATAATAATAGCAATAATGATAGTAACACAGGGTACTTATAATGCGCCAATCCCACATAACTAATGTGCTCAAGGCGCAGTAGGAAAAAATGAGTTATAAAGTAAAAAAAAAAAAAAAAAAAAAAATTACACAAACATGCACATGAAAATGAATGACATAATAATGATGAGGAAAAAAGGTTTTTGCTTTATAATAAAGCCTGCTTTTGTTTTGTTTTGCTTTGTCTTTTTTAAGGGGGGGTGGAGGGTCATCTTTTTTTGCGGAGGTGTGCCATCTTCACCATAGATATACATGTATTTGTAGTGCTCATCAATATAATGACCTGTTTTGCGGCTTATATAAACTAGTAGTTAATGTTAAACAGTCTTTTTTTTTCAACTCGATTATTTCATGTTTAGAAATCCAGTCAATCCCTGCTCTTTTTATGGCTTGTAATCGTATACTGTTAAAGGTAGGGAATCCCATTTGCATGCCTTAAATGAAGAGTTGTATAAATACAGTGGTATGTTGAAGAGAGTATCATTTTAGAAACTCCCATAAAGTATTGAAAGTGGAAGGTAACATTTAGTACATTTTTTTGACCGTTAGATTTTGAATTGAATTTTTTTCGGGGCTCACCGAAAATTCCAGTACATTACTAGGCTACCTTTGCAGACCCATGCACTGCATGTGTGTCCATCATGTATATTTTGTGAAGAAAGTTCATCAACACTTACAAGCAGTTCTATATACATTCTTGCCACACACTCTATATGTTATTACATCAGCTCTTGTACTTATAGATTTGTGTTTATAGATAACAAATACAGAAGGCTGCAACAAAAAGGCTTAAGTGTGGCTGACACACAGAACTACTGAGTAGTTGAGTTTTGTGCATCATTCAAATTTTAGATAACTGTTGACTTCCAAATTTGTAAGCAGTGGCCTATGCAAGTCCCCTGAGGTTCATATTTAATGTTTTGCTGCATTTTGGGAGGTCTGTAAAAGGTATCCCCTACCTTTAACGCGGTTCAATATCCACTTGTACATGTGTTTGTTTGTTTTTGCTCATATTGATAGCTAATTCCAAGAAATTGAATTTTTTTAATGTCGTATATGTGTTTTGTAAAATGAAAACCTTCAGTGTCTGAGTTGAATTGAATGGAATAAAAAACAAAGTTACTTCTTTCCTGACAATGTATGACAGGATGGGTGCAGGACTGTCACGTGAGTCGTATGAGCTGGATTCTCTGCTGAGAGCAATTGCAAGAGACATCTCATACGATGAAGCCATCGAGGACCTTGGCAAAGAGCTGGGCTTCAGTCTTCCAGAAATTCAGAACGTCATCAAAGCTAACAGCCGTTGCCCCTTTATAACTACCTACGGAACTCTCAGCATGCTTCGTGAATGGAGTCAGGGGATGAGCCCGTCAAAGTGCCGATCGGTCTTGAAAGGAGCTCTGATTAAAGCTCAGCTGGCTCGGATTGCTGAAACACATCTACGATCAGGTAGGTGATCGTAATGTTTCACCCATTGAGAAATAGAAGCTATTGAAAGTATGCACTTGTGCCATTTGGTAGTGTCTGAGAAGAGTAATTCAAAAGGCATTTGTCATCTTATTAAAATGTTAATCCGGATATATTTGGCTTTAGCTTGTTAGAGAACAAAATGCTACATTCAAAACTTACCATAGTATTTTATCGTGACATCTTATCACGGCTAAATTGTATTATCATAATTACCATAACATTATTTTAATAATAGTATAATTATTATATTATAATAATGATAATGATAATAATACAAATGGTAATGATAAATAATAATGATTATTATATTTATTAATATTGTTGTTGTTATCATTATCATTATCACCATCATTATCATTGTTAAGTGGATTGATTTCGAATTTATATTGTATTTGAACTGGACGTCGTAATCATGGATTCCTAAACTTTGCATATCATTCACCATGCAGTTCTCTTTGGGGAGATTTTCAATTGTTTCTCTTTGGTTCTCACTTCCAATGAACGATCACACCTCTAGAATACGATTATGGATTCGCTTCACTGTAACTCTCAAGGAAGTATAAGCCTATATCATATTGAGTTTAGCGAGAATATTTACAATATTTTTCCCGACATCTCGTTAACGACATCAATGGAATTTCGGGGTTTTTTTGTGTTTGTTTTTTACAGGAAAATCAAGACAGTTAAAAGAAGGACATTACAAAAAAAAAGGAAAACTTTAACTTTATCAATCTTACCTCTTTCTGGCATACACTTAGCCTCATAAACATTTCGGACAAAAAAAAGTCAACTTAGCCTCGAGGTAACCAATTGTACCAACGTATATGTACCGCATTTTGTTTGTGAGATTGCTGATGCACGTCTCAACCTGTAAAACTTGAAAGTAAAATCCGTTGCATATCTGCCGTATAGGCCTGAAGGGAAGTGTTTATCGGGGTTAATACCAAGATATACTCCAAGGGTCCCCAACTTATTTCGAGTCAGACAGATATTCAGATTTTAATATAACATAGCTTCAACCTTATTGGTCAGATAGTTTGTCAGTAAAGATATTTTCATGCTAATATTTTGCTGGATTTTGACAAATTATCTTTTTCGGCTCATGATTGGCCATCCAAATAAAGGTTTTGTTTTTTTCATTTTCTTTTGTTTTCTTGGGTGCCGCTGGGAAGTCTAAATAAGCACCATTGATAGCAAAGTTCTTGGGGTATAAATATGTTCGGGTTTTGTAATGAGATTGTTTAGCCTTAAGGACAGCCAATCCCTTTTGATTGCAAATTTTTGAAAAATTGGTGAGAACACTTAGGTATTGAAGAAAACACTATTTGTAAACCTCCTGTAAATTTTGTACTCAAGAGGGTCTTTATTTGTTTATTCAAATTGAACGTTAAGATTTAAATATTTTTTGCGTACTACGCAAAAAATTACAAATCTAAATACTAGTCTAGTTTTACAGACCTGTGTGATGCACTTAGTTGTGCATGTAGTTCATGTAAGTGGTGTGTTGTTAGTTGCCATTGATAACAAAGTAAGAGAAGCTAGTGAATTCTTCTTTTCTGACAGCTTTAACATGCATATCTGTTGTTCGAAGTATAAGTATCATATTACAACCACAGGAGGATTAATGCATGCAGCAGTGCCTACACAGTCGAATACGTTACGGTGAGCGTTTGGTGCATTATTTGAATTTTAACGGCAAACAACCTTCAAATATCACAGAAATGTTATAGATTTACAATAGTCTTGTCATTCTGGTGGAATATTCTGTGCTATTTGGGAAGGAATGCAAAAGGGAAGGGCCATCTTTAGATTAGGTTGAAAAGAGTGTTTATATCGACTAAGAAGAACTATCATCACCTTAGATAACATTGATTTAGTTTATATATTTTAATTCTTGTGTCCTCAGAGAGAGAAGTAGCCAGCGATTCAGAGAGAAATCCGGAGAACCTTACATATGACGAAGTTCTACAATTAAAAGAAGAGCTCCGGCGGTTTTATCAGTGCACGTACAGCAGTGTGCGCATTTCTCCGTTTTATCACGAATCATCAACGAAGCTGGAAAACATATTTACAAGCCTAGCGATGTTCGCTGAAGGAGTGGCAGGTGCAAAAGAATGCGTGAACTATGACGCCTTCATAAAAAAACTGGAGAACAACTGCGATATTGGACATCTTAACAATCGTATTGCGTTATTCGGAGAAGCCGGTGTAGGCAAGACAACCTTCCTTGCTAAACTCACACTGGACTGGGCCTTGGGAAGATGCCTAGAGGATATTGATTTCCTTTTTCTATTTCCGCTTAGGGAAATCGAAGGAAATGCGTGCCTTGGTGATATCATCGAGAGAAAGATATCCGAAGACGTTGAACTTGATCGATCAAGGGTTGAAAAATACATTCTTAAGAACCAACGGAAAGTGTTGTTCCTGTTTGATGGCCTGGAGGAGTACGGAGTCGATACCAGCAACGACCTTTCAGTTGATCCTACCATTGCTGTGATCAGAGGCGAGAAGTTCAAATCCTCACCAGTTATTGTCACCGCTAGACCGCGGAAAGCTAAAGAATTACAAGGCGAAATCGAAGGGGAAAAGAAGTTCAGATTTGTAAAAATTGCAGGCTTCACGAAAGAGAATGTGAAGACTTACATATCAGAATTCTTCTCAAACAACAGAGAGGCAAGGGATGATCTGATAAGGCTGATGATAGGCGAAGACAGTCCGGTAGCAAGCAACATTCCACTGTATCCCATTTACTGTAGCATGCTTTGTTACATTTGGCAGAAACAGGATGGAGGCGAAATATTTCAGAAACAGAAACTGGAAACATTCGCTCAACTCTTTCAGGAATTGATCCATCATCTCAAAGACCACTATGCTGGAAAGGAGGAAAACCACGGGAAGAAAGCAGAAATGATGAAGAAAGGCGAGAACGCTTTACAGCAGCTTGGCAAAGATGCGTTCTCTTGTATCCTCAAAAATAAAGTTGTGTTTGAAGAAGAGGACATCGAGACGAGTGAACAAGACCTGAAAACGGTCTGTGAAATTGGGGTACTCACAAAAGGGGAGCAGTTTGATTCCCGGAAAGAAGACAAGAGCAGGTTAACAGAAAGAGCAATTGGATACAGAATTCCCCATAAATTACTTCAGGAGTATCTGGCAGGTGTGCATCTGGCATCACTCTACGAGAGCAACAGGGAAGAGTTCAACCGCCTGAAGAGGATGCTGTTGGAGGAACACGAGTCGTTTAGATACCTTCTTTACTTCACTGTAGCTCAGAATAAGGAGGTCGGAAAAGCTGTCATTGGTTCCTTGGTCGACATGCTTCATGAAAGTAGTACTTGCACCCTAGATTATCGGACAGAGTTTGCTTTCCTCATTGATGTCGCATTTGAATGCCACGAAATGGATGCTCTTGAGCCTATGATCCCTCTCCTGAACGAAATGTCGTCATTGGTGATTCAAGGTTCGGATCACACAGCTCATGGATGGATCTTTGTGTATAAGGCGTGTAGCTACTTCGTAAGTACACTTCACGGCACATTCATAATATCATCAATATTTTGCATTTGTTCTGTTTGCACTTTCCTGATGAGTTAGAAACTCAGAACAATGGGAAGTCTTCATGTTATTCTAACTCTGTAATGGAATTGAAGACCTGAATTATAAGAACGACCCAAGTCCAATTTTTGGCCAAATTCAGTTTGACATGGGACATTGTATAGCTTTTGCATGGATGCATGGACTCATCTTGTGTGTAAATGATAAATCCTATGTAATCACCCCCGGAAGTGCCTGAAATGAATGAGTAAAATCTTGTATGAATGTAGGAACGACCCACGTCTATGACTTGGGTCATTTTTACATTCATATCATATCGCCTCTCTCGTCGCTTCTTTCATCTCATATAGCAGCCTGTCTTGTATAATGATTCAGAGAACGACCCAAGTCCATATGATTCAAAGAACGACCCAAGTCCATTACAGAAAATGTCCTTTCCACAATTAATGTAAATGTTAATTGTCATAACTATATACGTTTTAATTTGCATTTACAATGTTGCCTTCCCATCACAGTTAAATAGAATACTGTTGGACAAATAAAAAAAAATATATATTAATGTTTTTTTTTTTCTTTTTTAAGTTTACTCGAAATGACCTTCCATATACGTAGGTCGTTCTTTTATATTCAGATACTCAATTGTCTCTGACGAATATTGTTCATGTGTGAATGTGATTTAAACATTACCGCTTGATAAAACATTTTTGTCGCTGTAGACCATGCGTCTTCTTCTTGCACACTTATGTACTTTAATGATACAAACTTCTCCATTTTCAGTTGTTCCGTGTCTAAAACACAACAGCAGTTTCTGTAGAATTCATCTGAATTGTGTCTCAGTCAATACCCTGAGGGCTCATTTTCCCCTGTTAAAATCAAAATGTAAACTGCTGTTTCTGTCATATGTGTATGTCCGAATACTTTTCCATCATACACGAATATCAAACAATGCAGTGAGAACATCATGTAGTTTGTTTTTTTTCTCTCTCTCTCTCTTTCTTTGGGTTTCCGTTAAAAGGCAGCAAAGCGATTAGATCACCCTGAAGTCACAAACGTCCGATCTGACGCTCATGCTTCTTTTCGAGATACTGACGTACTCGCAAACCTCAAAACCTTGAAGCTACATAATGTCAGATTGGATGAAGACTTCTTCACAGCGATGGCTACCCTAGGTCCACAATCAAATGTGAGTTCATTTTCCCCTCTAAATATACTGTTTAATGATCATACACTATCTTTAGATATCAACTTAATTATTTCTCTTACTGACACTGCTACTATCGGTTTGATTTTAACATTATGTTTGTAACATCAGAATTTATTCAGATAAATAATAATCAATTTTGGAAATAACGGTACACCTTTTCCTATCAGAATCAATGCTGACTTGTGTCAAACTGGTGGCAAAGAACAAATTCAGCTCATAAGTTACAATGTAAATGACATATTTCTCTCAGATTTTCCCCTTATTAGTCCAAAAAAAAATCATCTTCTGCAAATTATCTAATTTGCCGGGCTTGAAAATCAGCAAAATGTTATGTAACTATGTTTATATATATCACATACATATTTTTGTGTTCGTTTATTTGTATATTCATAATTATATTTATTCAATTATGTAGCAATATATATATATGTATATATTTTTTGCTATAGGTTTATATTATATATATTCATTGTTGCTTATTCTTATTTCTATTCAGTAAAGTCATTTATTTTGTTGAACGGGCTTAATGATTTATTCAAACATCTTTTCCCTTCCACATGTTGTATAAACGCATGCGAATTTGGAGGAAAGTTTTTTAAGACAGCTGATTCTCTTCGCAAATATGTTATACATGTATACTGTTTCGTGTGTTTTCATAGAGACATACAGTGGACGTATATTATATCACGCACTCATTTCAGAAATATTTAATCCCTTTGTTCACATGCGCATCCACATACACTCACGTACACATTCATGTTCATGAACACAGCATTCATATGCAAAGAAACCTACACAAAATCTTCAAAACAGCATTAACAATAACAAAACGACAAAACGACACCTCCATATCATAAATAATAATTTCATTTACAAACTATTAGGCATTCGCAGAGGGTGTCATCAAAATAAAGCTTCCGCTTAAGATAACGGTCTCCTTCATTTTGTTTCGATTTTCCAACTGTTCGTATACATGATTAAAACTCAGGTGAACTATCTTCTGGGATTGGTTTATACGTGAATATACACCTCAGACACACGAACACTCACATTACACATGGCTTTAAATTAAAGAATATTGATTCGACTTGCATGAAAAGTGGACAAAATGCGATTTGTGTACGTACGTATTTGCGTGTAGAGAGAAGGAGATTTAATAGTTTTCCCAACTCATTATCTACCTATTAGATTTGATAAGTCATTTTTTTCCTCCTACTTCCTGCATAGTTGGAATCAATACGTCTCTGTCTTTGGGAAAGTTCCAAGGCGAATGGAATCTCAGCTGCTGCATCAAATGCTTACGCCAGGAGTATCTGCGCCATGTCAAAACTTCAGATTCTGGAGCTAAGAAGTGACGGACTAGCAGACGACTTCTTTCTCACCCTCGCCACAGGGAAAGGAGCAAGGGTACTCAAAATTGTATTCCATATTTCCAAATGATATATCGCGGAATAGACCAGAGAGAAGGGTTACAAATGTGTTATTGCCCTCAAATTCGCCATTACTCTTAAAATGAAGAGTTTGTTCGCAAAAAAAGATGAGTCCATATTTGCCAAATGGAGATATTTGCGATTAAAGGTGAAGAAAAATAAAGAGAATAATGAAGAAAATTTTGCTTCTCTTGACCATAACTGCAAAAATGTACCTTTGTATGTAGTGACCAATATATTATCTAAAAGGTACTATTTTGTACTTTATGACAGACACCGTACTTCAAAATCTTCAAAAATGGACTTATCGGTCTTTGCGAACAAATTCTTCAAATACACATGCTTAATTAGCAAAAAGAGATCAAGTTCTCCCCGTTTAATTATGATTCTCTCATCTGATTGTAACTGATATATCCTCTGTGGTGTGAAAAAAAAATCACAGAGTTCTAATCTGTTTGCCTATTTTTTTTAAATCATATTCTGACACAATATCAGTAAAAAAAATGGATTTTAGTACACTCCCTACTTCTTTAAGAAACACGGGCAAATATCTGCACATCTGCAAAGAAAGCACACACTCTGGAAAACTTTGAACGGAGAGAAGAGGCTCTGAACTACAGGGTCTACAACAATGATGGTATTATCAGATTAAGCTGAAATTGAGAATGCTCTATCAACACATTCGTTCATGATAAATGTCAACTTCCACAGCAGTAGCATCATTCTTCCAAAAGTTATTAGAGTTAAAATTGAAGAGTGTGTAAAGGATTTTAAAGAAATGAAAAGGGGTCTCAAAGAAAACCTGATCACACTACTCTACCAAAACAGATATTGAGTGTAGAAAAAACTGTTGAAAATCCGCTTTCCCGTACAATTTTTAATCCCAAACTCAAGAATAATGTAGAACAAGAATAGCTCTTTCAGAAAATATGGAAAATTCAAAATTGACTATAGGTTCACCGATTCCACTTTTCTTGAATCCTCACATAAAATCAAGGAGTGTGACTTTTTGCTTGTTTTGTGATTCATGGTCATATATATATATATATATATATATATAATAGTAAAAACAGTACATTACCATTAGCAGAATTATTGCAATTTGTCACTTTTGAGGTGTCCCAATACTCACCTATTTTACACATTCCAGGAAAACCCAATCAAGGTGAGGAAGGTTTTATTTTAAAGATAATTTATCAGGTTTTCGTGTGGTACCATACTTCATGGCAGTATAAGAGAAATATGATTTACCGGTCAAATGATCAAACTTCAATCGCAAACCTTACTTATATTATCCTATTGAGTTATAATACAGACAGCGCTACAATTTATTTTTCGATCACTAGATTCAGCGATTGGAATTGCGCGGAACGTCACTGTCAGCAAGTATTCTTCGATCCATATCACGTCTACCTTGTCTGAATTCCTTTGCTGTGAGACGTGTTAAGTATACGGTAAGCTGAGGGAAATGTAAAAAAAAAAATGGGTTTAGGTGTGAGTTTTCTTCAAGTTGTAGAGAGAGACATTTTTTTTTTTAAGTTACGCTTCAACTTTCCCCCTCTCTGGTTAATAATATCTTCCTTTCAAAATTGGAAATCTTTCGGCACCATGAGACTGTGTATAATGAGAAATCGGACGAACAAATGACTTTAGCTATCTGTATTTTGTAAGACGCTAATGTATTTTTGTGGTTCATTATGTAATTTATTATTTCCATGTACACTACATAAAGGTTTAGAAATATCTTTTAGGGGGTGGGGTGACACACCCAGTTTAAAGTCCGTCTAGCGCGAGGACGGTTTACGTTTCTTTGGAAACCAGTGGGCGGGCGTGTCTCCTCGAGAGAGGCGGCAGTTTCTTGTACGCTCATACATGTATATATATGCATTAGTCTAAATTGTGCTTATAATGGTAAGCAACCGTGTTTAACCTAACTATAATCCAGACAGGGTCATACGGGTTTGACTCACGATGTGTCTCACTTCTTCGACTATTACGCATGGATATTGAGTTTAATGTACGGTTTCGTTTGCAAGAATCCACCTCAACAGCATTTACGTGATTGCATTCAAAAGAAGGCTGGCGGTCTGTCTACATTTAAGGACATGTCGGACCTAAACTGAACAAAAAGAAAACAGAAAAGAAAAGCAGTGCCATTCACAGAACTTGTGTGTATAATACTAAAGGATATTTTAATAGAAAATGAAATAAAAATAGGCTAAACATGGCAAGACATTTTTCGAGAAGTAAGAACAACAAATTGAAATCACAGTACACCCTGCAAACTAAACGTACAATAGCCAAGTGATATCAACCCAATTGTATGGATCTGAATGCTGGCGAATAACAGATTTCGATTGATATTCAAATTAAAATTCCAATGTCAATTTTGAACTTTCCAATTTGAAATTTGAAATTAAATTCCTAATATCAAATTGGTTTAATACTGAAATTTGATTGCATTACATCACATAATATGTCTGCGAACAATCCTGCGCATCTTCTGGCCCGACAATTTTTCCATCGACAACCTCTTCCTGCGTCATAGCACTGATAACTTGGAGGCGATTATCACCAGGAAGAGGTGGAAAAGGATTGAACATTTCTTTCTACCGGTATTTAATGACGATTCTTTAGATGCAGTCATTTCATTTTAATAATTCAGATCTAAGAAACATATTTCCTTCTCATACTTTAATTTGGTCTCTAGCCATCTACTACACCTGATGGAAGCAACGAGGACGAAGCTGAAAATGAGGTTTGTTTAAAAAAGATAATTCGTACGTATTGTTTCAAATCTAATCCCACTTTCTACATTTGAATGCTTTTTTCATGAGTGGTATCAAAATTGCAGTAAATTAGATGTGTTTACAAGTTACAAGATAAAATGTGGATGACTAGATTTAATGCTCTCACAAGTATTAAATTAATTCACAGGTGAGAGGGCATTAGTGGAGCTGCAGCGCACTCGAGGATATTTAAAATGGTGTAACATGCACAAGGTGCAGGAGAGTGCATGTTGAACTAACTTCCCGAATTCTATACATAATTTGTATTATGAACTGGTTTTATGAAATATAATGTAGTTCATGTATATTGTAATTATGCCTTGAGGTGTACACAAGAAGAGATAATTACTAGTTGCCGTAGCCTTGAGGTGTACACAAGAAGAGATAATTACTCGTTGCCGTAGCCGGCTTTTTTGTTGTATTTTACTTAAATCATATGCGATCCTTCATTCGCATATGTCAATGAATTGATATATTACGGATTGTGAGGCCCTGCATGACATTATAATCATTTTCCCCCACTGAATGGACATTAGTTGTAACCAATGAATTCATACATTTAAATGCATTATTGTTTCAATCTACTTCAAGTGACCCTTAACACGACATAAGACGTGTACTGTAGGCCTAACGGTAAGTGTGAACATTCTCATCTTTTTGTTAATCTCTCCACAGAGTGGTTTCGTTGGGAGTCCCATTACCCACCTTGACGTAGGCTTGCGATCCCTCCCTCTTCTCTGGCAGCTAAATGTGGCCTCCCTGTGTCCCAATGTGAAGAAAGTCTCTGTTTACGTAGCGCATGACGACTATTCTTTTGACCTGAACGAGGCGTGGGCACTCTACTCTCACAACGTGGAGCTCCACCTATATGGTTGCGCTTGGTTCCGATTGTTCGAAGTATTATTTGCAGCACGTACAGTAACCAGACTGTCTGTAACAGATATGATGTTGACCAATGATGGAGCCATGACGCTGATCAAATGTGCGAGTTCTTATCGTCATCTCAAGAACGTGTCGTGAGTTCACATGAAACTTTAATGTTTTTTTTTCGATCTTTGCAAACATGATGGTCAGTACACTCTTTCAATTTAACCAAACTGACATGAAAGGCTGTCAGTATTAATGTGCTAAAGCCTATGTCGCCTTTCCTTTTTCATTAATTGAAAATACATTGGAATTGACAGTTGATTCACTTAGAATCCAGTATGCCATGACTCAAGGAAAAAACTGCAGGAGCGGAAGTAACGGAAACTATTTATTCCAGACAGTATTATCTTATTCTTTAATGTCGCAAGAAAATTACAGAGCAAACATAATTGTTATGAAAATAATTCATCGTACTTCTTTCAGCCAATCAATCAAATAATCAATGTAAAGGATTTTACATTCTTCCCAATGGAGTAGCTACCATTAATGCCAGAAACACTGTTGAAAATGTTTTAGCTGAATTGCAAAGGGATTGTTAATTAATATGGTATGTTGTGTAGGGCCAGCAAGCATTTAAAACAGAGTGAGGGGTTACTATCCAGCTACACAATGATCGTTTGTTCGTTCATCATACCAAGGTTCATGTAGACATTTTAATTTGTGTAACTTAGTGGCAAAGTTTTATTCATGGATAATTTTTCAGTGTTTTCAGTATAGCCATGACAAAATAAAACAAAACTAAAAATGAAATCATGAGCATGCATATCCATCCCGTGACTGAGTTTTTGTTTGTTTTCATTTTAAGTCGATAAAGGGCAATTCATCAAGCACTTGTTTTTATCTGCATTATAACCCAGGCTAATCAGGTGTGACACCACAAAGGATTTGGATCCATTCTGTGAAGAGATCAACGCGGAAGGGAAACTGCATGTAACTGTTGAGCATGGCGAACGAAGTATGTATTAACTTTTGTTATCATGACAAACTGTTTTCTGTTCAAGTTGTAGTTATGGTCTTGCTGAGGTAATCTTTTTTTTTTCTTTGTCATCAGTATATGTATAAGGGTGCACATTCATTTTTAATACTTTTTTTTACACCCTTTCCATGCATATGGTCATGCATGTACATATGTGTTTTTGTTTCGAAGAATGTACATATGCGCATGTGTGACCGTTCGTACGTATTACATATCTCCTGAGAACAAAATGTCTAATACCTGTTTGATCCCATCCCATACGGTCTGGTACTCCATTTTGTCACACATCCACTTGGTCCTTCACCACATTTAGTGTATCCTATACCAGATATTTAATCACCTATTTGTCCGTTATTGGATTTGTCTATTCGCTAATGTTCAAAAATTCTTTTCGTCTAACTATAATTGCTGTGTCTAATACGAACCTGGGCTCAGCTCACTTTGGGTAATATTAATGGTCAATTTTAACTTTCTAATCATCATTTTGGTAAAGCTTCATTTCATCCCTTAACCAGTCAGGCTATTTTCAATTAGTCTGACGATTTGGTCTAATCAAAACGACAAGAGACTAAGTATAATGCACACTACTTGGTCTCGTAGAAGTCGTAACATTGGTACTAAAGATTGTGCCAGGTTCGGAAATTATGGTATGTGAAAGACTTTTGACGGTAATAATACAGTACTCCGGAGGTTAGTCCGAACCATTGATACGCTGCATAGAATACTTACTTATTTATCATCACAGTTTTCATAATGCACCATTATGGGAACATTTTTAAATACTGCAATGCAAAAGAGATCTACACGCTCTTTGCCTATTTGAAAAGTTCTGCATTCTGGAAATAGTAAAAGCAACGGTCACTTACGCTTGTGTGCAAAATATGTAAGCATGAAAACGTATCTTACACCCACGAATGTGTTGTCTGATATCCACTTTGCCGTGACTATGCTTCACAAAACCAACAATATGTCGCCAGTATTTTTCTTTCTAGATAAGGGCAGATTTTTAAGGAAAAGACTGCATTTTCAAAATGTTGTACACTTTTCTTTTTTTTATCTCACATTTACCGACTTCCTGAAAGCTAATGCTCGAAAGAAAGTACCGCAAGAGAGAGTTAACCCCAAATATACATGTGGATTGAGTGAATGCACCAATATTAGTACAACACATCAGTGAAGGTTTGAAGAAAATCGGACAATCTGTTGAAAAGATTAATTTTTGAAATATGCTGACAAGACAACTGGATTAGAAGACTACTACTGATTATGACATAAGATAATATAATACGATATTATAAAGAAAGTATTAAGAACATTCCACAAAATATCATTAGTTGCTACTGACGTATATATGTCAAGTGTAGTATTATTCCCCTTGCGTTATGAAAGAGGTTATTCTAGTGCTCTAAAAAAGTGAGAAAAAAAATCCTTCAGATTTTCAATATATGGTAGTCCATATGTGATGTCATGATCCGTAGTAGTCTTCTAATCCAGCAGTCTCGTCAACAAAACTTCAAAAAATCATAACTTTTGAACGGATTGCCCGATTTTCCTTAAACTTTCAGTGATGCGTTCGATTGATCACTCCAATCACTCCATCAACATGTATTTTCTGGCTAATTCCCCTATAAGTTGATTGCAGAAATGTCAAAGTGCATCCTACATTTGGAAAAGATTCTTAATTCTCAACACTTCAAATTGTGCTCTAAAACGAGATTGTTTTCCCATTAAACATTTTAATTGCGCAAAACTGCATCGTGTTCTTAACAATATGATTACTTCCTCTCTCTGTTAAATTGAATGATGGGTAGACACGAAAGGAAATGCATGGTTTAGTAGATGATTTATAATGACAACTTTTTGAAGTGGATCGCCAAGAGTTTGATATTGACCGAGAAATCTTATTGCATCATTATTGTCATTGTTACTTTTGTTTTACAAAACAGAAAGGTTTGAGGACTGGTGATGAAACTCAAAGACAACTACCTCAACGGAATGTTTCCTCCAACAAGACTGCACGGGGTAGATATTCGTTGCGAGTCTTGTCATTTGTCAACTGGGTTTTATATTTTGATTGAATCAGAAGATGTCAAGGTATTCCAAGAATAATGTATTTTATCTTCACTGTATTTCTATTCATTTCATTTATTTTCTATATTTATGTATTTATATATTCACTTATTTCATTCATTTATTTGTTTATTTGCAGTCACTTTCGTGAATTTGTCGTTGAATTTGATAATGTGGTCAATTAATATCCGGCCAAGAAATTGCGCCATGGAGATTCATCTTCATTTCTGGATCACTCATTTCGCACTAGTATTTGGTCAAACATTTAAGTAATAACACGATTCAAATTACATGCCCGTTGATAACATATGAATAAGTCGGAGGTGAGGTAATGTCCTCAGGGATAATCAAATGCTTTAATATAGGGGCCTAATTAATGATCAAATTCGGGGTGATCCTTTGAGATTGGAGTATTTCGACTCAAATAAACATTTTAGCAGCCAAGGATTGTCGACCTGGCAGATTAAGAAAAAGCTGACAGGGTCTTGGAAGAATGGAGAGCACATGATTTTTGACGACTCATAGCAAGTCGGAAAGGCATAAACATACCGCGACCTATCTTCCCAGATACCTACACCGCCAGGAAATAATGGATAAATTCCCTCGGATGAATTCTTGTTATAGCAATGGCAAAAGTCATTAATCTACATAGTGTGCATGGTACCATTTTCCTTATTTCAGAAGGGGAAAGGAGGAAATAAAGAAATAGCGTCAATACTTTCCCAATATGATCAATAATGGAAAGAAAGTTAACACGCACACAAACATCGTGCACGCTATTTATATTAAAGAAAGTGGACGTCTCTTGTGATACATTGATAGTGAAAAGGAAAATGCTGAAATGCCATTTTAGGAAGTCTGCAACAATAATTAATGCAAGTGCCTTTACGAAGAAGTGATGAAAGGTATGGAAAGACAAAGTATGAACACGTTTGTTCATGATTTTGAGATTTTGAGAAATAATCATTGTACCATTGTCAGTTGCAACTATTAGTCGCAGATTATAATCATCACTAGGCAATTATATCTGCAACAATCTTCAGAAATGGGAAGGGCAGAATCACCCTGAATAGAAAGAAGGAGAAGAAGAAGAAGACACAGAGGATGTGTCATGGAAAGTATTCATTGCATGCTATATGAGCGATTTCATTTCATTCATTTCCTATGAAAATTGTATTCACATTTTGTTATGATTGTAACTATCACAAAGAATGTTTAGAAAACGTTTCGTGTCATCGTAATTTCTTTACGTAAAATACAAGTCATTAGTCATCTTTAAAGTTAATTATGAAATACAATAGGCAGCTTCCATTGTAACGTCATTCGTGTTCACAGTGTGTAAACGTGTTTGTTAAACATTGTATTCTATTTTTCATGCGACATAATTATGTTTATTGAATGCCACAAAGTGGAAGACTGATTTTTTTTTGTATTATCCCAACCTGCATGTGTTGCGCAGAGATTTTTTTTTCTCGTACTTGTATAGTGTATATGAATGGCTAAATAGGTTAGTATCTTATCTAATAATATAGATGTGATTTATAGAATCAATATGGCTTCAATGTAAAAAAAAAAAGTAATGAAACACAACTGACTTTGTTGCAAATTCAAATTCGATCAAACTAATTTTGTTGTGCGGTGTATATGTAACCCTGCATTTCACCTCGATGCTAAATTGATTACTATTGTATTCTGGGTGTTTTATGGAAACACATTTTCGTTTTATACGTTCACTGGAGATAATTGATTTTAATGGTTGAGTAAGAGCAATCATTTTCTACTACTTCACAGATACAGAACATAGTGTTACTAAGTAACACATTAGGCCAAAATTCAGAAATCTTTTCTTGTTTGCTATTGGGGTTCGGAACAATCTTGTGTAATTATTTGAAAGTGTCTGAATATTTACTTGTGCGTGTGTATGTTTTTGCGGTGCTTGTTTCACAGTCCCTCTCATGATTCCTTTTTTTTTGTGCAGATATGAAATATCGTTATTTCAAACATTTCTTTTAAACATCTATTACATCAAGTGCTTCATTATCCGCAAAATATCCAACAATGTATATCTTAAAGTTAAGTGGATGTCGCGAATTAGATTTGTGAACTGTGAGGTACAGGTTCGTTCAAAATCCTTTAAAATGTGAACATAATTATTATACTGTATTTGTCCAATGTAATTCACATTATTTTACCTAACACGAAGATGCTGTGGCTAGGGTAACGTTATTAGCATGTGCAATCACGTTACGTTCCTATAATGCATTTTGCACAATTTAAGCATGAAAACAACATATACCAAAAACTGACATCAAAGGAAAAGTGAACCCTTTTCCAGTAATATTGCAATAACTGTACATTTTGTATACGTAGAAGTTATGTCATGTATATGTATATATTGTAAAAGTTTAATCCCTTCTTGTAAAAAAAAAACAAAGTCAGAAAAGTCGCAGTAAGCTTATGCATTTTTGGTCTTGTTTTATGTATTTGACATTCTCTGTGTGAACGCAATTTGCTGTATTTTTTTCCACATTCCCTTATTCAAAAGTCCAGATTGCACTGTGACACCGGAAAATGAAGAAGAAGTGAATGTACTGCAATAGGCAATTGTAATCAAAGTTACTTCTTGGAAAGTATTTAATGTGTTGTACTTTCGAAAATGATTATTAACGTCTTGTGGATTAAACATCTTCGATAATAATCATTTAACATTATGTGGGTTTAAGTAGTTAGGTGAAGTCTGTACAATTGGATAGTAGGCAATAAATAGACGGAATAAATATATAGAGTTACATTTGGGATAAAATTGACTGAGGCTAACTTCATTTAGTAAAAACAAAGAAAATAAGGTTCTTTTACCAATTAGTTCAATATTATGTTGCATCATGCGTATTGTAAATTTTTGGGGTGTGAAAATGACGTGAATAGGAAAGCCGGGTAAAATGTCACAATCACTGGTTTTTTTTTTTCAAAATATGATGTTGACAATGAACATGTCTTCAACCATGTTTTTCGGTTAAAATTATTTTTCAAGGAAGGTGATCAACCGCTAAAACCCACACGAAGAGATCTTCAATAGAATAGTAGGTTGAGTTTATATTCCATTGCTATTTCCCGCTTTTATACTCAGAATACTTCAATTGTATGATTAAGGGGCAATAAATTGAATATACGTTTACAAAGCAATTAATGTGGACAAATTCATCAAATTCCGCATGCCCTCTCGCACCCTCCCGAAAAGAAAAAGGGAACATGAAGCAACGTTGAATGCGCGCTGTAACGAAGGGTTGGTTTAAAGGTATTGGTAGAGGAAATCAAGGACAATTAAAACTTAAAATGGCTTTAGACAGATTAGAACATATTTTTGTAGAATAGTGTGATTATGTTTATCTTAGAGTTCTCTGTTCATTTCTTGGAAAGCCTTTAAACATTCTTCACTTTCAACTATAACATCTTTTGAGAAGATAATACTATACTGATTTGAAAGTTGATATTTCTCATGGATTGAATAACATCTGAAAGATATGTTGATCTTTAGATTAATCTCATAACGCTACATTGCTGTTGTAATGAAGTTTTACATTTAAATTTATCCGGTTATTGTACAGAGCACAGCTTGGTAAGTTTAAGAGCTTGAATAGTCCTTACACTCTAGTGCCTCTTTTCTCAGGAAGTACACACTTTTCCAGAGTGTGTACTTCCTTGAAGTAGGCTTATGCATGTTTCTGTTGTTTTTTTTGTTTTGTTTTGTTTGTTTGTTTTTTCATAGGGGTGTCTTATTTTTAATGTAGATAGGGTAGGAGAGAGGATTGGATCTGACTTTTGTATTCTTGCTGGCTTCGTGGTGCAAGGTTACATAAAGGTGATCTATTCAATTAGAATTATTCATAAAGTTATATTTCTGTCTTAGATCCTGATTTATTTGGCTGACATTTACTTTGAAGGTATTCAAGCAGGAATAGCTCGACGTTTTATACTTTAAAACATTGCAGAAAAAATAAATAAAATTCGTCATTTAAGTTTGTAAATAATCAAAGCAAAACTGTGTTAACGTATGACAAATGAACTTCCTCATGCGTAATGCCTACCTTTGCAGAGGCGTAAGTTGTTATGTCGATGATAAACGTTCATAACCGATCCCTAAAACAACGTCTCTTCCCATGATTATTACAAATGTCGATTATTCTCTACCCAATAGAAAAATATTCCTGCGTTAAAATAATACGACCATGTACGGTGATGTGTGTGTGTGGGGGGGGGGGGGGGTGGGGGAGGGGGAGGGTGAACGCACATTAATCGCTTTTCTTGGGCGCAATACACTGATATTGTCTCTCTTGGCTGCAAATTATACCTCCAGGTCTGATCTTAGGACATATCCACGCCACTGCCCCCTCAATCCTTTCGCAGCTGTAGGATTTTTCAAGTAGAAATTCACCAATCTAAACGCCCATTTTGGTGGAATGTAATCAAAATGCATTAAATCAACGGGAAAATATTCTGGAACAATTGTGATTGGCTGAATTGTAGTATCTGCCACTTGTTGATCCACGTGGTCGGTCTTCGTGGTGCACTCTTTATTGGAGGTCGACATAGTGAGGCCGGGGGGGGGGGCATGAACTTAGAATCAATCCGCATGCGCTGTTCAGGTTCATGCAAATTAAGATAATGCGATTAATCCGTGGCACTGTAATGGCGTAAGTCATCACGTTGTATCACCCTCTCTTTATAAGCTCATCGGTTTTCACTGATGTATAAAGCCAGTGTTGCCATGGCAATAAGAGGACGCTCTGTCGTGCGTCTCCACCAGTGCTAGTCGGTCTGCTGCTATCAGTAAGTGTGTTGTCTCTGTACACTCTATATGGATTCTTGCCCTGCCCTACGTATAGCTTACAACGTGATTCTGGTTACAACAGCACTGTGTGGGTTATTGCAACATTATCTTTTCCTGAACAAATCTGCCGCCGCACGACCTTTTCATAGTTACAAATAAAAAAAAATGGACCCTTAGAAATCTATTCATTGACCAGGAAGAAATCTACAATCGGAAACGAACACGTTCAGCGACACTTAGCGATACCTGTACTCGCCAATTAGAACTATTTCGAGATCGCTCGCCGCTGGAAACATAACGGGGGTATAGGAGCTCTCACTAGCACTATCGCTAACGTGTTGGTATTGTGTATATACCATGCGTATGCTCGCTTGAGGGTGTGCATGACATGTTTCTTCTGAAACAAGGACAGCAGCCTTCAGCTTGTCAACTTAACACCATATCAACTCACGTCTCAGTTTCTTAACAAATTAATACGACGTTATTAGATGGTGCGGAATACTTAAACGAGTAAGTAAACAACAAATTAATGTCCATGCAAGTAAGTAATTTCTCTATTTGTCTGCCGTAGGCCTATACAAGTGACTACTGTTCACTACAGCCCTGTCCTGTTTGTATCACTACTTGATTTTACTGTAGAACTCGAAAAAGGTAAAACGGTTCAAAGAAGTCAATTTTGATTTTGTTTCATATCTTCTGACAAAGCAATTCTTCTACATAACTATTTGGTTCGGGATCATAATACGAGAGAAAACAGTTTGTTTTAAGCAGTTTGTCTGCAACCTTTTTTTTTGTAAAATAGTGTGATTAGGTATGTTTCAAAGGCCCCTTGTTACTTCTTAAAAATCCTTCACGCACTCTTCACTTTCACATATAAACTAAAATGTGAAATTAAAGAATAGTATGAATCTAGTATTCGAAGCTTCATGCCGCTACTTTCCTGCTGTAGGGTCACACAATGTGTTTGAATAGAATGGCAGACCATAACAAACCACATTATGTATAGGGATGTCGAAATGACAACATTGAACGACAAACAGAAGTATGATTGAGTATGATGTGGACTGGAATTGACGTGTTACCACATTTACATTACGTATCACGTTAGTGTATAAATTTAATATGAAAAGTAAATTTCATTCGTTGTATGATATTCATTTTTTATTTAACAGAAGAAGGGGTCTTTTGGAATTTATAAATAAAAAAAGAAAAAAAATCAATTTCAACGGATTTGAATTATTTTTTAGTCTTCACGCAAAATCAGAGTGTGCACTTTTTGTTGTTTTGTAATACTCAGGTCGCAGATGTACATCGGGCAATTTAAAGCGCTTTAGACAGAGTTGTATATGGTATGAAAGTGTACACGGTTCAGTGATATGTGATTTTCAGACTCTATAACACTCACAGACACACAGACACACACACACACACAAGATAATTACAAATGCGTCCCATTTCCATTCATACCATATGTGTGTGTGTGTGTGTGTGTATGTGTGTGTGTGTGTGTGTGTGATAATGCCCCAAATTCTCCCACTTGCAACCATGTAGTGCGTGACGTTAGACATCGGGTTTCTATATTTGGGATTAATGATGCGAGGATTTTGGAGGTGAGTCTTCATAGGGAGATTATTTTATTGAAAATTTGTTCGTTTTACCTGCATTTCCCTAGCATTTTGTGACTGCGTAATTTGTATCTGTGAGTAGCAGTGTAAATTTTGTTTTCGTTTAACGTATATACAAGATCTCCTCCAGAATTTCATGAGACCAGCGGTACCAGTAACCCTAAACTTCCACTCCAACTTATTTAAGGCCTCAATTTGACTATTCATTACATGTATTTGATATGTGTATGTCCTTTATCTCCTTCACTTTCTCTTCCTCGCCTAGAGTACTCTGCAGAGTGGATTTGGCGCTATATAAATCATATCAATTATTATTATTTATTATTAACTCTGACCGACTGAAGCACTGTTAGCAAAGGTATGTCGATTTGATAATTTTGCTTCACTCATATCTAGTTGATGCTGCTGCTGTTGTTGTTGTTGTTGTAGTTGTTGTTGTCGTCGTCGTCGCTTACACCACATAGTTAGGTTAAAAATGTCTGCTGAACACCCCTAGAGACAGAGCTTAAATTTACCAAATACTACACATGTGAAAAAAAGTACAAGAATGACGCATGTAAAATACCACTACTCATATTAGTACTGCTACGACTACTAATACATGTACCAATAATAATGATAATTATAATGATTATAATGATAATAATAACAACGATAATAATAACAATAATAAACAAAACCAGGAACACTAAGCAAATGGATACGTCGTGTCATTTCAGTTCGGCCTGAGTGTGCTAAAGTATGTACCTCACCATCCTGCAATCTGTTTTTTTTTTCCTTCCTTTCGTATGTTCTTCATGTAACCTAGATGTGTTATTGTACAGTCCAATATCTGTCCAGGACACATTGCAGATCACAGATTGTTTCATCTCCTCTTTTGGTGAATGTATACCCAGACTCGTTTGACATTCTAGCCAAAGAAGCCAACGAGTTGTGGGTTTTACACTGGTAATATGACTGTCAATTCACGAAAAGGATACAAAATGCAAGGGTTCAATTAGCGATTCTCCTTCGTATCCACAGAAAAGGGTGAACACGGGAATTAGTAAACGACCGTCACAGCATTTAAGCTCAATCAAGGACAAATGGAACCAAAAAATAAACGACCAATGACAGGTACACCCAGAACCCCCCCCCCCCCCCCCCAACTGCGGTACGTTCCATTAAAGCCATTATGCCAGGCATTCAAACGACCAATCAATGACCCTGATGTGTACAGCTCGGAGCAAGAGCCTTACCTTCCTTTCATGCGTGTGTTTGTGCTTTCAGTATTTCATACATTCATTTATTATCGTGTCATAACCTGTGTATCGACCGCAGTTTCAAACACACGTACTCTACGCTGGTTGATCCTTTGCCACAATCGCCCGATCTTAACGCATGGATTATCAGCGCCATACCAGCAGGGACTATTATATTTCAGTTTGACAAAACCCTGTACCTGCATCATGTCGCATTTGAATACCTGTTTTCTTTGCCTTCCCTCTTACTGTGTAATGAAACATTCTATTAAAATTATTTGATAGAACCTCGAGGTTTGTTTTTTTTTTTTGGTGTAATGATCTCAGTATGATTCATTTCTCTTCAGAGCCCCCTTTTCATTTTTTATTACATAACTGTTCAGTAATTTGTGGCGATTGTTCTCTCTACAAAAATGGTTCGGCACCTCATGATGCCTGTGTCTGAATAAAGACAATTGCCGAAGAAAACATTCCAGCATTAGAGACTTGAATGTGTTTACCGGTTTCCATGCATAACACTGACAAGAGAGAAAGTAGTAATCCTTGATCGAGGATTATTTTCTTCTTCAGTATAAGATGTATAGCTGTGTAGAAACGGAGGCTAATCATAGATGGTTTAGCTAATCATCAATAATCTCAGCTTTTCCTGTTACGACGCCCGTTCACGCTATTCATAATAACCAAAAAATTGAACTTTCGAGCAAGAGTTCAACATGACCTATACATTTTCGAAATAATGCAGAGCAGTCACAGAGATGTGCAATTTGCTCTTATCCTCTTGGAGCACAGGTGACCTCTTAGATGTAAGTGCATCGGCTTCTCATGTAAACTAGATTTTGGAAATTTGAAAATACTGACAAATAAGGTGATCCGATATATTCATAAATTAATCTTTTGAAACCTGATCCCATAATCACATGACGCCAACCGTTACATCTGTGATTAGAGGAAAAGGACCATGGGATTTATAAGGTTCTCATAAAAAAGAGAAAAAAATGCTAATTTGACTTCTTCTTGACATCATCTGTACGCAACGTATTGACGAAGATACATGACGAAATATTTAAAAAATATGACCCTAATCCACACAGCCAAGATTGCGTCTGATTAGAAAGCTGTTATTTGACAAAAAAAAAAATAATCATACGACATGAACTTAATGTATGCAAAATACAGGAATAATAGGGCATATTACAACCAAGATACAAGACAAAGTAAGTCTTGACCCTTAACCCTGCCTTGCACAACCGTGATGTCGTCTGAGCAAAGATTCGTTATTTTGCAAAAATGATCCACGTGTCGTGGTCCAAATACGTGCAAAGTATCGTGCAGTGCGACATGTACTCGCCAGATACAGATCGAGATTGTGCATATCTGACTTTTGCCCCATATTCACGTAGCCAGAACGGTGAAGTAGTTGCTATTAAATGTTTCCAATTTGGACATAAACGGTATTTACCATAATCTGCTTATTGAATTGAATTGAATGGGATTGGATTGATTTGAAATGATTGAATTGAAGAGGTGTTTTCTTGATCAATATCCATCGCAGCCAGGGGCTGAATGACAGACATTGTTAACAAAGGACCATGAATACATTACAATACACACAAGATACAGCGTAATAATGAAAAAAAAAATGCATCAAAAAAATCAATCTAACCACTGCACAATGACATCAACCTATAACACAGAAAATAAAAACAAAATATGTAATACAATTACAGTATCTTATATTACTTTTCTCAATAATTATCATAAATACAATGAGTTTCTGTTAATTCTGTATGCTAGTCATTTATACTTATTGTTGCAGATGTTGTTATGTAGCTTGGTCTCAAATCAACACGTTTTACACAGAAAAAATAATCAGTGTGATTCAAAAAATATGTTCTCACAATCTTCTATTAAATTCCAAAACATAAACTCTTATATTAGAATACATTCAATCTACATACAGCACATTTATATACAGAAATGTATATCCCAGGATGTAGGAATGTGTTATTGGGCATAATATACAGACCTCCAAAATTCAAATATTTTAGATTTTGTGACTTATCTTTCAGACGTGTTAAAAAACCCAGTCTTTCGAAATAAGGATTGCTCTCTTCTTGGTGATTATAATATTGATTTGCTAAAATCTGGAAAAGATCATATCCCCAACGAGTTTCTCGAAACACTTTTGTCTTCATCCTTTCTGCCACTCATTTCCAAACCGACTCGCATCACGGATCCCTCTGCTACTTTAATTGACAATTTGTTTTGCAATATCTTACCCCTTCCCGAATCTTTTATAGTTCTTTCAGATGTGACCGAACATTATCCAATTATGACCCACTTTACTTTACCGTACTCAATGACGCAAAACCTTCATCTCCTTTATTCAAACGCAAATTTTCATGTGAAAAATTAGCCAGTCCTCTTGAAAATGCTGATTGGTCACGAGTGTATGAAAGCGATGAATCAGATGTTAATGAGTCTTTTGATAATTTTATGGAAATGTTTAATTTTCTTTTGGATGTTATTGTTCCAAAGCAAAAAAGTAAAATGGATTATAAAAAGACACCTAGGTTACCATGGATTTCCAAATCAAGTCTCCGTTCAATAAACAGAAAAATCGATTGTATTATAAATACAAAATGGAAAAAACTGAACGACCAAAGAACAAATGTGACCCGCTACAACAAAATGATCCTAAAGTCGCGCACGGTCGAAGCAGTGAAAATCGAGTTTGAAGTTAGAGCATCAAAATTGGTCAAAACTTACGATTTTCTGAATTTGACATATTATTAGAGTCTGACATGTCTTCTATCATCTGTCAGTCGACCTCAATCGACCTCGCCCGACTTTAGGATCATTATGTTGTAGCGGGTCACAAATATACATCATATAAAAACACATTAACCAGGATTTTACGTTTGGAAAAGAAAAGGTATTATTCTCAGCAGCTGTTGAGATACAAGTCTGATATTAAAGGGCTAGTACAGTATTGGTGGAGATGAGAATTGGGCTTTTAACTTTTTGCGAGATACCAAGAAAACACTTATGATATAGTACAGAGCATACCATTTTAAGAGGAATTCAAAGTTTATTTGATGAAAATCGGGTTTGGAATGACTGAAACATCCAAAAACAAAGTAAAACAAAGCGATCGTAATAAAGTGTGGGTCCCACACTTTATAAGAATTGCTCTTTTTTTTGGATATTTCAGCCATTTCAAAACCAATTTTCATCAAATAAACGTTGAATTCCTCATAGAATTACATGCTCTTTCATATTTCATAAGAGGTTTCTCATTATCTTACCAAAAATGTTAGAAACCTGAAATTAGGTTTCATCCAAAACTGTACAATCCCTTTAAGAATACCTGGAAAGTTTTAAAACAGGCTATGAATTTTCCGAATTAAAAAAGCAGAAATTGGTGAAATAAAGTGGGATGATGAAACAATTCATGACCCTGTTGATATTGCAAATATTTTTAATTCTTATTTTTCAAAAATAGGTGAAACGCTTGCTCATGGTATTCTGGCTACAGAACAGAATTTCACTGAATTTTAGGCCAGAATAACCCAAATTCAATTTTTTTTTAACTCCAACAAATAGACATGAGATTATCGACATTGTATCCTCTTTAACAAACAAACGAAGTTCCGGTTATGATGATATATATAATTGTATCCTTAACAGTGTTATATCCTCAGTTGCAGATCCCTTTGCCCACATTTTTAATCTGTCAATTTCTAATGGTATTTTCCTGATAAAATGAAATTGGCTAAAGTAATTCCAATAATTATTTAAGAAAGGTAATAATCTGGATGTCAGCAATTATCGTCCAATCTCTTTATTATCTTCATTGTCGAAAGTTTTAGAAAAAATTAATATACATCAGAACTATTAATTTTTGTAATGTGCACAAAATATTCACACATTGCCAGTTTGGTTTTCGAGAGAGACACAGTACCATCCATGCAGTTCTTCATTTTATTGATAAAGTTGTTAATGCAACCGACAACCATTCTCATTTAATTAGTATATTCTTGGACTTCTCCAAGGCCTTCGATACGATTAATCATAACATTTTGCTCCATAAGTTATCGCACTATGGAATACGTGGGAAGGCCTTGGAGTGGTTCAAGAGTTATTTAGCTAACAGAAAACAGTTTGTATCAATTAAAGATAATCATTCAGTTATAAGAGATGCTAAGTGTGGCGTTCCACAGGGAAGTCTCTTAGGGCCGCTGTTATTCATCATTTATATCAATGATTTTTCCTCTGTTTCAGAGCTACTTTCTTTTATACACTTTGCTGATGATACCAGTGTTTTTCTTGCCCAAACGATATCGATGTTCTAGTTCAAAAAGTAAATACGGAATTGAAAAAAAGTGACCAACTGGGTCAGAGCTAACAAGTTATCTTTGAATGTTCAAAAAACAAAATATATGCTTTTCAGCAATACTGTTGATTCTTTGAACTCAGAAATAGTTCTGAATGATTGTAATTTAGAAAGTGTGTCATATTTTAAATTTCTTGGTATTTTTGTTGACAATAAACTTTCTTGGAAAATACATATAGATCATATCTGCAAAATTATTTCTCGCAATATAGGTGTTATGAATAGACCGAAATTGTATATTCCTGAAAAGACCCTACTAGTGTTATACTCCTCTTTGATACTCCCTTACCTTAATTATGGAATTTTAGCTTGGGCCAATACTCATCAGACACTGCTGAATAGAGTGTTATTATTGCAAAAGAAAGCCCTCCGTATCATTTCCAATTCTCCTGCACGTTCACATACAAATGCATTGTTTGACAGTTATAAGCTATTGAAAATCAACGAATTATTCTTATTTAGCTTAGGTCAATTAATGTATATGTATGATAACAATTTACTCCCACCTATCTTTGATTTTATGTTTCAAAAAATCAATCATTTCATAATTACCCCACCCGACGTTCTAACGAGTTTCATTGACCACTTCTTCGAACGATTTTAGCAAAGAATACACTTATTTACACTGGACCAAATTATTGGAATTCCCTGAATCATGATTTACGATCTGCTCCATCTATATGCTCATTTAGATTACAGTCTTTTCTTTTACAATCTTATAATGACGACTCGCAGAATCAGATTAGTTTATAGGCTTACTTTGTTACTCATCCGCAATATCGGCATTGCCGTTCTCTTTATTATTGTAACTATTGCTCAAGCCTTGATTATAAGATTTTCTTTAACCTATACTTCGCAGTTGCAGGGTTTGTTCTACATTCTTTTTCCTTCTTCTCTTTCTTCCTCAAACCTTCGAGGATCGTCATCTGTGTTGCATATTCCTGTCTATTTTGTTACCTCTTTATCACGCTATAGTCTTGTTTCCTCTTGTGTCGTCAAGTCATTTTTTTCTTGTTTTTCCTCCTACAAGTAGTCTTGTTGCTGTCCCAGTCCTGTTGTATGTTCATTACTCTCTTTGTAGTTGTTTTATGTATAACTGTTTGTTCGTCTGTCTCTTAGTGGGCTGCCAAACTTTTTTGTGACGAACTTTTTGTGCGGATTTTTTGCTGTTTTCAATTCAATTTTTACATCGGACTTCTGATAAAAGAGGGGCCCACACTCTACAAGCTCTGTCTTTTTAGTGGGTCCCTCCGTTTTTTTTCACACAGTGCATATATTGAAAACTATTTCACTTTCGTTATCTTAGCAACTATTGCAATGTATCGCTACTATTGTTGTTTTCTCTGTACAATTGTATGCATTGATTTTGTCACTTAAGAAAGTGAGATTTATGTTTGTGTTATATATTGTGGAAAAAACGAATAAATATGAACTTGAACTTGAACTTGAACACATTATATCAATTGACATAATGTGCTGTATGTATTATTTTGACATTCAAATGTCAAAATAAATATAATCTGTATTTAATTCATTACAATATATCCAATTCTGTGTTTAATATTTGCACATCCCTCTCTCTCTCTCTCTCTCTCTTTCCTCTTCATATTCCACGAATACCAACCCTCTCTCGTATATATACCAACAAATAACAAAATGGTCTTACTAACACTTCTTAATAAATATCATTGCACATTATTGTAACAGAATCTTATCTCACATAATAAACAACTGTCACCGAAACGCACAAACATTACGCTATGAAGTACTTCGAACTGTTTCGGAGAATAACCATATGAAGAAATTGCAATTCTACTATTTAGACGTCTTGTTTAATCCTTGACCCTGAGGTCCACAGCCTTTCCTTTAATGATAATAGGCTGAAGGATTAAAGGACGAAAATTTAGGTTTGTATAGTTGTGTGTTTTGCAAATAAGGAAAACTGAAATTAACGATTTTCATTCTGCCAATTTGTTACAGGATGGGTGCGAAACAGTCACATGTGCCAGATTCCGTCCTGAAAGAGATTGCCAGAGATATCCCAGACAATGAAGCCATCGAGGCCCTTGGGAAAGAATTGGGCTTCAATGTGGCAGAAGTCCAGAACTTCATTAGAGGTAACAGCAAATACCACGTAATAACTAACGATGGAACTGTCCACATGCTTCGGAAGTGGAGTGAGAGAGTGAGCCCGTCGAAATGCCGATCAGAATTGAAAGAAGCTCTGATGAGAGCAAAGCTAGTGCGGATTGCTGAGACGCATTTGAATTCTGGTAAGCTTTGATATCCCACCCCCCCCCCCCCCAGCTCACACACACACACACACACACACACACACACACACACGGACATCCTCAAACATACAGAGACAGAAAAAAACAAAAGAGTTTTCACTGCAGGAATGAAATAAAAGTAGTCGAAGGTGTTGACGTCAATAAATATATTTTACAAAAAGAATCCAGAAACAAGAAAGCAAAGGTAGGTAGAGAAATCTCTCAACGCATCCAAAAGTTGTATTTACCTGTGACGGTTTCGACGACGGACTTCCATCTTTCTCAAACGATGGCTAACTGGCAACTGATGATTTGGCGCCAATTAGCAATAAACCGGGTGTGACATCCGAGTGATAGCGCCATTGTAAATGTCAGACAGTTGGTATGCACCCCCCATCCCGGTTATATTGTGGGAAGTTCCCTCTCCAAGCAAAACGCAGTATTGTTTATTTTATATTTCCTTTTTGTTTGTTTTTGTTGTTGTTGTTTTTACCCAAGCCGCTCGAAAAAGTTTAAGCTCCTGAATCTTTATCCAATCAAAACATATCTAATTGCTTATTTTCTGGCTCACATAGGAAATTCCTCTTCCTTTAATTTTCAAGTTTGTTTTTTCTATAAACAAAAAATCAATACTTTGGATAATCCATTCTCTTGCCAGTTTTCCGGATAAAAAAAAAACCAAACAACAACAATGGAATAAGAGCGGTGATTCTTGTAGATTGTATTACTGATCATCCAGACAACTGTACGCTTTTGTTGATTCTCAATGGAGGTCCAGGGACCAAATGCCCATCCCCTGTCCGTCCAGGAAGGTCTTGCCATCTCCACGGACTATCGTGCATTTGATATACACACAGTAGAACAACAGTAGAGTATACTTGGCTTGTAAGCAAGAGATACCTCAAGAAGTCTCACGTTCAAATTTATGAAGATAAGCATTGAAGACATTATCCAGTAAGTCTTTCGCTTGACTGGTCGCGTCTAAAATCGATACGCATTAATAACACTTTTGAATAGATTTCAAACAAAAAGAAAACTAAACTCTGCACACGAAATTTCGACTTCATTGGAGACAATTCAGTGTTTAGCCTTCTTCTCCCTATTATTCTACTTAAGTCTATAGTTGTGTAATATTTTAAATCTGATTAATTTTGTTATGAATGGCACAGCCCTTGATTTGGTTTTTTAAAAAGTGATAAAGTCCATTAGGATTTTTTTTTCCTGGTAGTTGACATTGACATATTTCATCGTTTGCATTTTTTCACATTCCGCAGCATCCGGTGTTTCAGAGGGAAATCATGAAGACTATACGCCTGGCGAGGTTCGGCAGTTAAAAGAACATTTGCAGATGATATATAAACGCATTTGGAGCGACCTACGCACTTCCCCACTTCATCGCGAATCATCTGTGGAGCTGGATGAAATTTTTACACATCTAGCGATGTTTTTTGAAGGTATGGGGGGGTAATAAAACGAGCATGTCCTACGATAATTTCACCAAACACTTGACGAACATTTGCGATAAGAAAGAGACAAAGACACGCATTGCAATATTCGGAGAAGCCGGTGTTGGCAAGACAACTTTTCTTGCCAAACTAACGAGGGACTGGGCTTTGGGAAGGTGTCTGAAGAATATTGATCTTCTCTTCCTAATTCCTCTGAGGGAAATCGAGGGAAACGCATGCTTTGGTGATATCATAATGAACATGATACCCGATGGAGAGGAATTTGATGGATCAAGAGTAGAAGAATACATTAGAAAGAAACAGAACAAGGTGCTGATTCTCTTTGATGGTCTTGACGAGTACGGACAAGATATCAGCAAAAAAACTTCAAATGATGATAGCATTTCAGTGATCAGAGGCGAGAAGCTCACATCCTGCCCCGTTGTTGTTACCACTCGAACATGGAGAGCTGAGGAAGTAAAGTCCATCACCGAGATGGAAAGGAACTACAAATTTGTTGAAATTACCGGTTTCGACAGACAAGATGTGATTTCTTATATTTCAAAATTCTTCCCCGATAACTTGGTGGCCAGAGACAGTCTCATTGAATTGATAACTGACAAAGACAGTTTAGTAGCACAGAATATGCAGCCTTACCCCATTTACTGCAGCATGCTTTGTTACATTTGGCACGATGAAGGAAGCCGCACAATAATTCAGAGACTTGGAACATTCGCTCAACTCTTCCAAGAATTGATCCATCATCTCATAATCCACTATGCTGGAAAGGAACAAAACCACGGGACGAAAGCAAAAAAGCTGAAGAAAGGCGAGGACGCTTTACAGCAGTTTGCCAAAGATGCGCTCTCTTGTCTCCTCAAGAATAAACTTGTGTTTCAAGAAGAGGACCTCGAGACAAGTGTACAAGACCTAAAAACGGTCTGTGAAATCGGGGTGCTCACAAAAGAGGAGCGGTTTGTTTGTTGTCGAGAAAAGAACAGGAGAAAAACTAAGAATGTGGTCGGATACCGAATTCCACACAAGTTATTCCAGGAGTATCTGGCAGGTATGCATCTTGCATCTCTGTATGAGAGCGACCGGGAAGAGTTCAGTCACCTAGTGAGCAAACTTTTGGAGGACTACAGATTATTTACACACCTTTTGTACTTCACCGTGGCACAGAATAAGGAAGTCGGAAGGGCTGTCCTTGTTTCCTTGTGCAAGATCGATGACGTAGATCGTATTTCACCGTATTCTGACCCGTGTGAATATCATGGACATCAAAAGATCTTTGATTTCATCATTGATGTCGCATTTGAATGTCAAGAAACGTATGCTCTAGAGCCTGTCTTCCTTGCCCTAAACAAAATGTCGTCCTTGTCGATGGCAGGTTCCGGACACACAACTCGTGGATGGAATTTTGTGTATAAGGCCGGTGGTAACTTTGTAAGTACTCTTCATGGCACATTCAACATGATCACTATTGTGATTTTTCTTTCATACACCTAACCGATACTTTAGAAAAAAAAAAGAAGAGAAAAATGATAGGCTGCTACATGAACTCTGCCTCTGCAATAAACCTGTGTCATAGAATAATCGTGCCTGTATGAATGTGACTTGAATGAATGTGTGTAAATGACATAATTAAATGTTCAAAAATTTTGAGATTTTCACTTTTTGCAGATGATACTTTGGTATTTTACTCTCATGAAAATGTTACTTCACTTGTATTTATAGTGAATTAAGAACTTTGGATGTTAAATGAGTGGTTTAAATGCAATAAACTGTTTTTTGAATTTTAAGAGAACAAAGTATGTCTTGTTCGATTCCAAAAGAAAGAAAATACCACAAAATCTTTCTCCAATACAAATAGAAAGTGTTGTTATAGATAGAACTGAATAAATATTTTTTTTTTTAGGTATTTTAATCCATGAGTCTCTCGATTGGAAGTGTCACATTACAAACATTACCGCTAAAATATCGAAAAGTATAGGAATCTTATCTAAACTTAAATTTTTTCTACCAAGAAAAATACTGTTTTCCATTTACAATGATTTAATATTACCTCACCTTAATTATTGCAGTGAAATTTGGGGCAAGACATACAAAGTTCATATTGACAAACTGTTCTGATTACAAAAACGTGCGGTATGGCTTGTAACAAAAAGTTATATTCGAAGTCCGAGTCTACCTCTTTTCATTAGAAATAAAATTATTCCTATATTTGAACTTGTGCAACTTAATGTATTGGTATTCATGTATCATAAAGGGATACTCCCTTCCATTTTTCAAAACATGTCTAGAACAAATTCGTCATTCCATGCATACTCAACCCGTTTTAAAGATAATCTTCGAGTTCCAAGTTGTCGTTTAACAAGAAGGTCTCATTCTATTCAATTCACAGGGGCGCATGAATGGAATTTAATTTCTTCTGATCTTAAATCCAGTACTAGACTTACTCGTTTCAGAACCCTATTCAAACGCATTGCATTTAAAAAGCTATCATCCTTGACTGAGTAGACTTCAACAGCTGTACTGTTTCTTCTTTCTTTATCTTCGTTTCTTCACCCTCTTACCAATCTCTTGCATTGCATTTTTACTGAGTGTATGCTTGCGTATGTCTGTGTGTATATTGTAACGTAATTCTGTATTTTTTCTAATTTATTACTTACGACAGAAATTTTTATATACTTAATATATGCTTAATTGCATTTTTGTTATTGATTGTTTAACTGCTGCAAAGGGGCACCATAACAAGCACTAGTTGCTTATAAGGGGTCCCGGCCTTTGAATGTTATGTCTTTTATAATGTGCAATTTTTTATGTTGTTTCATACAGTTGCCGAATAAATTGAATTGAATTGAAATTGAATTGAATTGAAATTGAATTGAATTGAAATGAAATTGAATTGAATTGACTTAAAAATGCATTAAAGAACATTTATATTGTGAGTCTCGTTGTCAGGCACTAATCTTTTTTTTTTTTTGGATAAAAACTTCTCCATAACATTCGTTTGTGTGGTGTCTACAACATATTGTTAATATCATGTAGCATCGTGGTTAGGATTTTAACAAAATATCCACACGCCTAACATTAGAATAACCATACCTGCACTAATGATATTTGCACTTTGCACTCTTTTACTTTTATGAAATCAATATATAAAATGAGTTATTACTTATTTCATTTTTTGGGGGGGGGATGGAGGGGGATTATATAATGGTAAACCTCATTATATTTACACCACATATATAGTGACTAATACTATTTCAAAATGTGATGCAGCGTTGGTCTACTTTTGTGTTTTGGGCTTCCATGAAAAGGCAGCAAAGCGTTTAGATGACCCTGAGGTTACAAACGTCCGATATGGCGCTGAAGCAGCTCCTTTCCGAAGTATCGACGTTCTCTCTAACCTCAGAATGTTGGAGTTGGGGAATGTCAGACTGGATGATGACTTCTTTAGAGCAATGGCTATCTTAGCTCCACAATCAAAGGTAATATTACTTTATGAAGAATATATTACATCTATCATGTATAATATACATAGACGCAGTTCTTTATAGAAACATATCTATTTTATCTTTGTAAGATATGTGTGTCAGTGTCAGCTTTTTAATAAATGTGTGATTATTGAAATACCATCTTCACTTCCGCTGGCCGGGGGTTCATATTTCCCCCACCCCTCTCTCTCTCTCTCTCTCTCTCTCTCTCTTTGTAGGCGTTCTTGTATTGTTACCCATGTTTTTCTGTCTTTTTGTGTCCTTTGTTTTTTCTCTTTGCAAAATAATTTAGGCCAGTATAGATACACTTGAACAAAATTGAGTATATGAATATAAGAACGACCCAAGTCCAATTTTTGGCCAAATTCAGTTTGACATGGGAAATTGTAGCTTATGCATGGACTCATCTTGTGTATAAATGATAAATTCAAAATTCCCCCGGAAGTGCCTGAAATAAATGAGTTAAATCTTATATGAATGTAAGAATGAAGGACTTGGGTCATTCTTTTTTTTTTTTTTTTTTTTTTTTTTTTTTTTTTTTTTTTGGTGTGCGCCTCCATAGAGTGGTAGCCTCTCCCATTTAGGCTCTTAAGTTTCTCTTTTTAGGTAATGATTTTGTTTGTATTTTGTCATCTATTTTTGATGATTGATATCTTATTGGTCAAGGAACACTGTAGACAATTTGTAAGTATTACTTTGGTCTAATTGTTGTGTATTTTGACAGACAATTTTGTCATTGGTTTTACATGATTTGCTCTGCACTGCCAATACATTTTGTACATGTAGTGCATACATGAGTGGCTCTGTTGTCAATCTTGTTGCACTCTCCATCACTCCATTGACTGTGTGTTCTTTGTATTCCAGCTGAATTGTCAGCTTGGCATTCCTGCTTCTTTTGTGCATGCCTGACATGGCATATCATGACAATGCTGGGTACTAGACTTTATGTGAAAGTGCTCATTTGCATTACACTTGTTACATCCGTTCTAAGTGTTGACAGTGATGTTGACCTGTCTCTTGTATGTAAGGAATGGTGGCTAAATTCACAGCCCGCTACTAATAGCAGGTTGAAGTTTTGTAGTAAGCCAGTACTGTACTACAGCAACACAACAGCTTGTTTTCATCTATGTTCTTTAACTTCTGGTGATATTGAACCTAATCCAGGCCCACAACAGCCCAGTGCTCATTGTTCTGATCTTGTCCACGACCCTACGTTTCATTATACACATACTGATGTTTCTTCAAATCGTACTTGTTATAATGTCAATACCCTTTATCAGTTGAAGAGCCAGCCTTACCAGCTGCTGCCTCAGCCTGTGTGGAATAGGATTTGCGAGCTTGGTATCGGCTGTCAGCGTCCAACTCACCGCGGACGTAGGCGTAGGATCCCAAGGTCGCAAACCCCGGTATCTACCACTGTGCCTCCAACGGGCCTCCAACTTGGCCTGTGGAATGCAAGGTCCTTGACCAATAAGATTCATGCAGTTACTGATTTAGTTGTGGACAATAAGCTTGATGTCGTGGTCATAACTGAATCATGGCTCTCTGGGGATAGCAGTAGAGATGCTTACACTTTGGCAGACCTTAGATCATCTTTGCCAAATTATGATTTTGGCCCATTCTCAGTAAAAGCGTTCAAATACGAAATTTTGGTGTCGCCGACATTCCATGACAGTTTGCGGTTCCCTGAAACCTATTAGATACTATTTAAATGTTTATAATATATCATGAGGACTTTATTTGTTAAAAATAAACACGATCAAATGCGGTTGTCTGCCCTTTTGTATAAAATTTTGCTGTTAAACTTCGTTAAGACCCTCAAAACGCAGTGTCGCCGGCTATTTCAGAATTATGTTTTATTGCTCCTCTCCGTCCACAAACACACTTTCCAAATACCATTTTCATGGACGGTGAGCATATCATATGTGCTAATCACAATACTCAAAAAGTTCCAAAATTTTTATTGACTTCTTTTTTTATAGCCTTTTGAAACCTGTCGCCAAATTCACCGCCAGATACGTTACCAGTTTCTTTAGTGTTACAGCATTGCGAAAATAACAAGACTATGCAATGACCCTGTGTATATGAAACCCTGAGGATATACTTCATACACTGCAAGTACTTAGATTTTTTGTGCAACAGCTCTTTATTGAGAATACGGTACAATGTTTGAAATATCGGTTTTCTACACTTTTATTTGGACAGATACGTTACATACTTTTCACGCCACCCACTGCGACAGATATTGCAATGTCAGACAAATTGTATATTATACATTACTCCTCGGAATGACGCATCGATTCAACATTAAAGTTTAGTACAAGTGAGATATATTTGGTAGATATCGCTCTCATAATAATATGATCGACCATATACGTTACCACAGATACGTTACCCCAGATACGTGACCGAATTTTGCTCATTGGTCTTGTGCTTTCTGGGGATCAAATCTGGTCAAAATTCATCCCTACACATTACATGCTTCGTTTTGTTGGACCTCAGGATTATATTCTTACACCAAAAGGACAGAGAGGTGAAAAAGAGCAACACTTCCACATGATTTTTCTTTGTGCGTCAGTGTCTCACAACTTAATGCCAAGTTTTCCGACGGATACGTTACGACATAATCAAAATGCTGAAAAGAAATTGTAAATGTTTTTACAAACAAATCGCTGTGTGCTCATAAACTCCAAAGTTCTATTCTATAAAACCCAGCCACTTTCATATTCTATGCAACAACTTTGAACGTTTATTTGACAAGACGAAGCTAACATTCAGCATATCAGTTTTTTGCTTTTCAGATTTAGCAGATACGTTACGTATAATTCAGGGCACCCACGGTGACAAATAATGTTATGTAAAACAAAGTGTTCATAAAACAATTCTGCATAGAATGACGCTTCCATAAAAAAATAAAGTTATGTTCAAATGAAGAATATTCAGTAGAAATTTCTCTGTAACTTCACCGACAGATTCATTTACGGTACGCCAGATACGTTACCAAACTTTGAAAGAGTAAAAAGTAGTTTATGAAACGCTTCCGAGAAAAGTTTCAGTGTTCTGTTGCATATTTATTCGAGTGTTTTTCAACATATGAAGAACTACTCAAGATTCATTGATAAGTTGAACAATTATTTATTCATTTTCATTAAAAGGGATGAGCCAAATACGTTACCATAGGTCAAACAACTGTTTAGCATATCGAGTTCATAGAGACTGTACCTACTTCCTTCTAAGTGCCTGCAAAAATATATTTTTTAAACCTTGTTTGCATTATCCATCAAAACTTAATGAATATTTATAGTCAGATGGATAAACACATTCAGACGTAAGATGAGAATATTCTGTGAATGAAGAACTCAGCTTTCACATTTAGGGCTCTTTTCCACTACATTTCATAGTTTAAATATTACGTACAATGTTTAAAATGGTTAATTTGGGCTTACATCATTCATTTTTACATCATTTACATCAATTCATAAGGTAAATAATTAAACAGGTGATATTTATTAATTCATACACAACTAAAATTATTACTTATATTTTACCAGATACGTTACCAAAGGTGATTCGATGTTTTTCAATAGTTATTTCCCCAGGAAAGCAATTCATATTTGTTTCCTGTGGAAATTCCAGATCGGATCGTTCCCTTTGCATGATTTGTGGGATTCGAAACTTTATTCGTAAGCGAAATTTGTTAAAAATACAAAGTGAATCTTAAGATTATATTTCATTCCAGCAAAAAGCATATTTCAACCTACCACACAGAAATAATTTCTACCAATTAGCAAGGGATGACAACATCTTTACCTCTTGAAAAAACCCAATATCTTTAGGGGGGACAGATGTCTTTTCCTGAACAGAAATTGGATCAAAACAATAAATTTAATTCAGAGTTAGGAGTCCATTTCAACATGTAAATTTGCGGTAACGTATCTGATTGGTGATCAAAGATCATATATGATGCTCTATTTCAATTCATTTTTACTCAATGAATGGCCATCATTTAGAATGTTCCACTTTTTGTTTCGTATTTGACCGGTTTTGAAGTTTCCGAAAGAACATCTTTGAATGTATTACTTTGTGGTTGATTTTTCGGTTTTACTCACATGGAATTGAACACTTAATCTGAGAATGGCCCTTTTACTCATCAACCCCGTGTATCCTCTAGAGGTGGTGGCATTTTTGTACTTTATAGATCGACAGTACGGTGCACTGTTAATACAAACCACACTTTTTTTTCATTTGAGCTGCTTGATCTAACACTTAACCTTACTTCATCCTCTGCAGTTAGGTTATATTGTATTTATCGTCCTCCTCCTTCTACAAGTAACAGTTTCTCAAGTCGGACCTTCTTGGAAGAGTTCCTCACTCTTCTTGAAGGCGCAAGTGTTAGTGATTACTTACCTGTACTCTTAGGTGATTTTAATGTGCATGTAGATGATCCCAATGATAATTTTGCAAAGTTTTTCATGGATCGAGTTGATTCTCTGGGGTTCAAGCAGCATGTCCAAGGTGCCACTCATCGCGCCGGTCATACTCTGGACCTACTCTTCACTAGAGACTCGGATTCTGATATCATCCGCACTGTCAGCATGGTATCTTCGCTACCTTCAGATCATTCTGCAATTGTTGCCACAGCAAACCTCACAAGGCCGGAGAATCCCAAGAAACAAGTGAGCTACAGAAAATTTCGCAACATCGACATGGACTCTCTACGTAGTGACATTGACTTGTTAGTCAGTTCTTCTCTTGATCTGACTTGTCCTTCTGAAGTTGCTGATCATTACAACACCTGTCTCCGTTCTCTGCTAGATAGGTACGCTCCTCTCCAGGTGCGAACTGTAACGATCAGACCTCAAGCACCATGGTTCAATGACGAGATCCGAGAGGCAAAGAGGAGACGCCGTCGGGCAGAACGTCGAATGATCAAGTCAGGTCTTAGTTTTGATCGGGAACAGTATCGTTACGAGTGTGAATCATACTACGAACGCATCTTCAAGGCTAAGTCAACTTACCTTAAGAATCTCATCGCTGATGCTGACACCAAGAGACTCTTCAGTCTTGTGAAATCACTCTCCTCATCAAATCACTCACTGATTCTTCCTGAACGCTCGTCGGACTCTGAACTTGCAAACAAATTTGCAAAGTTTTTTGCTGAGAAGGTAGCCAACGTTATATCTGCCTTCCCCGACTCTGTTCCAGTGCCATCAACCGCAGCTTTGATTGGTCCATCTGAGTTTCAACTTTCAGAATTCTGTCCTGTATCTGATCTGGAAGTTAAGGAACTTATCGCATCACTACCACCGAAGTACTGTAAATTGGACCCAATACCTACCTGGTTGTTGAAGGACACGCTGGATGATATTCTTCCTGTCATTACCAAGTTGTTCAACCTCTCTCTGTCCACTGGTCTCGTCCCAGAACCATTTAAGTCATCTCTACTCCTCCCTCTCCTGAAGAAGTCTTCACTTGACCCAAATGAACTCAACAATTATAGACCCATCGCTAATCTTCCATTTTTGGGTAAGGTCTTGGAGAGGATTGTGTCATCACAACTCAAAGATTACCTTGAAAGATCTGGCATGTTTCCTATTTTTCAATCCGCATATCGAAATCATCATTCGACAGAAACTGCCTTGGTTAAACTTTTCAATGATCTTCTACTGGCCGTAGACAAGGGAAATGAAGCAGCGTTAATACTTCTGGACTACACAGCTGCTTTTGACACTATTGACCACAGTGTGTTACTTCGCCGCCTTGAAAAAGACTTCCTGATATCCGGAACTGTTCTTGACTGGATCCGTTCATATCTTCACAGCCGTACTCAACAAGTCATCATCAATGACACGCTGTCTTCACCATTCCCCCTGACCTGCGGGGTTCCGCAAGGTTCTGTGGTTGGGCCACTCCTTTTTCTTCTATATACCAGTCCATTGTCCAAAGTCATTGAATCCCACCAAAGCATTCAGCATTTGGTGTATGCTGACGACACACAGATTTATGTTACACTCAAACCAAATGAGACGGCTGAAGCAGCTCAAAAACTTCAGAACTGTCTCGAGGACATCAAAATCTGGTCCTCAAACAATAAGCTTTGCCTCAACGAACAAAAATCAGAGATGATCCATATATATTCCAAACATAGAAACACCAATCCATTCCCAGATTTAGTTTCTGATAATGTTTCTACCAAGTGTAGTGAATGGGTACGCGATCTTGGTTTGATCATTGACAAAAATCTTACCCTTCAACACCACATTAAGCACATTTGTAAGGCAGCATCTTTTGGATTGTTTAAAATTGGGAAGATGAGGAAGCTACTTGACCGACCTACAACTGCCAAATTAACTCACGCATTTGTTTCTTGTCATCTAGATTATTGCAATGCCATATTTTCTAACCTCCCTCAGACACATATATTCCCACTTCAACGGGTACAAAATTCTGCCGCAAGACTTGTCTCCCTCTCCAGGAAATCCGAGCCCATAACTCCAATCCTCCGTTCTCTCCACTGGCTTCCCGTACATCACCGCATATCTTTTAAAGTTCTTTTGCTTACATATAAAATTCTAAATGGGCAAGCCCCCAGGTATCTCACAGACCTTGTTTCTTTACGTTCCATTACTTCCTCAAGATCCCTCCGTTCATCCTCTACAATGCAATTGACTCCTGGACCACGTACTTCCACAAAATACGGTGATCGTGCTTTTTCTACAATTGCCCCTTCTCTCTGGAATTCTCTACCCGCCTATATACATCAAGCCACTTCCGTTAATCAGTTTAAGATTTTGCTTAAGACTTATCTTTTTAGTAGATAGTTCTTTGGAATAGTCCAGTTGTGGGTCGGTCGATGGAGGTGCACACTGATTTTGATTTTCATTATTTATCGTAATTATACACTGTATCTATTTTTTTTTTTGGTATGTTTGTACTTGTATTTGGTATTATGGTATCATTCTGGTATAGATATTAATTTTTCCGGTAAACTGTGCGCTTAGAAACATCGGTATTAAGCGCCTTATAAATGTATTGTATTATTATTATTATTATTCTTACATTCATATTATAGCGCCCTCTCTCGTCCTTCTCTCATCTCTATAGCAAAATATCATGTATATGAATCAAAGAACGACCCAAGTCCATATGAATCAAAGAACGACCCAAGTCCATCACACAAAATGGCGTCTCCACAAGTAATGTTAATGTTGATTGTCATAATGATATATGTTCTAATTTGTATATACAATGTTGCCTTCCCATCACAGTTGAAAAGAATGTTATTGGACAAACAAAAAAGATATGAAGTTTTTTTTAGTTTACTCGAAATGGTCTTCCATGCACTTGGGTCGTTCTTATATTCATATACTCAATTGGTAATAAGACACGATTTTTTTTTTTTCATTTTGTTTCTACAGGATGAAATGTGACCATGCATCACAAATGAACAAAAAAGTCGCACGCACTATTTTTCTGTTTGTAAGGACTGATAGTGAAATGAGCCAACCTAGCCAATCTTAAGTTTTTGATATTTTCTGAAAGAGCAGGTCTTATTCTACACTACAATTTGGGATCACAAAATGAACAGGAAATTGTGTTTTTTTAATTAATTTTAAACACACTTTTTCTTAAAATTGTGTGAGTCGGTGTGCCTATAAGTTTTATTACAGAGACCCTTTTGAATCCTTAAAAACCCTGTACAAACTGTCACTTTCAAATCTGATAACTTTAATATGATGACACTACTGCTCATTCAACTGCTGTATCTAATGATCCCTTCGGTTTTTATCTTTTTTTTTGCAGCAGTGGTTTCTATCCTGGTTTTTTTTTTTCTTTCTTTTTTTTTTTAGTCATCGCAAAGCCAGCACACCTTAAAAAAGATTAAGCACTTGAATACACCCTGTCCTTCAGAACCTCATTTCTCATTTCACATTATCCATTTTTTCTGTCATCACTACATTTTGTATTGTTTTATTTTTCAACCTTCTACAACACTGCGTAGCTGGAATCAATGCGTGTTCTTTATTGGGATAGTTACGAAGGGTCTGGAATCTCGGCTGCTGGGTTACATGCCTACGCTATGATTATATGTACCATGCCGAACCTTCAGACTCTGGAGCTAACTAATGTCGACGTAGGAGACGATTTCTTTCTCGCCCTCGCAGAAACAGAACCGGCAAAGGTATCTCATATTGTATCCAGGTTTTTTTCTTTCGGTGAAATATTGTGCAACGGACTTGACAGCACAGTTTCAAATGTGTTATTTCTTTCAAATTCGCTCTCACTCTACATGTATGGCAATATATATATATATATATATATATATATATATATATATACAGTTTCCCCTTTTCGATCTTAATCGCATGAGAGATTGTAACCGATTAATTGTTGGTGGTTTAAAAAGAAATTACATAATTATCTTATGCTTGCCTATTTTGATCTCATATTGGGAAAGAACAATATCAGCAAAGATCTTCTCTACTTAATACATGTACTGCCAATAGATTAATGTATTTCAATTGACATTTCTTTGAGGTGATGATCTGTCATATCGTAAAAGTTAAGTTATATCCACGCATGTGTTTACGAACGGTTTGGTTGCGCAACGGAGAGGCGTCATAATCAAATATTTCAAAATAATGTATCAGAGAAATAATGACTTTCATGCGATATCAGGTCTTTACGTAAACATTGAATCTTATTACACTTATTAAAGTTTTGGAAATATGTACTCCCATATTATCATCCTTTTTACTTAGCAGCATTAATCGCGAATACCTCTTATTGATACGAAATGAAGTTAACTCCTTTTGCAACCATATTCGTCTTGATTATGAATAAACAATTGGTGTCATTGCCAATTACAAAGGTGAGTAATGGTGGTAGAATTATAAGAATACAATTATGATATGATTGTATGGCTTTCCAAACGTGTCACTTGAAAAAAAGAGCCAAGTTTCCTTATTGCTATTTCTAAAACTTTTTATCCACCCATAATCTAACCGTTCTTTCCACACAAAAAGACACACACACGCACGTGTATATATGTACATCATACATGTTTATAAAATGGGTTCAAGAATGTAGCCAATTGGAAGCGCTGAAATGAGTCACGTGTGCGTGCATTATTTTCTTCAGGTAAGCACTAAGAAGAGTCTCTCTTCCACCTCCCTGGCCTGACGTACGTCACAATGTTTTACACTAGCAGTGCGCACTCAATCAGTTGTTACAAGTGCGTCACGCGCTACTATACGCGCTACTATACGCGCTGTCAATCCTGTAAACAACTTCTAGTTCGGGCCGCGGGCTGCCACAACAGCCGTCGGCCTTTCTTGTGCATAACAGTACGTGGCGTACGTATACTCTTATACGTACGTACAGTACTAGGTGAGTGTGCGGGATTTCCGAGTGCGACGTGCGTAAATGTTTGGGACGAACATCTTCGGACATCTTGACTTTTGAGCGAGTGCTACATGTAGCTGACTGGTATTGACCCTCAAAGGTACGTGAATAATGCTGTTAGTTTTCGACCCATTTTATAAAACTAATGATGCACAGGATTATTTCGTAGCGTTAGTGAAGGTGCGGCTCACTCTCGAGTATTGACAACGGTTGCAAACATGCACTCGGCTGCGCCTCGTGCATGTCGCACCATTGTCAATACTCTCGAGCGCGCCGCACCTTCACTAACACACTCTATCCTGTGCATCATTAGTATAATATTATACATATATGTGACCCTGCACCACAAAACAAACAAAAAGTCGCCAGACGTGATTTTTTATTGAAGGACAGATTTTGAAAGAGCAGACTCTAAGCTTTAAAATGATGTATCACTCAATTCTAATGGATTATCCTACCCTATATAAATGTTGGAAATAAAGCACGCACTCTGGAGAGTGTGAACTGAGAAAAGAGGCTCTTATAAGGTACAGGGTCTATTCAAGAGCTTAATCTTCCCTAAGCCGTGCTGCCTGTGCCATAAATGGGGCAGAAACATGATGTTAACCATTGTAGTACCAACAATTAAGGGATTATCAGATGAAAGTGAAATTAGGCATGGTCTATTACCACATTCTGACCATAATAAATGCCAACTTTCAGAGCAGTAGCACTACCATATATATATATATTAATCCTTACATATGACTTGTAACACATACAGGGCTTCAACCAATGCAATACTTCATTTTCGATCACTAGATTCAGCGATTGAAATTGCATGGAACGTTAATGTCAGCCAGTATTCTTCAATCCATTTCTCGTCTACCCAATCTGAAATCCCTCATTGTACACCGTCCTAAGTATGAGGTAAGCTGGGCGAAATATCAAAATAAAATTGGGTTTGCTTCGACAACGTGAGGTTGTGAAAAATGATATTTTGGTCCAACCAGTGACTGGAGCTAGCTCGTTATTGTGTTCCATGTACAATACTTGCATATTTAGGAAAAACATTCAATGCGCTTTATACCAGGAAAGGGGACGTGAGGGTTGGGGTTGATGACTGTTTGTTTACGGCATATGCCTCATCAAGGTACTCCTCATTCTTGGGTAACTAGCTATTAAAAGACATGGATATATAGTAAATCATCAGTGGATCTTATACTTGAATTTCAAGTCCTGCAGGGCTAAGTGATAGGTCCTTTCGTGTTTACTTTGTATCTCAAACCCATAGCTGATATTCTCAAGAGGCATAACATTCGTTATGCAAATCTACAGATCGTATAAAAAAAAAGTAATCCAACTTTTTAGGGCTGTCATTTCTTAATTGTCAGCTATGAAGAGCACAATGTTAGTTGTTAGGAAAGGGGAACTCTTCTTCATTCCATTGATACCTAATTATGTTGACAATTGTCATGCATGACCGAGCACATGGACTTTAAAGACAACAATGACAAGTTGGCGTATTAATGTGAAGGAACAATGCATGTCTGACTGCATGGATGAGATCTGTCAATGAAAGTGGTGAAATCATCAGGCCAGCCTGCACGACTGCAGATTCGTGTTTTAGGGTTTCTTCTAACGTTTTATGGTTCATAATCATCAACATGGCCACATTGTCGATATTTTTTCCTTCCCATTATGGCGAAACCATTACCCATTTTACTCTCTTCATATTTAATACATGGTTTGCCACTGGGTTGAATTTGAACAGAGGAAATGGATTGTGTGGGTTGGCCTCTGTGGGAGCGACCAAGTTATCGAACAAAAGGCCATGTTAAAGTTATGGACCATAAAATGTTAGGAGAAAACCTAAACACAAACCCTAAACACAAAACCTTAATAAAAACTCTGCATTCGTACAGGCTGACCTACTTGGCAAGTTTCATTGACAGATCTCATCCATGCAGTCAGACATGCATTGTTCCTCCACATCAACACGCACACTTGGAAAAAGTGCAATTTGTCATTGTTATCTTTAAAGTTCATGTGCTCTGTCATGCATGACAATTGTCAACATAATTAGGTATTAATGGAAAGAAGAAGAGTTTCTCTTTCCTCACAACTAACATTGTGCTCTTCATAGCTCACAATTAAGAAATGATAGCCATCCAAAGTTGGATTACCTTTTTTGATACGCTCTGTATACTTGACTTAAGATCTATCCCAGAGAGAAAATAGTTAAAACTATACATTAATGTTAACTGTTATATTGAGATAAAGAAGTGGATGCTGCTGAATGACTTGAAGTTGAAATTGAGTTCTTGTGTTCTTCGCGATAACACCAAAGCGTCTACGAAACGCGAAAATCGCTCTTGATAATGTGGGGTGTGGAAAAGGATATACACCCACCAACACGAGGAAGATTTTTGTATTTTCCAACTTAAAAGAGATCTGGTGCACACTTCTTGTGAAATATTTGATTTGCGTTTCCATTAAGAAAGTGAGAAGATGATTGCGTCTTTTGACTTGAAATTCAGAGATCTTTTGCACTTTATTGGTGAAAAATACGATCATCTGTTTATAGGAAAGTAAAATGTTGTGGAAGGAGGATATTGATTTGTGTGTGTGTGTGTGTGTATTTTTTTCAATCAATAAAGCAAGACAAGTATATTCAGGGAAATGTGGTGGAGGAGGGTGTAGGAGGGAAAATCAAACCCCACACGGAGGAGATATTTGGATTTGTAGACATAAAATTCAGAGATGAGTCGCATCCTTCCTGTGAAATAATCATATGATATATTGTTTCTATAAAGAAAGTAAGAAAAATATATTGAGGAATATAATATGTGAGCCGAGGAACGGTGTGGAGGGGGGGGGGGAGGACCGCACACGTTGGAGGTTTATTTATTTTTCAGAATTGAAATTCAGACATCTGTTGCCCCGTTTGGGTAAAATTTCGATTTTTGTTTCTGTCAAAAGAATAAGAAATAGTATATAGAAGTTTTCACTGAAACGGAATGGGAAGGGTGTCCGAGGGGTGATACCCCCTCCCACACGATCGAGATTTAAGCAAATTCAGATTTGAAATCCAGAGATTTGGCGCATCCCTATTTTCCTGATATATTGGTGTTTGTTCTATCGAGGAAGTACAAACACATATTCAGGGAAATGTGCGGAGGATGGTATGCGCTTCCCAAAGGAAGGAAATGATTACATTTTCAGGCATGAGATTTAGTGATTTGGTGTACCCTTTTGGTGAAATATTCGTATGTTCTGTTGCTATGAACAAAGTAAAACAAATATATACATTTCATATTCAGGGAAATGTAAGAGGGGAGGGTCTGAGAGGGAGGGAGTTAGATTTCTTTTTTTTTTAATTTCTACACTTGAAATTCTGAGATCTTGTGCACGCTTTTAGTGAGGTATTTGATTTTTTGTTTCATTTAGAGGGTAGCAAAATCAAATACTCAGTAGAAGGGGAAGATGTGGGAGAATTCTTGCATCTTTATGTTACCCGTCACGTCGGTAGCAGCCACAAGCCGTATTATACGAATATTCTCCGAACAAGATATTACTTAGTACAGTATCCAAGTTTTAATTCAATTCTGATTTATCAAACCATGCGCTTTACCTCCAGACATACTTCAAATCGAATGTGACGAGCATTGGAAGTTCGCTCTTGGTTTCTTTTTTTTTTTTTTTTTTTGGAGGGGGGGGGTTCGAGATTGTCTGCCATACGGGGCGGAAAATATTGCTCCCAAGCAACTATAAGTTTTATTGAAATGTTTCTCATGAAAAGACACACAGTGCATCAATTAAATTAAATCAAATTAAATTAGCGTTAGGAAAAAAGGAAGCTTCTTAATCGGCTTATACAGCACGTGCTATTTTGCTAACGAGTATGTGACTCGGTCTCCAGTGTATAAAGATTAATAGAAATAAAGGTGTTCCCCCTCGCTAGGCCAATCATGCCAAAAACGAGTTTTCGCAAGCACAATGCGGACGGTATTTGAGCATGCCGTGTGCAAAATTTGCTTATGCACATGATCAAATCCAAGAAACGTCCCGTCCTGGGGAAAAACAAATGAATAGGCCTACGGTACTCGGCCAAAATAGCGCTCGGTCCGATACTGAGCAGGATTGATCCACCCAGCCAGCCAGCCAATCAACGATCTTGTTCCCACGTCTTTGTCCTATTAACAGAAAAGCGAAACTGCTTAGATAATTATGGGGACTGTCACAGCTGATTACTTTCGCGTACTCTTGGTCTTCCCGTCATGAGCGAAACTGAATTGCGGGGCTTTTGTGCTTTCAAACGAACGCATCCTCTGCTGAAACCCGCGTTGTAAAAATAAAAATAAAGACGGCTGTAAGGAATTGCATATTTCACCCATTTCTGGTAAGCGAGACACTTTTTTTAAATTTGTGCTAGGGGCATATAAAACCGTATAGTTTTCAATCAGGCAAAAATCAAAATCTATTATTTTGTCCTTGTTATTGGTAACTCAAATAAAATATGACTTTCCTCGATTGTGGTGCTCGCGATCTGTGGCTGTTCTTAACGTGACGGGTCTCAAGTATTGGTTATTATAGATCTCATACATAGGAGGTGGTTAGTGTATTTGTTAAGAGTGTATTGCAATATCAATTTATATTTTATATTAATATCCTTTATCCAAGAATTACATATTCTATTTCCAAACTTTCATTTGGACGTTAGCCTTCTACGTCACATCAGGACACCGAGAGAGAAACTGGAAATAAGGTTTGTTGTAGATACTGACATGCGCTGCTTAAAATCTTATTTCGTATTCTAACCCCACTTTCGTGTGCTGCAATATTAGGAAATCATATATGTTTGCCTTTGTATGAAGCAGATAATAATATCTCATTTTGTTTTTCTTTTGATCAGTAAGGTAGTATGAAATATCTGCCTTTCTGTCATACCGATTACCAGTCATGTCATGCTAAATTGCATTCACAATGTCTACCATGTCTACGATGCTAAAATGTCTACTGCTATTTCATTTCCCAATCTGCATTTCAGAAGAATCTCCTATATCCCCGATATGTTTTTTTTTTCTTTGTCTCTGTCTCTGTCTCTCTCTCTCCTCCTTTTTTTTTTTTTTTTTTTGGGGGGGGGGGGGGAAGGTTCTATATTTTGGACCTATGTTGTATCCGTGATCTTAGACATAATCCCTACATTCTGTTCCAATATTGTTACCTACGTCCAAGCAAGCCTGATTTTAAGTTGTTGTTGTTGTTGTTTTAATCATGTCTTTATTGATAAGCAAAATAAAGGACTTCTTCTTCTTCTTCTTGTCAGTTGTCTGCTTCCTTCAACCTTGAAGATTCTTGCAGAACTTGGTGATAGTGTGTCAAAGGGGTTGACATATTATATACCAGGTCCATGGGCCTATTCTGGACACATGGCAGGGAATTACACACTTACAAAATGCTTACACAGTGAATAAATAACAATATAGCGTCTTGTGGCCTTTTCCAGATTTTCATGACATCATTCCTCAGTCCACATAACTTCCATCATTGACTGCTTATTTAACCATTGTAGTTCTCGCCTGAGAGTTCAGTCAAGCGCGATAAGTGTGACATTCTTATTTTTTCGTCGATCTATCTACAGAGTGGATTCGTCGGGAGTCCAGTGGTCCACCTTGATGTAGGGTTGCAATCTCTCCCAATTCTCTGGGAGTTAAACGTGACCTCCCTGTGCCCCAATGTGAAGAAAGTCTCTGTTTTCGTGTCAGCTTTCGACTATTCCTTTAACCTGGACAGGGCGTGGCCGCTCTACTTTCACAACGTGGAGCTCCACCTATATGGTTGCGCTTGGTTCCGTTTGTACCGTGTCTTATTCGCACCACGTACAGTAACGGGACTGTCTGTAACAGATGTGTTTTTGACCAACGATGGAGTCGAGACGATGATCAAATGTGTGAGGCCATACCCTCATCTCAAGAACGTATCGTGAGTTCTTAAACCGAACATTTTCATATTATGATTTTTAATGTTTGCAAAAGCATAGTCCTAAATTGTTTTTGTAAATTAACATTTAATTTTTGTTACTCAATCAACGTCTTGTAAAGGGCCAAATATATCATTCAAAATGCTATTAAGCATTACAAGACAGTGTTAAATTTTACATGTAAAATGGTCACAAGAACATGAAAGAGAAATGTTGATCCACCATTTCATTTTCTAATGTAATGTTAGGAAATCCCTCTCATTTTTTACAAACTTACAACTGACATTGTTAGTATGTACATGATGCATGAGAGATGTCTGTCACTCTTAATGTCGAATTGTTAACATGTTATTTTTTGTCATTGGGAATGTAATACTTGAAAGAGAAAGAACCAATGGGGGGGGGGGAATGTGAACAGTTAATATTCATATCGCATTACATCTATCTTTTATAAAGTAATGCAGAAAAAGAATCATTACTGTCATGAATAATGCTAGAAGTGGTCCTTCTGGCAAGAACTCGATTAGTGTGGGGATATAAACTTCTTCTTTTTTTTTATTTGAAGAGTGACTGTCATTGATATACATTTAGATGAAGAACTTGTTTGGAAAAAGCTCTAAATCCGTCATGTTGCAACTGCATTGAGTACAGCCATGATAAAAAATAATCGACATACAATTCTTTCAAATGACGGTATCTTGTTCATGATTCTTCGTAAGTCTTTTGTTGTTGTTGTCGTTGTTTTGTTTTTTTTTTTATCCTACCGATACTCGAAATGCTGACAAAAACAAAATAGTCCTGTTTACGTCAATGAAGGACAATCAAGCAGTCGTTTTATCATTACTGTAACTCAGGCTGATCAGGTGTGACACCACAGCGTCTCTGGATCCATTCTGTGAAAAGATCAACGTGGAAGGGAAATTCCTCATTACTGTTCAGCATGGGATGTCAGGTATGCTTTCGAGTATAGCCATTAAGAATCCATACCCCTCTTTATACGCCTTTCAATACACATATAACAATTATGTGCATGTTTATGTGAGTTTGAATTTGTATGGATAATGGTAACGTATACATGCTCGAGTACGTGAGTGTGTGTGTGTGTGTATGTGTGTGTGGGTGTGTGTGAGTGTGTGTATTTGTATAAGTATTTAATTGGCTATGTGTTCGTGTAAATGGCTTAACGCAGCTATTTATCGGGGGGCAGGAAGAATACGGCAATGTTACGTGATATATTTATATAACTATTGTGACTGAAATGAGTTTATGACTGTGCACAACGCCACAAGCCTGCTGAATCTGCAAAATCTATAATTTCGATAAATGAGTGGAGTGACTTATATATATGTAAATAACTAATAATCGCTGACTCGCGCGACTTGGTAACTTCGTGTTTTGAAGTCAAACTCAAATTGCTAGGCCGGACAGGGCTCGACAATACTTTTTGTGTGTTTTCGGATGTCTGAAAACAATGTTAGAGGCCCGAAATGAACGGAACCATGGCAATCCATTTTGAATCTTAATTGCACTATCGAGGCCCCAAAAGATAGCTAGCTTATTTTAAAAGTTTGTGGCCCAGCTAAATTTTAGTGGCCTAGGGATACTGCGCCACCGCAACCATGTCGAGCACAGACTGATTATCGCAATGTGAAGTTGTAATGAATAGGTGAAAATGACAAGTGTCACATTGTTGCTGATATTGCGTATAATTTTCTTTTTAATCTAATCTTGCGCACAAAATTGAAAACCGTACATGAAAGACAGCAATATTTAAACGAGTGGAAGGGCATCTTGACATATCCAATCTATGTTGATGCCAACAGTACTTGTAACGCTTCTTATCAGTGCTTTTTTTTTTTTTTTGAATTTGTAGTCCATTAGATGGATGACGGAAACTCAGCGACAGAAGATTCAAAGGATTCTTGCCTCAACCAGCACTGTCATTAGAGGGCAAACATTCTTTGTGCAAGCTGGTGGTATGTCTGCTATGACACTCTTTGATGCACAGCTGGTCGGAATCTCATCACCTGCCATACAGCTTTCACGTACCACTGTATTTTGATAACTTGAAAAGACATTAGTTGTAATTCATGTAATAGTCATATTCATACAGTCATTTTGTTAAAGATGTACCCATGGCAACAAACAATGTGTCCAAATATGACAAATGTTGTACACTGTAGATGACGCATTAAGATTTGATGTCGATTATGCACCAATTACCTGAGCCTAAATGGCACCAACGGTAGGCCATTATGACAACTACTGAGATGGGATCTAAGGAAGCTGACATTGCTCCATGGGGAAAAGAAAATGACTTGTGATGGTTTGCTCTTCATTATAGAGAAAAATCAAGACTCTGTGTTCGGTTGTGTTTTGTGCAATTATGTCGGATATGATCTAGCCTTTTGTCAAGGCCATCTCGCTGTATAGTGAAGAGAAAGCCCATCCGAGTGATATTGTCGCGCTCGGCTGGGCTCTCTTCAGTCGCCCGTTATAGCCATCTTTCAGGTAGTGGGCCTCAGCAGAAGGCTAGATATTGTACTTGCTTCTCACGTAGACGCAGAATTGACCTCTGACTTATAGGCATTACAAGATCAGATTCAGTTATTGTTGCGTACTCTGATGGGGTGAAACTATATCCAATGTACTAATGTACATTTGGCAAATAATGCCATGAGTGCAACACTAGGCAAACAAGTCCCACGAGTCAGACACTAGGAAAACAAGGCCTACAAGTTTGACACAGTGTACAAACGACCCATGCCTTCGACATTGCATCACAGGGCTAAATGTGTTGGTCTCGTAGGTCTTATTGGTTTTACTGTCGAGCTCATGGGCTGTATGAGTCTGATGTATATCTTGTGAGCTGTGTGACTCATAGGTTGTATAACTCGTGGGCTGCATGATTCGTGGGCGTCAAACTCGTGGCCTGCACCCTTCACTTTAATGTACATAGAGTCATGATGCCAATATAACTGGCTGTTCAGAAATGTTCATTTTAATGCGATCGTTATGTCAGACGTGGAGTAGTGTATGTAGAAAGATTAGAGTGATTCATGTTTCTATGCGCAACAATTTTTAATCTGTGTATTTTATGCGTGGATGAAGTTTGCCAATGGTTGCATGCGTTCACCGGTGTTCTTTTTTTATCTTTTTTATTGCGGTTCGGAATAGTTTTATGTAATCATTTGAAGACATACCAAGCTGATCTTTGTAATTATGTCTCATGATCTCTATCAATAAACATGTGTGCAATGTGTAGTCGTGATGCATCATCTTAGTGTGACTTTGCTAAAATTATTTACGTTAGAACGTGAGAAAAATCATTCCTTGTATATTACGTAAAAAAAGAGCGTTATCCACAAAATGTTGATTAAAAATGTATTTCATAACAGTGACGTAGATGTTGTCAATGTTTTTGTGAACTGTGAGCTAGAGACTTGGTGAAAACTTTAGGGGGGTACATACCAAGTAATCATTTTGGTATTTTAAATTCACAATATTCTACAGTACTTGACCGTGCATCACAAAACCAACAAAATACCGCTAGCCCTGATTTAACGTGAGGACTCGAAATACATGTAGGTAAAATGGGACAAGCTAGTCAATCCTGAATTTTCATATTTTTTGAAAGTCAGACCATCCCTTTTTCTATGTCCATAATGTCGGTGAACTTTTGCTGGTTTAATTGATTTGTAGGAGATAAGTAGGAGTTAGCTTACGTAATAACTTCCTGTAACAGAACTCTTTGAAACTTTTTCGTTGTTTCAAACACGTATTGAGAAAAAGTGGAGCAAGAATCGGGTGTGGCAAGCTGCTGTTTCCCTAAGGCGAATTGTTGCTTTGTTCGAAACAGGTGGTAGCTCATTTCTATTTCTGGGTCGTTGTAGTGCAGCTTGGTATTTTGGAAGATGATAAGACTTTTGATTCAGTAATTTTGCCTCTACATTGTATCCCAGTAGTTGAGATGTCAGCAATGCTAAATTATATAGCGAATTGTTTTCATTGTGTTACAACATGTAAATACGTGGGGTTACGCCCAATTTGATGGAGAATATTTTGTAAGTCTAGAATGTAAAGGTGGAAAGATTTCTTCAGCAGTCTGCTGTGACCTTTGAGCAGGACGGTATTAAAGGTCGCTGGTCGAAAGCTCTGTCGCATCAGCTTGGAAGCAAACTTGTGGCAACCACTGGGTGTGTAGAATGACATTTTGTAAGTTTTGTATTGCTTTGGCTGTAAAGCATGCAGTTCATAATTTGGTTGATGATAAGTGCAGGTTTAGAACATGTTAAGGTAATGTATTCTGAGTCAGCAATTTATTTGTGTGAGAGTAAAATGTAGTATCTTGTTGTTTTGTACATATATATATATATATATATATATATATATATATATTGTAACAAAATGATATTTATTTTGTGTAGAGTGTAGTGCATTTCCCTTGGAATTTGTGCGAAACTGTTGTTAAGGCGAAATTTGTTCATAGATATTCAGTAACACAATGTAGTCGTGGTTACTTTGTGCTGATTTATACATGTAACAAGCTATGCATTCTAAAAGAGTGTTTGAATTGTTCCTTTAAGTCAGTCTTCTGTATTGATGATAATTTGTCAATTAGTGGTTTTTGTGGAGATTCAGATAGTGATAAAAAGTATGGATGATAAGTGCAGCGATAATTCCTACAGTTAGTTCAAAGTTGTGTTACAGAGGTTTGACACATACATTTAGCATTGTGTGTGTATACGTGTGTATACGGGGTGGCCATATGACACATTTTAGACAATTAACGTTAATTAATGAGTAAACATGATCAGGTATGGGACTGAATATGGTGTTGATGTTTGATTTAAATGATTTCAATCAAACTGTGAAGAGTTTAAAGAGATAGCTTAACTCTGTGTAAAAATAAAGAAATATAAAGGAAATTTTAGGGGAATTTGATAACCATGCCTATAATAATTCCACACAGGTACTACTAGCAACCTCATATTGTATCAGAAAGGTTATGTGCATGAAACAATTCTTGCACTATACTCTGCTCATACACTCTGACTAAAGAGGAGGAGGATTGAGACTGAACTTGTGTCTTGTACTCGATAAGATGTGCAAAATGAGAGCATGTACACACTATGCCTGTAAATAAACAAGTTGGTGTTCCGGTACATCGCCTCGGAGGTTGTGATGCATTTGAGTTCAGTACAAGATAAGTATTGGTTGGAATGAGTTCTGAATGCCGACGAAACTAGGATGGCATACGGTGGTTCTGCAGCAGAAGACAACTCGTCCATAATTCAGCAGCCTTTGCGAGCATTCTCGAGCGGGCTTTGCTGCACCGTGGGATAACTGAGTATCCAGAACAGACGTCGGAGAACGAAGTTCAGAACTTTGGAAGGAACAAGTACGTCCGACGTACAGTACTTCCAGAACAGACGTCGGAGAACAAAGTTCAGTACTTTGGAAGAAACAAGTACGTCCGACGTACTTCCAGAACTGACGTCGGAGAACGAAGTACAGTACTTGGGAAATGAAAAGTACAAACGACGAAGCACAAAGGCGGACGTCGGGAAACGACGTACTTTCTAAATGATGTCAAAGAACGACGCACTCTAGAAACGACGTCGGGAGTGAGAGTGAAAATTCACTGGTCAGTGTGTTGGGTGAATTAGATGTGAGAAGTGAGAATGTGCCTTTGAATCAGATGGTGTGAAGTGCAAGGTGTAGACTGGTGACGTACAAGTGGTGGGAAACTTAAGGTTTTATCCTCTTCAATAGAGTGATCGTATATTTCGATCAAACGGACGGTCGGCTCGGTCTGCATAAGTGCCAAGGCCCCGTTGTTCGCTACAATATATATATATATATAGTTCAGACAATGTAGATAACAGAAGATGTCGCATGAAACCGGCAGAGTTGTGAAGCTTTCGACCGTGGTCTTCCTCAGCTTTAATGTCTGTTTGTGAAACGAAATATATGTTTTTGAGCATAACAAATCTGAAGTCATAAACACAATATATTAAATATACAGTAAGTTGAGCATGAGTTAATAGTTACATGACACACTGTCACAAGCCACAAGACATCCAGGCAACGCAAACGTCTGCTTAGCAGGTAATTATATTATTTAGTTTATTTATGATATATGTTTGATACTTTTTATTGTATGATATGTTTGTATGCTATATATACTCACTATACACTCATTTACAGTTATACATTGTTGAATGTGTTGCAAAGTGCCAAAAAATATTGCCAAGTGTGTCATGTAACTATTAACTCATGCTCAACTTATATTTAATATATTGTGTTTATGACTTCAGATTTGTTATGCTCAAAAACATATATTTCGTTTCACAAACAGACATTAAAGCTGAGGAAGACCACGGTCGAAAGCTTCACAACTCTGCCGGTTTCATGCGACATCTTCTGTTATCTACATTGTCTCAACTATAATTTCACTTAAGATGACAGAGGCGTGCGGTAGGAATATCAGCATCATCACACTATATATATATATGTATATATATATATATATATATGAAATAAATAAATTATGTTGTGCACGTACAAGTTTATATTGTAGTTTGTTTTCAGAAGTATTTGAAAGCGAAATTTCGTACCAGCACATTGGTAGTAGGCACCTAAGTAATGCTTAAGTAATATGTGATTGCAGTACAAGGTAATGTAGGCTTACATAGTAGTTGACTATTTAATTTGACATAATTATACGAATATATATATATATATATGTATATATTAATTATATTCACACTAGTTATAGGTATGTCTAGTACGATTGTAGTGTGAATTTGGGATATTGTAATTTTTGCTTCATTTATATCCGCATATTCTGACACTCAGTCGTAAGATTTGGCATTTAGAGTAAACAGATTGGAATGTCCACAGATTGACAGGACTCATTTGTGAGTGTTGGATTGTGTATGCGAATATCTAATGAAGAGTGTTATCAGAGGATAACGAGGAGGGGGCTACAGGGAAACAGATTGGAGGATTTGCATGTCATGTCGAGGTGACGATGTTCTCGGGAAATACATTCAATCGATTCGTTAGTCTCTGTGAATTGAGGATGGTATGCAGAGACAGAATTTTAATGAACAGCTTGTATCATTAGCTTAGGAATTTATCATTTCACAGTAAACGGGACTTAAAAGGAATTGGTTGAGTTAATCTAATTGTAGTAATAGAAATTTAGTAATGCAAATGGCTTGCTGTTGTTGTTGTTTTAAATTTGATGAGGGGTCACATATGTGAAAATGCTGGGACTCGGGTAATTTTGATAATTTGTCACCCATACGATGTTGATATCACATTTTAAGGATATGGATCAACTTTCAAAACCATCAAAAGGATGACAGAAGAATAACTGAAGTTATTACATTTCGGTCAAAACTGAACACTAAACATGTATAAAGCGTTATTACGGTATCATTGTTATGTTATATATAAAGTGTATGCATTTTGCAAGTTTTTTATCATAATAAAATATGTGTAAAGATCCGATTTATCCGCTAAAGATTTTTTTTTGTATATATAATTAGTTTACTTGTTATCGATTGCTTAACCCTATTAAGCCCAAGCTATTTTGACCCTCGCAGGCCCAAGGGGGGGGGGGGGCACATTGTGCCCCCTATATTACTTTTTTTATTATTTGATGTATCATCGTCATATTGGGCACGTGAGTAGAGTAACTCATACTCTACATGACCGTACATTTGAATTTACACAAAGTCACCCATGGAGGGCGCTATTTACCAAAATATAAAGAAATACATAGGAAATATGCTAAAAACATGATTTTTCTGTATAATTTCTTTATCCCCATTATATATGTCTTATTATAGACCAATAATTTTCATATATGCCACAAATGATAAGCAAGTGGAATTTTATTAGTTCTTATGGTTGAAATTTCTCAAGGTCACCACATGGGGGCGCTATTCATATCAACATAGTGATACATTATGAGACCTGAGATGAAATGTTTGGGATGGGTACATGTATAGTTATGACCTTTCAAATTTGCATAATACTGGAATTTTGAGATTGCAAACTGATAATATGATAAACTAATGATATTAGAGGCATAACTTGGGTGAAGGAATCAAAATAGCTCAAAATATACGGGCAATCTCTAGAAAATATTATTGTTTTCAATTATCTCTATTATATCTATTGTTTTATGCCTTTGTCACATAAAAACAAAGGAAATAGTAAGAAAAACTTTCCAGGACCATAATTACTTCGAATTTTGCTCCTTCAACAAATTTCAGCCAAGAAACACTCATTTCATATACTGTAATGCTGTTAAATGAAGTGGGAACACGAAAAAGATGCAAAATCTGACTAACGTGGTTGTCAGTTTATGGTTGCCATGGCAACCAGCAACATCAAATATAGCTAAATGATATATCAAAATGTTCGCAATAAGATTTTAGGAAAAGTCACCAAATTTGGTTGAAATCGGATCTAGGGCGACGGAGTGGCAAACGAAAATCTGGTAGGGGGGCACAATGTGCCCCCCCCCCTTGGGCTTTATAGGGTTAAATGAAGTTTGTTTCTGAATTTGCATCACTTCTCCTCTCCAAACTTGGCGAAGTCAAGAGAGAAATTGTTTTTAAAAATAAAGTGTACTTCAATAGGCGGCTCTAAAAAGAGGTTATGGTAACCGCTGTGAAACAAGGAAAATGTTTGTTTTTCTTTTGATATTTGGCTAGAGCGTTTTTAGTCCCTGGTAAACTATTCAATTCATTTAACTTTATGGAGTTAATCCTGTCAGTCTCTTGATATTTGTAAAGTTTAAGAAAAGAGAAGATGTAAATCTGAAAGGTCTGTAAAACAAAAAAAAAAAGACTGATGTTGACTCTATCTGTTGAACTTTAAAATGTGAAAAGTATTTTTTTTTTTGTTCACATTCAATTCAAACTGTTTGTTTCATGTCGATTAATTACATTTCTCATGTGGTGGAATAGCACAGACACGATATCAGGGATGTCACCATGATTTTTTGGAATTTAGTAGAAAACAGTTTTAGAATGTACCTCACTCTTAAACGGTTGTTTTGATTATTCTAAAGCCAAATTGGATTAAGTTTGTAAAAAGAAGATGTTCGCTTTCCTTTTCTTTTTTTCACAGTATGAGCATAATGCAGCTGTGATGTCCTTAATTTCAGGGGCAGTGAAATTAAGGTGGGGAGTCCTTTATTGCTCTTTGACCCCCTCCCACCTGATCACGTTAGGTAACACGTTATTTTGAATCTAGTCTGATTTTTTTTTTAAAGTTCCTATTTCGGTTCTTCAGATATTCATTATCGATTTAAAATGATCAGTCAGTCATCAAACTTATCAGAAGTTTTTTAATCGTTTTTGCCATTGATTTGTTATTTACAACTTTCCACTGCTATTCTAATGCCATGCGGTGCGGTCCTCTATTTCTTTTTCTCTTTTTTTTTAGGGGGAGCGTCGTCTTTCTTTCTTTCTTTCTTTTTAGAATTTGTTAATTTCATCTGCTATTCCCTTTCCTAGTCCAGTATGATCTGTTTCAAAATCAACTCATGACTCCTTTCCAACCCCATTCTTTGCTGCAATAAGGTGATCGAATGAAGCTCTTTGTAGGGTTTTAGTTGTCCTATAAAGGGGTTGACGTGTTTTAGTAATGTTATATTCATACTTCTGTCTACTCATACGTGGTAACATACTTATTGATAATGCTTATGAGGACAAAGCACATCACAACCTCAGCTTTCCCACAGTTTACGGCATTACCCAGAAAATAGCATATACAACTGTACTTTATATCTTTATAGATTAATTGTATTTATGTTACAGTATATTTCGATGTATTGAAAACGTTTTTGTCCCCGCCGAACAAGTTCGAGCAGGGGACTATGAAACGGGCTCCGTACGTGTGTGTGTCCGTGTGTCCGTGGGTGTGTGCGTCCGTGTGTGATCAAAATGTTCAATTTGCTACTTTTCTGTCATTTATGGGCCAATTTTGATTCTGTTTGCTTTATATGATAGCACAACATGGGAGCTTTGAAACTTCTAAACAGAAATTCAGTTGTGACCTTTGACCTTGACCTTTGACCTATATTGTACATTTTGCTACAAAATGCTACTCCTTCGCCATTTCTAACCGGATTTGATTCCGTTTGCTATATACGATGGCACTAGGACCTCGTGAGGGCTCCAAAACTTCTACACAGAATTTTGACCTTTGACTACTTGACCTTTGACCTTGATTTTTGACCTATATTGTACATTTTGCTACAAATGCTACTCCTTCACCATTTCTGACCCGATTTCGATTCCGTTTGCTTTATGTGATGGCACTAGGTGAGGGCTTCAAAACTTCTACACAGAATTTTGACCTTTGACTTCTTTGACCTTTGACCTTGATTTTTTACCTGTATTGTAGATTTTGCTACAAAATGCTACTCCTTCGCCATTTCTAACCCGATTTCGATTCCGTTTGCTTTATGTGATGGCACTAGGTGAGGGCTTCAAAACTTCTACACAGAATTTTTGACCTTTGACTTCTTTGACCTTTGACATTGATTTTAGACCTATATTGTACATTTGCTACAAAATGCTACTCCTTCGCTATTTCTAGCCCGATTTCGATTCCGTTTGCTTTATATGATGGCACTACGAGAGGGCTTCAAAACTTCTACACGGAATTTTGACCTTTGACTTCTTTGACCTTTGACTTTGATTTCTTTGACCTTTGACTTTGATTTTTGACCTATATTGTACATTTTGCTACAAAATGCTACTTCCGGCGGGGACATATATTACGCACCGCGTAATTTCTACTTTTCCTTGTCTTTATAAAGAATGTTCTTTTCTCGTACTATTTTTGTACGTTGATTTCTTCCTTTTTTTTGGGGGGGGGGGAATGAAGTGAAATAAAATGGGAATGGATATCTGAGAAAAAAAATCCGCGGTCGCTTTACATTGATGTTGAAACTCTATTTTACTTGTTCAGAATTCCACTACAGAGACCTCCGGCTAATTTTTGGCCTTTTGCGTTTGAATAACTATATGAATTATTCAAACTGAGTACAGGGTTTTAAAATTTATAGTGATTGGGATGTGGAATAAGAACGTTTGGAAAATTAATAACAAATTGCCATGAACAAAGATGATGACATGGTTGCCTCACTATAAGAATACATGAATTGGGGCTCATGGAAGCAGAACAAAAGAAGCAGGCATGCATAAATTCTTCACAGGTAAACTTGTTGAGCAAACAGTGATGTAATGGAATTACACTGCTATATTTCCGAAATATGTGAGACTTTGATGTCATCAACACTGTTCAGTGTGACTTGTTTAAGATTTTCAGTTATTTGCTTTCACTGTTCAAGGACCACAATAAATTCCACGAATCTACACATGACGCTGTTAATTTCTGTACTACATGATATGAAATTATGAAAATAGTCCGGAATACCCCTTAAGTTTTCATATAGGGCTGTAAAAGGGAAAACCCAACGTTAAACGGTATATCTAATCACGCGTATCATCGCTGAGGTTAAAGGTTGACTTGCAATGGACATCTATCATTTTCTTTTTTCTGCTTATAAGTTTCATTTATAATATCGGCCATATCGACATTCTGCTCTGCTTTAATCATGTGACCGTGCATCACAAAACCAAAGAAACGTCGCAAGTCCTGATTTTACGTAATGATTGAAAATAGGTAAATTGGGTGTTATCTTCAATTGTTCTTCTTCTACATCGCTATCCAATTTCTTATCATAAAAAAAAGTGAAAATGTATTCTTAGCAGGGTTTTTTAACACTTTTTTTGTAGAAAAGCGTGATGAGATATGTCTTTATGAAGATTCTTTATCATTTCTTGAAAATGCACTTTCTCCAGTTTTATTTCTTATAGCTTCTAAAAAAAAAAGTATGAAGCTATAGCTTCGAAAATTAGTAGTAATGAATAGAATGTGTTAATAGGACATGCCAAATTTCAAATTTATTTGAAATTACTTTTCTCACTTTTTGTCTGCAGATTGAGAGCATGTTTGTTGGCTCATTCACTGTACTTTAATCCCTTCACTTTAGATGTTCTTTTCTCGGCATACACT